>JAAALK010000079.1:32146823-32746823 GCA_019279435.1 Zizania palustris | reverse complement strand
AGGACCGGTGCAGCGTCGAGTAGTTCAGTTTGGCTATTGCCTTCTTGTATCCTTGCCTCTTCGTCGCGTCGCCGCCGCAACAGAGAGGCCCAGGCCCTCGACCAGCTATCTTATCCCGGCCAGTGACATAATCTCTGAGATGAAATCTTGGTGGCTGCATATTAATCCTTTTATTATTGCCTTGGGACAGAGTTGGTTGTAATTGGAAATACAGGAGAAACATGTGCTGTAGCTTTAATGGATTTGGAGATATTATTAAGTTGATATCGTAGTAACACCTGTATCGTTGCTGAAGCAGTCCTTTTGAAATCATTAATTATGTAAAATGTCCTTATCTTCATTTTGTTTTAGACACACATTTATGTTTGGTTATCCAACCTGCCAATCATATGTTTCAGATATTCCGTAGTAAAATATGAGGAGTTATTCACCTTGCCAATTGACATATTCAATGTTTAAATCTAACATTTCTGCACCATGCTTTTTTTAAAATTTTTTTTGCCTTTTTTTTGGTTTAAAACTTGGTTTATCTTATTGCTGTTTTGAGGATCTGTATTTTTTGCCATGTCCTGCTTACCATGCTGCTACCATTCTACCAAGATCCTTCCCCTCCCATGACATGTGACATTTGTGAGTTTCCATACTTTAAGCTTAGTTAAATGAATTCTTCCAAAAAGAAAGGTAAACAATATGGTCATTTTGTTTTATGCAGATGTTGTTAATTTGTTGGATTGAGCTATCCCAAAGGCATATTCTATTGAGCAAGGAACGCTTGCCAAATTAAAAGGGTTTATTTGCCTATTTCCTCTATATATTTTATAGTAATTAAGGCTACTAAGAGCATATTAATGCAAATTGGTGATCGGCTTCTCGAGTTTCTGCAGAATAATCGCCAATTGTGCAGCGATCCAATATCTGTTGCCACTGGTTGTCATGTCCACAGGTGCAGGAGATGGCTATGATACCAAGTTGTCATGGTTTGGATACATGACGGGATAAACACTGTCGAGAGGATAGCCTGGCGACGGTGGTTGCTAGGGATAAGATGTAGACTTAGGTTGGCGAGAAGAAAATTAGGACGAGAGATTAGATTAATTCTTTTTTCATTGATTCTTTGATGAATACTGATAGAAGACAGAATGGATTCCTCACCAAACCCTAGAAGGGTAGGTGGATATTTATTGTAGCATACATGGGCCATACATGGGGCATGGGCCTTAAGATACATGGGCTAACACCAGACAAACACACTCTAACACCTCCCCCCGCAGTCGAAACTCCGGCGCAGCGGACATTTAGACTGGAGTGGAACTCAGAGAAGGTGGAGGAAGCAAGCCCTTGGTGAAGATGTCGGCGAACTGGGAGGTGGTAGGCACATGTAGAACATGGATATCTCCCACGACGACACGATCACGGATGAAGTGGAGGTCAATCTCCACATGCTTGGTGCGCTCGTGCTGGACGAGGTTGGTGGAGAGGTAGACGGCGTTGACATTGTCGTAGTAGACCAGGGTGCTCTTGGAGAGAGGGATGTGGAGTTCCTCCAGGAGCTGCCGGAGCTAGGAGGCCTCCGCCATGCCGTTGGCAACAATTACTCAGCCTCGGCACTGGAGTGGGCGACAACAAGCTGCTGCTTGGATGACTAGGACGCGAGGTTGCCACCAAGGAAGACAGCGTAGCTGGAGGTCGAGCAACGCATGTCCGGGCAGCCCGCCCAGTCAACGTCAGTGTAAACCACGAGCTCAGCCGCCGGAGAACGCCGAAGATAGAGCTCGTAGTCGAGGGATCCACGCAGATAGCGGAGAATCCGCTTCATAGCGATGAGGTGCGGGTCCCGGGGATCATGCATGTGAAGGAACACCTGCTGAACTGCATATGAGATATTCAACCGAGTGAAGGTGAGATACTAAAGGGCACCAATGAGGCTCCGATAGGCAGTAGGATCATCAACTGGTGCACCCTCGGTACCGGAAATTTTGGCCTGAGTATCAACTGGGGTGGAACATGGCTTGTAGTCAGTCATCCTTGCTTGCTGAAGAATATCCAAGGTGTACTAGCGCTGGTGAAGGAATAGACCATTAGCGCGGGGCTCCACGGTCACACCCAAGAAGTGATGGAACACACCAAGATCCTTCATAGCAAACTCCCGCTGTAAAGAGGTGACAACCTACTGAAGCAGAGACTGACTATAGGCGGTGAGGATGATGTCATCCACATAGGGCAACAGGTAGGCGGTGTCACCACCGTGGCGGAGGACAAATAGAGAAGTGTCAGATTTGGCCTCGCTGAACCCCAAAGTCACCAGGAAGGCGGCAAAGCGGCAGTACCAAGCCCGAGGAGCCTACTTCAAACCAATACAGAGACTTGTTGAGCTGGCAGACCAGTTCGGGGTGAGTGGGATCCACGAAGCCCGTAGGTTGGCTGTAGTACACAGTCTCTGTCAAGGTGCCATGAAGGCATTCTTCACATCCAGCTGGTGAACCGACCAGGAACGGGAGATAGCCAGGGAAAGAACAGTGCAAACCGTAGCGAGCTTCACAACTAGGCGAAATGTCTTGTCATAGTCAACTCTAGGGTGCTGAGTGAAGCCTCGAAGGACTCAGCGAGTTTTGTACCGATCCAGTGTACCATCCGCCTTGCGCTTGTGTGTCCAAATCCACTTGCCTGTCACCACATTGCAACCAGAGGGCGGTGGAGACTGTTCGTCGGCCATGGTGGCAGCGGTGGCCTGCTGGAGAGAGAGAGGAGAGAGGAGAGGAGAGAGAACCCTAACCCTAGTCTGATACCATGATAGAAGACAGAATGGATTCCTCACCAAACCTTAGAAGGGTAGGTGGATATTTATCGTAGCATACATGGGCCTTAAGATACATGGGCTAACACTAGACACACACACTCTAACAAATACAACCCTATTTATAGAGTCTACAAAACTTTTCTTGTTAACTAACTCTACTCTAATATGTTATTTTAGTATCTATGGGTATTGTCCATGCTAAAGTACCCGTGCGGTACTGTTCACTTGGCTGGGTCTGGGCTGGCAACCCTGGGCCAGAGCCCATGACAAATGAATTGTCAAAAATATTTTGATTGATTGCTGAGATCCAGCATTGATTGAAAGGCTAGAATATTCCCAAAGATTTGGCCTTGAATAGGAGTGCATAGGAGAGAAGTTATTCATGTGCCTAAACCTGCTTGATTAATGGCTCCTCATGAGTTTCAACTCTAGCCTACCCTAATTTGCTTGAGATTGAAAGACTTTGTTGTTGTTGTTGTTGCTGCTGCTGCTGAGATCCAGCATTCTTCTTTGCAATATTTTTTTATCACATGTATAATGCTTTTACTTGCAATGATAATACTGTTGTATATTTTTTCAGTTATTCGAACTTATTTTATATGCTAGTTTGCCCTTTATGAACTTGCATGCCGTGATCTCATGCATTTTGTTCTTTTTCTTCAGGGCCTCACTTCCACAGCTGTGAAGAAAGGAGGGCTTTATTCTCTTGATGTCAGCTCAGTTTACAAGTACAAGAATACTCTCGTTGATATTAAAGTGGACACTGAATCTAATGTTAGTGATATGGGACTCCTTCAGATTTATTTTCCCCTTTCCGTAGCCTTTATCTAGCTGTAACACATATCTATGATTTCTGCAGATCTCTACTACATTGACTGTGTTGGATGTCCTGCCATCCACAAAGCTTGTAACATTTGTCAAGCTGCCTGACTACAATTCTGGAAAGGTAATTTAATTTTGTGTCAAAATTATATTTCTATATTAAAAACAGTCCATGAGCTGAGTTTTCCATGACAGGTGGAGGTACAATACTTCCATGAGAATGCAAGTTTTGCTACTTCTTCTGGCATGAAGCCCTCTCCTGTGGTTGAATTTTCTGGAACAGCTGGTGCTCAAGGTCTTGCCTTTGGTGCAGAAGCTGGGTTTGACACTGCTACAGGAAAATTTACCAAGTACAGTGCTGGGATAGGTGTAACCAACCCAGACTATCATGCTGCAATCATTCTGTAAGTGCATGCTTCACTGTGACTTGTCATGACTTGAGGTTGTAATGCTAATATTGATAGATTCACAAACATGTGCAGGGCGGACAAGGGTGACACCATTAAAGTGTCAGGTGTGTATCACCTTGATGAGAAGCAGAAAACCTCTGCTGTGGCTGAATTAACGCGCAGGCTCTCAACAAATGAGAACACTCTTACTGTTGGTGGCCTGTACACAGTTTACCCCCAGACAACTGTGAAGGCGAGGCTCAACAACACTGGAAAGCTTGCTGCTCTGCTCCAGCATGAGGTTAAGCCAAAGTCGCTTTTGACAATCTCTAGTGAATTCGACACCAAGGCCTTGGATAGACTCCCCAAGTTTGGCCTTGCACTTGTGCTCAGGCCCTGATGACTTCATCTGTGGTTGATGCCTGTTGAATTTCGAAATCTTTGGTTGTTTTGCAAAGCTATGGCCAATAATTTGTTCCGCAGACCTGTTATTTCAATCTCCCAAAGTTTTGGTGCTCTGTGGTCTGGATTCGGTATTTACAGGATTTTATCTGCCACTTTTTTTTTTATGAAATCATCTAGTCATTGTTAGGTGCATTCTGTCTTTTGGCTTTAACTTCAAGCTCACAATCTATGATGTACTGTGTTGCTATGCCAGTAGTCTGTTCATTGCAGAAACTACGTGAGATTTAGCACCTGTTTGAGGCTCATTTATTCTTCCTATACTATCATGGAAGGTACTTTGTTCCCAAATATTGTTGGTATTTTTCCTTTCCTAAAATTCATTATTCGAGATTGTTGTGCCAATCCAATTCGATTGAGCGTGAGTTTGTTTTTGCCGTTTGTCCTTTGTGAAAAAGTCACCGTGAGTTATCTGCTATGGAAAAACTGAAAGTCGTTTTGTTAAAACTGCTGTGAGCTGATTTTTTATATATGACACAATTTTTATCATTATAATATTATATATATATAAATAGAAAATAGTCAACATTGATGTAACTAAATAACTAGAAAATATATAAGATAAATAAAAAAGTTTATAATTCATCTCGTAAAGTAACCAGTAATGATATAGCTATCTCATGAAATTGTGTAATATAATACAAATTATAATGATGTTAAATCAATCAAGATATCTTGAATTCATGCTATCTAATTTGTACTAAAAAGTAGAGAAACATGGTTCAAGTTGTTTTTAAATTTGTACTAGAAAAAATTGTTTTTTGTGGTAAATTCGTTTGGTTCAGCTTTAACTTTTTTATAACAGAAACAAATTTCAAAAATAGAACCAAACGCAGGACTGATAACTATTAATAACATAGGATGGACTGTTTTTGTTTATTTATTGGGAAAGATGATGTGATGCTAATTTGGCAGAAGAAAACAACGGTCTGAACTGTACTGTTTGTGTCGAAATGCCTGGACACATTTTCTTTCAAAATGCTGACAATATAATCATTCCAGTGCCAGTTTTATATTCCCTCCGTGGAAATTTAAACCATATTTTTGAGTTTTGTCCTTCGAGACTTTAGTTTCCTGGTGGCCCAGTTTCCGGGTACTGTGTGTGCAGGATGTGCCATGCCTTCCATCGCCTGGAGCCCCGGAGGCTGGAGCCAACATTTCGCTTTCTATTTGGGGAGCTTATAAGGTGTGTTTGGTTGAGGTGTGACTATAAAAAAAAGCTGTTGTGGTTTATGAATTATGGAAAGGTTGTTCTGGGATTTCAGCTGTGAGAAAACTAAAAGTTGTTTGGCTGAAACGACTGTGGAGAAACTGCTTTGAGCTGTAAACTGTGCAAAAATTCAATTTATGAAATTTTGTATGGTTGTATGAAATTTGAAATGTCAATTTATGAAATTTTGTACGGTTGTATGAAATTTGAAATATCAATTTATGAAATTTTGTATGGTTGTATGAAATTTGAAATGTCAATTTATGAAATTTTGTATGGTTGTATGAAATTTGAAATGTCAATTTATAAAATTTTGTATGGTCGCGAAGCCAGAAGGCGTAGAAAACAGTTCTGGAGGAGTTTTCATAGTTTCACAGCATCAAAAACAACTTTTACTAAAAGTTGCTAACTTGAAATAAATCCTTTGGTTTGACTTTTGGCTTTCAGGAAACAAAAACTGCTCCAAAAAACCAAACTAGAAGGACCCGTAAAATCTTTACTCTAGAATATTTAGCTTTCTAAATGGTATTCTTTCTAGTAGCTCTATATTATTACGAGCTACATACTTAGTAGATGATTCCCAGACGTGGCGTGTTATACACTAGTCCTATACTGCACGAGCTCACAGATATGGCACGGTACTACCATGTCAAATACTTGCAACGGTTATCTAAAAATTTAGTTCCGTTAAATGTTTAGATACTATTTTGAAGTATTAAATATATATTATTTATAAAATCTATTCATAATCAGTGGATTATTCGTGAGATGAATCTAATGAACCTAATTGTACCATGATTTGACAATGTGATGCTACAATAAACATTTGTTAATCATAGATTAATTATATTTCATTCGATTTTGTAATTATTTTTATAATCAATTTACATTTAATCCTTCAAATTAATATGATGCAACACAGATTAAATTTTAGTCTATGAATCAAACACCACACTACTACCGTCCCGTAAGAGCTTGCAGATACGACACTAATGGGTCACTTGCTTGCAACAGTTTTCGGAAAAAAATTATATGTCACCGGTGCTATACAAGCTATAATGGCATTCCCCCTTAAAGAAACACAAACCTTTGAAAAAAAGATGATATTAGGAAACTGACGGTAGCATTGTTTAAAATTCTTGAAAATTGTAATCATGACATCAACTGAGAGATCGAGGAGATGCTTTTCCGATGAAGCTTATCCAGGAGGCCTTGATGAGCGACGCCTTCCCGAGCTGCATCAACTACCGAAGATGCAGACAACCCCTGGATTTGCGACTTCGTATGAGCGAAGCGCTTAAAATATTGCCTCAATGTTTCTCTAGGGAGCTGTTTCACCTGGAAGAGGCTTCCTGTTGACATGGGAGGCACGAAGGTGCCTTGAAAATTGCTTATAAACTTCTTCTTCAGCTGCGACCATGAATTAATTGATCCTGGCTTCAAGGACCAGAACCACCTTAATGCCACTCCTTGAAGAGCTAAGGGGAAGCACTTCGTCATGGTGTCTCGAACTCCTCCGCTAGCTTCAATTACTAGGGCATAAGAACGAACGAACTCTCCGGGATCTTCATCTCCGGCATACTTACAGAGCTTCGAAGTTTTGAACTTTGGATCAAAGCGAACTTTCTGCAGCTCAAGATGCAGCGGAGATTCATTATCGAAGGAGGCGTTCTCCGGGGCTTCGGGATAATCGAGATCGTCGTCTTCGGGCACTTCTGGGATAGTTGGGATGGCTTGAGAGCGAAGCCTGTTCGCAGCTTCCTGTCGCCACCTTGCTACCTCAGCTTGAAGGTTGGCCATTTGAGTGGCCATATCTCCAAGATTGTCTTCATCTCCTCCGGAAGGATCTTCCAGGTCTCGAGAACTAGTAGGATCAGTTCGAATTGGGATGGAAGGTGGAGGAGGGACTCCGGGTGGTCGAAGTATGGAAGGGGTTGGCGGAGAAGCTTCGTATGTTCGAGGGATAGAAGCCCCTTCCGAAGTTTGCGGAGGGAATGTCGAAGGGACTCCGACTTCAACCGTGTCAAATGGTATCTCTCCGGAGATCCGAGAAGACCTCCGAACGGGATTACGGGGTGCGCTCCGCTTAGGAGGCATGATGTAAGAAGGTAGAGAACTAAGTTTTTCGGACTAGGTTCCCCACGGACGGCGCCAACTGTTGGCGTAAAAGATTACGCTAACAGGTTTCTGTAGAAAAGAAACTAACAAACGAAGTGTTTGCGAAGAGAACTGTTCTAAGCCTCCGAAAGGATAACAACTTAGAATAGTTCAAATGTGTGTATTGAATAACTTGTATTCGGTCTCTATTACAGGGTAAAATGGGGGGTATTTATAGGCCCAAATATTAAGGAAAAGACCTATTTACCCCTCTATTACAACCGACATAGTGGAAACTATTCGGCTCCCTTAATAGGGCTAAAATGATAAAAGACTAATCTAATGAGAAAGAAGATAAGTCTTCCATCTTAGCTGGCAGAAAAGATCTTGAAAAGCCTTAGTTCGAAGATGTACTCCG
Organism: Zizania palustris; assembly: GCA_019279435.1. Classification (NCBI taxonomy): domain Eukaryota; kingdom Viridiplantae; phylum Streptophyta; class Magnoliopsida; order Poales; family Poaceae; genus Zizania; species Zizania palustris. The sequence goes on along the minus strand of JAAALK010000079.1, from coordinate 32,738,628 downwards.
AACCAATGCCTATCTTCGTACTTCGAGCTTGACTTCGGGTATCTTCAAAGATGAACGTCTGGGAACCTTCGAATCCGCTATCTGCCTTTATGCTGTTTCGGCAATAACCCCGAAGATGAGATATTTTCCCCCAACAGCATGCGATCTCCGATGCAGTGAATTACAGAGTAGTGACGCGAAGGCCACACACGGGTGCAACTTCGTCTGGTGTGGAGTATGTTCGTGGCGAAGTCTGTCACGACGAAATATGCTAGTGGAGCCCGTTGTCGAAGCCTGAGGTCCTATCGAAGGGTGTCCTGGGGACCTCTGGAACCGATCTCTCAGCTCCAGACACCTCCGGCGAAGTACCAAATTTTTCTAGGTATTGCACGGGTGGCGAAGGTAGCAATCTATTACGCAGATTAGCGGATACTTCACAGGCAAAGTAACAAGGCGATAGCAATCTGTTATGTAGATTAATGGGGACTTCACAGGCCAAGTACCAAGGCTTACTACTGTTCTGTAGTGGCGGACGGAGGGCTTCTAGGCAAACCCAAGAAGAGGTACAGAAAAGTAAAGGTAAAAGTAAAGGTACAATCAAAGCATGGCTTTGGTTTGGTTTGAGTTGGGGGGGTCTCCACGCCGGCCATGCCTCTCTATTTATAGGGGGTTAACTCCTAATCTAATCTGCTATTAATCCGGCCAGATAGAGATAGAGATTGAGCTGGCAACGCAACCAACTCTATCTCTACTGAGGTGGGCTTTGGCCAGGCCCGCCGAGGCCTGCTCCTCGGGCCGAAGCTTCGGTAGCGTGGGCTTTGGCCAGGCCCATCGAAGCTTGCTCCTCGGGCCGAAGCTTTGGTAGCGTGGGCTTCTGCCAGGCCCGTCGAGGCTTGCTCCTCAGGCCGAAGCTTCGGCAGCGTGGGCCCCCGAAGGCTTCCGAAACTTCGGCAGCGTTCGCCTCCGATGGCTTCCTGAGCTTCGGCAGCGTGGGCCTCTGAAGGCTTCCTAGCTGAAGCCCATGGGCTGGCTATAGGCTTTGGAGCCCATAGCTCGATGGACTTCAGCCCTGTAGGGCATCGGACAGCCCCTAGACATGTGTACTTTTGGCCCAAACTACCAAAAATTGATATTTTGATAATCTAGCCATTAATGCCATTTTTTGCTATCAACACATGCCCCCTGCCTTTTAGTGATCTAGTGAACTAAAAGCATGACGAGCAGAAGATGATACCATTCGTATCGGCTTTCCGACACCTTTATGACGTTTGCCACACACTTGGGAAATACCTTTTCAAGTATCTACCATTCAAAGCTCTTCGAAACCGCTCTGCCTGCAGGGATTCCAATACGTATGCGTTGCCGGGGGCGATTTCGGTTACCTTAAAAGGACCTTCCCAACTAGGCGACCATTTGCCAAATTTAGGACTCTTCGTGCCTAAAGGCAAAATCGTCTTCCATACCAAGTCTCCTATTTGAAACAATTTTGGTTTAACCTTCTTATTGTAGGCTTTAGCTACTCTCCTCTTGTCTACTTCTATGGCTTCTAAAGCCCTTAGTCTCTTATCGGTCACTTCCTCCAGATTATCTTTCAAAAGAGCCCCATATTCATCAACCGATAAGCCGTCTTGCTTTAACACTCTTAAGGAGTCGAGATCTACCTCTACAGGCAAAACAACCTCTTGTCCATATACCAACTCATATGGACTGACCTTGGTGGCACCGTGCTTTGCGATCCTACAAGCCCATAATGCCTCGGAAAGCACTTCATGCCACCTTTTAGGAAACTCTTCAATTTTCTTCTTAATAAGCTTAATCACGGTTTTATTACTAGACTCGGCCTGACCATTGGCCTGAGCATAGTAAGGCGAAGAGTTTATCAACTTAATGCCATAGTATTCGGCGAAGTCCCTTACTTCTTTAGAAACAAATGAACTACCTTGATCCGTAGTAAGAGTTTGAGGGATGCCGAATGTATGTATGATGTGCTTTAAAATAAAATCTCGTACCTCAATATGAGTCATGTTCCTGAGAGGTACGGCCTCGGTCCATTTGGTGAAGTAATCTGTCGCCATCAACACGAACTGATGCCCCTTTGAGGAAGGAGGGTATATCTGGCCGATGAAGTCTAAACCCCAACTTCTGACATGCCTCACATCCTCTATAGTACTTGAAGCCATCTTCAGTCATAGTCGGCCAATAATACCCCTCTCTTTTGAGCATCCAACTCATCTTTTGGGCCGACTGGTGAGTGCCGCAAATCCCCTCATGGACTTCTCCTGTAGCCACTTGGGACTGCTCATGGTCTAAACATTTCAGTAGCACTCCGTCGATGGTTCAGCAATACAATGTGTCGTCTACCAACACGAATTTGAACGCTTGTCACCGAACCTTCCGATCAACCCTTTGGCTAGGGTCTCTCAAATACTGGACGATTGGGACTCTCCAATCACCCTTACAGGTTTCAGAGGACCTCGCTGGTCCATCTCCTGACAAAGTTTCTAAAATACTGACTTCGGGGTGCCCCCTGAGCCATTCCAGCTTCTGCCGAAGCTTGGCCGAAGTGGCCGTTTGGAGTATGTTGGGCCGGAGCCCTTCGGAGGGTTCGAACCCTGGGGAACCTTCTCCGTCTAAGGGGCTTCGGACTATATACTTTGGCGTGCCGGATCCCTTGGTGGGCGGGACACTCTGATCTAGGGCTCCGGCGTGCGGTGGCCTTCGGCGACCCGAGGGCTCCGACCCGAAGGGTGCGCCTGTCCAACATTGCTGGCTTCGGCAGTGAGACCAAACACCGGCTTTTCCAATACAGAAAATTTCCCTCTCTTGACTTGGTAGCCAGACGCTTGCTGAGCCAATTCATTGGCGATTGAATTGGCTTCCCTTGACACGTGAGATATTTTGAAATCATCAAAAGTAGCAACTATGGCTAGACATTTGTCCAAGTAGCTATTCAACAAGCCATTAAAACATTGAGCATTCTTAGCCACCTGTTGTACTACTAATAATGAATCACCTTATGCGTGAACATGTTTTAGCCTACAAACTCTAGTAATTCAAGACCTAGCAATAAAGCTTCGTATTCGGCTTGGTTATTAGTGGAAGAAAACTCCAGCCGGGCCGAGGTCTTGAAGCGCATACCATTAGGTGATATGAGAACCACTCCGATACCTTGGCCATTCTTGCAAGCCGAACCATCAAAATAAATTTTCCATGGTACTACCTCAACTAGAGCAATAGCATCACTCCAGCTAACATCTATGTGATGATCAACTATGAAGTTAGCTACGACTTGGCCTTTCATCGCTCTTAGGGGTTCGTAGGCCAAATCGTAATCAATCAACGCGTAAGCCCATTTTTCGATTCTTCCACTTAGAATCAACTTCTGTAACATGTGCTTTATAACATCGGTTTGGCAAACGAAAACACATGTGGTATGGAGAAGATAATGGCGTAACTTGGTGCAAGCGTAATAAAGTGATAAACATAATCGCTCCACAAACGCATACCTAGTTTCGGCGTCCAGCAGGCGGCGGCTCAAGAATGTGATGATGTACTCCTTCCCCTCCACTTCCTGGGTTAGCACGGCTCCAATCACGCCATCTTAAGCGGCGATGTATAGTCGAAACGGAATCCCGGCCTTGGGTGCTCTCACCACGGGTGGTGATGACAAGCACTCCTTGATCTTCTCAAAAGCACTTTGCTGGCTTGCCCCCCAAGCGAACTCGGCTTTGTTTTTTAGCCGGAGTATGGGGACAAAGGCATCAATCTTGCCGGACAAGTTGGATATAAAGCGATGCAAATAGTTCAACTTGCCTAGCAACTTTTGCGCATCGTTCTTGCATGTCGGCGCTGCAACGTTTCTAATCTTTTCAAGTCTCTTAGGATCAATTTCTATGCCTCTCTCATGAATCATGAAACCTAAGAACATACCCGCCGACACACCAAAAGCACACTTGAGCGGGTTCATTTTCAACCCATACTGTCGCATCCTATCGAAAGCAACCTTCAAATCGGCTAGATGGTTTCCCATAGGGTCCGATTTGACCATGACATCATTGATGTAAACTTATAACATGACTCCTAACAGGTCATGAAAGATCAAGTTCATAGCACGCTGATACGTGGCGCCGGCATTTTTCAACCCAAAACTCATTACGACCCACTCGAATAAACCGACAAAACCAGGGCATCGAAAGGCAATCTTATAGACGTCCTCTTCAGCCATAAAGATTTGATTATAACCGGCATTGTCATCAATAAACTTAGTACCTTGTGTCCTGAAGCATCGTTGATCAGCATGTCAGCTATCGGCATCGGATATTCGTCTCTTGGAGTGGCTCTATTCAGATCCCTGAAATCAATGCATACTCGTATCTTGCTGCTCCTTTCTTCTCTACAGGCACAATGTTAGCAACCCATTCCGCGTACCTGCATGGCCTAATAAATTCAGCCTTAAGTAGTCGTTCCACTTCCTCCTTAACTCGGTCATAGACGGCTGAATTAAAGCGGTGGGGAGGCTGTTTATAAGGCCTAAACCCAGGTTTGATGGGCAGCCGATGCTCCATGACCTCGCGGCTTAGCCTTGGCATTTCCCTATACTCCCATGCGAAACAATCGACAAACGACCGAAGTAACTTTATTACTTCAGCCTTTTCATCGGGCTGTAAATGTTGGTTCACAAAAATCGGCCTTGGGACGCTACCATTACCTATATCAACTTCCTCCAAGGGATCGGCCGACGCAAAACCTCGCCCTAATTTTTCTACTTCGCTAAAGTCCTCGATGGCTTCGACAATATCGTCTTTATTAGACCGATACTGCTCCACTCGAGACTTTCGCCAATCTAGATTATTCTTGCTAGACATGACTACTAATACAAAAATAACCGTGCTACTCTAGCCGACTTTACAGACACTAGTACAAACCATCCTCCGGATACACTAACAAGTCATAATCCGAAAGATCTCTACCTGATAGACACACTACATTGTTATGGACGGCGTCAACTGACACATCGGCCAAAGCTACTTGGGACGAAGTATCCACGGGGATGACCTCCACCTCATCGCCGTCCCACTATATCAAGCACTGGTGTAGGGTAGAGGGGATGCAACAGTTCACATGGATCCAGTCGCGTCCGAGTAACACACTATAGTTACCTTGTACGTCAACGACGAAGAATGTTGTTGGCAATGTCTTGTTGCCCACCGTCAACTCCATAGAGAGTACTCCCTTGGCCTCGGAGCTCCCGTCATTGAAGCCACTGAGCATCAAGTTAGTCTTCTTCAGGTCATCTTCGTCCCTGCCAAGTTTCTTCAACAAAGAATAAGGCATTAGGTTAACAGTGGCGCCGCCGTCGACGAGCATCCGGGAAATCGGCTTCCCATCGATGTGACCCCTGACGTAGAGGGGCTTTAGATGGCGAACCAAGTCCTCGGGATTCTCGAAGATGGCATTGCGTGGTCCGAGGTTCAACTGGGCGACCTCAGCCTCGTCCCGTGGTAGAGCGAACTTGGTAGGCAGCGTGACGATGTTGATGTCCATCACCTAGGGTGTGGGTCCCTCAGAGATGGGCGAGTAGTCGTCATCGAGCATGTCATCCTCGTCGTCACTTGGACTAGGAGCCGGGTTGGTTATCTCATCCGGCTTCTCTCTCCATACCTACTTCGTGGCTGGCGGAGGGCGGATCTCTTCGAAGATAACATCATGCTCGGCCTCAGCTACCTTCTCACGCATCTCCTGTGCCCGCAGCCTTTGTAGGCGTCTCTTTTGTGATTTGGACATGCCCGGAGGAGCCGAAGATGGCTACGACTTGGTGCCTGGAGCTACTATTCGGCTCCTGTTAATTCTAGCCGAAGTGTGCCCTTCGGCCTTGGGCACCCTGTGTTCGAAGGAGGCTTCGCTGCGAACCCCGTCGAACGGATCAGCCTTGTTCGACTGATCGAACCAAGCTTCGATGCGGAGCTCGACCGAAGCGTGCGGCTTACCTCCGTCAGACCTCGGCGACAAAGTCTTCGGGATTGGGACTTCCTAAGAGCCAACTCTGATAGTTACGGCTTCGGACTCCCTGACTTCGGCTTCCGCGTGCTCGCACTCTTCGACTTCGCTCTGCATGGTCCGGTTCGGAGGCACCACGGATAGTATGTGGATGATGCCCCCTCCGCTGCGTCTGTTTGCCCCTGCCATCCATAATACTCTGAAGGGAAATAAGGCATAGAGTTAGGCTGCAGAGGGTACCCCGACCCAGATACGTACGGAGCCCATGGGGTTCCCGCCCAGTCGTACGGCGGAGGCATCGGCGGCTCTAGTGGCCTTGGCCACCGCGAGCCGAACCCATCACCCGGAAGGGGGTTCGGCCAAGTTGAAGGTGTCTCCGACCACACCAGCGAAGGATCCTGCCAGGCCGGAGGTATGTTCGGCCAGGGCGGGCCGAAGCCTCCCATCGGAGAAGTCCAGTGCGGTGCGGGGTTCGGCCATTGGGGGCCGAAGTTGTTGTATAGGGGACCCGACCACCGGGACTCGAAGCCGTTGTGCGGGGGGTTCGGCCATTGTGGCTCGGAACCACCGTGCGGAGCATCAGACCATTGTGGCCCAAAGCCCTCGTGCGGACGGTTCGCCGGCTTCGGACCGAACCCACCCTTCGAAGGTCTTGGACCCTTCGGCTATTTTAGCTTAGCGTGCAGACCTGCTTTTCCTGCTTTTTTGGCTCTCCTCTGATGCTTGTTTAACAGCATGTTATATGTTACCTTCGACCTCTTGCGAGCCTTAGCCGAAGGGGTATTGATGTTCTGTTTCCACACTCCTACCTCGGGGTTCTTTGGTACGAGTGTGCGAGTGCGTGGTTCTCCAACAATCACATCTTTCCCTTTAGAAGACTCGGCGTGTTCTGGACGAATCAACACCTTTTTCTCACCAAGGTCGACGGCGTTGACTGGAAAAGGATCTTTATCCAGCTTCATCTTTGGATCATGGTCTCTCTTCAATCGTCCTTCTTCTATGGCCGATTGTATCTGCCATCGAAAAACATTGCAGTCATTAGTATTATGAGAATGTGAATCATGCCACTTACAGTATGGATGCTTCTTTAACTCGTCGGCAGGTGGGATAAGTTGACCCTTAGGTAACCTGAGAAGCTGACTCTTTAAGAGGAAATCAAATATTTTATCACATTTAGTCACATCGAACGAGTACTTGACCTCATTAAGTCTATTCTTTGTTGGGGATGGTCATAGTTCGTAGCAAGTGACAGGTTTGTTTTTAGTGTTTGTAACCCATTCGGCCGCGTACATGTCGGCCGAATCCTCCTCCTCTGACTCCTCATCAGAGCATTCCATGATGTGGATTTCGGCCCTAGGCTTACTAAACGTCTTAATAAATTTCTTATCTTTGGCTCGGCCTTCTTGGACCATAGCCTGCTATAGAACTTGGCTGACTTCTAAAAAGTTTTGGTTATCTAACCTTTCTTTAAGTTCAGAACGCAACACATTAAAAGCTAATTCCGCCAAGTCCATCTCTGAAATATTAAGACTAAAACATCGGTTTCTAGTATCCTTGAAATGCTTGATATACTCAGAGGCGCTCTCACTAGACTTTTGCTCAACCGATGTCAAATGCGAAAGACTAAGTTCTGTTTCCCCCGTGTAGAAATAATCATGGAATTTCCGCTATAAATCGTCCCACGTGTGGATGGAGTTTGGCGGTAGCGCCGAAAACCAAGTGAAAGTTGTGCCGGATAGCGAGAGAGAAAATAGTCTAACCTTTAGGGCATCTATCCCGCTAACCTCTCCACACTGCGCCAAAAATTGACTAACATGCTCTAGTGTGGTCCTGCTACCCTTGCCATCGAATTTAGTGAACTCAGGGATCCTATAGCCGCGGGGGTAGGGTACTGTATCAAGATGATCGGGGTATGGTTTGCGATAAACCATAACCCATGCCTTGGGCACGAAGCCGGCACACTCCCTAAACAGTGCGTGGACCCGCTCATCTATATCATCTTGGTAGTTCGTTTGCATGCGCCTTTCATGTGGGGCCACGACACGCGGTGGGATATCGTCGTGTCTGCCATGTGCTTCATCCCTACGCGCTATTTGTACAATGTGCTCATGTCCGGGCGCCTGCGCGGGTGGTGCAGGTAGCGCGGGTGTTGTGTGGCATGCAGTATTAGTTTGACCATAGGCCGGAGACATGTTCGTCGGAGGTGCACTAGCTATAGGAACCGGGGGTATGGCCTCAGTGAAGCCGAACCTTGTAAGAGTTGCCTCTACTTGGGAGCTGACTGCCGAATCTAAACGGTTGGCTAGCGAAGCGCTAACAGCCTGATCTACTGATGCGGCTATTTTTTGCTCAATTTTTAAAGAAGATAAACGAGGCGATACCGGTGTTACCTCAACCTGAGCGAGGTCTAGGGTGACGATGTCATGCTTGACGAAGCCCGCGCGTGTCTTGATGTAGCCCCCAAGCATCATGTCTTCGAGCGCCTTTAGCTTTTCCTCGATCTCTGCTCGGTCTTCTGCGCGGATATCTTCAAGTGTAGGTGACATTATGTTGCGGTTGTCGATATCCGCACCTCCTATTGCATCCATCGGCGATGTAGACATGGTAGTCGATGTAGATGTACCGTTGGCCGATGTTGATGTACTCATCATGTTGGCGTAGCTTTCCCAGCGGAGTCGCCAAAAAGTGTGTTGACACAAAAATGTGTCCCCGCACTTGGGTTAGTCCGGCGATCCAAAAGTGCATGGATACTTAGGGACAGGCCTAAGCGTGACGTAGCACCGACGCCGCGTTCTAACTACCCTTCAAAGTCTGATGTGAAGGGTGCGCTGAAGGGTACCTTCGGCGTCTGGTGCGAAGTGCTCCATTGAAGGGTGCTTCGGCGTTCGGACTCATCCAGCCGAAGGTAGACTCCAAATGGATCTGAACACGGTGATCACCTCAGAACAGCGGGGTTCGGCATACGATCTCCGATGCAGCGAATTACAGAGTAGTGACGCGAAGGCCACACGTGGGTGCAACTTCATCTGGTGCGGATTATATTCGTGGCGAAGTCTGTCACGACGAAGTATGCTAGCGGAGCCCGTTGTCGAAGCCTGCGGTCGTGTCGAAGGGTGTCCTGGGGACCTCCGGAACCGATCTCTCAGCTCTAGACACCTCCGACGAAGGGGCTCCGAATGTGCGAACCTGCAACAGAGATGATGCGAAGTACCAATTCGGCCTTAGGACCGAATTTTGCTAGGTATTGCACGTGTGGTGAAGGTAGCAATCTATTATGCAGATTAGCAGATACTTCACAGGCAAAGTAACAAGGCGATAGCAATCTGTTACGTAGATTAACAAGGACTTCACAGGCGAAGTACCAAGGCTTACCACATTTCCATAGTGGCGGACGGAGGGCTTCCAGGCAAACCCACGAAGAGGTACAGAAAAGTAAAGGTAAAAGTAAAGGTACGATCAAAGCATGGCTTTGGTTTGGTTTGAGTTGGGGGGGTCTCCACGTCGGCCATGCCTCTCTATTTATAGGGGGTTAACTCCTAATCTAATCTACTATTAATCTGACCAGATAGAGATAGAGATTGAGCTGGCGACGCAACCAACTCTATCTCTACCGAGGTGGGCTTCGGCTAGGCCCGCCGAGGCCTGCTCCTCAGGCCGAAGCTTCGGTAGCGTGGGCTTCGGCTAGGCCCATCGAGGCTTGCTCCTCGGGCCGAAGATTCGGTAGCGTGGGCTTAGGCCAGGCCCATCAACGCATGCTCCTCAGGCCGAAGCTTCGGCAGGGTGGGCCTCCGAAGGCTTCCGAAGCTTCGACAACGTGGGTCTCCGAAGGCTTCCTGAGCTTCGGCAGCATGGGCCTTCGAAGGCTTCCTGGCCGAAGCCCATGGGCTGGCTAGAGGTTTCGGAGCCCATAGCTCGATGGACTTCGACCTTGTATGGCTTCGGACAGCCCCTGGACATGTGTACTTTTGGCCCAAACTACCAAAAATTGACATTTTGAGAATCTAGCCATTAATGCCATTTTTTGCTATCAACAATGGACATGAGGCCATTCTGCCTATAGAGGTAGATCTCGGCTCCGTAAGAGTGTTGAAGCAAGACGGCTTATCGGTCGATAAGTATGAGGCTCTTCTGAAAGATAATCTAGAGGAAGTGACCGATAAGGCTCTTCTAAAAGATAATCTGGAGGAAGTGACCGATAAGAGACTAAAGGCTTTAGAAGCCATAGAAGTAGACAAGAAGAAAGTAGCTAAAGCCTATAATAAGAAGGTTAGACCAAAATCATTTCAAATAGGAAACTTGGTATGGAAGACGATTTTGCCTTTAGGCATGAAAAGTCCCAAATTTGGCAAATTGTCACCTAGTTGGGAAGGTCCTTTCAAGGTAGCCGAGATCGCTCCCGACAATGCATACGTGTTGGAATCCTTGCAGGGAGAGCGGTTTCGAAGAGCTTTGAATGGTAGATACTTAAAAAGGTATTTTCCAAGTGTGTGGCAAACATCATAAAAGTGTCGGAAAGCCGATATGGATGATATCGTCTTCAGCTCGTTGTGATTTTAGTTTACTAGTTCACTTAAAGGCAGGGGGGCATGTGTTGATAGCAAAAAATGGCACTAATGGCTAGATTATCAAAATATCAATTTTTGGTAATTTGGGCCAAAAGTACACATGTCTAGGGTCTGTCCGAAGCCCTACAGGGCCGAAGTCCATCGAGCTATGGGCTCCGAAAGCCTCTAGCCAACCCATGGGCTTCGGCCAGGAAACCTTCGGAGGCCCACGCTGCCAAAGCTTCGGCCCAAGTAGTGGGCCTCGACGGGCTTGGCCGAATCCCACCTCGGCAGAGATAGAGTTGGACGCGTTTCCAGCTCAATCTCTATCTCTATCTAGCCGGATTAATAGCAGATTAGATTAGGAGCTAACCCCTATAAATAGAGAGGCATGGCCGGTGTGGAAAAGCCACCCCAACTCAAACAAAACCAAAGGCATGCTTTGATCGTACCTTTACTTTTACCTTTACTTTCCTGTACCTCTTCGTGGGTTTGCCTGGAAGCCCTCCATCCACCACTACGGAACAATGGTAAGCCTTGGTACTTTGCTTGTGAAGTACCCGTTAATCTACGCAATAGATTATTATCGTCTTGTTACTTGGCCTATGAAGTATCTACTAATCTGCGTAATAGATTGTTGCCTTCGCCACCCGTGCAACACCTAGCACAATTTGGTCCTAAGGCCGAATTGGTACTTCGCATCATCCCTGTTGCAGGTTCGCACGTTCGGAGCCCCTTCGCCGGAGGTGCCCGGAGCTGAGAGATTAGTTCTAGAGGTCCCTAGGACACCCTTCGACATGACCGCAGGCTTCGACCACAGGCTTTGCCAGCATACTTCGTCGCTACAGGCTTCGCCACGACCATACTCCGCATCGGACGAAGTTGCACTCGCGCGAGGCCCTCGAGTCACTACTCTATAGTTTGTTGTATCGGAGATCGCACGCCGAACCCCGCTGTTCGGAGGTGATCATCGCGTCCAGATCCGTTCGGAGTCCACCTTCAGCTGGATCAGTCCGAACGCCGAAGTACCCTTCGGCGGAGCACTTCACACTAGGCGCCGAAGGTACCCTTCGGCGCACCCTTTGCATCAGACTTCGAACCAGATGGGCTCCGACTGGTTTGCAAGGTGTAGATGAGGTTGTGGTGCGCAACAAAGCTCGACTAGTTGCCCAGGGTTTTTGCTAGAAAGAGAGTATTGACTTTGAAGAAACTTTCGCCCCTGTTGCCCGTCTTGAGTCCATTCGCATTCTCTTAGCTTTTTCCGCTTCAAAGGGTTTTAAGCTTTTTCAAATGGACGTCAAGTACTTTTTAGGGCTCCAGATTAAGTAGACCAAGGACGACACCTTCATCCACCAGGGTAAGTATACTCGGGACATGTTGAATAAATTCGACTTGGTGGAGAGCTGAAGCCTCAGATGACCCCAATGGGCACATCTGGGGGCCTAGACAAGGACGAGAGCGACGTCAAGGTCAACGATAGAGTTTCAAGGGATGATCGGTTCGCTGCTGTACTTGACGGCGACGAGGCCAGACATACAGTTCGTCGTGGGACTGTGCGTGCGCTTCCAGTCTTCACCACGCGCGTCTCATCGGAAGGCTGTCAAGCACATTTTTAGGTATCTCACCTATGCGCCTGATCTTGGTCTTTATTACTCAACATCATCATCTCTTGATTTATCTGGCTTTTTGGACACTAACTTTGGTGGGTGCCGGTTGTATCGCAAGTCAACTTCCAGTACTTGCTAGTTTCTTGGTTCGTCTCTTGTTTTTTGGTCTTCTCGAAAGCAGTCTAGAGTTGCTCTTTCGACCTTTGAGGCTGAGTATGTAGCTGCTGCTAGCTGCTGCTCACAGTTGGTTTGGATGATTTCCACTTTACGAGATTTTGGGTTGTTCTTTCCTACCAGAGTTCCTCTGTTTTGCGACAGCACCAGTGCTATTAGTGTAGGGAAAAACCCTTGTCTCCATTCAAAAACCAAACACATTGATGTGCGCTTTCACTTTCTGAGGGATCAATATGAGAAAGGTGTCATCGACATTGTTCATGTTGAAACTCATCATCAGTTGGCTGACATTTTCACCAAACCCCTAGATCAGTCTACTTTTGAGCGTTTACGAGGGGATTTGGGTGTTGTGTATCCTTTTTAGGATATTTTGAGTCAGTTTTTCTTTCTTCTTTACTCTTTTCTTCAGTCTTTTTGTGTGTGTTCATATCATATATACTCACATATCACACTCTTGAGCCTGCTTCTATTATATGATTGAACTGCTTTACTTAGTCTAGCTGGTACATGCTTTTGATTACTTGTCGATGATCATGCTTTTCTTCAGTTCACATGATATGTCTGATATCTGTCATATGCATGGCTTTTCTGCTTTAAAATTGAAAAATGATCACCATTGCTTCTGGTAACAAGCATGTGTAGGCTGAATGCTTTTGCTATCTATTACATGCCTTGTAGCTAGTTTCTCACTTAGATGCAGAGATGCAAATATGCTGTAAAATGATAAAAAAAATGAAAATTCCATGCTTTTTATGCTTGAGTTGAAAAGATCCAGGTGGGTTTGCTTTGTCGCATTGCATTGTTCTGGACTGCTTACCATAGCACTTTGGTATGAACTAGGACAGTGTAGTGTTTGCTAAGACCAATGTCTTAAGCTTCTGATGGTCCAGTTCTGGCCTAGGCTTGACTTGGTCGGTCAGCATAAGGTTTGACATGCAAATAACACCTGGAAAAAATGAAAAAGGAAAAAGAAAAAGCCTGAAAATTAAAAAGATAACAAGTTTGCTGAAGCACTTTGTTTTGGACAATGCTTATCTTGGTAGATATTAGTTAGCTTTTGTATCTAATGCTTTACCTTGCTTGTCAACTGGAAAATGTGGTGATGATTTTGTTTGCGAAAATTGAAAAATGTGTGCTAATGACTTTATTTAGATATCATCTGTTGCACTAAACATGCATTGTGTCTTAGATAGTATGTCTTTTGCTATAACTGTTAGATGTTGTAATTACAGTCAATCATATCTAAGAAGCATGCTTTCTACACTCCACCTGCACCCCAGTTGCATTCATTGCATATTTTGAGGGGGAGTTGCATTTCAGGGGGAGTCAGTGTCTCTTTAGGGTGCATTTAGTCTCGCTTGATGAGTTCAATTGTCAACAAGGGGGAGAAATTTTGGGAGAAGAGTTTAAGAGGGAGTTTTGGATTTCTCTGGGATTTGTTTCAAGGGGAGTTTTTGTCCCGGTTGTCCTTACTCTTTGGATATCCTTGTTGATAATTCTGAGATTGCACTCGTTTTGAGATTTTACTTTTGGTTAACCATAATGACCACTCTCGTGCTTTTGTTCGGCTTTTGTTCATTAGGGTTAAACTTTTATTTTACTTTCTTCTTCTCTGTTTTCTTTCGCTTTGTTTTCTTGTTTCCACATGTGTTCGCAGGTACTGAGGAGATGATGAAGAGAAGTGTTGACAATGCACTCATCAAGGGGGAGATTGTGGAGCCATGCTGAAGAGTGTGGGCCTCATGGCTCCAGATGTGATGAGTCATTGTCAATGGAAGTCAAAGAGGACTGAAGGAGAGAGAAGACCTGCTGCGTCTGGGCCACGTGTGACTCAGGTACACGGGCAGCGAGCGACTGTCGGGCAAAGGGGTTGCAAAGTCGGGCTGGCCCAATCCGGGTACATGGGCTAGGAGCAGCAGAGGATCCACTGGGCTATTGACCAGGATTGACTCAGGTACACGGGCAGTGAGCGATTGCCGGGCTGAGAGAGCTGCGGAATCGGGCCGGCCCAATCCGGGTACCTGGTGCAAAGTCAGTGGACGCTTTGTCAGTTTCGGCGCAAAACTGACGACCGCTGATCTTGGATCGGGCCGTCCTGAAGCGAAGCCATAGTCGCTACGAAAGCTCCGCTTCCAGATAAGTCATCTGTAAATAGGAGTTTACTATTTAGTCGAGTCTGTAAAAATATCCTAAGGGCAGTTCGGTCTTTTCATTTATCTCAGCGTCTGTAAAAAACCCTAAGGGTCGTTTGGTATTTTCCTAGTCTATTGGGCTGTCTATAAATAGGGCCCCAATCCCTAGGGTTAGGGTTAACTAATTTTAATCTAAAAAATCAGAGTTCACCTCACCTACTCCTGTTTGTGTGCGCCGCCAGACTGCTGTTCTTCCTCCAGGTTCTGTGATTTCTGCCGCAGTTGTTTGAATCTCGCTCTCATCGAGAGATCGTTCAACAATGTGTTAAATCATGTTGTTCCTGTGATTAATCTTTTAGCTGTGATCTCTGTTTGCCTTGAGAAACGTGTTGTTGTTTTGATCTTTGTGTGCTTCCATCTTGGTCTATGCGCAAAGAGTTCTTTTATTCAAGGCACTGTTCTTGTTTTCTTCGGCCATGGATTTTTACCTGATGGATAGAGTTTCTCGGTCGGTCTCTCTGCATATTTTATTCGGTTGATTGCAGGCTTCTATTCAATAGCACTCATAGCTAGTGTCTGCAGCTACTGCCTTTTTACTGTAGGATATTCATTTCATAGCCTGTATCAGTAGCGTTCTGTTAGCCTTGTGAGTTTTTTCTGATTTGTTTATTCCTTGGCATTTTGATCGATGTTTTGGTAGAGGTGTCAGCTGTGTGGCGTGTTTCAGTTTGTGACTGGTTTGTGACGTGCGAGGCCAAGCTTCATTCATTGCACGCTTCGATCCTGAGTCTAGGCTTTGCGAAGCTTCTACGAAGCACACTTTGGAGATTGCTCACACGAACTCTACAACTTCGTTCACCGTTTTCTGAAGGCTGCACGTACCTCGAAACGTTGTCTGTCTCTATAGTGTCTTCGTCAGAAACTTCGCTTTGAATGGAGAGCTTCGATTTTGTGTCTTTCACTTTGGAGGCTTCAATTTTCTTTGTGTCTGTTCTTGAGTTCGGCTCCGAAGTTCAACTTCACCAAGCTACAGGCTTCGGGTCGAAGTGTGAACGGATTCGAAGCCTGTGACTCGTTTTGGCTTCGCTGCTGACAGTGTTCAGTGTTGTTCCGCACGAAGTTTTCTGCGAAGGAAGCTTCGTAGCTATAGTTTGCGGACTTCGAATCTTACATGCTTCGGAGTTTGAGACAGTAAGTTTTTGTACGAGTTCGAAGTCCCATTTTCGCTGAGCTGGAGACTCCGGTTCGAAGTGTCTTGTTGTGGGCCCTACAATTTCTAGTGCAGTTCGCTAGTTCTGTTTTTTGGAGTTAGTTTCGAAGCTAGCTTCACTGTCTGTACCTTTGCACAACAACTTCGAAGCACACCTCGGCTCGACATCAACAACCTTCGGTACTGCATACTGTTGGCGTAAAAGATTACGCTAACAGGTTTCGATAGATTACAAACTAACAAACGAAGTGTTTGTGGGTAAACTGTTTCAAGCCTCCGAATGGGATAATAGCTCAGAACAGTTCGAAGATGTGTATTGAACAACTTAGTATTCGATCCTCATTACAGGGTAAAACGGTAATAGGGCTAAAATGGTAAAAGACTAATCCATGAGAAAGAAGATAAGTCTTCCATCCTAGCTGGCAAAGAAGCTCTCGGAAGAGTCAATGCTTGAAGATATACTCCGAATTAGAGTTCGCCTTCATCCTTCGAACTTGATCCAATATACTTCCGGAGTTAGATGATAGAAGCCTTTAATTAAATCACTTGCCTTTGTCTTGCTACAGCAATAACCCTGAAGATGAAGTATTTTCCCTCAACAGTAGCCCCTCGAATACGCTTCTCTGCTAGATCTGTAATGTTAGGACAGAAGTATACATAAGAAAAATAATCATGCGTATGGGTTAACAGATTTAATCAACCTCCGAAATATGTGGAGATTCAAAACTTCGAATCAACTTCTAAGAAAATTACATTCGAACTATCTTGGAATTAACTTAAAGAGCCCGAAAGCTTGTTTAGACTTAGAAGAAATAGCCGTTGGCTTTTTCCTTGCAGCGGAAGTTATGCGATGCGTTAACTTCGCAAGGGGTAACGGTTAAGAATGCAAAACGGCAAACGTAAACAGTAAAAAATTGTGGGTCTGGGCTATAAATAGAGGGCCCAGCCCCTTCTCGAGTACTCTTCTCTCCACTTTAGTGCAAACAAAACCTAACCTCCATCTTCCTCCTTGAGCAACCAGAGCAATTCCATGGTGAAGACTAGTTTCAAAGTCCCTGAGGCAGCTTCAGCCCTTGCTCGGCAGCAGGCTGCGGCAGCAGCGGCAGCAACGGCTTCAACGACGGCAACTCCGGCAACAGCGGTAGCAGCACCAATGGCGGCGCCAGGAAGAAATCTCCAAAATGTTGGTCCTCACGATCTCCTTATAGTGTCGTCAAAGTATGTAGACCAATCTTACCAACTGGGACCTTCAACCTGTAAAAGGGAGTCGCTCGCGGCAGCAGTAGAAGGAAAGATTAGCTCGGAGATCGTTATCCGTAAACCTGGAAAAGAAGCCATTCCTTCGCCAAGGCCCAGAGAAGTGGTAGTCTTCGAAGCAGGATTAGGGCTTTCGGCAGTCGACTTCTTGTCAGAGGTACTAGACTTATTCCATGTCACTCTCCCCCAACTTTCTCCGAACGCGATAGCACGCCTTGCCATCTTCGAATGGGCGTTGCGAGTTGAAGGCTGCGAAGGAAGAGCCGAGAACTTCGCAGCACTGCACAGAGATTCTTGTCAACCCAAGACCTTCGTAGGCTCCAGAGGTGAAAAGATGGTGGTGGCCTTCGGGAGTATCAACTTCCGGCTTCGGGATGAGTACGCTCTTCGATTTCCGGCCAAGGCCATCAATGTCAGATGGTATACGGATTGGATCCTCCAGTGGTTTTATGCCGAAGTTGGGGCAAGAAGCCGCCTAGCTGGACCTCTACAGGACATAAACTTCTGGAGGGAAGCCCTTGTCCACCCGGATCCAGGCCAGCTCGAAGCTCGCCTTAGCCTACTTCAACGCATTAGCCACCGCCTGAGCATGCGGGATCTGGCGGAGGAGTTCATCGGACTTCATATTCCCCCTCTGATGGCCAACTAGCCTATCACCTTCGAGGAAGATCCGGAGGGCGGCCTCCGAAAGATCTCTTCGAGCTCGAGCCCTGCAGGTAACTTCGAAAACAACATGTTTCATATATATTTATTTGAAGAAATAACCAATGTCAACTTATCATTCAACTTCTCTAGCTCCTATGACTTCGGAGCAAATTGTGCGAGCTTCGGAGAAAATTCTGGGAATTCCGACTCCAGCCGAGAAAGAATGGAGGAAAAAGTTAGTGGGTACTTGGGAACGGTTCAACCGAGTATGGGGGTTACTCGAAGTTGTTCCCCCTCCTCTTTTGGATTGGGTGCCTTCGGAGCAAGGGCCTAAGAAAAGGAAGGCGGAAGTTGGAGCTTTAGCCCCTGCCAAGACTCCATCAAAGAAGGTAGCCCAAAAGCCAAGAACTGCGGCGCCTTCAAGTCCGATAGCTTCGGTCTCTGATTCCTCGGAGGATGAAGGTAGAATGCTCGTCGACCTAATTGACAAGGATGAAACCCAGGCAGATTTAAGCATTGGCAATGCTGCAAACGTGCCGGAGGTTCCAAGCAGCCCTGGGCAGGTTGGGACTTCGACTGCTCAGGAAAACTTGCCGCGTGAAGGAGCCCCTGTGACCGAAAGCGGAACCGAAGTGGCTGCAGAGTCAGCTCCGATTCCGAATGAAGTAGCGACTACAGCTCCCAAAGAGGCTCTGACAGTCGAAGCTTCAGTATTGAATTTTGACTCCGACGAAGACTTTGGGGTTGCTTTTGACCCTCCAAGCAGCCCAATGCTCACCCGCCGGCAAGACTTCGGGGGTAAACTTCGCATAATCCCTTTGTTCTTTTTTCCTGCAAAATTATACAATGTATAATACCTTTGCCTCAACAGGGTCCACTCCTATGGAAGAGGTTCGTCCCGAAGATACGGTTCCTGGGACTTCAGCAACTCCGGAGCCAATTCCAGAAGTCACCCAAATGGGACCTGGAAAAGGTAAAGGCAAAATGAACCCCTTCCCTGCTCCGAGTTCAGGATTAACTCCGTCTGAATCAATAGATGGGGGTCAATCTAGGGAGGGGGACCAATCTGCCGAAGTTTCTAAGGATGCAGCCCAGCGCTCCGACCCCTCTCCGAACGAAGATGACTAGAGGGCTTTGTCTATGCTCCCTCTTCTTGCTCCTTTCTTGGAGCGAAGAACCGGACTTCGAACTTTGCTCGGGCCTTTGGATCGAGCTAGCCGCGAAGTCAGGGAGACGGACTTGGTAGCCATCCTGAGCGAAGCTGAGGGTTCGGAGCTCAACGCCGCCATGGAGCGTGCAGCGTACCAGGCACGAAGTATCTGCAAAACAAAATTAATCTCACCTACAAATAATTTCTCACCTTGGTTTTTCCTCTTTGCAGCAAATAGTCTTGGCCCGAGCTGCGGCTGTCTCAAACGAGCGTGGAAGCCTTCGCCTTCGAGAGGAAATTACTGCTCTTCAGCAAAATCTTAACATCTCCGAAGGTTGGGTTTCCCACTTAGACAACATGGTTTCAGTAGAGCGGAGGGCCAGACAAAGCTAAAAATGATCCAAGGAGCTGCGAAGACGATGAAGACGGCAGGCATTCGGTATGGAGAAATCTCCGGACAAGTGGCTGCTCTCGGCGTACTTCGCTACTACGAAGATTTGGGAATATCGATAACTCCAAATGCAGGGGTGTTGGACCGGAAACGGTGACCGGAGGGGGGGTGAATGGGAGCTTTTAAAAACTTGGGCTAAAAATAGCCTTCGGTTTTAATTCTGTCTACTGCGGAACAGGCTTCGAACAACAACCTTCGAAGGTCTGGTTCGGAGGTACTTGACAGCTCCGAACACAGGCTTCACAAGGAGGAAAAGTCCGAAGCCAAGTAGACTTCGCTCCAGCCACAACCCCGAAAACAACTCTGCTAAGTCAGTGCAGGCTCCGCACACATGGTGCTTCGAGCAGGCTTCGCACTTCACCCTTCGCAAGAGTGGACTACCCTCCGAGGACTTCGACCTAAAACTTAGTAGCAGCAACTAGTGCTGGGCTTCGTTCTGCGAAGGTCTAAACGCACACTATACGGACACCGCTAAGGGCTTCCACACGAGAAGCAAAACGGGCTTCGATCAGGGCTTCGCTAGTAAGCAGCGAGGTCTAGCCTCCTGTTACACAGAGCGAACGCACACTGAAACGCACACTTCGCACAAAACACCCTTCGCCTAGACAGGCTTCGGTGCACTAGAACTAGCGAGGTATGCAAACAAGTTCAAGCAGAAAGACAACACCGAAGCAGGGCTTCACCGCTTGAACAAGGAACACAGTAAAAGAACTCACTGGATGAATACAATGTATGTGGGGCTAGTATAGGAGCTCAACAGTAAATGCTCAAAGTGTTAAATGTTACCTACCCAGCCCCCATATTTATAGCCCACAGTTCACCCAAAGTGAATTGACTACTTTACCCATAGGGTTTACACCAGTTTTGTCTCTACAGAACAGAGGGGTACAAAAGGTAGTCAACTTTATTTGGAGGCTTCTCTGTCAGCTTTGCAGAGGGGACAACGTCAGCTTTTTGCAGAGCAGACAATGTTAGCCTTTGCAGTCTTTGACCTTTCTGGAGCCCCGTTTCGCACGCGAGGGGTGCAGTAGCTTCGGTGAGAAGCCTTGAGCATGATGGCCTTCGCTTCACCGAAGTTAGCCTCCGATACAGTGACGGTTTTGAGCCGAAGCCGTCAAAGCCCTTGGGCCTTGGCACCAACACCCTCGGAGTGGACCACCATGGCTTCGCAGCTACTCCCAGCTCAAACTCCGTCAGTCCATGTACCGAAGCCATGCATGGCCGAAGCACCACACGACAACCTCGCTCCGGAGCTAGCCTCGCTCCGAAGCCTTCCTCACTCCGAAGTCCCACCTCCGGAGTACCACCCTTCGAAGTCCCTCCTTCGTCCAAGGCCTCCGCACGAAGCATTCCATGAGCACTTCGTCGTAGTGTCTCTCCCCGAGCACACTCCTCGACGAGCCTCACTCGGACCATGCCTTCGACGCACCTCGACTTCTGAGACCTTCGTCGGGTACCTTCAAATGTCTTCCCTCCGGAGCACACTTCGAACGCCTTGCCTCCGCAGAGGACTTGTTCCACCATACTCCGAAGTCACTCCATCCGGAGTACCCTTCGAAGTGCCTTGCCTCCAAGTACTTTGTCTTGGAGTACCTTCACCCAGAGCCACGCTCCGCACTTACTGCCTTCACCTGGTGCACCATGACCCGAGGTCCGACCGAGACCCCTTCGCAGCCACTGTGACGGAGCTCCCCGCTCCCCTGGCATCAAGCCTCCCGCTTGACCCAGGTTCACCTGCTACGAACCGTCTGTTGCCTCCGCAGTCCCCTGCGCACCACAGACAAGCAGACAAGTGTATCCAGTACTCCAGAGACCTCTCCGGGTTAGCAACCTTCGGCACACACTCCGGTGTACCGCCCAAAGTACCGAGACCTTCGGTACAACCCCAGTCATCATGTACTGTCGGACCCCTCCGACAGGCACATTCCGCTGCAATAGCTGCAGCAACCAAACCACCGAACCCTTCGGTGAAACCACCTCCGAACCCCCTTCGGAGGTACCCCTTCGAACAAGAGGGTAAAAGCCTGTCAATCACTCATCACAAACACCGAAACCAACCCTTGGTTTCTCAAGGGGAGGCTCCCATTACCTTCGATGAAAGATGGCTTCTTAATCCTTCTGAAGACGTGGCCGCTGCTTGGCAAGCCTTCCAAGCTTCGTGGAGAGCCGAAGGTCGTACTGCGATCAAGGCTTGGATTGATGAAGGGCAATGCCAGAAGCAAGCTCGGTCGCAAGCCTCGAGCAGCCAGCCTCCGCCAAACCCGCAGGTCTAGATTTGTTTTAGGATCCTAACTATGTAAAGAATCATGTTTTTCATACATTATGAATGAAAATTTGCTTATCGTGTTTTTAGGCTTCACCTCATATGGATGATGTCGAAGTGTTAAACGTTACCGTAGAACTCCGCCTGCTATGGGCTACCTTCGATCTTTTAAAACTTCACAAGCGACCTCGGTTTTTAATTCCTCGAGATAGCTCCGGTGCAATTGCGCGCGAAATATGTAAAGATATACTATCTTATATTAAAGAGGAAGAAAAAAAGTTAACTTCGATACTTCATCTTCTAAAGACATTGCATGGTCTGAGGATGAAGGTATTGCTGAAGACCAAGGGAAAAACCCTGAAGAACTTCGAAGCTGGGAAAGGAGCCCCGAACAACTTCGAACTTGGGCTGAACTTCAACAAGAACAGAAGGATTTTAGAGCTTCGAAGGGAGGTAGAAGAGTTAAATGCAAAGTTGTTAGAACTCCCAACTCTGGAACTAGTCGTTCCAACCGTAGCAATAGCTCTAGAGATCGAAGGGGTCTTCGATTCCTTCTTGGCATAGATACCAATTTTTCGTGATGTAATTGTAATTTGTTCGGATAATAAATATTGATTTTTAAAATTGTCTCCCTACTTCCTAGCCCCTCTTTGGGCGTAAGCAACTTCGAACTATAGTCAAAGATGGTTAGGCGCAAAGAAAAACTTAGGAGCACAATTTTGGAGGCTCGGAGCCCCTCAGCAATTTAAAGATTGATTAAAATCTTATAAAGTGTCTTCGACTACTTGAAGTCTGAAAACTAGTAACTTAGTACCTTTTGTTTTGAAAGAAATCACTTCGGACAACTTTCCAGACACTTTAGTGTCCTAAACGATTGGTCACTTTGGACTCTTTTCATAAATATTCGAAGCTCATCAGCTCAAACTCTATTTTGTTTTGGCCTCCTTCGGCTCTTTTTGCAAATGCTATCAAACCGGTGGTTTGGAATTCGCAGTGGTCTCCTTGGACTCTTTTTATGGATGCTTTCAAGTCGAAGCTTGGAATCCGCATTATTTGGTCTCCTTCGACTCTTTTTACGGATGCTTTCAAGCTGGTGGCATGGAATCTGTTTTTCAGTGACTTTCCCACCTCGTCGGAAGCTTCGAACCAGTGGTCCAAAGTCTGAAAAAATGATTCAAATAAATGACAATTCCCTCCTAGCCAACTTCGTTCTTCCAGTGCATCCACTAGAAGCAGGAAGTGTTGGGGGTAGGCATTATCTGAACCATGAACTTTATTCATTCAGAAGGTGTTTTACAAATGATTACAAAGAGCCCCTATGCGAAATATCGCTTTAAGTGCTCCGCATGCCATGTATGCGTTAGCTCTTCACCTTCTAAAGTAGCTAACTTAAAAGAATTAGGGCGTCCTGAATGGAGGATTATATATGGACCTTCCCACTTATTCCCTAGTTTCCCTGTGATGAGGACATCACTTCGCCTGATACACACATGGAGCCTCCACCTACAATTCAACTACAAGGACCAATCACACGCGCCCGTGCCCGTCGCTTGAACCATGAGGTTATTTCTTTCCTTAGCAACTATGTTAATATTTGTTTGGACGGGATGCTACTGAATACTAGTGATATTTTGTTGCTTAGGAACATGGGAGATGGAATAGAAGAGTTGGAGTTGAAGACAGAGCCGCACGGATGACTTGAAATCAAGAATTCACTTGTTCAGACTACATCGACCACCTTGCACCAAAATGGGCATAACTTCCTCATACGAAGTCTGATTGGCGCGTTCTTAGACTTTTTGGAAAGCTGAGAGAAGACGGATCGTTTGCCGTTGGTTTCGTCTCATTTGGAGTCTCGAGTCGACCTGTGTGTTTAAAACAGTCCTGCGTGACAGAACTGGGCCGTGTTGGCCCATAGTCCAAGTCTGTTCGCCTTCTAGCCCATAGTCTAAGTCTGTTCGCCTTCCACAGGCTGCCCACGCCCTATATATTCTCGCCAGCCGCCTTTAGGGTTAGGTTTTGCTTTGTTTGCATCTACACTTGTGTGTTTAGATCCCGCCTCTTGCACCGGACCGATTGGCTGCTGCATTGGCGTTTGTGAAACCTCACCTTATCATCGTTTGTCTGTGATTTGGCATTCGACTTGTATCCTTCCTGTTCTTGCTTGTGTTCTTGGGTTCGGTTGTAGGAATTAGCCTTCGTGGCGAGGTCAATCGCGTTCTGCGTGGTTGATAACCAACGGAGACAGTGGTGTAACGATTGCAAGGTTTTGATCCGCCGAACCGGAGCCTTGGATCGCCAACGTCGAGATTCTCCACCAACCCAAGTTATCCTTTACCTAGCGGAAGATCGGGACCAATCCCCCATCAGTTGGTATCAGAGCTCATATTTCCCGTTAGGTAATCTCGATCTGCTTTTATTTTTACCTAGAGTCCAGAAAACCCTCACAAAAAAAATCCCCATCGAGAACCCCTTTGTGCCTTGCGATTTTAATTTCAGTTTTAACTTTGTTGAGTTCATGTTCTTGGTCGAGTCTTGTTGCTGGTTTAGTAATCCCTTTGTGTCATTTGAGTAGTAGTTGTTCCTGTGTCTCAAAAAATTCCCCACCCGAAAACCCCCCGACAATCTTATTTTGTTTTCCACATCGAGTCTTTGTGACCCCCCTTCGGTAAAACAGGCATAACTTTTCGCTCGTTTGGCAGAAAAATCTGAAATTTTTTGAGCGTCTTCCCCTGTTAGCCCTCACCAAAATCGCCAAAAAAAATCAGGAAGATAAAGAAAAAAATTGGTCAAAGTTTTTGCTCGCCGGTCAGTGAACTTGTTGAATTTTTGGGAGCCACATCCCACCTCAGTTGTAGGTGCCAATTTTTGTGGTTGCATCTCTGGTCATCCTTGTTCAAAAAAATAGAGTGAAAAAAAAACAAAATATAAAAAAAAGAGAAGCGGTCCTGTTAGTTGCTTGTCCGATCCCTTGTCCGAACTCTTGTCCGATCTCTTGTCCGATCTCTTGTCCGATCAGTGGCAGGCAGTGGCAGTTTCTGCTTGTCCGAACTCTTGTCCAATCTCTTGTCCGATCAGTGGTAGGCAGTGGCAGTTTCTGCTTGTCCAATCCCTTGTTCGAACTCTTGTCCGATCTCTTGTCCGATCAGTGGCAGGCAGTGGCAGTTTCTGCTTGTCCAATCCCTTGTCCGATCTCTTGTCCGATCCCTTGTCCGATCTGGAGAGAGCTGAATTTGGCCTGTTTTTGCTTCCATTTGAGTTTTGGGCACATAGTTTCCCTCTATTGCTTGAATTTTCACTTTGGGAGCACTAAGGCCAGCAACTTTGACGAGTACTAGGGAATACTTATTGAACTTGGTTTAACTGTTATTACTATCGCTAATCCTTGCTACTCACTTTGCCTTCCAAGCTACACCTTTCTCTTGGTCAGGACAGGTTCATTTTCTTGCAATTGCACACCACCCTCCACTTGGTTCATCACCTGTAGGCCGGTGACCTCACTGCGGCGTGGTAAGAACACTTGCAAGCGTGGGTATGGCGCTTGACAGATTGCTTCCACCACACACCCCACCTAGCTGTTTACATAAGGATTATTCTTTGCTGTTTTGTCTTTTACTAACATGGCAGCACTTATTGCACAACGTGTTTTGAGCACTCACATGGAGCAGGACGACCAGGCACAACGGAACAATCTGTTTCAGACCTTCTTCCTCGTCAATGACCGTCGTGTACGTGTCATCATCGACAACGGTAGTTGCAACAATTTGGTGAGCCTCGACATGGTAACTAAGCTTCAACTTCCCACACGTGCACATCCACACCCTTACCACGTACAATGGTTCAACAATGGCGGTAAGGTTGAGGTAACACAAATTGCTCACATCGAATTTTCTATTGGTACATACTTCGGAGTTGCTGATTTTGATGTAGTACCAATGCAAGCATGTTCTCTATTATTTGGTAGACCTTGGGAGTATGATACTGATGCTACACACCATGGTAGGAGAAATAAGTACATATTTATGTATAAAGGAAAGAAAGTTACATTGCTTCCTATGACTCCTGCTGAAATTGTGAAATTTGAACAAGAAAAACGTGTTAGGGACGCACAAAAGAGCAAACAACCTTCTGAAAATCAGCAAGTAGCTAAAACACTTTCGAGGCAACAAAAAGATAAAGTTGCTTCTCCTTCTTCATCACAAGTTATTAATCTGAAAGGACGTGTCATGCTTGCAACTAAAACTAACCTTGCAGTACGTAGTTTTCTTGGTCTTGCAGGTTTCTACCGGCGTTTTGTGAAAGATTTCAGCACCATAGCCGGTCCTTTACCTGAGTTGACCAAGAAGGGAGTTACTTTTACTTGGGAGCCAGCACAAGAACAAGCTTTTGCCACACTCAAGGATCGCCTTATGAGGAGCCATGCTGAATAGCGTGGGCCTCATGGCTCCAGAAGTGATGAGTCATTGTCAACGATAGTCAACGAGGACTGAAGAAGAGAAGAGATCTGCTGTTTCATGGGCCGCGTGTGACTCAGGTACATGGGCAGCGAGCGACTGTCGGGCAGAGGAGGCTGCGAAGTCGGGCTGGCCCAATCCGGGTGCATGGGCCAGAAGCAGTAGAAGACCCACTGGGCTGTTGACCAGGACTGACTCAGGTACACGGGTGGTGAGCGATTGCCGGGCTGAGAGAGCTGCGGAGTCGGGCCGGCCCAATCCGGGTACCTGGTGCAAAGCCGGTGGAGGCTTTGTCAGTTTCGGCGTAAAACTGACAACCATTGTTTCTGTATCCGACTGTCCAGAAGAGAAGCCGTAGTTGCTACGAAAACTTAGCTTCCGGATAAGTCATCTGTAACTCTAGGCCCACAGTCAGTCAGTTGTATCTGTAAAAATTCCTAAGGGCAGTAGAGTCTTTTCCTTTATTTTTGAGTTTGTAAAAACCCTAAGGGGCTGGTAGAATATTCCTAGTGTTGGGCTGCCTATAAATAGCACCCCAATCCCTAGGGTTTGGACTACCCTTTTGTGCTGAAATCAAATCCACCCTTTGGGTCACTTTGTCTCCCGTTTTCTCTCTCCTGTGTGCGCCGCCAGGACTTGCCCCTCTCTGTTCGTGAGTTATTTTGGCTCTAATCTCTTGGATGCATTTAATCCTTGGTCCCTGGTGAATTTATTGGTTGCATTTTGTTCGGTTTGGAGAGTTATTGCTTCAGCTACAAGCTGCTGAATTTATTTCTTGAGAAGAAGCTTCTTCTGTTGTTTCTGTTCTTCGTGAGAGGGAGTACTAGTTCTTGCTGTTGCAAGTAGTACTGCTACTGTAGCTACAGTACTTGCTGCCAACTTTTTACCCTTTATTGTACTGCCTTTTTGATCGAAGCAGAATGGAGTAAATGCCTTTTTGACTGTTTCTGCGAAGTCATCTTTCTCTGTTCGAAGCCCCTCAGCTCCGTGAGGCAGACTTCGATCTAACTTTTTCAAAGCTGTCGTTCAAGTCTGCGAACTTCGGTTTTGGGTCTGAGTTGCTAGCTTCGAAGATCTTCCTGTTTGGACAGCATCGCATTCTTCGAACAAGCATACTCCGAATCTATCTGTTCGAAGTGCACACTCTGTTAGGCTTCGAAGTTGGGTTCGAAGTTTGTCTTTTCTGATAGACTTCGTTTGGATTTCTTTGTGGCGTGTAAGCCTTCGATTCTCCTTCCGAAGCTTTCCCTGTTCGAAGATAGAGTGTAGGCTTCGGATTTGTTTTTGTGTCACGTGACAGACTTCGCTTCATTGCTCGAAGGTTGTCTGTTTGTGTGTTGCGTTCGAAGCTTTCTGTTCGAAGGTCGTGCTTCGAAGCTCTCGGTTCAAAGTGTGTTCGAAGTTTTGTCTTCGAAGTGCTCACTTCGAAGCAGGCTCAGACTTTGTCACTTTGCTCCGAAGCTCTTGGTTCGAAGCTGTGTTCGAAGTCTTGCCTTCGAGGTACATACTTCGAACCAGGCTCCGTCACTGTTTTACTTCGCTCCGAAGTACACTTCGCCTTTTACCACTTCGAACTAGGATAGACAGTTACACCTTCGGCATTTCGGACAGACTCCGTCACCAACCTCCGAAGCAGACCTCGTCGTGCAAAGGGGGCTCCGCCAAGTTCCGAACAGGAGACAAAATTTGTCAGTAACTTCTCTTTTCATTTTATACATACTTAGATCATTTCATTGAGAAGTTTAGGTCTATTACAAATTGTTCATCTGCCTAGTTGCACTACTTTAGATTTTCACTGTTTATCATCAAGTTGCTTCTAGGTTAGAAACCTTTAGACTTAGGCCTTCTGTTTATTTTCCGCTGCATAGTATTTTGAGTTGCGTTGGGTATTGGGAACAGGCCATTGATTCGAAAGAATTTTTTAAGGCGCCCATTCACCCCCCCCTCTGGTCGCTACTTTCGGTCCTACAAGTGGTATCAGAGCAAGGTTAGGGTTTTTCCATACCTTAACCGGTTCTAAACCCCAGTAGTGACTATGACGTCTCCTGGCAAGGTCCCGTCCTTGGAAGCCTATGGCTATAATTATTGGAAGACTCGCATGCGAGCCTATCTCATGAGCCAGGGTTCGGACATATGGGATATTTGCGTTCACACCACGTTTGTCATTTTGCCAGTTACTGAGCAAGGTACTGCTGGTATCATTGCTCAGCATCTGAGCAACAGTAAGGCTGTGAACATTTAATTTTCTGGTTTAGGTCCCACTGAATTTGAGCGAGTAAGTCATCTCTCCACTGCGAGAGAGATCTGGGCTACCCTCAAGGCACACCATGAGGGAACAGCACAGGTCAAGGCTCGGCTCTATCAGACCTACCGGCGTGAATATGAGAATTTCACACAGAAGCCGGGTGAATCTGTTGAGGCTTTGTTTGGTCGCTTTCAGTCGATCATTAACAAGCTTCGGGACAACAAGGCTGAGGGTGCTCAGTTAGTCTCAGATCACGAGCAGGCGCTCAAGGTTCTTCATACCTTGGACCCAAAGATCTGGGAGATCAAGGTATCATCTATCGTTGAGAGTACTTCTTACGATACCTTGACCATTTCTGAGTTATTTAGCAAGCTGAAGGCCACTACGGTAGATATCCAGTTGAGATCAAATCTCACTGGCTCTGGATCAAAATCCCTGGCCCTTGCTACACCTTCTGTTGATCCCTCTGCTGTGAGCTGTGCTGGGTTCTCCTTGATGTCTATCACTGAGGACCAGCTTGAGTTGTTGGGAGATGATGATTTGCGTCTCTTTAACAACCGGGTGCGTCGTGTCTATGATAAAAGAATGTTCAAAAGACACGGCACAAAATCCGGATGCTTTGAATGTGGTGATCCAGGACACTTCATCGCCGACTGCCCCAAGCGCAGTGGATACAAGAAGGGCGCCGGCAGCAGCTTCCACGACTCCGGCAAGCATGAGAGACCCTCCTTCAGCAAGGGCAAGCCGAAGACCCGGTTCTTCAAGAAGGCCCTGAAGGACTACCGGCGAGAGAACAAGAAGCGCGACAAGGCCTTCTTCGCCGAGATGGAGAAGAGCTACTCCAAGAGATCCACATCTTCTTCCTCTTCATCAAGCTCAAGCGATGAGGAGATCGCCATCAGGAAGGGGAAGGACAAGGATGATCCCGCGGGCCTCTGCTTCATGGCTTTCGGGGACAAGCCGAAGAGCCGCTCACACCAGCGCCGAAGATCCCGCAAGAGCTTCTGCTCAATGGCTCTTGGGGATAGAGAAGAAAAGAGCTCCTCCGACGACTCCGACGACGACGATAGCAAGGTATCATCTTATGAGCGTGAAATTGTTGATTTACTTGAAAGCAATCGTCAGGAGTTGAAATATCGGGAGAAACTGCTTAGGGGGGCTAAGAGAAGGATAGACGAGTTAGAGAGTGAGCTTGCCTTGGCCAACGGTAGAATTGAGAGTCTATCCTCTTCCCCTTGCTTGGGTGATAGCAGTGAGTGCCCGAAGTGTGAGGCGCTTCTGTGTGACCTGACGACTCTGAAGTCCAGGTACACAGAAAGGGTTGATGAGAGGGACGCCTTGGCCACTGAGCTTGAAAGCGCTCAGCAGGAGCTGAAAGATGCTCAAGCCACTGTCGTCGCACCCTGTGTTGATTGCCCATCGCATCTAGCTGCCTTAGCTGAGCTGAAATCCAAGAGCGATGAGCATTTGGGTGATTTAGAGAGGTTGAGAGCTGAGCTTGCCCAGACTAGGCTAGAGCTTGAGACACTGTCAGTTCCACCCACTGTTTGTGAGAACTGCCTGTCTCTTAGAATGGAATTGATTAAGCTAAAAGCCGGAAAGTCTGTCCAAGTAGAGAGTGAGTGTGAGACCTGCTTGTCTCAGGTGGAGGTTCTAGCTTCCTTGAGAGAGGAGCTAGCTGATTCTCAGAATGAGAACTTTTACCTCCGGTCTATCCTGAGTTGGATCAGTGCCAGAGAGCCACAGCTTGGCATGATGATCCAGCAGTTCAAGAGGCAGGATGGGTTTGGGGTAGGTTACACCTACACCAAGGCTGACTTTGAGAGTGCCATCAGCCGGGCAGTGGAGTGGAGTAAAATGACTCCAGAGCAGAGGTATCCCAAGACTCACTCCACTGAGTCTTCCCAGGCTTGTCAGCCCAAGGATGGAGTGATCCATGAACCACCTAAAGCTCCACCCAAGAAACCTATCTGGGTTCCAAAGCCCAAAAATCTCCACACTTCTCTTGACTCTCTTCCTGGACCCTCTCAGCCCAAGAAGACCACACCAAACACTACCAAGCCCAAGAATCCCAAGCCTCAACCACATCCCAAGAAGCCTACCTATCATTGTGAGTATTGTCAGAGAGACGGGCATCTTGCGGAGTTTTGCTTCAGGAGGAAGCGGGTTGAGAGAGCAGAGAGGGCTCGTAGTGATCAGGAGCAGTTCTACCAGCAGGGTGGTAGACTGCGTGTTCCTCGGCGCGGGGAGAGGCTGGAGGCCAGGCCGCGTCGTGTAGGTCGTGGTAGAGGAGACGGTTTTCGTGCCCGTGCTCCAGTTGGTGGTGTTCATTCCGGCAGAGTTCCAGACCGAGTTGGCTACGGTTCTGGACCTCGTGGCCGTAGGGTTAGGCAAAACCGAGGACCGCGCTTTGAGCCGCGTTTTGGTCCAAACTCTTTTGATGGTTTTCGCTTTCCATCTTTTGAGCAGATGGCTCGACACTGGTTTAGCTCCTTTGCTAAACCTGGTGCCGGACCATTTGCTCCCACTTACAGACACTGATTGTGCAGGACCGGGGACTAGAGGATGTTTGGATTATGGACTCAGGATGTTCTCGCCACATGACGGGACATCGCAGATGGTTCTCCAGTCTCACTCCCCCGAGCTCCAAAGAGTACATCACATTCGGGAACAGCGGTCAAGGGAAAGTAAGTGGCATAGGCTCAATTAGCATTTCAGATCATTTCTCCTTGAAGAATGTTGCTTTGGTTAAGAATTTGAACTTTAATTTAATTTCTATTTCACAACTTCTTGAGGATGGTTTGGAAGTGCGTTTTAAGAAGGGCAATTCTTCTGTAGTTGATTCTAGAGGGTCTTTGGTTTGTCAGATTTTACCTTTCGGTAAAGTTTTTCGAATTGACTTCTCTAGTTCTTTTGGCCCTTCTCGCTGTTTGATTGCTGGATCTTCTTCTGAGCTCTGGAAGTGGCATAGGAGGTTAGGTCATTTGAGTTTTGATCTGCTAGTCAGGTTAAGCTCTATGGACCTCATCCGAGGATTGCCCAAGCTTAAAATGGAGAAGGATCTAGTTTGTCATCCCTGTCGTCATGGGAAAATGGTTGCCGCTTCTCACTCACCTGTGACTCAGGTGATGACTTCGTATCCAGGCGAGCTTTTACATTTGGACACTGTAGGTCTAGCTCGGGTACGCTCAGTCGGTGGGAAGTGGTATGCACTTGTGATTGTTGACGACTTTTCTCGTTTCTCGTGGGTTTTCTTTTTGGAGTCTAAGGATGAAACTTTTCAATTTGTCCATGACCTGATTTTGAAGCTGAAGAATGAGAACAATGGCTGGATGCGAGCGATTCGCTCCGACAACGGCTCTGAGTTCAAGAACTCTCAGTTCGTCAGCTTCTGTGGTGATCAGGGTCTGGACCATCAGTTTTCCTCTCCTTACACTCCCCCACAGAACGGCGTTGTGGAACGAAAGAACCGCACGCTAGTTGAGATGGCCAGGACGATGCTCGATGAGCACAGGACTCCTAGGCGTTTTTGGGCTGAAGCCATGAACACGGCTTGCTATCTGGCCAACCGCATTTTTCTTAGAGCTTACATTGGTAAGACATCATATGAGTTGCGGTTTGGCAGACAGCCCAAGGTGAGCCACTTGCGAGCGTTTGGCTGCAAGTGCTTTGTGCTCAAGAAGGGAGGGCATTTGGACAAGTTTGAGTCTCGTTGCTGGGATGGTGTTTTTCTTGGTTATGCATTGCATTCTCGAGGTTTCCGTGTTTGGAATCTCGAATCCCAGCTACTTGTCGAGACGTGTGAGGTTTCATTTGATGAGTCCTTGCCTTCTTTGACTCCTTCTTTTGAGCTTTCTGGTGACGATGAGCTCGGAGAGTCCATCTTCGAGGAAGATGAGGATACTCCAGCTGCTGTTGAGGGCGGGCCTTCTGCATCCCCCGCAGAGCCCACACCTTCTGTGACTTCGACTGATGATGAGGGCGGACCTCTGATCACTTCTTCCACTTCGATCGAGCCCCCTCAGTCGAGTCCAGAGGTGCCAGCTGCTGACTCCGGTGAGGTGACTTCAGATCACCAGGGAACCCGAGCAGTTCAGCGGGACCACCCCTCAGAGCTCATCATTGGTGATCTGACTGAGAGAACTTTGCGTTCTTCTGCCTCTCTCGCTGTGTTTGCTGAATCTGCGTTTGTTGCATCTTTTGAGCCCAGAGATGTTTCTCATGCTCTCTCTGATTCTAATTGGATTAATGCCATGCAAGAAGAGCTTGAGAATTTTGTCCGCAATCGGGTTTGGACACTAGTTGAGCCGCCACCAGGATGCAACCCCATAGGCACCAAGTGGGTATTCAAGAACAAACAAGGTGAAGATGGGGTTGTGGTGCGCAACAAGGCTCGACTAGTTGCCCAGGGTTATTGCCAGAAGGAAGGTATTGATTTTGAAGAAACCTTCGCTCCTGTTGCCCGTCTTGAGTCCATTCGTATTCTTCTAGCTTTTGCCGTTTCGAAGGGTTTTAAGCTTTTTCAAATGGACGTTAAGAGTGCTTTTCTGAACGGGTACATAGAAGAGGAGGTTTATGTTAGGCAACCCCCCGGTTTTGAGAACCCTAAGTTTCCTCGACATGTTTTTAAGTTGCACAAAGCTTTATACGGGTTGAAGCAAGCCCCCAGGGCTTGGTATGACCGGTTAAAGCAATTTTTGTTGGGGAAGGGCTTTGTGATGGGTTCTGTGGACAAAACTCTTTTCCTGCTCAGAGATGTTTCAGATTTTTTAGTTGCTCAGATTTACGTGGACGATATTATCTTTGGCGGTACTACTGATTCTCTTGTGTCCAAGTTTTCTGAGCAGATGCACAGTGAGTTTGAGATGAGCCTCATGGGTGAGCTTAAGTACTTCTTAGGGCTCCAGATCAAGCAGACCAAGGACGGCACCTTCATCCACCAAGGTAAGTATACTCGTGACATGCTTAAGAAATTTGACTTTGGTGGTGAATTGAAGCCGCAGATGACCCCGATGGGTACTTCTGGGGGTCTGGACAAGGACGAGAGCGGTGTCAAGGTCAATGAGAGAGAATTTCGAGGGATGATCGGTTCGCTGTTGTACTTAACGGCAACAAGACCGGACATACAGTTCACCGTGGGACTTTGCGCGCGTTTTCAGTCGTCGCCACGCGCGTCTCATCGGCAGGCTGTCAAGCGCATTTTCAGGTATCTCACCTATGCGCCTGATCTTGGTCTTTATTATTCAGCATCATCATCTCTTGAGTTATCTGGCTTTTCGGACGCTGACTTTGGTGGGTGCCGGTTGGATCGCAAGTCGACTTCCGGTACTTGCCAGTTTCTTGGTTCTTCACTTGTATCTTGGTCTTCTCGAAAGCAATCTGGAGTTGCTCTTTCGACCACAGAGGCTGAGTACGTAGCTGCTGCTAGCTGCTGCTCACAGATGGTTTGGATGATTTCCACTCTACGAGACTTTGGGTTGTTCTTTCCTACCAGGGTTCCATTGTTTTGCGACAGCACTAGTGCTATTAGTGTAGGGAAGAACCCGTGTCTTCATTCAAAAACCAAACATATTGATGTGCGCTTTCACTTCTTGCGGGATCAATATGAGAAAGGTGTCATTGACCTTGTTCATGTTGATACCCATCATCAGTTGGCTGACATTTTCACCAAACCCCTAGATCAGTCCACGTTTGAGCGTTTACGAGGGGATTTGGGTGTTGTGTATCCTTTCTAGGATATTTTGCGTCAGTTTTCTTTCTTCTTTATTCCTTTCTTGAGTCTTTTTGTGTGTGTTCATATCTTGCATATTCACGTATCACACTTTAGAGATGCTTCTGTTATATGATTGAACTGCTTTACTTATTCTAGCTTGTACATGCTTTTGATTACATGTCGATGATCATGCTTTGATTCAGTTCACTTGATATACCTGATATCTGTCATGTGCATGACTTTTACGCTTTCAACTTGAAAAATGATCACCATTGCTTCTGGTAACTAGCATGTGTAGGCTGAGTGCTTTTGCTATTTGTTACATGCCTTGTAGCTAGTTCATCACATAGATGCAGATATGCAACTTGGACATCTTTATGCTTTAACATGGAAAATGTGCTATAAAAATGATAAAAAAAACAAAAATGAATGAAAATTCCATGCCTTTTTATGCTTAAGTTGAAAAGATCCAAGTGGGTTTGCTGTGTCGCATTATATTGTTCTGGACTGCTTACCATAGCACTTTGGTATGAACTAGGACAATGTAGTGTATGCCAAGACCAATGTCTTAAGCTTCTAATGGTCCAGTTCTGGCCTAGGCTTGACTTGGTCGGTTAGCATAAGGTTTGACATGCAAATAACCCTTGGCAATAATGACAAAGGAAAATGAAAAAGCTGGAACTTTAAAAGGATAACAAGTTTGCCGAAGCACTTTGTTTTGAACAATGCTTATCTTGGTAGATATCAGCTAGCTTCTGCATCTCATGTTTTACCTTGCTCACTTATTGGAACTTATGGTGATGCTTTTATTTGCAAAAACTGAAAAATGCGTGCTAAATGACTTTCTTTAGATATCATCTCTTGCACTGATCATGCCATGTGTCTTAGACAGTATCTCTTTTGCTATACTTGTTAGATACTGTATTTGCAGTCAATCATATCTGAGAAGCATGCTTTCTACACTCCACCTGCCCTCCAATTGCATTCACTGCATATTTTGAGGGGGAGTTGTTTTCAGGGGGAGTCTGTGTCTCTTTTTTGAGTGCTTGATGAGTTCACTTGTCAACAAGGGGGAGAAAATTTGGGATCAGAGTTTAAGGGGGAGTTCTTACTCTGTTGATATCCTTGTTGTTCTGAAATCACACTCGTTTTGAGCTTTTACGTTTTGGTTAACCATAATGACCGTTTCTTGCTTTTGGTTGGCTTTTGGTCATTAGGGTTAAACTTTTACCTTATTTTTCTTCTTCTTTGTTTTTCTTGTGTTTTGTTTTCGTGTTTCCACATTTGTTCACAGGTGTTGAAGAGCTGAGAATTGAGGAGTGTTGACAATGCACTCATCAAGGGGGAGATTGAGGAGCCATGCTGAATAGCGTGGGCCTCATGGCTCCAGAAGTGATGAGTCATTGTCAACGATAGTCAACGAGGACTGAAGAAGAGAAGAGATCTGCTGTTTCATGGGCCGCGTGTGACTCAGGTACACGGGCAGCGAGCGACTGTCGGGCAGAGGAGGCTGCGAAGTCGGGCTGGCCCAATCCGGGTGCATGGGCCAGAAGCAGTAGAAGACCCACTGGGCTGTTGACCAGGACTGACTCAGGTACACGGGCGGTGAGCGATTGCCGGGCTAAGAGAGCTGCGGAGTCGGGCCGGTCCAATCCGGGTACCTGGTGCAAAGCCGGTGGAGGCTTTGTCAGTTTCGGCGTAAAACTGACAACCATTGTTTCTGTATCCGACTGTCCAGAAGAGAAGCCGTAGTTGCTACGAAAACTTAGCTTCCGGATAAGTCATCTGTAACTCTAGGCCCACAGTCAGTCAGTTGTGTCTGTAAAAATTCCTAAGGGCAGTAGAGTCTTTTCCTTTATTTTTGAGTCTGTAAAAACCCTAAGGGGCTGGTAGAATATTCCTAGTGTTGGGCTGCCTATAAATAGCACCCCAATCCCTAGGGTTTGGACTACCCTTTTGTGCTGAAATCAAATCCACCCTTTGGGTCACTTTGTCTCCCGTTTTCTCTCTCCTGTGTGCGCCGCCAGGACTTGCCCCTCTCTGTTCGTGAGTTATTTTGGCTCTAATCTCTTGGATGCATTTAATCCTTGGTCCCTGGTGAATTTATTGGTTGCATTTTGTTCGGTTTGGAGAGTTATTGCTTCAGCTACAAGCTGCTGAATTTATTTCTTGAGAAGAAGCTTCTTCTGTTGTTTCTGTTCTTCGTGAGAGGGAGTACTAGTTCTTGCTGTTGCAAGTAGTACTGCTACTGTAGCTACAGTACTTGCTGCCAGCTTTTTACC
Source organism: Zizania palustris (assembly GCA_019279435.1). NCBI lineage: Eukaryota > Viridiplantae > Streptophyta > Magnoliopsida > Poales > Poaceae > Zizania > Zizania palustris. The sequence goes on along the minus strand of JAAALK010000079.1, from coordinate 32,702,525 downwards.
CTTTACTGTACTGCCTTTTTGATCGAAGCAGAATGGAGTAAATGCCTTTTTGACTGTTTCTGCGAAGTCATCTTTCTCTGTTCGAAGCCCCTCAGCTCCGTGAGGCAGACTTCGATCTAACTTTTTCAAAGCTGTCGTTCAAGTCTGCGAACTTTGGTTTTGGGTCTGAGTTGCTAGCTTCGAAGATCTTCCTGTTTGGACAGCATCGCATTCTTCGAACAAGCATACTCCGAATCTATCTGTTCGAAGTGCACACTTTGTTAGGCTTCGAAGTTGGGTTCGAAGTTTGTCTTTTCTGATAGACTTCGTTTGGATTTCTTTGTGGCGTGTAAGCCTTCGATTCTCCTTCCGAAGCTTTCCCTGTTCGAAGATAGAGTGTAGGCTTCGGATTTGTTTTTGTGTCACGTGACAGACTTCGCTTCATTGCTCGAAGGTTGTCTGTTTGTGTGTTGCGTTCGATGCTTTCTGTTCGAAGGTCGTGCTTCGAAGCTCTCGGTTCAAAGTGTGTTCGAAGTTTTGTCTTCGAAGTGCTCACTTCGAAGCAGGCTCAGACTTTGTCACTTTGCTCCGAAGCTCTTGGTTCGAAGCTATGTTCGAAGTCTTGCCTTCGAGGTACATACTTCGAACCAGGCTCCGGCACTGTTTTACTTCGCTCCGAAGTACACTTCGCCTTTTACCACTTCGAACTAGGATAGACAGTTACACCTTCGGCATTTCGGACAGACTCCGTCACCAACCTCCGAAGCAGACCTCGTCGTGCAAAGGGGGCTCCGCCAAGTTCCGAACAGGAGACAAAATTTGTCAGTAACTTCTCTTTTCATTTTATACATACTTAGATCATTTCATTGAGAAGTTTAGGTCTATTACAAATTATTCATCTGCCTAGTTGCACTACTTTAGATTTTCACTGTTTATCATCAAGTTGCTTCTAGGTTAGAAACCTTTAGACTTAGGCCTTCTGTTTATTTTCCGCTGCATAGTATTTTGAGTTGCGTTGGGTATTGGGAACAGGCCATTGATTCGAAAGAATTTTTTAAGGCGCCCATTCACCCCCCCTCTGGTCGCTACTTTCGGTCCTACACCTTACACGTGCACCTCTACTTCAGCTACCCGACTTCAGTAAGCCTGTTGAGTTAGAATGTGATGATAGTGATTTTGGAATAGGAGATGTGCTGCTACAAGGAGGTAAACCCGTGACCTATTTTTGTGAGAAATTGCATGGTCCACAGTTGAATTATTCTACCTATGATAAGGAATTATATGCCTTAGTGCGTGTGCTTGAAACTTGGCAACATTACCTTTTGCCTAAGGAGTTTATTATACATTCTGATCATGAAGCACTAAAATATTTGAGAGGGCAAGCTAAACTGAACCGTAGACATGTTAAATGGGTTGAATTTATTGAATCTTTCCCATACATTGTGAAATACAAGAATGGCAAAGAAAATGTGGTTGCTGATGCATTGTCTCGTTGGATTGTTCTTTTATCTCAACTTGATATTAACGTTCCAGATTTGGAAAGTTTGAAAGATTTGTATGTTGTAGATAAAGAATTTGCTGAACCATACACTAAATGTAATGATGGGAAAGGATGGAAAAAATTTCATGTTTATGACGGGTTCTTATTCCATGCTAACAAGCTATGTGTTCCAGATTCGTCCGTACGTTTGCTGTTGTTGCAGGAATCACATGGTGGTGGATTAATGGAACATTTTGGGAGAGAAAAGATTTTGGCCCTGCTGTCCAATAATCTTTATTGGCTAAAGATGCGGAGAGATGTTGAACGATTTGTGCAGCGTTGTGCCACATACCATAAAGCTAAGTCCAAACTTAACCCATATGGTTTGTATACTCCACTTCCTGTTTCTAGTGCACCTTGGGAAGATATTAGCATGGACTTTATTGTGGGATTGCCTAGGACAAAGAGGGGGAGAGACTCCATATTTGTAAGAGTGGATAGGTTTTCTAAAATGGCACACTTTATTCCCTGTCACAAGACCAACGATGCTTCACATATTGCTGATTTATTTTTCAGGGAAATTGTGAGATTGCACGAGATGCCTAGAACCATTGTTTCGGATCGTGATGTGAAGTTTATGAGTTACTTTTGGAAGACAATGTGGACCAAGCTTGGCACAAAATTGCTATTTTCAACAACTTGTCACCCGCAAACTGATGGTCAAACAGAGGTGGTAAACCGTACACTCTCCATGTTGCTGCGAACAATGATTAAGAAGAACTTGAAGGAATGGGAGGACTGCCTTCCGCATGTTGAATTTTCATACAATAGAGCTGTTCACTCAACAACACAATTGTGCCCGTCTGAAGTGGTGTATGGTTTTAAGCCAATCACACCACTTGATTTGCTGCCACTTCCTTTCCAAGAGAGAACAAACATGGAGGCAACTAAGCGTGCAGAGTTTGTGAAAGCTTTGCATCTGAAGACCAAGGAAGTTATAGAAAAGAAGGCACGCTATTTTGCTCAAAAGACAAATAAAGGAAGAAAGAAGATGTTTTTCAAACCAGGAGATCTTGTTTGGTTGTACTTGCGCAAGGATCGTTTTCCTGATTTGAGAAAGTTTAAATTGATGACCCGTGCTGATGATTTAAAGCCCTATTTGGGAGATGACGATGAGCTTGAGTCGAGGACGACTCCAATTCAAGAGGGGGAGGATGATGAGGATATCACTTCGCCTGATACACACATGGAGCCTCCACCTACAATTCAACTACAAGGACCAATCACACGCGCCCGTGCCCGTCGCTTGAACCATGAGGTTAATTCTTTCCTTAGCAACTATGTTAATATTTGTTTGGACGGGATGCTACTGAATACTAGTGATATTTTGTTGCTTAGGAACATGGGAGATGGAATAGAAGAGTTGGAGTTGAAGACGGAGCCGCACGGATGACTTGAAATCAAGAATTCGCTGGTTCGGACTACATCGACCACCTTGCACCAAAATGGGCATAACTTCCTCATACGAAGTCCGATTGGTGCGTTCTTGGACTTTTTGGAAAGCTGAGGAGAAGACGGATCGTTTGCCATTAGTTTCGTCTCATTTGGAGTCTCGAGTCGACCTGTGTGTTTAAAACAGTCCTGCATGACAAAACTGGGCCGTGTTGCCCATAGTCCAAGTCTGTTCGCCTTCTAGCCCATAGTCTGAGTCTGTTCGCCTTCCACAGGCTGCCCACGCCCTATATATTCTCACCAGCCGCCTTTAGGGTTAGGTTTTGCTTTGTTTGCATCTACACTTGTGTGTTTAGATCCCGCCTCTTGCACCGGACCGATTGGCTGCTGCATTGGCGTTTGTGAAACCTCACCTTATCATCGTTTGTCTGTGATTTGGCATTCGACTTGTATCCTTCCTGTTCTTGCTTGTGTTCTTGGGTTCGCTTGCAGGAATTAGCCTTCGTGGCGAGGTCAATCGCGTTCTGTGTGGTTGATAACCAACGGAGACAGTGGTGTAACGATTGCAAGGTTTTGATCCGCTCGACCGGAGCCTTGGATCGCCAACGTCGAGATTCTCCACCAACCCAAGTTATCCTTTACCTAGCGGAAGATCGAGACCAATCCCCCATCACCCTGGTGCTGTAACAGTTCGCACAACAAGATGACCCGGCTTAAGTTCGTTAAGCTTGACCTTCGGATCAAACCAAGTCTTCATCTGCTGATGATACTTTCATAAATTGGCGATAGCTTGAAGTCTTGTTTCTTCTGTTAAATCAAGCGAAGTTTGTCTTTATGCTTCTATTTCTGGTTCGGTGCTGTGAAGGGATCCTCCTTTAAGCTCCGTCGGCATCATAACTTCTTCTCCGAATAATAGTCTGAAAGGAGTGAAACCGGTAGACCTTGTCTGAGTTGTCCGAATAGACCATAGGATCTTCGGGAGCTCTTCGGTCCACAATCCTTTTGCCAATCCCACTATTCTTCGATTTAGCCCTGACAAGATATTACCATTGGCTCTTTCAACAGCTCCGTTAGACTGAGGATGTCTTACTACAGCAAAACATAATTGGATGCTCCATTATAAACTGTCAGCTGTCGAGGTACATTATTCGAAGTGATAGCTGTTAGGGGCTCTACTTCGACCCACTTGGAAAAGTACTCAATTGCTACCACTGCGAATTTCAAATTTCCTTTTGCTATTAGGAATAGGCCAATAAGATCCATGCCCCATCTGGCCATGGGCCATACTGGAGCAATGACTTGAAGAGTTGTTGGTGGGCGATGACTTCTTCGTCCCATCCACTGACATCCTTGGCAGGTGCGGACTAAGCTCTCCGCATCAGCTACTATTGTAGGCCAATAAAGCCCTAGGCGAAGTGACTTTCCTGCCAAAGCTCGAGGGGCCAAATGGCTACCACAGAGTCCTTCATGAATTTCTCGAAGAATTTCTTGACCTTCGGCTTGAGATATACATCGGAGCAAAGGGGAACATACTCCGGCCTTGTACAAAATACCGTTGATTATATGATAATTCCGAATTATGAGTTTCAACCTCGAAAGTTGTGGCCCTTCATACATATTTGCTTCTCCTTGCAACAATTCCATAATTGAACTTCGCCAATCTGTACTTGGAATGCAAAGGACTTCCGTAGAAGGGATCTGTGGCACCGAAGGAGTACTGAGTTCTTCATAAAAAGCCTCTTCTAGAATGTCCATAGCTCCGGCTGCAGCTTTTGCCAAGATATCAGCTTGCGCATTTTCTGCTCTGGGTATACTCCGGATGGAAATCCCTTTAAATGCTGCTTCAATTTTACGGATCTCTTCCAAATATTTTGCAAGTTGTGGATGCCGAGCTTGAAAACTCTTGTCTACGTGCCCTGCTACAATCTGAGAGTTTGTCTTAATAACCACTCTTGTAGCCCCTAGAGCACGTGCCTTTCGAAGTCCTAGTAAAATTCCTTCATACTTCACTGTGTTATTGGTAGATTTAAAATTGAGTCTTGCGGAGTACATTGCCTTTTGCCCTGAAGGCGAAATTATCACTGCTCCAACACCTGCTCCAGATGCTTGGAAAGCTCCGTCGGAGTAAATGGTCCAAATTCCTTCACTTGGCTTCTCCGGAGCCCATGCTGCAGGAGGAGTCCACTTGGCCACGAAGTCCGCCAACACCTGTGACTTAATTGCTGTCCTTGCCACGAAGGATATGCCAAAGGGTGCTAATTCAACGGCCCACTTCCCAATTCTTCCTGTAGAATCCTTACTTCGGAGCATATCTCCCAAGGGATATGAAGTTGGTACAATTACATTATGCACTAAGAAATAATTCCTTAACTTCCTCAAAGCCATTATCAGAGCATAAGTGAACTTCTCAAACTCGGAATATCTTGTTTTCGATCCATACAATGCTTCGGACACAAAATAGACTGGATTCTGTACCAACTTCCTGTTGAAATCAACCTCTCTGACAAGGACTGCACTGACAACAGAGCCAGTAGCTGCAAGGTAGAGGAGGAGGGTTTCGTCCGCAATAGGCACCGTGAGTGTAGCCAGATTACTGAGATAATTCTTAATATCTTCGAAGCTTTTTTGACACTCTGGTGTCCATGCAAAATCTTCGGACCCTTTCAATGCTTTAAAAATGGGCAAACTTCTCTCCACAGACCTTGCCAAAAATCTGTTAAGTGCTGCAAGGCGACCCGTCAGCTTTTGTACTTGCTTTAAATTCTCCGGAGAAGCCATCCTTTGTAGCGCATTTATCTGAGTGGGACTAGCTTAGATTCCCCTGCTCGAAACTAGATATCCTAACAATTTTCTAGCCTGAGCCCCGAAGATACATTTTTCGGGGTTAAGACGGATTCCACATGCCCGAAGGCTATTAAATGTTTCTGCTAGGTCTAGGCTATGTTGGTGCTTTAAAGAACTCTTTATTACAATATCATCCATATAGGCCTCTACATTGTGGCCTAGTTGATGACCTAGAGCCTTAGCAATTAACCTCGAAAAAGTAGCCCCGATATTTCTTAAGCCAAAGGGCATTCTTACATAACATAAGACTCCCGAAGGAGTTATAAAGCTTGTCTTGATTTCATCTTTGCGCTTTAGCCAGATTTGATGATAGCCAGAATATGCGTCGAGGAAGCTTAATAACACCGAACCAGCAGTAGAGTCAACCAATTGATCAATTCGGGGCATGGGGTAGGGGTCACGGGGGCATGCTTTATTCAAAGATGTAAAATCAATACACATGCGCCACTTCCCGGAGGATTTCTTCCTAACGAAGACTGGGTTGGCTAACCACTCCGTATGAGCCACTTCTCTGATAATCCCAGCCTTCAGCAACTTTTCCACTTCATCTTTGGCAAGGATAGCCCTCTCCGCAGACAGCTTCCGGAGTCCTTGCCGAACAGGCCGAGCCTTCGAGTTCACAAGTAAACTGTGTTCAATAATATCCTGACTGACTCCGGTGATGTCTTCATCAGACCAAGCAAAGACATCTAGGTTTTCCCCAACTACTCTTTCTAATGAAGTAGCTACTTCTAGAGGCAAGTCCTTGCCAAACTGAAATGAATATTCCTTGCCATCTTTGACAATAACCTTCGCTGCAATCTCTCCTTCAGGGCTTAGCCATGGGAAGGACTTCTTCGAAGATTCTACCAGAGCAGAAAAAACCTCCAGGTTATCTTGCACACTGTTCACCTATCTCGGGTCAAGAGGAGGGCCATGACCATACTCTGCTCTTCGCGCAGTGGCCTGATCTCCGAAAACAGTGAGCACTCCAGCCTATGTGGGCATCTTAATACACAGATAATTATGATGTGCCACAGCTCCGAATTGATTCAACATGCCCCTTTCGAAGATAACATTGTATGCATACGGGGCGTCCACAACATCAAAGATCACTTCCTCCATCCTGGCTAGTAGCCCCTCTCTGAAAGTAACTTCCAAGCCAATTTGGCCGAGGGCATCGAGAGGGGGTCCTGCGAAGCCTTGCAAAGGACGGGCTGCTGGGAGAAGATGCTTCCTGGAGATGCAGAGTTGATCAAAAGCTTGGACAAAGATAATATCTGCTGAACTCCCTCCGTCAATTAACACTCTTCGGACCTCAGTCCCTGCTATATCGGCAGTGATGACAAGTGGGTCTGCGTGTGGAAACTTTATGCCAGCTGCATCATCTGCGGAAAAAGATATCGGCACATGGGACCATTCAGGCATAGCAGCTGCAGATGAAGAAGTTCCAATATGGCCCACCTCTCTAACATACTCTCTTCTTTGCCTCTTCGACATACTTCCGAGGGTCCCTCCTCCGGAGATGGGGAGGACTACTCTTTTCCCTCGATGTTGACCATCTTCTTGCTTCGGAGGTGGCATAACATTGACCACCGGAGGCCGTCTTGTAGGGTCGAAGTTCTCTATCCATGCCACAACCTGGACAGGCTCCGGACGCACTTCGGTTGGAACTCGGTCAGTAGTGCCTCGACCCGAAGTTCTTTCCAGGTACACGCCTCTTAAAGCAAGTATAGATTTGCACGCATCAGTCGTGTGACTCCGATTATCACCATGGACACAGCAGAAAAAGGTCTGGGCTTTGCCAGCCGGTTTCCCTGGCGGCCTCCAGCCACTGGTCTTGCTTCCTGAAGGTTGCGAAGTCCTTGGGGCAAATTTCTGCGGAGGTGCAATGTTCAAGACTTCTGAACGAGGATGCTTTTGCCCCCGACGCTTGTCATGCTGAGCTTCGAAGCTAGGCCCCTGCGACTGTGTTGAAGTCTTCACTTCCAGCTTGACCTCTTGCACGATTGACGGAGTTGCTGTAGTTCTCTAAAGGCACCCCTCTTCTGACCTTGCATACTCCTCGAAATAAGACATCAACTGAGCAACAGAAGATATCTGCTTCCGGTGAAGTTTATCAAGGAGGCCCGCATGGGTAACTCCTTCTCGAGCTGCATCAACTACAAAGGTTGTAGTTAACCCTCGAATTTGCGACTTCGTATGAGCGAAGCGCTTGAAATACAGCCTTAAGGTCTCTCTAGGGAGCTGCTTCACCTGGAAAAGACTTCCTGTGGACATTGGAGGTACGAAGGTACCCTGAAAATTGCTTATGAACTTCTTCCTTAATTGCTCCCAGGTTCTGATTGACCCTGGCTTCAAGGACCAGAACCACCGCAGTGCCACTCCTTCAAGAGCTAGAGGAAAACATTTGGCCATGGTGTCTCGTACTCCCCCGCTGGCCTCAATTGCCAATGCATAAGAGTGGGAGAACTCCCCAGGGTCTTCATCTCCGGAATATTTGCAAAGCTTCGAAGTTTTGAACTTAGGGTTGAAGCGCACTTTCTATAACTCAGGATGTAGCGGAGATTCGGTGTCGAAGGAAGCATTCTCCGGGGCTTCGGAATAAGGAAGTTCGTTGTCTTTGGGCACTTCGGGGATGACTGGGGTGGCCTGAGAACGAAGCCTATCTATGGCTTCTTGCCGCCACCTTGCTACTTCATCTTGGAGACTGGCCATTTGAGCGGCCATATCGCCAAGACCATCTTCGTCTCCTCCGGAAGGACCTTCCGGGTCTTGAGAACTATACGCATCAGTTCGAAGTGGAACTTGAGGTGGAAGAGGAACTCCGGTTGGCCGAAGTATGGATGGAGTTGGGGGAGGAACTCCGTATGCTTGAGGAAGGGGAATCCCTTCCGGAGTCTAAGGTGGAGGAAATGTCGAAGGTCCTCCGACCTCAACTGTGTTTGAAGATCTTTCTCCGGAGGTCCGAGGGGACCTCTGAGTAGGGCTACCACCTGAACTCCGCTTGGGAGGCATGGTTTGAGAACTTGGTAGAGAACGAAGTTTTTTGGACTAAGTTTATGCTAAAATATTACGCTAACAGGTTTCGATAGATTACAAACTAACAAACGAAGTGTTTGTGGGTAAACTGTTTCAAGCCTCCGAATGAGATAATAGCTCAGAACAGTTCGAAGATGTGTATTGAACAACTTAGTATTCGATCCTCATTACAGGGTAAAACGGGGGGTATATATAGGCCCAAACATTAAGGAAAAGACCATTTTACCCCTCTGTTACAACCGACATAGTGGAAACTATTCAGTACCTGTAATAGGGCTAAAACAGTAAAAGACTAATCCATGAGAAAGAAGATAAGTCTTCCATCCTAGCTGGCAAAGAAGCTCTTGGAAGAGTCAATGTTCGAAGATATACTCCGAACTAGAGTTCACCTTCATCCTTCGAACTTGATCCAATATACTTCCGGAGTTAGATGATAGAAGCCTTTGATTAAATCACCTGCCTTTGTCTTGCTACAGCAATAGCCCTGAAGATGAAGTATTTTCCCCCAACACATACTTCGCACAAACTTCGGCAGCTCTACTCAGGCTTCACACGACCTCTCTGGACAGGCTTCAACTCCGTCAGCCTTCCCACAAGGGTTTTGAAGTCGGCTTCAACAACTACAGGCTTCGCACCGCTCAGGCTTCGTCAAGTACCGAATAGGAGACAAATGTTTGAACAGTAAGACTCATCACTTTTTACGTACACTCAGATTAATTGTTGTGATGAGTTATTTCTGTGAACCTTGATCTGCCTACGTTTAAGCACTATGTTGGTGTTTCTTTGACTAGGACACCGGTTGTTTATAGGCTAGATACATTTAGGCTTTGACGATCTGTTTACGTTTTCCTGCTAAGTATTTTGAGGTGTGTTGGGTGTTGGGAGCAGGCCATTGATTTGAAAGAATTTTTTAGGCGCCCATTCACCCCCCGGCCCCCCCTCTGGTCGCTACTTTCGGTCCTACAGCCATCAAGAAAACTTAGTACCTTGTGTCCCGAGGCATCGTTGATCAACATGTCAGCTATTGGCATGGGATACTCGTCTTTCGGAGTGGCTTTGTTCAAATCCCTGAATTCGACACAGATGCGGATCTTGCCACTCTCCTTCTTCTCGACAAGCACAATGTTGGCGACCCATTCCGCATACCTACATGGCCTAATAAAATCTGTCGCTAATATACATTCAACTTCCTCTTCAACTCGGTCATAGATGGCTGAATTGAAGCGGCGTGGTGGCTGCTTATAAGGCCTAAACCTGGGTTTGATGGGGAGCCGATGCTCAACATGCTCTCGGCTTAACCCAGGCATCTCGCTGTAGTCCCATGCGAAGTAATCAACATACGATCGAAGCAATTTTATTACTTCGGCCTTTACATCATTACTCAAATTCTGATTTACAAATGTTGGCCTCGGACTACTACTATCTCCTATGTCTACTTGTTCCAAAGGATCGGCCAACGAGAAGCCTTGACCTAGTTTCTCTATTTTTCTAAAATCTTCAATGGCTTCGGCAATACCATCTTGAGAAGACCGATATTGCGCTACACGAGACTTTAGCCAATGAAGATTAGCACTAGACATTCTGCTATCTTAGACACAACCGAGCCACACCGGCCGGCTTCACATAAATAGGAACAAACCTACCCTCTGATATGCTGACAAAATCGTAATCCGAGAGGTCTCGCCCCGACAAACATTCTATCTCATCATGGGCGGCATTACTGGAAGCATCGGCCAAGCTAACGTGGGCCGATGAGTCTGTGTGCACTATCTCGACCTCGTCGCCATCCCATTGTATCAGGTGCTAGTGCAAGGTCGACGACACACATTGGTATGTGTGGATCCAATCATGCCCAAGTAATACATTATAATTACCTTGCACGTCGATGACGAAGAAAGCGGTGGGTAGCATCTTGTTCCCCACTATTAGTTCCAGGGACAATACTCCTTTAGCTTCCGTCGTGTCACCGTTGAAGCTGTTGAGGGTGACGTTGGTCTTCTTCAGGTCATCTTCATCCTTGCCGAGCTTCCTTAGAAAGGAGTACAACATTAGGTTCACAGTGGCACCACCATCGACGAGCATCCTCGAGATAGGCTTCCCGTCGATGTGCCACCTTATCTAGAGAGGTCTCAGGTGACGACTCGTGTCTCTGGGCTTCTCAAATACGGCGTCCCGCGGACCAAACTCTAGCTGTGCAACCCCGGCCTCCTCCTACAGTGGAACGAACTCGAAAGGCAACATGACGACACTGATGTCCATCGCCTAAGAAGCGGCCCCCTCGGAGACGTGAGTGTAGTCGTCGTCGAGCATGTCATCATCATCAGAGCTAACAACGGGGGTCGAGTCATCGACCACGATCGGCTTAGGTCTCCAGACTTTCTTCACCGTGGGCTGAGGACGAATTTCCTCAAAAAATGTGTCCCGTGCCTCCTCGGCCTTCTCTTCTCATATCTATTGTGCCCGCAAGCACTGTAGCCTCCTCTTCTGTGACTTGGACATCCCCGAGGGAGCCCACGATGGATGAGGATGGGTGCCGGGTGCCACGGTCTTGCTTCTAGCATTTTTGGCCCAAGGGGACTTGTTTGTATCAGCCTCGGATGTCTTGCTCTTACCATGAGAGATCCCCTGCTCCTGGTCGGTCGGACTGGCCATAGAGGGCCGGTCGGACCGACCTATGCCGAAAACCACTGTAAGGCCGGTCGGACCGGCCACAGTAGGTCGGTCGGACCGGGCTTCGACCGGGGCTCCGGTCGGGTTAGGAGATGCGTCTTCGCGCCATCCCATTGGGGCACCCTTCGGGATTGGGACCTCCTGGAATCCCACCCTGATGACTATAATCTCCGGGGTGTCTTCACGTCCATCCCTTCTGGTGCCATCTCGTGGGGACCAGTTCTGAGGTACTATGGACATGCAGTGAATAATATTCTCATCCTGCGCCGGCCCTCGAACCTGCCACTCGGAAATACTAGAGGGAATCATCGTTGTCATGTACCTCACATAGTGGAGCTCGGCCAACCATACCGTGATAATTGCGACATGGTTGCCGTAGATACCTGAAAGATCCATCATCAAGCTCGGTATCCGCTGAATACTCTAGCTCGTCATATCTTGTGGCGCTGCCAATGGAGGTATGGAGAATCTGCACCGCCTCTAATTGACCAATGCGCTCATTGGTGACTCAAACATCCTCGTTGAGGCCTTCCGTGTGCAACCTTAGTTGGCATTCGAAATGCTGAATGATGCCCCTTGTACATGGTGAATGTGGAAGTGTCTCACTCGCATCAGCTGACATGGTTAGTACAAAAGAGGTACAAAAGCAAGCAGATTAAACCTAGCAGTTGCTAGGAGATGGTAGGACACAGACACTTTCTCACTAGCAAGAAATCAAGCTCTTGCAAGTTCTTACCACACAATGTAGTAGCCGCCGGCAAACAACAAGAACAACAACAAACGGTGACTGCTATCAGAACCCGGTGGTGTTGTAGATAATTTTGTGGAGCTGTAGATGGTTGCTAAAACAATTGCACAAAGGAACAGCTAGTACCACGTTAGTCACAGCAAGTTGAATAAACATTCCGCGATGGTACTATGCTAGTCCTAGTCCAAACAGTGATAGAGACGTGAGCTGTCACCCAAACATAATCACCAAAATGCTCAAAACAGCAAGCTGAATTTCAAAACTTTGAAGCAAAGGTCACACAAAATGTCTTTCTTTTTTGTACTTGGAATCTTTATATAGAAAATTGAATTAGTGCAGCTTTTTTTTCTTTTGACATGTGCCTTGTTTCTTGCTGATCTGTGTGGCTTTTGTTTTGCACTTGCCTTTTTCTCTCTTTGCAGCTTCACCTAGAGAATGAAAATGGAGATAGAACAAGGTGCACAAACTCAAAACTCTAGCGGTAAAAACTTAGGACCAGCAACTTGACACAAAGAAGTAACCGTGAATTCAACAAGCCGAGAGCTAAGTAGCAAAGCAAAGGCACAAAATATTTTTGGGATTTTTAGATCGAAACTTATCTTTGGGCAAAAGTGGACTGTAGGAAAACAAAGAACAAAGGAGAAGGATATCTCTCACCGATCAACCTAAAATCTGATACCACTTAATGGACCCGACAGGTACGGGGGAGCCCAATCTTTCGATGAGAGATGGAGGATGTGGTGAATTTGGTAGGGGCCGACATTGGTTGCCCGACTACCACAACCAAGATGGTGTGGCGCCTGGAGCGACAGGTACACTGTCTCCTGATAACTACGATTTGGGGGTGGAGATCGACGTTGTGCTACCCAACTACAACAACCACAAGGATGTTGCGTCTTAGCAATAGTTACACTGACTCCGGTTGTTGCTGTTCTTGCCGTACCAAGAACAGCCTTGAACCTGCAAGCAATCGAAGAACAAGCAAGAACAAGATGACAAGCAAACACTCACGGATCTGGTAGAAGTTGGAGTTTTGATTCAAGTAATCAGGAGGTCTAGCTGACACGCGTGTTTACAATGAAGTAGCAGTAGCTAACTTACATCAAACAAAACCTGAGTTCTTTTTGTGGCTACTACTTGCTTAAAAGGAAAACTAGAAACTCAGGATGGAGTCATGAGTGTTCTTCGGCAGTTTCTGGACGTTTCGTCTGTTCTCTACCATTGATTCTTGATCCGTTGGAAAGTAGACGAAGAGACCTTTCCAACAAGTACTTATTTGCTTTCAAAAACCTTGGGAGTTGAAAGATATGCTCCATTTAATCTTGAATTTCTGCAGTTACAAGAGTCCCTTCGGGAGTAGCAATATTTATTGCATTGTTGCCTTCTCCACTCCTAGCTGGTTCAATTCCTAAGCACTTAAGGATAATAAAGTCATCACAAGGCTTTAATAGTACCCCATTGGAAAAATAATTAACTTGAACAACTAGGAACGAGTTCACATGATAATTAAGTTCACGTGCACAGGCGCGTGTCATTGGTCCTTTCTTAGGTGTAGGCGGTGAAGGGGCTGCCATTGTGGTTGTATCAATGGAAGCGATGTCCTCATCAGGATCTAGTGTCGCCAGGAAATAAGATAAATAATTGATATTTCAATCCAATTGGCCGAAAAGTACTAGTAACAATCTAAATAGCAATAAAATGATCAAAATACCTGGAATCGGCCAATTTGGAGACCGATTCGGAGTTACAACAAAGATGGTCTGGAGGGTCCCTAGGGCACCTTCGGCCTCAAGTCCAGTCGGACCGGAGGTATGACCTCAGTCGGACCGGGGGTGCGAACGGGTCTTGGGAGAGTGTCCCGGAGGCTTCGGCGTGATGCAGAGGGTCCCGGTCAGACTGGCGAGGCAGGCTTCGGCGTGTACGGGCTCCAGCACGCAGAACTCCGGCGAACAGGGCTTTGGCGTGGTGCAGAGGATCCCAGTCGGACTGGCGGGGCACCCTCGGTCTGACCGGCCGTTGCCGAAAATAGCCTGACAAAGGGGGCTCCGGTCAGACCGGCCCTACGCCACTGGTCGGACCGAGGACGATAGATCCGATCTGTTAGAGGTCGGATGGCCTAGCAAACAAGATCCAATCGCCTCCAAATTTTGCGGAGGTGTTCAGGGAGACAATTATTCTACAAAGATAATAAGAGATCAAGCCCAATTCGGCCAGAGGGCCGAATTACCGAGTATGGTCATAAAAACTGATAAAAGGGATAGCAATCTGTTATGTTGATTAACGGGAGGTTCACAAGCAAACCAGCAAGGGTTACCATGATTACGAACGCGGCAGATGGAGGGCTACCAAGCAAACCCACGAAGATGTGGAAAATAAAGAAAAGTAGATGCGATTCAAAGCTAGGGCTTTGGATTTTTGAGATTGGAGAGAGCCCTTGAATCGGCCTTGCCCCTAATATTTATAGGAGGGTGGGCTGGTTATCCCTAGCTAGAGATACAGTAAGATTCAGCCAAAACTCTGTTAGGATAAGATTTGGGTGAAAATAGCTTGAATCCTCTTCGGATTCATAGTCTAAACCCCGGCTGGTCTGATCGAGCCCATGGGTCCAGTCTGACCGGACCTGGCCGGTTGGACCGGCCTTTGCCAAGCATGACACATTTTCGGTCAAAAATACCATTTTTTCAGTATTTGCCTAGTTTGACCATTAATGCCATTTTTTGCTATAAACAACATCCATGTTCTCATATTTCTTCTGAAGCTCAAAGGACATATCAGCAACCGTGAGACAACTATCGCCAGGTGTCTCATTTGAGTGCTTCTCATAAGCTCCTCGATCAACTGCAGATGAATTATTAGTCGGTTCATTAAGATGAGTTCCTTTGAAAAATATTTAATTTTCTTTTGTTTGAGAACAATTCTCAAGTTTCTATACTAGTCAATAAGGTTTGTTCCTTTTAGTTGTTCTCTTTAATAATAGATCGCAAATTGAAAATTGAAGTGCTCTTAACAGTAGTAAGTGCCATGATCTACAAGATAATGCAAGGTTTAGCACTATGTTATGTTTATCTTCTATCCAATTAAAGATGTTCCTCTATATAAAAACAATCACTTTCTCTCTGATGACTAATAGTGGTACAAGATCCATATTCAATTAACTCCTAGTGAGATTTGGCATCACTAGTAGAAGCTAACTGACATGGGTAAGAAATCCTTTGCTAATCACATCACATGTGACTATTATTTATTGGGGTAGCATCCAATACCCGACTCTCAACACCATGCCCTAAAGCCCAAAACCATTTTGATAGCTTTGTTAAGAAGACCAATACTATGCATGTGAGTGGTAGTCCGACTTCCACCCTAACTGGTCAAGATAAAAAATAGTGCCCTTCTTTGGTAGACCCACTATCGATGATCGAGAGCCTTGGTAGGTGCAGCTATTGCAAAGAGCATAAATACTTTATTTTCTGAGTGAAAACTATTCTAGCAAGGTAATGTTGCCTATCGCGCATGAGACATTTAAAAATAGTATGATAAGAACATAAGAAAGTACCATAGGTAACCACATTGATTGTGAAATGTATGGCCCTCTTCACATGTTGATCTTCATCTCCATGGCTTCCGTCATTGTGCTTTAGACCTCCATGAACTTGTACTAGCCTATTATAAATAACAAAACCTATACTAATTACATGAGTCGAAGCATCATAGATCAACACACAGGTCGTACAACCATTGAATAGCCTTGGGCTGTAAATAATCATGACACATAGGCCATATTAATGACATGCATGCATCTCATATTTTCTTCAAGGTCATACTAGTCTCAACATTCTATACAAAACAAAGTTAAGCGAGGAATATACAAGTGATTGATATCTGGACGTGAAAATTCTAGCCCAATATGCTCATAATTTCTAGTCTAGATAGATCAAAACTTTCGATCTAGTATCAGAACTTCTGATCTGGTATCAGAACTTCTAGTTTGCCTTTCTATCTTGAATTTAATTCTGGATTGGAACTTCTGATCCAATATTGTAACTTCCGACCCATTGGAAGTTTCGATATTCGACAAATAGAAAAATAGATCTAATCTATTTCTACCACGTTTCTCCATACGTGATCAATCCAGATCGAACACTACGCACTTAGGCTATGATACCATTGTTGGGATATGAGGAGGCTACGCTAGCTGGCAAATCAAAATTTTACCCCGAGAACCTAGGAACCATGTGCACGAGGGTTCATGAATTGTTACCTTCTAACGCGAGACGCGCTAGGTGCAGTGGAAGAAGTTGTTGATGAAGCGTGTCCTCACTCAGCCTTGCCTCACTTCGCCCATTCACCGACAATCCAATCGATGAAGACTAGTGATCTCCACATGAGGAAGATGATGAGCATCGCTATTCAAGCAGTGCTTCCATGGAGTCAACACATATAAGATGAAAATGTTCTCATGTCGACATGCTAGCACCGACTGTGAGAATTGGGAGAAAATCTGATCTCAACTCCTTGAGATCTAGACGAGAGAAGAGGAGGTATGGTGGCTAGAGTTTTGCAATGATAACTTCTGCCCACAACCTCCCTCTACCTCCCTTTATATAGGCCAAGGGTGTGGGGCTTTAATCATAATTAAAACCCAACATATCTAATCTGTTTCGCCTCGAT
Source organism: Zizania palustris (assembly GCA_019279435.1). Classification (NCBI taxonomy): domain Eukaryota; kingdom Viridiplantae; phylum Streptophyta; class Magnoliopsida; order Poales; family Poaceae; genus Zizania; species Zizania palustris. Next base: position 32,685,663 of record JAAALK010000079.1, on the reverse strand, counting down.
TGGAATTTCTGATTTGGACTCTCGGTCTGTAAATCAGAAAATATCAAAACTTCCAATTCCAAATCAGAACTTCCGATCAGTTTCAGACGTCGAAACTTCCGATCCATATCAGAACTTCTGATGCTTCTAAAATTGACTTACAAAGAGCACATGGGCTGGTCGGAACTTCCGATCCACTCAGAATTTTCTTGGGAACAATTCTTTCATGAATAATCTCTTTGGTTGAGTTTTGTCTTCTAGGAAGACAAAGCTACTCTCAAAAGAAAAACCAAAGGGACCGTGAGAATGCAGGGGTGAACAAAAGAAAGAATTGATTCCTTTGCATTTGCATTGTAGTTATTGAGTCATGTAGTACTTAACTGACTATTATGATGCAACCTTCTCTATGCATTGATCTATAATGGAACAAGTATAAAGTTATGTTTAAGTTAAGAACTAAGTTGAGATTTAGGGGGAGAATGTTGGTTTAAGATCTCTTGGGAGGAGAGGTAGACTGAGTCTCTCTCCTCCTCCTAAGAGTCAGAATCAGCCAATTGATCCCTCCTGGTCTCTCGTGCACCCTGATCCGGAGCGCCACAACCACCATGCTTGAGGAGCCCCTAATGCACAACCCCTATATTTAAAGGGAAGAGGCCCTTGTGCACAGGGTTACGATCTCTGTTGCACTAGTCCTCAATCCCAAAATACCTAAGAACCTTATCTACCTATGTGTTGTAGCAATGAGAAGCCTCTCTCGCCTCCACACTGACCACATCGGACATCACCTCCACAACATCGAAGCATGGCGTGTTCATCATCCTCACCAGCCAAACCTGAAGGTGTGCACATAGTCCTAATTCTATCTATTTTGCACTAAGTGCCATGCCATTTTTATTCCTTAAGTGTTGTGCCTGTTAGTACTAGACCTAGAGATCCCCTTAGACCTTTCTATCAATCCTATTAGAGCATGTTCTAGGTTTTGGCTAGCTAGGGTTTTGGTGTTAGATCCTCTTGAACCAATGCCACCACCACACTCAGACCTCTGAGAAACCCCTTAAGAATCCCCACAAAACACCCTCAAAACTTGCACTAAGAACCCTAAGAGAAGAGGGATAAGGTTCGACAAAGAATAACTAAGAACAAACAAAAAGCAAGAAAGGGTTAGGGTTTTGAAACCCTAATCCTAACCCTAGTTAAGAATTAAGGGTGGCGGGGATCAAACCTCATCACCATACCAGACCGCCACATCAGACTTTGAGGTAACCGCTACTTGCCTCCACTCACCGTTGCGTGAGGGTCTCCTTGCCTTAGATCCGGTGAATTAGGACTGTCGTTGACCGGCTCGATGGGGCCTCTCTCACACTCGGGTGAGCAGGGGCTCTAATGAGCTCGTCGTTCACTGTTTGCTTGCTACACATGGAAGTTGAGAATGAGTTAGGGTTCTGATAGGGCAAGGTGTGGCGGGTTTTGTTGGGCCAAACGACACACGTAGTCATCGATTTTTCATATTTTAATTTTTTAGAATTTTAGTATATGTTTTATGTTTTAGTATTTTCTAGAAAATTGCCACAAAATTAAGAAAAAAAGTTTAGTTCTGGGGATTTTTTTTTTGTATATTTCATCATGTCTTTGTAGCATTGTTCTGAATTTTTATAAGTGATTTCGTATTATTTCTGATTTTTATTTAGTCCAACGACTGTATATCAATTGAAAATAACTATTATAAATTTTCAATTCAGAATTTTGTTATTGTTTTCAAGTTGTGTATTAATTTTTTGAAGTCTTGTGCTGTGCATACGTTGTTTAAAAATATCACCATGATAATCATGTTATTTAAGTGTTTTTTATTTTTTAGATTAAATATGAACCAATGGGATAATTTAATTGGCATGATAATAATTTTATGTTAACATAGTGATTTTATCTCATGACCAATGTTGGTTATAAAATTGCTACGGTTAAGTTAAATTAATTCTATTTCTGCCCAACAATGATATAGAATTAATTCTGATTTTAGTATATCACATGCTAATTTTGACCAAAGTTAAATTTGCATGTGCAATATTATGTCTATGAGAAACCAAGGGTTGGTTTCGGAGTCTGTGATGAGTGATTGACAGATTTTATCCTCTGATTCGAAGGGGTCTCTCCGAAAGGGGTTTGGAAGTTGCTTCACTGAAGGGTTCGGTGGGTTCTGGCTGCTGCAGCTGTTGCAGCGGAGTGTGCCTATCGGAGGTGTCCGATAGTACACGATGACTGGTTCGTACTGAAGGTCTCAGTACTTTGGGCGGTACACCAGAGTGTGTGCCGAAGGTTGTTTACCCGGAGAGGTCTTCGGGGTACTAGATACACTTGTCTGTCTGTCTGTTGTGCGCAGGTGAATTCGGAGGCGACGGTCGGTTCGCAGCAAGTGAACCTGGGTCAAGCGGGAGGCTTGATGCCAGGCGAGCCGGGAGCTTGGTCACGAAGGTTGCGAAGGGGTCGAGGTCAGACCTCGAGTTAAGGTGCGCCAGTCGAAGGCAGAGAGTGTGGAGCATGGCTCCGGGTGAAGGTACCCCGAGATGAAGTCCTCGGAGGCGAGGCACTTCGAAGGGTACTCCAAATGGAGTTACTTCGGAGTATGGTGGACAAAGTCCTCAGTAATGAGGCAAGGCGTTTAAACTGTGCTCCGGAGGGATGCACTCAAAGGTATACCCGACGAAGGTCTCAGAAGTCGAGGTGCATTGAAGGCATGGTCCGGGTGAGGTTTGTCGAGGAGTGTGCTCGGGGAGAGACACTGCGACGAAGTGCTCATGGAATGCTTCATGCGGAGGTCTTGGATGAAGGAGGGACTTCAAAGGGTAGTACTTCGAAGGTGGGGCTTTGGAGTGAGGCTAACTTGAGGTACTTCGGCCATGCATGGCTTCGATACATGGACTGATGGAGTTCGAGCTGGGAGAAGCTGCGAAGCCGTGGTGGTCCACTCTAGAGGTGTTGGTGCGAAGGCCCAAGGGCTTTGACGGCTTCGTCTCAAAACCGTCTATGTATCGAAGGCTGACTTCGGTGAAGCGAAGGCCGTCAGGCTCAAGGCTTCTCATCGAAGCTACCGCACCCCTCGCGTGTGAAGGGGGGCTTCAGAAGGCTCCAAAACTACAAAGGCTGACTGTGTCTGCTCTGCAAAAGCTGATGTTGTCTCCTCTACGAAGATGACAAAAGAAGCCTCCAAATAAAGTAGACTACCAGCTGTACCCCCCTGTTCTGATGAGACAAAAATAATGTAAACCCTAGGGGTAAAGTAGTCTATTCACAGGGCTGAATAGTGCATAAAAATAGTGGATGCTAGCCTAGGCCACAGCAACACTTTGAGCAGCCATTGTAGAACTCCTGTGCTAGCCGCCACACTCTCTGTATTCATCCTGTGAGTTCATTTTGTGTTCCCTGTTCAAGCAATGAAACTTTGATTCTGTTTTTATTTATTGTTTGAACTTGTATGCCTACTTTGCACTGCATGTTTTGATTTCTCTATGCACCATCTTCTTCTAGGTTGAGTTTGTGCACTGAATCTCTTCTGGAGAAGTATGTGAGAGGTATGTTCGTGTGAAGTGTGTGTTTTTCAGTGTCTGTTTGCTCTGTGTAAACTGGAGGCTAGACCTCTATGATTACTAGTGAAGCACTGTCCTTGGGTTGAATCGAAGCCAATTTTCTTCCCTTGTCAAAGTCATCGGCGAAGTGTGTTCTGTGTGCAATTAGACCTTCGAAATATGAAGCCTAGTACCAGTTGCTAGTGCTGAGTGCTTGGTCGAAGTCCTCAGAGGGAAGTCTGCTCTTGCGAAGGGTGAAGTGCGAAGTCTACTCGAAGGCACATAGTGTGCAGAGCCTGCACTGACTTAGCAGAGTTGAGTTTTGGGGTGTTGTGAGTGGAGCGAAGTCTTCTTGGCTTCGAACTTTTGCTCCTTGCGAAGTCTGTTTTCGGAGTTGTAAAATACCTCCGAACCAGAACTTCGAAGGGTGTGTTCGAAGCCTATTCCGCAAAAGACAAAATTAAAACAGAAGGCTAATTTTAGTCTGAAATTTTAAAAGCTCCCATTCACCCCCTCTTGTCGCCGTTTTCGGTCCAACAGTCTACTATTAACATTATTTTGATTATTGTTCCTTTATCAAGACAGATGCTTAGTCAGATCCCAGCTATTGAATAACTAAATGGTGAGAACTATGGTTCTCGGCATGAGAACATTGAGATAGCACTCGTGCTATGGGGCATTGATCTTGATTTACAGCAGGACTATCCTATTGAGCCAGTTGAGCCCGTTATTCAGGATGGTTAGAGCTAGGAGGCTTTTGCTACCTGATAATGGGATTTTGCTGATGTAAGAATGAGATATGATATTGAGTGCACTAAGTGTAATCAATCCAATGGGAAATGTCACATGATCATTAAGAACTCCATCATGGAGGCTATCAGGGTATCTAGCCCTACTTGTTATACTATTACTGAGTATCTCAAGAAAGTGAACAGACATTATAATGGCTCTTCTAAGGCATATGCTAGCTCCTTCATTAAGAAAATTGTCACGGAGAAATACCATTAGAGAGCATATACTGAGAATGAGTAACTAGTCCTCCAAGTTGAAGCCCATGGACATGGATCTAAAGGAGGATTTTGTTATCCATTTGATCATGACATGACTTAGCAAAGACTTTGAGCATTTCATAGTCAATTACAACATTCATCTAGAGCGTTGGACCTTAGAAAAACTAATTTCCAATTGTGTTCAAGAAAAAGAACGCGTTAAAGACGCACATGGTGGTGACTCGGTTCATAATATGCATCACCATGATAAGGGGAAGAATCCCTTTTCCCTTAAGAAGAACAATAAGACCTCCTACAAGCAAAAGGGCAAAGCTCCCTCAAAGTAACACGATGTCCCTCTCGATATCTGCATGCATTGTAAGAAGGAGGGACACCACATGAAAGATTGTGTGGAATTTCTGTTGATAGCAAAAAATGGCATCAATGTCTAAGGTTGTCAAAATATCAATTTTGGTATTTTGGGCCAAAAATACACATGTCCTGGGTCAGGCAGAAGCCCTATAGGGCCGAAGGATCATTGGGCTATGGGCTCCGGAAGCTTCCAACCAGCCCACGGCCTTCGGCCAGGAAGCCTTCGGAGGCCCACGCCGTTGAAGCTTCGGCCTGAGGAGCAGGCTTCGACGGGCCTAGCCGAAGGACCACTTCGGCAGAGATAGAGTTGGATACGATTCCGACTAAGTTTTTATCTCTATACAGCCGAATTATAGCAGATTAGATCAGAGGTATAGCCCCTATAAATATAGAGGCGAAGCCAGTTTAGAGAGCCCCCCTAACACAAATCAAACACAAATCCCTAGCTTTGATCGCATTTACTTTATCTTTACCTTTCTGTACCTCTTCATGGGTTTTCCTGGAAGCCCTCCGACGGCCACTTCGGAATAGTGGTAATCCTTGTTACTTCGCTTGTGAAGTATCCACAAGGGGAAAATACTTCATCCCTTGGGTCTCTACAGTTATAAAACAAAGACAATTTACTAGACCGAAGTTCAAGTATTAACTCTGGTCTAATGCATGATCAAGCTCGAAGAATTCATGTAGGCTTCTGTTCGGAGTATGACTTCGAAGGTTAAATCTTCAGAGAGCTTATCTGCCAGCGAGGATGGAAGACTTATCTTCTTTCTAATTACATTAGTCTTTTACCATTTTAACCCTATTGGGGGTACCGAATAGTTTCCACTATGTCGGTTGTAATTGAGGGGTAAAAAGGTATTTTCCTTAAGATTTTTACCTATAAATACCCCCATTCTTACCCTATAATAAGGATCGAATACTCAGTTATTCAAACCACAAATTCGAACTACTTCGAGCTATTATCCAATTCAGAGGGTTGAAATAGTCTGTTTCACAAACTCTTCGTTTGTTAGTTCTTAATCTTCGAGAACCTGTTACTATAATCTTTTATGCCAACAGCCTTGTTACTTCGCCTGTGAAGTATCCGCTAATCTGCGTAATAGATTGCTATCACCTTGTTACTTCGCCTGTGAAGTATATGCTAATTTGCATAACAGATTGCTACCTTCGCTACTAGTGCAATACTTAGCAGAATTCGGTCCTCATGCCAAATTAGTACTTCGAATCTTATCTGTTGCAGGTTACCTATGTTCGGAGCTACTTCATCGGAGTTGTCCGAAGCTGAGAGATCGGTTTCGAAGGTTGCCAGAACACCCTTCGGTGAGACTGCTGCTTCGACTGCACACTTCGCCAGCACACTTCATCACGACAGGATTCGCCATGCTCGTACTCCACTCTAGATGAAGTTACGCTTGCGCATCGCGCTCGAGTCATCGCTCTGCATCTTATTGTATCGGAGACTTCACGCCGAACCCTCGTTGTTCGGAGGTGATTGTCGCGTCCAGATCTTTTCAGAGTTCATCTTCGATCAGATCAGACCAAACGCCGAAGATACCCTTCGGCGGGACACTTTGCATCAGACACCGAAGGTATACTTTGGTGAACCCCTTCGCACTATACTTCGAAGCAGACAAGCTCTGACCAGTTTGTTTATTTATTCTGTTTAATATATTTCTTTCGGCTAATCGGATTATTTTGTGTGATGTGATTGCCTGGTGACTCCACCCCCCTTACCACGGCTAAGGGTAGTCGGAACGCGATGTTGGTACTGTGTTACGCTTAGGCTTGTCCCTAAGTATCCACACACTTTTGGATCGTCGGACTGACCCAAGTGCGGGGGTACATTTTCGTGTCAACACACTTTTTGGCGACTCCATTGGGGACAAGCTACGCCAACATGACGGGTACGTCTACATCGGCCATCGGTACATCTACAACGACTACTACGTCTACACCGCCGATGGACACCATAGGAGGCATAGATATCGACAACTGCAACATCTTAACACCTACTATTGAATATATTCCCACAGAGGACCGAGCAGAGATCGAGGCAAAGTTGAAGACGCTCGAAGAAATGATGCTTGGGGGCTACGTCAAGACACGCGCAGGCTTCATCAAGCACGACATCATCGCCCTCGACCTCGCTCAGGTCTAGGTAACACCCATATCACCTCGTTTATCTTCTTTAGAGATTGAGCAGAAAATAGCCGCATTAGTAGATCAGGCCGTTAGCACTTCACTAGCCAACCGTTTAGATTCGGCAGTTAGCTCCCAAGTAGAGGCAACTCTTAGAAGGTTAGGCTTTACCGAGGCCGTACCACCAGTCCCTATTGCTAGTGTACCTCGGTAAATCATGTGTACATCAGAACTGATGGTGACACTAGCAAGACTAGTCTCCGGCCCCATCACCCATGGCCGAGACTAGTCATTATGCTTACAGCCAAACTAGCACTGCGTACAACACACCACCACCACCTGCGCTGGTACCAGCACGGCCCACTCTACCCGCGCCACATGCACAGGCACGTGGGTTCAAGAACGTCGTACAGCTAGCGCGTAGGGAGGAGGTCCATGGCTGACACGCCGACATCCCGCCACGTGTCGCGCCCCCACACGAGAGACATGCGTAGGCAGCAGGCCAAGATGACCTAGAGGAGCGGATCCGCGCACTATTTAGGGAGTGTGCCGGCTTCGTGCCTAAGGGTCGGGTTAGGGTTTACCGTAAGCCATATCCCAACCATCTCGATACAATACCATACCCCCGCGGCTATAGAATCCCTGAATTCACTAAATTCGATGGCGAGGGTAGAAAAACCACACTAGAGCATGTTAGTCAATTTTTAGCACAGTGTGGAGAAGCTAGCGGGATAGACGCTCTAAAAGTTAGACTATTTTCTCTCTCGCTATCCGACACCGCTTTCACTTGGTTTTCGGCGCTCCCACCAAACTCCGTTCAAATGTGGGATGATTTAGAATGAAAATTCCATGATTACTTTTACACATGTGAGACGGAACTTAGGCTTTCACACTTGACATCGGTTAGGCAGAAATCTAACGAGAATGCCTTTAAGTACATCAAGCATTTTAGGGATACTAGAAACTGATGTTTCAGCCTTAACATTTCAGAAAGGGACTTTGCGGAACTAGCTTTTAATGGGTTGCATTTCGAGATTAAAGAAAGATTAGACAACCAAAACTTTTTAGAAGTTAGCCAAGTTTTACAGCAGGCTCTGGTCCAAAAAGGCCGAACCAAAGATAAAAAGTTTATTAAAACGTTTAACAAGCCTAGGGCTGAAATCCACATCATGGAACTCTCTGACAAGGAGGAATAAGAAGAGGAGGATTTGGCCGACATGTACGCGGCCGAATGGGTTTGGAACGCTAAGAGCAAACCTATCACTTGCTCCGAATTACGGTCGTCTCCCATGAAGAATCGGCCTAGTGAGGTCAAGTACTCATTTGACATAACTAAGTGTGATAAAATATTTGATTTTCTCTTAAAGAACCATCTTCTCAGGTTGCCTAAAGTTCAAGTCATTCCCTCTGCCGATGAGTTGAAGAAGCATCCATACTGTAAGTGGCATGATTCACATTGACATAATACTAATGACTACAATGTTTTTTGATGGCAGGTTCAATTGGCCATAGAAGAAGGACGATTGAAGATAGACCATAATACAAAGATGAAGCTGGATAAAGATCCTTTTCCCATCAACGACGTCGACCACGGCAAGAAGAAGGTATTGATTCGGCCAGAACAGGCCGATTCAACTAAAGGGAAGGATGTAATTGTTTGAGAGCCGCAGACTCGCACACTCATACCAAAGAACCCCGAGGTAGGAGTGTGGAAACAGAACATTAACATCCCTTCGGCTAAGGCTCACAAGAGGCCAAAGGTAACATACAAGATGTTGTTAAACAAGCATCAAAGAAAAGCCAAGGAAGCAGGTCCCCGCGCTAAAAAACTAAGTCAGCCAAAGGGCCCAAGACTTCTGGAGGGTGGCTTCGGACCGCAGTGGCTGAGCCCTCCTTGTGATGGCATTGGACCACAGTGGCCGGACCCTCTGCACGGTGACTTTGGGCCACAGTGGCCTAACACTTCGTACGGTGGCTTCGGACCTCAATGGCCAAACCCCCCATACAATAACTTTGGCACCCAATGGCTGAACCCCGCACCACTCTAGACGAACCCTCCAATAGGAGGCTTCGGCCCGCACTGGCCGAATGTACATCCAGCCTGGCAGGACCCCTCGCTGGTATGGTCCAAGACACCGTCGACCCTACCAAACCCCCCTCCGGGTAACAGGTTCGGCTCGCAGTGGGCAAGGACACTAGAGCCGCCGATGCCTCCACCATACAACTGGGCAGGAACTCCGTGGGCTCTGTACATATCACAGCCGGAGTATCCTCCGCAACTTAATGCTATACCTTGTTTTCCTTCAAAGTATTATGAATGGCAGGGACAAGAAGACGTAGTAGAGGGAGGCATCATCCACAGGCTATCTGTGGTACCTCCGAATCAGCCCGTGCGGGGCAAAGTCGAAGAGTGTAGGCACGAGGGGGCCAAAGATAGGAAGTCTGAAGCTATCACAATCAGAGTAGGGTCTCAGGAAGTCCCAATCCTGAAGGCTTTATCGCCGAAGTTTGATGGAGGTGAGTCCCATGCTTCGGCAGGAGCCCGCGCCGAAGCCTGGTCCGATCGGCCGAACAAGGCAGGTCCGACTGCCGGGGTCCGCAGCGAAGGCCCCTCCGGATACAGAGTGCACGAGGCCGAAGGGGGCAGTACCACTTCGGCTAAAGTTGATAGGGACCAGGCAGTGGCACCTAGCACCAAGCCACAACCATCTTGGGCACCTTCAGGCATGTCCAAATAAAAGAAGAGACGTCTGCAATGACTACGGGCACAAGAGATGCGCGAGAAGAAGGCCGAGGACGAGCGCGATGCTATTTTTGAAGAAATCCACCCTCGACCAACTACAAGACAGGTATGGAAGGCGAAGCCGGTTGAGATGACCAACCCGGCTCCTAGTCCGAGCAATGACGATGACGACATGCTCGACGATGACTACTCACCTGTCTCCGAGGGGCCTGTACCCCAAGCGATGGACATCAACGTCGTCACGCTGCCCACCAAGTTCACCCTACCACAGGACGAGGCCGAGGTCACTCAGTTGATCCTCGGCCCGTGCAACGCTATTTTTGAGAATCCCGAGGACTCAGCTCACCATCTGAAGCCTTTCTACATCAGAGGTCACATTGATGGAAAGCCGATTTCTCGAATGCTTGTCAAAGATGGCGCCACTGTTAACTTAATGCCTTACTCATTATTGAAGAAACTTGGCAGGGACGAGGATGATCTAAAGAAGACCAACTTGATGCTCAATGGCTTCAACGACGAGAGTTTCGAAGCCAAAGGCGTGCTCTCCATGGAATTGACAGTGGGCAACAAGACATTGCCAACATCATTTTTCACCGTCGATGTACGAGGTAACTACAGCGTGCTACTTGGGCACGACTGGATTCATGTGAATTGCTGCATTCCTTCTAATCTGCACCAGTGCCTAATTTAGTGGGACACCGATGAAGTAGAGGTCATTCTCGCAGATACTTCGGCCCAAGTGGCGTTGGCCAATGTATCAGTTGACGCCGTTCACAACAAAGTAGAGTGTTCGTCAGGTAGAGATCTTTCGGATTACGGTTTTGTTAGCGTGTCCGAAGGATGTTTTGTACCAGTGTCTGTAAAGCCGGCTGGTGTAGCATGGCTGTTTTTGTATTAGCAGTCATGTCTAGCAAGAGTAATCTAGATTGGCTAATGAGAAACCAAGGATTGGTTTCGGAGTCTGTGATGAGTGATTGATAGATTATATCCTCTGATTCAAAGGGGTCCCTCCGAAGGGGTTTGGAGGTTGTTTCACCGAAGGGTTCGGTGGGCTTTGTTTGCTGCAGCTGTTGCAGCAGAGTGTGCCTGTCGCAGGGGTCCGACAGTACACGATGACTGGGTCGTACCAAAGTTCTCGGTATTTTGGGTGGTACACCGGAGTGTGTGCCGAAGGTTGTTTACCCGGAGAGGTCTCCGGGGTACTGGATACACTTGTCTATTTATCTGTGGTGCGCAGGTGACTTCGGAGGCGACGGACGGTTCGCAACAAGTAAACCTGGGTAAAGTGGGAGGCTTGATGCTAGGCGAGCGGGGAGCTCGGTCACGAAGGTTGCGTGGGGTCGAGGTCGGACCTCGGGTTGAGGTGCACCAGACGAAGGCAGAGAGTGCGGAGCATGGCTCCGGGTGAAGGTACCCTGAGACGAAGTCCTCAGAGGCGAGGCACTTCGAAGGGTACTCCGAATGGAGTGACTTCAAAGTTTGGTGGACTAAGTCCTTAGCAATGAGGCAATGCATTCGAAGTGTGCTCCGGAGGGACGCACTCGAAGGTATACCCAGCGAAGTTCTCAGAACTCGAGGTGCATCGAAGGCATGGTCCGGGTGAGGTTCGTCGATGAGTGTGCTTGGGGAGAGACACTGCGACGAAGTGCTCATGGAATGCTTCATGTGGAGGCCTTGGACGAAGGAGGGACTTCGAAGGGTGGTACTCCGAAGGTGGGGCTTCGGAGTGAGGCTGACTTGAGGTACTTCGGCCATGCATGGCTTCGGTACACGGACTGACGAAGTTCGAGCTAGGAGAAGCTGCGAAGCCGTGGTGGTCCACTCCGGAGGTGATGGCGCGAAGGCCCAAGGGCTTTGACGGCTTCATCAAAAAACCATCACTGTATCGAAGGCTGACTTCGGTGAGGCGAAGGTCGTCAGGCTCAAGGCTTCTCACTGAAGCTACCGCGCCCCTCGCGTGTGAAGGGGGGCTTCAGAAGGCTCCAAAACTACAAAGGCTGACTGTGTTTGCTCTGCAAAAGCTGATGTTTTCTCCTCTGCGAAGCTGACAAAAGAAGCCTCCAAATAAAGTAGACTACCAGCTATACCCCCTGTTCTGATGAGACAAAATCAGTGTAAACCCTAGGGGTAAAGTAGTCTATTCACAGGGCTGAATAGTGCCTATAAATAGTGGAGACTAGCCTAGGCCACAGTAACACTTTGAGCAGTCATTGTAGAACTCCTGTGCTAGCCACCATTTCTCGTTGTGTTCATCCTGTGAGTTCATTTTGTGTTCCCTGTTCAAGCAGTGAAACTTTGATTCTGTTTTCATTTATTGTTTGAACTTGTATGCCTACTTTTCACTGCATGTTTTGATTTCTCTGTGCACCATCTTCTTATGGGTTGAGTTTGTGCACTGGATCTCTTCTATAGAAGTGTGTGAGAAGTATGTTCGTGTGAAGTGTGTGTTTTTCAGTGTCTGTTCACTTTGTGTAAACTGGAGGCAAGACCTCTCTGATTACTAGTGAAGCACTGTTCTTGGCTTAACTCGAAGCCCGCTTTCTTCCCTTGTCGAAGTCCTCGACGAAGTGTGTTCAGTGTGCGTTTAGACCTTCGAAGTACGGACCCTAGCACCAGTTGCTATCGCTGAGTGTTTGGTCGAAGTCCTCAGAGGGAAGTCTGCTCTTGTGAAGGGTGAAGTGCGAAGTCTGCTCGAAGGCACCCAGTGTGCGCAGCCTGCACTGACTTAGCAGTGCTGAATCTTCCGGGTTGTGGGTGGAGCGAAGTCTTCTTGGCTTCGAACTTTTGCTCCTTGTGAAGCCTGATTTCGGAGCTGTAAATTACCTCCGAACCAGAACTGCGAAGGGTGTGTTCGAAGCCTTTTCTGCCGAAGACAGAATTAAAATAGAAGACTATTTTTAGTCTGAAATTTTAAAAGCTCCCATTCACCCCCCCTCTGGTCGCCGTTTCCGATACAACAATTGGTATCAGAGCCAGGTTAAGATCACCAGTTGACCTTAACCGGTTTTGTTATCTATTGGAGGCATGGACAGAGTTAGTAAAATACCTCTATTTGATGGGACGGATTTTGCATACTAGAAGGTGCACATGGAGGCTTACTTGCTAAGCCAAGGAAATGCAATTTGGGAGATTGTGGACTCACAATACTCCATCCCTGAAACTCGCACATCTCAAACATAGAAGGATTAGTATAAGGCCAACTCCAAGGCTAGAAATATATTGTTCATTGGTTTGAGTCGGATTGAGTTTGATAGGGTTCAGCACCTTAGGACAACTAAGGAGATTTGGACTACGCTCACTATTTTTCATGAGGGCTCTACACAGATTAAGTCCAGGCGCCAAAACGCGTACAATCAACATTATCAGTTGTTTGTGCATGCACCTGGTGAATCTATAGATGCCATGTTTTCTCGCTTTGATGCGATAGTGAGTAACTTACGGTCCAACGGGACGCTTGCTTACAATGATCATGATAGGGCTATCAAGCTTCTCTATGCTCTTGATCGTAGCATATGGGAGGTGAAGATATCCAGCATTGAGGAGTTCGCAGGTTATGACACATTGACCTGTGATGAGCTCTTCAGCAAGCTGAAGTCCACAGAGATTGCCAAGGCATCTCTTGTAGTGCATAGGAACTCCTTGCCACAGCCATTGGCACTAGTTTAGCACTAGCCGTGGCACCACTGCAGAACCAAGCACATCAGGCACTTGTGTTCTTGCAGATGGTTTTGCTTTGTCCTCCTTGGTCTCCGTCACTAAGGAGCAGGTGGATACTCTGGATGATGATGAGCTTGCTCTCATTGCCAGAAGGTTCACCCGTTTTCACCATGAGAGACGGGATCAGATGAGAAGTGGTTTTAGTGGTTGTTTTGAGTGTGACGACACTTCTCACATCAAGGCCAATTGTCCTAAACTCAAGAAGAGAGATGAGAGTGAGCGCCCCAAATACCACAAAAAGGAAAGGAAACCCTTTGTGAAGGGCAACCGCGGCAAGGTAGCTAAGAGGGTAGCCAAAGCCGCTACCAGAGCTTTTATTGCTGATCTCAGCTACATCGACACTTCATCAACTGAGGAGTCGAGCTCTGATGAGGAGGAGGAGTCCCCAAGGAATGAGGAAAAGAATGACAAGAAGGGACGAGATTTCACCGGCCTTTGCTTCATGGCCGACAGCGATCACAGTGGCGATGAGCTTGACTCATCTGAGGTACCTCTATCCTATGACTAGCTTTCAATTAAATTAGATGAACTGAATGAAGTAGTTCTTGGTCAGGATAGATTACTTGTGCAAGCCGCTAGAGATAGAAAAGACCTTAGACTTAGGCTAGAATCTGTTTCTACTAATTATGTCATGCTTAAGTCTAGGGTTAATGATGCTGAATGTGAATCTTGCACTGTTGTCATGGGTGAGCTTGCTCAGTTGTGTTATGTGCATGCTCAAACTCTTTCTGAGCTTGAGACTGCACAGAAGCAGCTTTTGATGGTTGATTCTAGTACTCATGATAGAAATGAATGCATGAACTGTTCTTTATTACGTGAGAGCATTAATTTACGTGATAATCATGTTCAGGACTTAGAGGCTAGATTGGAGAGGGCCGGTAGTTCTAAGGATGTGCAACCTGTATGTGACACTTGCATAACCCTTAAGGACCAGGTAGACACTGTTAGAGAGCGAGCTGAAAACCTCATGACTGAAAATGAATACCTTCTTTCTATGGTTAACAAATGCACTGAATGAAAGAGTAGGATGGACTTGCTCTTGGCCAAAACCAAGATGTGTGCTAACAGAGCAGGGTTAGCTCAAGGATTGGGTTTTGAGAGGATTCCTTCAGACAGTAGGAACAAAACTATTTTTACCTCACCCACTACCTTAGAGAAAGAGAGAGCTCTGTTAGACACTCCATCGGCCAAAAAGCCTACCCGAACTCCAAAGAAAACCACTCCTCCTGCAAAGAAAATTCCTCCCAAGAAAACCACTCAGCAGAAGCCCAAGGAGCCTGTGAGAGTTGCTCCTATGACCCATGAGAGTGCCCCTAGGAGAGTTTTTCATTGTTCCTACTGTCAGTGGGTGGGTCATTTGGTTGGGTTCTGTTTTCATCGCATCAAGGATGAGCGACGCTCTCAGGCGATTAGTTTCTAGGACATGCATTACCCATCTCGAGGTATGCAAGAGTCTGAGTTGTACTCACATCCTGTTTTTGAGGTTTCTCGCACTTCTCGGAGAGGTTTTGCTCCTCGAGGTGTTCACCATGTTCCATATGGTGGTAGACCCTAGGCGAGTAGCTTTGTACCTCGTTAGAGTAGGAGACCTCGTCATGCATTTGGGTCACAGCATGTAAGTAGACCTCGCACTTTGCATCATTCTGATTATCCTGTGCGTAGACAATCTATTTTTACTATGCCTACTACTCGTATCACTAAGTGCTGGATGCCTCGTCATGTATTCACTTACCCCAACACTAAGCGATCGAGATTTTCTTATCATGTGTAGGCGCCAGATCAGGCTTGGAGGGAACGTGGATCATGGACTCCGGTTGTTCGTGCCATATGACTAGGGATGTAGCATGCTCCTCCAGCCTCACCACAACCAAGCAAAAGGAACATATCACCTTCGGCAACAATAGAAGGAGTAGAGTGAAAGGTAAAGGTGTGGTAAGAATAAACTCGAAATTCACTCTCAAAGATGTTGCTCTGGTTGAAAACTTGGGATACAATTTGCTTTTTGTATATCAATTGCTTGATGAGGGCTTCGAAGTGCGATTCCATCGCGATACTTCGCAAGTACTCAATTCTGATGGTGTTGTGGTTTGTAAGTTCTTTAGAGTTAGGAGAGTTTTTGGAGCTGATTTTTTTGAGTCATCTGGTTCTTCTCATTGTCAAGTTGCACATTCGACATCTGAGCTTTGGAAGTGGCATAGGAGACTAGGGCATATGAGCTTTGAGTTGCTCGCTCGCCTGAGTGCCCTAGGCCTGATCCGAGGATTGCCCAAGCTCAAGTTTGAGAAGAATTTAGTTTGCGCTCCATGTCGACATGGAAAAATGATTGCCGCTTCGCACTCGCCAGTCACCACAGTGATGACTGAACAACCCGGAGAACTTCTCCACATGGACATTGTAGGTCCTTCTCGGGTTAGTTCTTTAGGCGGCAAGTGGTATGTGTTAGTCGTTGTCGACGATTTCTCTCGCTACTCTTGGGTCTTCTTTCTTGCCAGCAAGGATGAAGTGTTTTCACACTTTTGGAGCTTGGCTTTGAGACTTTTCACTGAACTCTCGGGTGCATTGAAATTCATTCGAAGTGATAATGGCACTGAGTTCAACAACAATCTTTTTGTTGACTTTTGCATGGAGCATGGCATAGAACATCAATTCTCTGCTCCGCGGGTTCCTCAACAGAATGGTGTTGTTGAGAGAAATAACTGCACTTTGGTTGAGATGGCTAGGACGATGCTCGATGAGCACAGGACTCCAAGAAAATTCTGGGCTGAGGCCATGAACACTGCTTGTTACATCTCAAACCGAATCTTCTTGCGCTCAATTTTGAACTTGACATCTTATGAGCTACGTTTTGGGAGACAGCCCAAAGTTACTCATCTTCGAGTTTTTGGCTGTCATTGCTTTATCCTAAAACGTGAAAATTTGGACAAATTTGAGTCGCGTTCTTCTGACGGGATCTTTTTGGGTTACACTACTCATGGTCATTCTTATCGTGTTTACAATTTGGAGACTAACACTGTCATCGAGTCATGTGATGTGACTTTTGATGAATCAACCCCCTCTGTTAGTTCCACCTTTGAACAGGAAAATGAACACGACATGGAACAGACCCTCTTCGAAGAAGAAGATCCCAGAAAGTTTGAGGATGAACCCCTACTACCCTAGACATCAACCCCCGAAGCCGACCCCGCTTCGACCACTTCGGCACAAGGTCCCAAAGCAACTACCTAGACATCGGTCATCTTGGACCACTCCAACGCACAAGTTGAGGGGGAGACTGCATCACGCTGTGAGGCTCCACATCACGTTCAAAGGATGCATCCTCCCAAGCAGATCATTGGTGAGCTTGATCAAAGGGTAACACGTTCTCATTCTCATTTCATTGATTCTGCTTTTGTTGCTTCTTTTTAGCTCTTAGATGTTAGTCATGCACTTTCTGATTCTTGTTGGATCAATGCCATGCATGAAGAACCTGAAAATTTTGAGAGAAACCAAGTCTGGACTTTAGTTGATCCTCCACCAAATGTTCATTTCATTGGAACAAAATGGATTTTCAAAAACAAACAAGAGGAGGATGGGACTGTAGTTAGAAACAAGGCTAGACTTGTAGCTCAGGGTTATTCTCAATTAGAAGGGATTGATTTTACTGAAACTTTTGCACCTGTTGCGCGTCTAGAGGCCATTAGGATTATCTTGCCTTTGCGACATCTCGGGGATTCAAACTCTATCAAATGGATGTCAAAAGTGCATTTCTTAATGGCTTCATAGGCGAAGATGTTTATGTAAAACAACCTCCTGGCTTTGAAAACACCAAATACCCACATAAAGTCCTTAAACTTCATAAGGCTCTTTATGGACTCAAGCAGGCCCCTCGGGCATGTTATGATAGACTTAAATCTTTTCTTCTTGAGCGGGGATATTTGATAGGATCTGTTGATAAAACCCTGTTCATTCTCAAGCATGGCAAAGATTTCCTCCTAGTCCAGATTTATGTGGATGATATCATCTTTGGTGGCTCTTCTCATGCTTTGGTTGCCGAGTTTGTAGATACCATGAGCAGGGAGTTCGAGATGTCCATGATGGGTGAACTCACATTTTTCATTGGTTTGCAAATCAAGCAAAGCAAACAAGATACATTCGTCCACCAGACGAAGTACACCAAGGACCTGCTCAAGAAGTTCGACATGGCTGATGCGAAGCCCCTCGCCACTCTAATGGCTACATCTGTAGCATTGGATCCTGATGAAGATGGAGAAGTCGTAGAACAGAAGGAGTTCCGAAGCATGATCGGCTCCCTCCTCTACTTGACTGCTACGAGGCTAGACATACACTTCGCAGTGTGTCTGTGCGCTCGTTTTCAGGCTTCACCACGAGCTTCGCACTGCCAAGCGGTAAAGCACATTCTTTGGTATCTCAAACATACCCTCAAATTTGGCATTTGGTATTCTGCATCTTCCTCTTTGTGTCTTCGAGGTTATTCCGATGCGGATTTTGCTGGGTGTAGGATTGATAGAAAAGTACCTCCGGTACTTGTTATTTTCTGGGTACTTTGCTGGTTTGCTGGTCTTCCCGCAAACAGTCTAGTGTTGCACAATCGATGACTGAGGCCGAATATGTTGCTGCAGATAGCAGTTGCTCTCAGATTTTGTGGATGGTTTCCACTTTGTGGGATTTCGGGTTAGATTATAAGGGTGTTCCACTTTTCTGTGATAACACTAGAGCTATTTGTATTGCAAACAACCCGATTCAGCATTCTAGAACCAAACACATTGATGTGCGATATCATTTTCTCAGAGATCATAATGAGAAGGGTGATATTGAACTTCAATATGTTGATACCCAACACCACCTAGCCGATATTTTCACAAAACCCCTCGATGCTTCTCGTTTTTCCTACTTGTGTGGGGAACTTGGTGTTTGTCACCCATATGGCATTTTGTGAGGGGGAGCAGATTTTGAATGTCTTGCATATGCTCATTGTGTGTGAAATTGCATTTACATCTTTTGCACTTATATGCCTGATTTTAATTCATGAAATCATGTCAGCTCAGCTCTATTTAATATGTCTGAAACATTTTGTGCATGATGTTTCTTTCCAAAATCAAATCATGCTCACTGCTTAGTCTTGTGTCTAGCATGTTTAGACATTACTGCTTTAGCTATCTTTTATCTGCTTGATAGTAAAACTCCTTTTCTCTGGATGCTAAACATTGCAACTTGAAAAATTGTATTCATGGATGTTCATCAAGTGCTAAACAATGTGTTGACTCAATTAAAAATTCAAAAAATCCATGATTTGCATGCCTCAAGCGAAAAGATCCAGGTGGGTTTGTTTGTCGCAGTCCTCTATTCTAGACTGCTTACCAATGCACATTGGTCTGAACTGGGATAGTGTAGTGTATGACAAAATCACCGCCTTAAGCTTCTAATGGCTTTCGTGCCTAGGCTTGGCTTGATTGGAAAGTATAAGGTAGACAAACAAATAACTCCTGTCATTGTGAAAAGAACAACTTAATCAAGTTTGTTTTCAATGCTCCAATTGAACTGGACTTGTCTGTCTAAGGTAGATATTGACTAGCCCTGCGCAGTCCTTGTTTTTACTTGTCTAGTTACCATGATTGAGTGGTGATGCTTTTTATTTCAAAAATAATAAAATCACATATGCATTCATCATGTTTTTAGAGAATGTTAAATTCAGCTGAGCACATGAAAATTGGTATTAAAATTGGCATATTTTTGCTTTATATGTCTTTGCAATTCTGCCCATTTCAAAGCTTTGCATCTTTTGAATGCTCCTTGATGCTTGCATTTCCAAAGGGGTTGAAATTTTTGAGTTCTCTGTAGCAAGGGGGAAAGTAACTCAGGGGGAGTGTGTATCTTGCAAAGGGAAGATTTACCAAAGGTGCTTTTACTCTTTTGAAAAGGGGGAGGAAAATTCTTTTGTCAAGTGACATGGTTTGGCTCGTTTCTGAGTTTTTGGTCACTTGTGCGCTGAAATTTTTCAAATTTTCTTGAACTTGAATTTGGTTGTCAATGCACTCATCAAGGGGGAGATTAAGAAACCAAGGATTGGTTTCGGAGTCTGTGATGAGTGATTGACATATTTTATCCTTTGATTCGAAGGGGTCCCTCCGAAGGGGTTCGGAGGTTGTTTCACCGATGGGTTCGGTGGGCTTTGTTTGCTACAGCTGTTGCAGCGGAGTGTGCCTATCGGAGGGGTCCGACAGTACACGATGACTGGGTCGTACCGAAGGTCTCGGTATTTTGGGTGGTACATCGGAGTGTGTGCAAAAGGTTGTTTACCCAGAGAGGTCTCCAGGGTACTGGATACACTTGTCTGTTTGTCTGTGATGCATAGGTGACTTCGGAGGCGACGGACGGTTCGCAGCAAGTAAACCAGGGTCAAGCGGGAGGCTTGATGCCAGGCGAGCGGGGAGCTCGGTCACTAAGGCTGCATGGGGTCGAGGTCAGACCTCGGGTCGAGGTGCGCCAGACGAAGGCAGAGAGTGCATAGCATGGCTCCGGGTGAAGGTACCTCGAGACGATGTCCTCAGAGGCGAGGCACTTCAAAGGGTACTCCGAATGGAGTGACTTCGAAGTTTGGTGGACTAAGTCCTCAACAATGAGGCAAGGCATTTGAAGTGTGCTCCGGAGGGAGGCACTCGAAGGTATACCCGACGAAGGTCTCAGAAGTCGAGGTGCATCGAAGGCATGGTCCGGGTGAGGTTCATCGATGAGTGTGCTCTGGGAGAGACATTGCGACGAAGTGCTCAAGGAATGCTTCATGCGGAGGCCTTGGACGAAGGAGGCACTTCGAAGGGTGGTACTCCGAAGGTGGGGCTTCGGAGTGAGGCTGACTTGAGGTACTTCGGCCATGCATGGCTTCAGTACACGGACTGACGGAGTTCGAGCTAGGAGAAGCTGTGAAGCCATGTTGGTCCACTCCGGAGGTGATGGCGCGAAGGCCCAAGGGCTTTGACGACTTCGGCTCAAAACCGTCACTGTATCGAAGGCTGACTTCGGTGAAGAGAAGGCCGTTAGGCTCAAGACTTCTCACCGAAGCTACTACACCCCTCGCGTGCAAAGGGGGGCTTCATAAGGCTCCAAAACTGCAAAGGCTGATTGTGTCTGCTCTACAAAATTTGATGCAATCTCCTCTGTGAAACTGACAAAAGAAGCCTCCAAATAAAGTAGACTACCAGCTGTACCCCACTGTTCTGATGAGACAAAATCAGTGTAAACCCTAGGGGTAAAGTAGTCTATTCACAGGGCTAAATAGTGCCTATAAATAGTGGAGGCTAGCCTAGGCCACAGTAACACTTTGAGCAGTCATTGTAGAACTCCAGTGCTAGCCGCCATTTCTCTCTGTGTTCATCCTGTGAGTTCATTTTGTGTTCCTGTTCAAGCAGTGAAACTTTGATTCTGTTTTCATTTATTGTTTGAACTTGTATGCCTACTTTGCACTGCATGTTTTGATTTCTCTGTGCACCATCTTCTTCTGGGTTGAGTTTGTGCACTGGATCTCTTCTGGAGAAGTGTGTGAGAAGTCTGTTCGTGTGAAGTGTGTGTTTTTTAGTGTCTGTTCGCTCTGTGTAAACTGGTGGCAAGTCCTCTCTGATTACTAGCAATGCACTGTTCTTGGCTTAACTCGAAGCCTGTTTTCTTCCCTTGTCGAAGTCCTCGGCGAAGTGTGTTCAGTGTGCGTTTAGACCTTCGAAGTATGGAGCCTAGCACCAGTTGCTATCGCTGAGTGTTTGGTCGAAGTCCTCAGAGGGAAGTCTGCTCTTGCGAAGGGTGAAGTGCGAAGTCTGCTCGAAGGTACCTAGTGTGCGGAGCCTGCACTGACTTAGCAGAGCTGAATCTTCGGGGTTGTGGATGGAGCGAAGTCTTCTTGGCTTCGAACTTTTGCTCCTTGCGAAGCCTGATTTCGGAGCTGTAAAATACCTCCGAACCAGAACTTCGAAGGGTGTGTTCGAAGCCTGTTCCGCAGAAGACAGAATTAAAACAGAAGAATATTTTTAGTCTGAAATTTTAAAAGCTCCTATTCACCCCTCCCCTCTGGTTGTCGTTTCCGGTCCAATAGCTAAAGGCTCGTGTAGAACAGTATCGATCTAATAAAGACGGTATTGCCAAGGCCATCGAAGACTTTAGCGAAGTAGAGAAATTAGGACAAAGATTTGCGTCGGCCGATCCCTTAGAGGAAATTAACATAGGTGATGGTACCATCCCAAGGTCAACCTTTGTAAACCAACATTTATAGCCTCATGAAAAGGCTGAAGTAATAAAGTTGCTTTGGTCATATGTCGATTGCATCGCTTGGGAGTACAGCGAGATGTCGGGACTAAGCCGCGAGCTCGTGGAGCATCGGCTACCTATCAAGTACGGAATTAGGCCTTATAAATAGCCTCCTCGTCACTTTAACTCGGCTGTCTATGACCGAGTTAAAGAATAAGTAGAGCGGATACTCAACGTTGGGTTTATTAGGCCATGCAGAAAAGAAAGGGAGCGGCAAGATACGGGTATGTATTGATTTCAGAGATTTGAACAGAGCCACTCTGAAGGACAAATATCCAATGCCTATAGCCGACATGCTAATCAACGATGCTTCGGGACACAAGGTACTAAGTTTTCTTGATGGCAATGCTAGTTATAATCAAATCTTTATGGCCGAAGAGGACGTCTACAAGACAGCCTTTCGATGCTCTGGTTTTGTCGGTTTATTCAAGTGGGTCGTTATAACTTTTGGTTTGAAAAATGTTGGCGCCACGTATCAGCGTGCTATGAACTTGATCTTTCATAACTTGCTAGGAGTTATGTTAGAAGTTTACATTGATGATGTCGTAGTCAAATCGGACGCTATGGGAAACCATTTAGCCGATTTGAAAGTTGCTTTCGATAGGATGCGATAGTATGGCTTGAAAATGAACCCACTCAAATGTGCCTTTGGCATGTCGGTAGGTAAGTTCTTAGGTTTCATGATTCATGAGAGAGGCATAGAGATTGATCCTAAGAGGCTTGAGAAGATTAGAAACGTTACGGCCCCGACATGCAAAAAAGATGTGCAGAAGTTTCTAGGCAAGATGAATTATTTGTGTCGCTTTATATCCAACTTGTCTGGCAAGATTGATGCCTTTGTCCCCATACTCCGGCTAAAGAACGAAGCTGAGTTCGCTTGGGGAGAAGCCAGCAAAGCGCCTTTGAGAAAATCAAGGAGTGCTTGTCTTTAGTGCCCATGGTGAGGTCGCCCAAAGCTGGGATTCCGTTTTGGCTATACATCGCTGCTGAAGATAGCGTAATCGGGGCCGTGCTAACCCAGGAGGTAGAAGGAAAAGACCACATCATCACGTTATTGAGCCGCCGCCTACTGGACGTCGAGACCAGGTATGTGTTTGTGGAACATTTGTGTTTATCACTTTACTACGCATGCACAAAATTGCGCCACTATCTTCTCCATACTACATGTGTTGTCATTTGCCAAACCGATGTTATAAAACACATGTTGCAAAAGCCGATTCTAAGTGGAAGAATCGGAAAGTGGTCTTACGCTCTGATCGAGTATGATTTGGCCTATAAACCCCTAAGAACCATGAAAGGCTAGGTCGTAACCAACTTTATAGTTGACCACCACATAGACGTCAATTGGAGTGACAGTATTGCTTTGATTGAAGTAGTGTCGTGGAAGCTTTACTTTGATGGTTCAGCCTACAAAAATGGCTGAGGTATTGGAGTGGTCCTCGTATCACCTAACGGAGTGCACTTCAAGACCTCGGCTCATTTAGAGTTTCCTTCTACTAATAACCAAGTTGAATACGAGGCTTTACTGCTAGGGCTTGAATTGTTAGATTCCATAGGTGTTAAACATGTCCATGTGCATGGTGATTCCCTGTTAGTGGTACAACAAGTGGCTAAGAGTGCTCAATGTTTTAATGGCTTGTTGAACAACTACTTGGATAGGTGCCTGGACATAGTTGACACATTTGATGACTTCAAAATATCTCGTGTCAAGAGAGGCCAATTCGATTGCAAATAATCTGGCTCAGCAAGCATCTGGTTACCAAGTCAGGAGAGGAAAATTCTCTGTATGGGAGAAGCCGATGTTTGGTCTCACTGCTGAAGCCCATGACTTAGGACAAGCGCACCCCCCAAGTCGGACCCCTCCGGCTGCCGGAGGCTACCGCATGCCGAGGTGCCAGGGCCAGAGTTCCCTGCCAACCGAAGTCCTCCGCACAGTGAGGGCCTCCGGGGGTCTGGACCCTCCAGTAGGGGGCTTCGGTCTGATACACTTCGCACGCCCAGTCCAGTCAGGCTTCGGCAGAAGCAGGAAGGGCTCGGGGGGGCACCCCAAAATTTGTAGCATAGAGACTTGTTCAGGGAGTGAGCTAGCAAAAACCTCTGAAGCCCATAAGGGCGATTGGAGAATTCCAATCGTCCAGTATTTGAGAGACCTTAGCCAAAGGGTTGATCGAAAGGTTCGGCGACATGCGTTTAAATTTGTATTGATAGATCACACACTGTATCACCGAACCATTGACGGAGTACTATTAAAGTGTCTAGACCAAGAAATATCCTAGGTGGCTATGGGAGAAGTCCATGAAGGACTTTGTGGAACTCATCAGTCGGCACAGAAAATGAGTTGGATGCTCAAAAGAGCGGGTTTCTACTGGCTGACTATGACTGAGGATTGTTTTAAGTATTATAGAGGGTGCAAAGCGTGTCAGAAGTTTGGCAATATTCAGTTAGCTCCTGCTTCATTACTCAATCCTATTGTCAAGCCATGGCCGTTCCGAGGTTGGGGTTTAGACTTCATCGGCCAAATTCACCCTCCTTCCTCAAAAAGGCATTGGTTCGTGTTGATGGCAACAGATTACTTCACCAAGTGGACCAAGGTCATGCCTCTCAAGAACATGACTCACAACGAGGTACTTGAATTTATCTTGAAGCACATCATACATAGATTCGGCATTCCTCAAACTCTCACTACACATCAAGGTAGCTCATTTGTTTCTAAATAAGTGAGGGGCTTCTTCGAATATTATGGTATTAAGTTGATAAGCTATTCACCCTACTATGCTCAGGCCAATGGTCAGGCCGAGTCTAGTAATAAAACCGTGATTAAGCTCATTAAGAAGAAAATTGAAGAATTCCCTAAAAGGTGGCATGAAGTGCTCTCTAAGGTGCTATGGGCTTGTATAATTGCAAAGCACGGTGCTACCAAGGTCAGTCCATATGAGTTGGTATACGGACAAGAAGCCATTCTACCTGTAGAAGTAGATCTTGGCTCTTTAAGAGTGTTAAGGCAAGATGGCTTATCGGTCGACGAGTATGAAACTCTTTTGAAAGACAACCTAGAAGAAGTGACCGATAAGAGGTTGAAGGCTTTAGAAGACATAGAAGTAGACAAGAGGAGGGTAGCTAAAGCCTACAATAAGAAGGTTAAACCAAAATCGTTTCAAGTGGGAGACTTGGTTTGGAAGAAGATTTTACCCTTAGGCACTAAGAGTCCCAAGTTTGGTAAATGGTCACTGTTGGTGTAAAAGATTACGCTAACAGGTTCTCTAAGATTAAGAACTCACAAATAGTGGATTTGTGTTGAGAACTATCTCAAGCCTCCGAATTGGATAATAGCTTAAGTAGTCCGAAATTGTGTATTGAATAGCTGAGTATTCGATGCCTATTACAGGGTAAGAAGGAGGGTATGTATAGGCAAAAAGTCTAAGGAAAATACCTATTTACCCCTTAATTACAACCGACATAGTGGAAACTATTCGGTACCCTGAATAGGGCTAAAATGGTAAAATCTACCCGAAGAAGGAAGATAAGGCAAACATCTTATCAGTCTTGCTATTTTCCACCGGAGCTTCATAGCCTGCGGAGGGTACCTTCGAATTACAAGCTGAAGCACCTTTCGTCTTAGAAACTCCACCACCTTCGGTCATAAGCACAAGCTTCAAAGCCGATAAGTTATCTTTGACTGTCAATCTCTAAAGTTCTGAGGGTGAGGTATTTTCCCCCAATAGTAGCCCCTCGAATACGCTTCTCTGATTTTAACCTGTATAGTAGGAAAGCAGTATACGCAAGGAATATTTTCATATTTAGAGACTTAGATAAATTTGAAGGTGTTACAGCTATTCGAAGGGTATTTGACACAGAAGTATTCCCGATGAAAGCCTCAAACCAGAACCATTGTGTGAACACTTCACGGGAAAGAGAACCGTTGCGAAGGTAAAACGTCATGAAGAGTCGTTAACTTGGAACCGTTACTCTTCAAGTAGTCGTTATGCTCTCGAAAAGGTAACGATCGAAATTTTACCGTGGATTCACACCGTTTTACTTCCTGGGCCCACTTGCCAACAACGGAAGTCGAACCTGCAATGTGAATGCAATCAAAGCGCAACAGCTAACAGAAGGCTATAAAGGGGGATCGGAATCCGCCAAAAACTTTACCGTGCCTGACATCCGAAACTTACTTTCTTCAACCTCCAAATCTCGCAACTTCCTGAGCGATTGAGCCATGGCGAGGACCAGCCACACCATGCCGATGGCAGCAAGCACTTTGGTGCAGAGGCAAGCTTGGGCGGCTTCGGCGGCAGCGGCCATGGAGGGGGCTCCAAGAGACTTTTGGCCCAAGAATCCTCGAGAGCTCCGCCCTCCATCCAAGAAGAAAATCCCCCAAAGCTTACTTATCGGCCAATCTACAAGCACCGCAGAGTCCATCGAGGAGGCAGTGGCTGGGAAGCTAGGGCCCATAATGAGGACTCAGGTCCCTAGAATAGAGTACCCTAAGGCCACGAAGCGGAGAAGTTGTAGTCTTCGAAGCATTCTTCGATGCTGGTCTTGGGCTCCCTGCCATCAACTTTTTATCAGAGGTATTGGAAATGTTTCACATTACCTTTCCTCAACTGTCCCCCAATGCCATCACGCGGCTGGCCATCTTTGAATGGGCGCTTCGAGCTGAAGGATGCGAAGGACGATCGGAAGTCTTCGCTGCCACCCATGAAGCTATCTGCCAGCCAAAGCCACAAGATGGCCCCGGAGACACCAAGGTGATAACAGCCTTCGGAAGCGTTAACTTCCAGCTGTGGAAGGAGCACGCTCAGCACTTTCCGGCGAAGTCCATCAATGATCGATGGTACGCCAACTGGATCCTCCAGTGGTTCTACGCCGAGGTCGGAGAAGACTCCTCCTTCGTAAGGCCTCTTCAAGAAATCTAGTTCTAGAAAGAAGCGTAAGTCACTCTAAACCCGAGCCTGCTCTCAACGTGGCTGGGGTTACTTACTTCGATAGCCAGCCGCATGAGCATGCGGGACCTGGCCGAAGAGTTCATTGCGATCCAGATTCCACCTCTCGGAGCCGACTGGCCGATAGCGTTCCAAAGCGCTTTGGAGGGTGAGCTTTGAAGTCTAGGTAAGCCTTCGATTCTCCTGCAGTAAGATGTTAGAAGAGAAATAACATACTTATAATATTCTACCTTATTTCGGCAACTCCTCTAGCGCTAGATCTGGAGCAGATAGCGAGAGCCACCGAACGGGTGCTCGGAGCCCCTACGGTGGCTGAAAGATAGAAGAGAATAGAGCTGGTGGGAAGATGGGAACGCTTCAACAGAGTGTGGAGGGCCCTCGGAATGATGCCTCCATCTCTGCCAGACTTAAACCCGGCCAGAGCGGCCCCTCAGAAAAGAAAAGCCGCCGCCGAGCCCTCTAAGAAAGCCGGCAAGACCCCAATCAAGAAGGGGAAAAAGTAGCCAAACCTCCTCCCCAGCTGACTCCAGCGTCTTCTGCTTCATCCCTGGACATTCGGAGCTCATCCTCAGAGGACTCCGGGAACAAGGGCTACGATGTCCAAATGGGAAAAGCCCTCGAAGACTATCTTCTCGACGACAGCAAAGATGAAGCGGTGGACGCAACCGGAGCTCCTACTCGAGAGACTGCAGAGGCATACACGACGCGCACTCCTGCGCCCGTCACTGCGAGATCAGAGTTGGAAACGATTATCCCCAACTCACCCTTGGCTGGGTTGATAACGACGGAGGTTGAGCCGCCTGCAGCAGCTACCTCGGAGAGGACTTCGGGGGACGACCTCAACGAATACCTCCGGTTGTACAAAGTCCTGGAGGACCCTACAATTTTACCTCAAGGCACCACCGAAGGTAGACTTCGAAGCTTTTTCCTTTATCATTTCCTGGAATAGTTATTACCCGTAAATATTCATCAAGTACCTTAATGTTGTAGGTGCGTCGAAGAGTAGCGCAGCTCCGGCCATAGATGGAGCTCTATCTTCTCCCGAAGTTGAAGCTCCGATGGACATAGCGGCTCTGACAACTGGAGCCGTCTCAGGCGAAGCGGTTCCAGCTGAGGGGATACTGGTCGAGGCAGGATCTACCTTCGCCAGAGTCGCTCCTCCGGCCTTCAGACCAGCAAGGGGAAAAGCATGACGAGCCTTGGACTCCCTCCTACCCCAATGACGACGCCTTCTTCCAATGATCCTTCGGCGAGTAACTCCGAGGAGGAGGCGACCGTAGATGACCGCCAGGCTTTGTCCTGGCTCCCTTTGTTGGCTCCCTTCCTGGAGCAACGAACGGGCCTCCAAGCGCTTCTGGAGCCCTTGGCGGAGAAAGGCCAAGAAGTAATAAACTCCGACTTGGTCTCCGTCTTGAGCGAGGCTAGAGCCCTGGAGCTTAACCTAGCCCTTGAAAGGGCTTCCCTTCAGGTATACAAAGTACCACAAGTGCCTTTAATTAATAAATGGAACTACTTAGTACTTACTTTCTCTTTTGCAACAATTCGTCCTTGCTAGAGCAGCAGTGACTTCCAACGAAGTTGAAACCAATCAGCTCAAGAGGAAGGTTACTACCCTCCAGTCCACACTCAAAAGCTCCGAAGACAAAAAACTTCGACTGGAGGAGGAACTCCTTGAAGAACGGAGGGCTAGGGCCACCACCCACGAAGCCCTCTGGATCGAACGGCATAGCAGCAGTACACTCTGAACTTTGGCCCAAGAAGCTGAAGCCGAAATTGTGGTGCTCCGAGCGGAGGTGGAGAAGCTCTGACAAGCGGCAGCTACTTCGAGTGTGCAACTTGTAGAGATCCAAGGCTCGCTCAAACAGGCGATGGCTCAGAAGAGCACCTTGCTATCCAAAATGGCTAAAGTATCTGCTGCTACGGGGCTGGAGGCGACAGAGACGAAGAATACTGAAATAGCGGAGCGTACCTTGGATGCCCTTCAGGGTACCTTGGAGTACTTCGGCACCATGTGCCCTTCATCTTCTACTGCAGCGAGCGAGCCCCTCGACCGGAAGTTGAAGATGATTCAAGTGGCGACGAAGCTGACGAAGCTGATGATGGGCTCCGGCGTCCGGTACGGAGAGATCTCTAGACAAGTTGCTAGAATTGGAGTCCTCCGTCATCTCAAAGATCTTGGAATTTCAGTTGCTCCGGTTGGGGGTTCGACGCCAGCAGGCTTTGCCGACAAGGGCTTGTTGCGTACTTCTCAGTATGTGGCCTCGGCCTGGAAGCTTTCCGGTCAATCTGGAAAACAGACCACAAGGCTGTGGCCAAAACATGGATCGACGAGGCCCGCCGGCAAAAGCAAGCGCAAACAAGACCTCCGCTTCCAGCTTCGCCATCTCTGACACCTCTGCTCCGCCAACCGACTCGCAGGTCTAGTCCTATAGGGCGCTTAAATGTGTACAAGAAATCTTGTAAATCCCCTTGCATTAATGAATGAAAAGTTTATAAACGAGGAACTTGTTTGGATGTTTATTCTTTTAGGTTTTGCCATGTCCTTCAGAGCTTGACTACGAAGTATTGGAACTTAACGAAGGGCTCCGTCAGTAGTCGACAGTCCTCGAAAGCTTAAGGCCTTACCGATGCTCACGCTTCTCTGTTCCTCGCGGAGATCAAGGGGAGATAGCACCCAAAGTTCACCGTGAAGTCTTAGCTTATATCAAAGAAGAGGAAAAGGGAAAAACATCTTCATCCTCTAAGTACGTAGATTGGTCCGACTCAGAGTACCAGGCCGAAGATCCTTTAGAGGCTAGCTCCGAAAGGCTTCTAACTTGGGCTAAACTTCAAGAGGAGTAGAAAAAACTACGAGCTTCGAAGAAGAGAAGCACTCGGACTAAGAAGACAGTCCCGACGGCTTCGAGCTCCGAAGGTCGAAGTAGCCTTAGAAGTAGCTCTAGAGGTCGGATGGATCTCCGATTTTATCTAAGCTTAAACCAAAATTTCTCTTGATGTAAAAGTATGATTATTCAATTAATATGAATTGCTTTGGAAGCATCTTGTTGTTCCTTACTCCCCTGCCCCTCCTTGTTGGTGGGGGACCATACGCGTTGCGATAGGGTCCGTTGGACACAATGATTTGTATAACAATCTGATGCTTCGCACAACACTTAGTAAGCATACTTTACTTTTTCGTATAGTTCTTCAAACTATGCGTTCGTATTATGATGTTTATAAGTTTTGGAAATAAATTTATACTTGTAAACTCCCATAGCAGTCTCTTAGGACTTTAAAAGTGTTTCCTTTGCCGGAGCCTTGAAACCTTATTACTTGGTCACCTTCGACTCTTTTACAGATGCTTCGAACCCGGAGGCCGGAAATCTATTCTTTTAAAGTCCTTAGACTCTTCTACGGATCCTAACAAGCTAGAGCCTGGAATCCGCAGGCTAGCCACCTTCGGCTCTTTTACATATGCTTCGAACCTGGAGGATGGAAATCTGTTCTTTTAAAGTACTTAGACTCTTCTACGGATCCTAACAAGCCGGAGCCTAGAATCCGTAGGCTGTCCACCTTCGGCTCTTTTACAGATGCTTCGAACCCGGAGGCCGGAAATCTGTTCTTTTAAAGTCCTTAGACTCTTCTACGGATCCTAACAAGCCGGAGCCTAGAATCCGTAGGCTGGCCACCTTCGGCTCTTTTACAGATGCTTCGAACCCGGAGGCCGGAAATCTATTCTTTTAAAGTCCTTAGACTCTTCTATGGATCCTAACAAGCCGGATCCTGGAATCCGTAGGCTGGCCACCTTCGGAATCCTTGAACCAATGGTTTGAAGGCCGTTGTCCGGGTTCTTGGAAAGATGCTTGACTCTGCAAGCATCTCTGTTCTCCTGATGCATCCACCAGGAGTAAGGGATATTCGAAGAGCAAACAAAATTCGAACCTCCATTTTTATTTAGAAAGGAACTTTTACAATTGATTACAAGGAGCCCCTAAGCGTAATAACGTTTGAGGTGCTCCGCATGCCATGCATGCTTCAACTCTTCCCCTTCTAAATTAGCTAATTTAAATGAGCCGGGGCGCCCTGAGCGTAGGATAATATATGGTCCTTCCCATTTATTTCCTAGCTTCCCTGGAGCTATTACACTTCGCAAAAATAAATGACCTGGCTTAAGCTCGTTCAGCTTTATCTTCGGGTCATGCCATGTTTTTGTTTGGTCTTAGTACTTCGTTAGATTGGCGACAGCTCGAAGCCTTATTTCTTCTGACAAGTCCAGCAAAGTACTTCTCTCGTCTTCATCTCCAGGTTCTACTACATGAAGGGATCCACCCTTGAGCTCCGTAGGAGTCATGGCCTCATCTCTGAATAGCAGCCTGAATGGGGTGAAGCTTGTGGACCTGGCTTGAGTGGTCCGAATGGACCATAGAATCTTAGGGAGTTCTTCGGTCCACTGCCCCTTGGCCAATCGATAATCCTTCGTTTCAGACCAGAGAGAATATTCCCATTGGCTCGCTCGACGGCTCCATTGGATTGTGGATGGCGAACTGCTGCGAAGCATAACTTGATGCCTAGTTCTACACAAAATTCTTTAAAAGTTTTGGATTCGAACTAGGTTCCATTATCCACAGTTAGCTCCCTTGGCACTCTGAACCTGCTAATGATATATTTCTAGAAGAAGGACGATTCGCATTCACACTACACTAACGATTGCAATGTTTTTCGTCAGTAGGTACAATCGGCCATAGAGGAAGGACGATTGAAAATAGAAGCAAATCCAAAGATGAAATTAGACAGAGACCCTTTTCCCATGAACAACATTGAGGTAGAAGGGAAGATGGTGCTGATTCGGCTAGAGCAGGCCGAGTCGGCTAAGGGGAAAGCAATCATCATACGAGACACTCGCATACGCACACTTGTACCAAAGAATCCAGAGGTAGGGGTGTGGAAAGAAAATATTAAGTCATCATCTTCAGCCAAACATCGCAGAAGGCCGAAAGTGACTTAGAAAATGCTTTTGGACAAGCACCAGCGAAGGTCCGAAAGAAGAGGTGTTCGCTCACGGACTCCGGGACGGTCGAAGCCCACTAGGAGGATGAGCCTCGTGAGTGATGAGTTCGGACCTCAAGGTCCGAACACCCCTTCGGAGTGAATATAGCCTCCGGCAGGGTTCAGACCTCAGTGGACGAACCCTCCTCCGGGTTGGTCCCAACCTCCAGCAGGGTTCGAACCTCAGTGGCTGAACCCTCCCCCGGCTTGGCCCCTGTTTTCGAGAAGCTTCGGCCTCAGTGGCCAAACCCGGCTCCTCCAGAGGGTTTCTAGCCTCTGGGTGTATTTGGGCCTTAGTGGCTGAACTCACCTCCCCCGAGCGGGTTGCAGCCTCCGGATAGACTCGGCCTCTAGTGGCCGGGCCCGCCTCTGCCATGGGCTAATTTACCTCCGGCTTGGCAGGACCCTTCGCTGGTCTAGTCTGGGGTACCATCGACGTGGCCGGGCTCCCAACTAGCCAATGGGTTCAGCACTCAGTGGGTGAAGCCGCTAGAGCCTCCAATGCCGCCGCCCTACTGTTGGACGATGGCTCCGACTTGGCCTCCGCCGCCAGAGAACTTCATGCAATGTCCGTCTACTAACACTTACACTCCTTCTAGTGTCTCCGGGTGGAAGGTTCGGCGGCCGGCGCGAGATGGCAATATTGTTCACCGCCTGTCCGTAGTGCCTTAGAACTAGGCTCCGCGAGATGTCACCGGAAGGGATGAACGTGAAGACGCCTCAGAGGTTATAGTCATCAGGGTTGGATCCCAGGAGGTCCCAATCCCGAAGGGTGCCCCAATGGGATAGTGCGAATACTCACCCAAAGCTCGGTCTGACCAGCCCACTATCGCCGGTCTGACCGGCCTTACAATGGTTTTCGGCACAAACTAGTCTGACCGGCCCGCTACAGTCGGTCTGACCGACCAGGAGCAGGAGACCTCTCATGGCAAGTGCAAGACATCCGAGGCTGATACAAACAAATCCTCTTTGGCCAAAAGTGCTAGAAGCAAGACCATGGCACCCGACACCCATCCTCAACCATTGTGGGCACCCTCGGGGATGTCCAAATCACAAAAGAGGAGGTTGCAGTGCTTGAGGGCGCAAGAGATATGAGAGGAGACGGCTGAGGAGGCACGGGACGCGTTTTTTGAGGAAACCCTTCCTCGGCCCACGGTGAAGAAAGTCCGGACACCTAGGCTGGTCATGGTCAATGACTCGTCCCCCATTGTTATCTCCGATGAAGACAATTTGCTCGACAACGACTACACTCCTGTCTCCGAGGGGCCCGCTCCTCAGGCGATGGATATTGGCATCGTCATTTTTCCTTTTGAGTTCGCTCCACTACAGGAGGAGGCCGGGGTCACTCAGCTAAACCTTGGCCCACGGGACGCTGTATTCGAGAAGCCCGCAGACACGAACCATCACCTGAGACCCCTCTACATAAGGGGGCACATCGACGGGAAGCCTATCTCGAGGATGCTTTTCCATGGTGGCGCCATCGTGAACCTAATGTCGTAGTCCCTTCTAAGGAAGCTCGGAAAGGATGATGATGACCTGAAGAAGACCAACATCACCCTCAATAGCTTCAACGGCGACACGACGGAAGCTAAAGAGGTGTTGTCACTAGAACTAACGGTGGGGAACAAGACGCTACCCATCGCTTTCTTCGTCGTCGACGTACAAGGCAATTATAATGTATTTCTTGGGCATGATTGGATCCACGCAAATCAGTGTGTGCCGTCTACCCTGCATCAGCGCCTAATACAATGGGATGGCGATGAGGTCGAGATAGTGTACGCCGATACATCGGCCCATGTTAGTTTGGCCGATGCATCCGGCGACTCCGCCCATGATGAGATAGAGTGCTTGTCGGGACAGGACCTCTCGCATTACGACTTTGTTAGTGTATCAGAGGGAAGGTTCGTTCCTATTTCCGTGAAGTCGGTCGGTGTGGCTCGGTTGTGTCTAAGATAGGAGAATGTCTAGCGCTAATCTTGATTGGCTAAAATCTCTCATGGAGCAATAACGGTCTTCTCAAGATGGTATTGCCGAAGCCATTAAAGATTTTAGCGAGGTAGAAAAATTAGTTCAAGGCTTCTCGTCGGCCGACCCTTTGGGACAAATAGACATAGGAGATGGTAGTGTTCCGAGGCCGACGTTTGTAAATCAGAATCTGAATAATGATGTAAAGGCCAAAGTAATAAAATTGCTTCGATCGTATGTTGATTGATTCACATGGGACTACAACGAGATGCCTGGGCTAAGCCGAGAGCTTGTTGAGCATTGGCTCCCCATCAAACCCGGGTTTAGGCCTTATAAATAGTCGTCGTGGCACTTCAATTCAGCCATCTATGACCAAGTTAAAGAGGAGGTTGAATGTCTATTAGCGGCAGGTTTTATTAGGCCATGCAGGTACACGGAATGGGTCGCTAACATCGTGCCCGTTGAGAAGAAAGAGAGTGGCAAGATCCGTATCTGTGTCGACTTCAGGGATTTGAACAAGGCTACTCTGAATGACGAATATCCCATGTCGATAGCCGACATGTTGATCAACGATGCCTCGGGACACAAAGTACTAAATTTTCTTGATGGCAACATTGGTTACAATCAAATCTTTATGGCCGAAGAAGACGTTTTTAGAATGGATTTTCGCTGCCCGGGTTTTGTCGGCTTGTTTGAGTGGGTAGTAATGACGTTTGGTTTAAATAATGTTGGCACCACATACCAACGTGCCATGAACTTAATCTTTCATGACTTGCTAGGGGTTATGTTAGAAGTTTATATAGATGATGTTGTGGTCAAATCGGACGCTATGGAAAACCACCTCGCCTATTTGAGAGTTGCTTTCGAAAGAATGCATTAGTATGGCTTAAAAATGAACCCGCTCAAGTGTGCTTTTGGTGTGTCGGCGGGTAAGTTCTTGGGATACATGATTCATGAAAGAGGCATTGAAATTGATCCTAAGAGGCTTGAGAAAATTAGAGGATGTGTAGCGCCGACATGTAAGAAAGATGTACAGAAACTGCTAGGCAAGGTTAATTATTTGCGACGCTTTATATCTAACTTGTCTAGCAAAATTGATACTTTCGTCCCAATACTCCGGCTGAAAAATGAAGCCGAGTTCACTTGGGGGGCAAGCCAGCAATGCGCGTTCGAGAAAATCAAAGAGTGCTTATCGACGCCGCTAGTGGTAAGGGCGCCGAAGGCCGGGATTCCGTTTCGGCTTTATATTGCCGCGGAGGAGAGTGTGATTGGAGCCGTGTTGACTCAAGAGATCGAAGGAAGAGAGTACATCATCACCTTCTTAAGTCGTCGACTTCTAGACGCCGAGACAAGGTACGTGTTTGTGGAGCGTTTGTATTTATCCCTCTATTATGCGTGTACCAAATTATGTCACTATCTTCTCCCTAGCACATGTATTGTCACTTGCCAAACGGATGTCATAAAATACATGTTGCAAAAGCCAATTATAAGTGGTAGAATCGGCAAGTGGGTGTATGCGTTAATCGAATATGATTTGGCTTATGAACCGTTGAAAGCTATGAAAGGCCAAGTCATTGCTAATTTTATAGTGGATCACCACGTAGATGTCAATTGGGGTGATAAAGTCACTTTGATTGAAGTATTACCATGGAAACTTTACTTCGATGGTTCGGCTTGCAAAAATGGCCAAGGTGTTGGAGTGGTACTCGTATCACCAAGTGGTATGCACTTTAAAACCTCGACCTGTTTGGAATTTCATTCAACTAATAATCAAGCCGGATATGAAGCCCTATTGCTAGGTCTTGAGTTGTTAAATGCCATGGGTGTAAAATATGTTCATGCATATGGTGATTCTTTATTAGTCGTGCAACAAGTAGCCAAGCTTGCTCAATGTTCTAACGGTTTGCTAAATAGCTACTTGGATAAGTGTTTAGACTTGATTTCTACCTTTAATGATTTTGAGATTACTCATGTGTCTAGATAGGCCAACTCACTTGCAAATGACTTGGCTCAACAAGCATCAGGCTATCAAATTAGGAGGGGCAAATTCTGCACACGGGAAAGGCCGATGTTTGAAGATGATGTAGCACCCGAGGGTACTACAGTCGGTTCGACTGGCTTTGTAAGCACGGTCAGACCACCCTTGCGTACCTGGTCCGACCGACCATGTCAGGACAGTCAGACCGAACTGTTCTAGGCAATCGGCAATAGTATGTTGAACCGGCCAAACATTGCCAGTCCGACCGACTGTTGTCAGGAAGGTTTAGCACTCGGGGGGAAGGTCCAAATGGTAAATCTTGAGGCCAGTTCTAGTGGGAATTTGGCCATTGCTCCTTTGGTCAGTGAGGATGATTGGAGGATCTCAATCGTCCAATATTTGAGAAATCCAAGCCGAAAGGTTGATTAGAAGGTTCGGTGACAGGCTTTCAAATTTGTTTTGCTCGACGATATGTTGTATCGCCGGACTATCGATGGAGTGCTTTTGAAGTGTTTAGACCCCGGTCAAGCTAGAGTTGTCGTAGGCAAAGTACATGAAGGGCTTTGCGGTACTCATCAGTCGGCCCCGAAGATGAGTTGGATGCTCAAAAGGGCGGGTTTTTATTGGCTGACTATGACTGAAGAATGTTTTAGATACTATAGAGGATGCGAAGCTTGTCAAAAGTTTGGAAATATTTAGCTAGCACCCGCGTCGGTTCTTAATCCTATTATCAAACCATGGTCGTTCCGATGTTGGAGTTTAGTAACAAAACTGTGATTAAATTAATCAAGAAAAAGATTGAAGAGTTTCCAAAAAGGTGGCATGAGGTACTTTCCAAAGCTCTATGGGCTAGTAGAGTTGCAAAGCACGGTGCCACTAAAGTCAGTCCATATGAGTTATTATATGGACAAGAAGTCATTCTACCGGTAGAGGTGGATCTTGGCTCACTTAGGTTTCTTAAGCAAGATGGCTTATCGGTCAACGAATATGATACACTTTTAAAGAATAATTTAGAAGAGGTGACCGATAAGATGTTGAAGGCTCTAGAGGCAATAGAGAAAGATAAAAGAAGAGTAGCTAGGGCCTACAATAAGAAGGTCAAGGAAAAATCATTTCAAATCGATGATTTGGTATGGAAGACGATTTTGCCATTAGGCACTAGGAGTTCAAAATTCGGTAAATGGTCACCTAGTTGGGAAGGACCTTTTAAGGTAGTCGGAATCGCTCTAGGCAATGCATATGTCCTAGAATCTTTACAAGGAGAGTGATTTCGAAGGGCTTTGAATGGTAGATATTTAAAAAAGTACTTCCTAAGTGTGTGGCAAAATGCTTGAAGTGTTAAAAGGCCGATATTGCAAGTATCACCCAAGGCCTATCGTGCTTTTAGCTCACTAAGTTTGCTAAAAGGCAGGGGGGCATGTGTTTATAGCAAAAAATGGCATTAATGGTCAAACTAGGCAAATACTGAAAAATAGTATTTTTGACCAAAAATATGTCAAACCTGGCAAAGGCCGGTCTGACCGGCTATGTTAGGCCGGTCTAACCGGCCAGGTTCTGTCAGACTAGACCCATGGGCTCAGCCAGACCGGCTAGGGTCCAGATTACGGATCCGAGTAGGATTCGAGGTATTTTCGCCCAAAACTTATCTCAATAGGGTTTTGGCCACATCTAACTCTATCTCTAGCCAGGGATAACCAGCCCACCCCCCTATAAATACTAGGGGCAAGGCCGATTCAAGGGCTCTCTCTCCAATCCACAAATCCAAAGCCCTAACTTTGAATCGTATTTATTTTCTTTACTTTCCGTACCTTTGTGGGTTTGCTTGAAAGCCCTTCGTCTTCCGCGCCCGTAATCATGATAACCCTTGCTGGTTCGCTTGTGAACCTCCCATTAATCCACGTAACAGATTGCTATCCTTTTTATCAGTTTTTATCACCCTACTCGGCAATTCAGCCCTCTAGCCAAATTGTGTTTGATCTATTATTGTTTTTGCAGATCAATTGTCTCTCTGAACATCTCCGCAAAATTTGGATGCGATCGGATCTCGTTTGCTAGGCCGTCCGGGTTCTAACAGATTTGATCTGTCATCGCCGGTTTGACCGGAAGTACAAGGCCGGTCTGACCAGAGCCCTTCGTCAGGCTGTTGTCGGCAACGGCCGATTAGACCGAAGGTATCAAATTAGGAGGGGCAAATTCTGCACAATGGAAAGGTCAATGTTTGAAGATGATATAGCACCCGAAGGTATTACTATCGGTCTGACCGGCATTGTAAGCATGGTTCGACCGCCCTTGTGTACCTGGTCTGACTGACCATGTCAGTACGGTCAGACCGAACTGTGCCAGACAACCGGTAATAGTTGGTTGAACCGGCCCAACATGGTCGGTCCGACCGACAGTTGTCAGGAAGGTTTAGCACTCGGGGCGCAGGTCCAAATGGTAAATCTTGAGGCCAGTTCTAGTGGGAATTTGGCCATTGCTCCTTTGGTCAGTGAGGATGATTGGAGGATCCCAATCGTCCAATATTTGAGAAATCCTAGCCAAAAGGATGATCGGAAGGTTCGGCGACAGGCTTTCAAATTTGTTTTGCTCGACGATATGTTGTATCGCCGGACTATCGACGGAGTGCTTTTGAAGTGTTTAGACCCCGGTCAAGCTAGAGTTTCCACAGGCGAAGTACATGAAGGGATTTGTGGTACTCATCAGTTGGCCCCAAAGATGAGTTGGATGCTCAAAAGGGCAGGTTTTTATTGGCCGACTATGACTGAAGACTGTTTTAGATACTATAGAGGATGTGAAGCTTGTCAAAAGTTTGGAAATATTTAGCTAGCACCCGCGTCGGTGCTTAATTCTATTATCAAACCATGGACGTTCCAATGTTGGAGTTTAGACTTCATCGGCCAAATTCATCCCCCATCTTCGAAAGGGCAGCGGTTCGTGTTGATGGCAACAGATTACTTCACCAAATGGACCGAGGCCGTGCCGCTCAAGAACATGACTCACAATGAGGTAACTGATTTCATCTTGAAACACATTATACACAGATTCGGCATTCCCCAAACTCTCACTACCGACCAAGGTACTTCATTTGTTGCTAAAGAGGTGAGGGACTTTGCCGAATACTATGGGGTCAAATTGGTAAACTCTTCCCCAAATTATGCTCAGGCCAATGGTGAGGCCGAGTTTAGTAACAAAACTATGATTAAATTAATCAAGAAAAAGATTGAAGAGTTTCCAAAAAGGTGGCATGAGGTACTTTCCGAAACTCTATGGGCTCGAAGAGTTGCAAAGCACGGTGCCACTAAAGTCAGTCCATATGAGTTATTATATAGACAAGAAGTCGTTCTACCGGTAGAGGTGGATCTTGTCTCACTTAGTGTCACGCCCAGATTTAATAAATCCGGACCTTTATTGAAATTCCATAGAAAATCAATAAACCAAGACGTTCATCACACGACCTCGTACAATACGACAAGCATTCACGGTTCGTAGACCGTATTAGTACAAAAGTGATTAAAGTGAAGAGAAACTAATAAAACAAGGGTCCTAGATGAACGCCTCCTTCCAGTCTCGCCTTGACTGGGTCGCTACTCCAGACCTTCATCCTCCTCGTAGTAGACGGGCTCTGGTGGTGTAAGTCAACGGGGGTGAGTACAATCGTACTCAGCAAGCCACCGGATGCAAATATAATGCAGAGTAATAACAAGGGAGATAGTGGCTAACTTTGCGGAAAAGCATATTTGTAAGCGATTAAATGTGATCAAGTTATTAATACAGAAACGTAAACATGTGTATGCATCATCATCTTCTAACTCGAGGGGTACAGTCAGCCCACCCTCGCTCAACAGTCCTTATATGCCATGAATAACTCAATCATTCAAACAATTGTAAACTAACTGCGAGAAGTCACACAACCCGCCCTTGACCATGGGCTCGGCTTTTCGAAAAGATTAAATTACTCTGATCAGAGGTGTACCACTGTACCCACAAGGCACGCACTCATCACTTACATGAACGTGTAACGAGATGACCCATACCACGGGAACTCATGCCAAAACCTTCCATATGGTTCTCCTCGACCCGACAGCACCCTCTTATCGGTTTCATATAGTGTCCCGACGCGTCGAGCCTCACCATACCCCCCCCCCTGAGCCATGTAGGTACAAGTCACCTGCAGGTTGCCCCTTGCCCCCTCCACTATGGTGCATCGAGTCGGATTGTTCCATACTTTCAGTTAGAACTTACCCATTAGACTTGTGGTTGGTACAGAAGTGCTTTGCAACAGATCTCGTAGACTGGTCCTTATAGTGCCCCGGGTGCGACCAACCAATGCCCTAGCTTGCACCCGGAACCCACCATACTTATAACATAGCCAACTCCAACAGAGTCCAAAGACAAGAATAACGGGGAAATTTCATATAGTAGAAGCCATCTATCTATGAATCATTCTTTTTATCCTATAGCAGTTGTGCCGGTACATTGGGCACTAGCTAATACTTTTATAGTAGAGTGACAAGGAGTTAAGGCTCAATAAGCATGGCTTGGGTTTGCACACAAGGACGAGGATCTAATAAATATAAGTGTAGGGCTTGATATTTGACTAATGCAATATTAACCTATGAGTTATAGCGATAATTTATTAAAACATGGGCTCAATGATGATCAAGATGGGGGTTGTGACTTGCCTTGATCAGCAAAGGGTGAAGGTGGAACCTCGGGGAAAAACTCCGGCTCCTCGATGAACTCGTAGTCTTCTCGATACAGAAAAAGTAAACAATACATTGAATAAACAAATAAAGTATCACAACCAATAAGCCTACAAGTATTAAGGTTTTTAATAAATGAATTAAAGCTTTTATTATTCTGAAGTTATGGTGAAAAATATTAAAGATTAATTTTTAAAGCTTTTTCCCAATTCATTTTCTGAATTTACTATTTCAATCCTAAGGGGTTTTTACTCATTTAATTAATAAGATTATTTTGTGCTAAAGTAACCTATTGTTTTTATGGCATTAATGTGTAGAGAATAAAATGCTGGATTTAATAAAATTTTAATGGTGAAATTTGGAGTTAAAATGAGCAAGTTATGAATTTTCAAAGTTTAAATCAATTTCTGGAATTTTATTTAAACAGGAAATAGATTTTCGTCCACGGTGAGCCGGGCCCACGATGGACGGCCACGATTAGATCACACCGAACCGGTACGCGTGGACGCACGAGATCGAGCCAGGGGTTTAAGTGGCGATCGACGGCTGAGAGGCCTCGATACCGTTTTGACCAAATGAACGCCCCACATCAGATCAAAGGGGGTTATAATCCTAGCCGTTCATCGCAGATCGAGCGGACGAGGGCCCGTACGGCACGGCACGCATCGGAGAGGGTAACTACCCCTCGTATCCGGCGATGGTGGGGCTCGGGTGCGGCGGCGATGGCGACGGCGAGGGCCTAGGGGCCTAGGTTTCGGCTAAAATGGAATGAGGAGAGGACGGCGGTCACGACCGTACCTGCGGTGGTGAGGATGGTCGAAGGATGGCGGCCGGCGGCGAGGGTAGACGGCGAGGTCTCCTCGGGTGCTCGACGACGACGGCGATCCGGTGGCGTATGCAGCCAACGAAGGGGATGCCGAGGTAGGGCGGGCTTCGATGGTCACAACGGTGGCGACAGCGTGGTCGGTGGCGGCTAGCGATGGCGTTGGGACGTCGCCGGAGTCAAAACAGAACCAAAGGCCTAAATGAGGGTGGCGGCGCTCTGTTTTTGCTCTAGCACGGCTACGGTGGTGTTGGCTGAGTGCAGTGAGGGCGAAGGGTTTAAATAGGGTCATCGGCGGCTAGCGCATGGAAGGTAACCGACGGTTTCCATACTCCCTCTCTCCAACGAACCTGCCATAACCGAGGGCTCCTTCCATGTATGCCGAAAACACGTGGCTCTAGTTGGAAAGGGATCGCCGGAGCTTGGCAAGTCGGGATTGGGCGCCAATTTGGCAAGGGGGAGCCGGCGACGGCGGATTTGGAAGGTGGGGGGTTCGCCGGCGATGGAAAGGGGATCCCTTTCCATCGGGGAAGATGATCCCGACAGGTGGCCCCCACCTGTCGGCGGGTGCGTGAAAAAGGGAAGACCGACAGATGGGCCCCGGCGACCAGAGAGGGAGGAAGGCGGGAGTGTGGCTGACGGGTGGGCCAGGCGGGGACGGGCGCGGGGAGGAGAGAGGGGGTGCGAGCGCCGACAGGCGGACCCCACATGTTAGCGCCACACGGCTTGGACTGGGCTAGGCCGGAGCAGATTGGAGGTATGCGGCCCAATGCTATTTAAAATGTATTTCTGATTTAAAATAATTCTAGTAATTCATTTATTTGATTAAGGGTTGAATCACTATTGATAAAAATTTGTAAAAATTCCTAAAATTATGTCTTGGCCTCTAGATTGTTCCATAAATTTTCCAAGTCCATATTCTGAATATTTCTCCCTGTTTGGCTTTTAATAGGGCTCTTTTAGGATTTTCTTTAATAAATAATTCAAGAAATGCTTTGAATAATAATTTCCTTTATTTTATTTCTTTTTGAATCTTGAGGTGTTACACTTAGGTTTCTTAAGCAAGATGGCTTATCGGTCGACGAATATGAGACACTTTTAAAGGATAATTTAGAAGAGGTGACCGATAAGATGTTGAATGCTCTAGAGGCAATAGAGAAAGATAAAAGAAGAGTAGTCAGGGCCTACAACAAGAAGGTCAAGGAAAAATCATTTCAAATCGATGATTTGGTGTGGAAGATGATTTTGCCATTAGGCACTAGGAGTTCAAAATTCGGTAAATGGTCACCTAGTTGGGAAGGACCTTTTAAGGTAGTCGGATCGCTCTAGGCAATGCATATGTCCTAGAATCTTTACAATGAGAGCGATTTCGAAGGGCTTTAAATGGTAGATATTTAAAAAAGTACTTCCCAAGAGTGTGGCAAAATGCTTGGAGTGTTAAAAGCCCGATATTGCAAGTATCACCCAAGGTCCGTCATGCTTTTAGCTCACTATGTTTGCTAAAAGGCATGGGGCATGTGTTTATAGCAAAAAATGGCATTAATTGTCAAACTAGGCAAATACTGAAAAATAGTATTTTTGACCAAAAATATGTCAAACCTGGCAAAGGCCGGTCTGACCGGCTATGGTAGGCCGGTCTAACCGGCCAGGTCCGGCCAGACTAGACCCATGGGCTCAGTCAGATCGGCCAGGGTCCAGATTACGGATCCGAGTAGGATTCGAGGTATTTTCGCCCAAAACTTATCTCAACAGGGTTTTGGCCGCATCTAACTCTATCTCTAGCTAGGGATAACCAGCCCACCCCCTATAAATACTAGGGGCAAGGCCGATTCAAGGGCTCTCTCTCCAATCCACAAATCCAAAGCCCTAGCT
Source organism: Zizania palustris (assembly GCA_019279435.1). NCBI lineage: Eukaryota > Viridiplantae > Streptophyta > Magnoliopsida > Poales > Poaceae > Zizania > Zizania palustris. The sequence goes on along the minus strand of JAAALK010000079.1, from coordinate 32,642,566 downwards.
TTGAATCGTATTTAATTTCTTTACTTTCCGTACCTTTGTGGGTTTGCTTGAAAGCCCTCCGTCTTCCACGCCCGTAATCACGATAACCCTTGCTGGTTCGCTTGTGAACCTCCCGTTAATCCACGTAATAGATTGCTATCCTTTTTATCGGTTTTTATCACCCTACTTGGCAATTCAGCCCTCTGGCTGAATTGTGTTTGATCTGTTATTGTTTTTGCAGATCAATTGTCTCTCTGAACATCTCCGCAAAATTTGGATGCGATCGGATCTCGTTTGCTTGGCCGTCCGGGTTCTAACAGATTTGATCTGCCGTCGCCGGTATGACCAGAAGTACAAGACCGGTCTGACTAGAGCCCTTCGTCAGGCTGTTGTCGGCAACGGCCGGTTAGACCGAAGGTGTCAAATTAGGAGGGGCAAATTCTGCACACGGGAAAGGCCGATGTTTGAAGATTATGTATCACCCGAGGGTACTACTGTCGGTCTGACCCGCTTTGTAAGCACGGTCCGACCGCCCTTGCGTACCTAGTCCGACCAACCATGTCAGGATGGTCAGACCGAACTGTGCCAGACAACCAGCAATAGTCGGTTGAACCGGCCCAACGTGGCCGGTCTGACCGACTGTTGTTAGGAAGGTTTAGCACTCGGGGGGCAGGTCCAAATGGTAAATCTTGAGGCCAGTTCTAGTGGGAATTTGGCCATTGCTCCTTTGGTCAGTGAGGATGATTGGAGGATCCCAATCGTTCAATATTTGAGAAATCCTAGCCAAAATGTTGATCGGAAGGTTCGGCGACAGGCTTTCAAATTTGTTTTGCTCGACGATATGTTGTATCGTCGCACTATCGACGGAGTGCTTTTGAAGTGTTTAGACCCCGGTCAAGCTAGAGTTGCCACAGGCGAAGTACATGAAGGGCTTTGTGGTACTCATCAGTCGGCCCCGAAGATGAGTTGGATGCTCAAAAGGGCAGGTTTTTATTGGGCGACTATGACTGAAGACTGTTTTAGATACTATAGAGGATGCGAAGCTTGTCAAAAGTTTGGAAATATTTATCTAGCACCCGCGTCGGTGCTTAATCCTATTATCAAACCATGGTCGTTCCGATGTTGGAGTTTAGACTTCATCGGCTAAATTCATCCTCCATCTTCGAAAGGGCATCGGTTCATGTTGATGGCAATAGATTACTTCACCAAATGGACCGAGGTCGTGCCGCTCAAGAACATGACTCACAACGAGGTAATTGATTTCATCTTGAAACACATTATTCACAAATTTGGCATTCCCCAAACTCTCACTACAGACCAAGGTACTTCATTTGTTGCTAAAGAGGTTAGGGACTTTGCTGAATACTATGGGGTCAAATTGGTAAACTCTTCCCCATATTATGCTCAGGCCAATGGTCAGGCCGAGTTTAGTAACAAAATTGTGATTAAATTAATCAAGAAAAAGATTGAAGAGTTTCCAAAAAGGTGGCATGAGGTACTTTCCGAAGCTCTATGGGCTCGAAGAGTTGCAAAGCATAGTGCCACTAAAGTCAGTCCATATGAGTTATTATATAGACAAGAAGTCGTTCTGCCGGTAGAGGTGGATCTTGGCTCACTTAGGTTTCTTAAGCAAGATGGCTTATCGGTCGACGAATATGAGACACTTTTAAAGGATAATTTAGAAGAGGTGACCGATAAGATGTTGAAGGCTCTAGAGGCAATAGAGAAAGATAAAAGAAGAGTAGCTAGGGCCTACAACAAGAAGGGCAAGGAAAAATTGTTTCAAATCGATGATTCTGTGTGGAAGACGATTTTTCCATTAGGCACTAGGAGTTCAAAATTCGGTAAATGGTCACCTAGTAAAATTTATCCAGAGAAGGTAGAGAAGGCAGACGTCTTATTAGTCTTGCTGTTTTCCACTGTAGCTTCGGAGCCTTCGGAGGATACCTTCGAACCATGAAGCTGAAGTATCCTTTGGCTTAGAAACTTCATCATCTCCGGAGATGAACGCAAGCTTTGCTGAAGGTGAATTATCTTTGACTGCTGATCTCTAAAGTGTTGAGGATGAAGTATTTTTCCCCCAACAGCTTGCTTTGTTGACCCTTTACTACAAACCTATCAGGATGATCTATGTAGATCTCCTCATCTAACTCTTCATTCAAGAAAACTATCTTTATGTTTATTTGATGAGCGATAAGACTATGTGAGGCAACTAGGGAAAGTAATGCTCTGATAGTGGTCAGTCTAGCGATAGGTGAATAAGCATCAAAAAAGTGTCCACCTTCTTTCTACATGTAACCTTTGGCCACAAGTCTAGCCTTTTACTTTTCAATAGTACCATTAGTTCAAAGCTTCTTCTTGAACACCCACTTACAAGCCCATATTTTGTAAAAGCCTATGACCCACCAGGGATGCCGCACGTTCAACAGAAGTCAAAGAAGTCCAGTCCACGCGTGTGTCAAAGTGTGACCAAAAAAGACACCAACAGTAACATTGTATAGAATCGAGTCGATCTCATTATGCACAATGTCATCCACAAGGTACATGGTGAAATTATCACCAAAGGATTTTGCAACACATTGTCTCTTACTCCTTCTAGGAGCTTCATTGTCATCCTCCTCAAGATTTCCTCAAACTGATCATGTTATTTAGAAGACTCAAAATTAATAGGTGTATCAGATTTAGGAATTATCTCGGTAGAAAATCTAATAATGTTATGCATATCTTTCATAGGAAACATGTTCAAAAAATATTCCATCATGAGATTCTAAAATAGTATCGACGTGCATATTAAGCACCTCATAATTTACTACTAAAAAACTATATGACATGGTCCTCTGAGCATAGCCTAGAAAGACACAATCCATTGTTTTAGGTTCAACTTGTGTTTCTCTATGATTGGGACATTGACATTTACCAAAACTCCCAGGTGCGCAAGTAAGAGAGAGATGGTTTTCTCCCAATCAATATCTGAGGTTTTTTCGATTGCACATAACTATGGCACATAGAACTTTTGGTAATGGTGAAATTTGGAATTAAACTCATGGTAGAAAGTCGAGACATCAAGTCAAAATTACTATGACATAAATGTGAATGCCAAATACTCACATCATCATTAATATTGTCACAAATATGGTTCACTAACTTATTGCAAAAATATGAAAGGGAAAAAAGAAATAGGCCTCCACAATCATAACTGTTACCAATGAATTGTCTATATTTCGACAAGACTGGTTTATTGGACTCTAAGACCACCTCAAACCCGTCCTTACACATAACAGAATCACTAAAAAGATTCTTGTTGTTAATAGGGACATGCTGCACATTCCTTAGCTACACGATCTTTCCCGAAGTAAACTTTAGATCTGCCATGCTGACACCATGAACAAAAACATGTGACCTATTCCCCATTAGGACAGAATAATCTTGCATGGCCTGATAAGAATAAAACATAGATATGTTAGGACACACATGAACATTGGTGCCCATATAAAACCAACAACTGGTAGTTTGAAATACTAAAAGAACAGTTGGTAGATTACCATACCCATACTCAGTATTTCCCATGGTTACTATGTTGACATTCTTTGCCCTTTGCCCTTTGCCCTTTGCCCATTGTGGTCTGCATGAACTGGACAATACTTAGAGAAATGTCCTAGTTCACTGCAAGTGAAGCAATTCAACTCAGCTTTATTTTTCTTCTTCTTTTTAAAGGTGGTCTTCGTAACCTTGGTAGGCTTATTTTTCCTTTGATCTTGTTATGTGGGGACTCTGCACCAAGTTGCCTCTAGACTAGCCCTTGCCTCCTTTCTATGAAACGGTCTTTGCCTGAGATTTCGCTTCAACATCAAGAGACACTATCAGATTTTCGACTGATATCTCCTATCTTTGATGTTTCAGAGTAGTGGTGAAGTTCCTCCATAAAGAAGACAATTTTTCAATTATGCAACCAGCCACAAATTTGTCGGATAGAGGACACTTAACGAGATCAAATACCTTCACAATGCACATAACGTCATGAACTTATTCCACTACGTAACGGTTATTCAACATCCTCTAGTTATGGAAACTCTCCATAAGGTATAGTTTACTGCTTGTGTTTGATGCATCATATTTTGCAATTAGAGTGCTCCACAACTCATTCGCATTTATCACAATGATGTAAATATCATACAATCGATCAGATAGGACACCTAGAATGCATCCCATGAAGAGATTATTAGTTTCCACAAATTTTTTTCTACTCATCAAAAGAAAGTTTACCTTCAGATTGATCAAGTCTCATTTTCCATTCATTCATAGCAGTAAAACAGAGACGAACTTTTGCTCGCCATCTCTTAAAATGCACACTAGAAAATGTTCCTACCCTTAGGGCATCCACAAACCCAGCAATTGAATAAATTGCATATTGCCTAAAATAAGGTTTTTGGATTGTTGGATAATTAGGAAATTATTGTATTAATTTTTGAATTAAATAAATTATGAAAAGCGAAAAAACTAGCATTAATAGATATAACATACTAATTGATATAAAGAGCATAACCATGATCTCACCAAACATGATTAAAAGTCGTAAAGAAAAAACAACGTACGTACTATACAGTAGTAGAGGAAGAAGTTGTGGTCAGTGAAAAGTTGCTTCTATTGGTGTCGTATCACAATACTTGATGACGACTGACGGTTGGCATAGATGCAAAGCGCGTCGTGATGATGGACGGGAGCAGTCATGTGGAGCGCTTCACAAAAACCTTATTCACCGTTTTCTAATGTTGGATCACTAGAGCAAGAGGTTCCGGAGACCTACTCTCTCGTTCACTAGTGTACACTGATGTGCGGGATAGAGAGGCTACGATGGTGGCGTAACTTAGAGAAGAAACAAAACCCTAGCTTGATTAGAGGGTTTCTGATCAGTTTTCAGTGTCATCTATCTAATACAAGCGGATAGACAAGTATTTATATGGGGACGACATGATCTCGCGTCGTGATCTCAATCTAAACCATGTCAGTTTCTATATCTTGAATATGAGCCAGTTACCAAAAATCACAATGGGAAAAGGAGGTCGCGTCCCCACAAGATGAGGAGTCAGATTTTGGTGGACCATTCACGCATGTATTATGCGCCAGCAAAGCCACAACCATAGCTCGAGCTCGGCAGGGCAAGTGAGCGAGCGAGTGCATACACGTGAAGTTCCCTTTCTTTCCCCTATACACATAGCTTTGTAGGATCGAGATAACCATATTATATAAGTTGGTCATCCTTCATCTACACTAGCAATATGAGATTAAAGGATTCCAACATCTCTTTCAATGATATTGATCTTTCAAGATTTATTAGGAATTTATGAAATAGTTACACGGTGCAAGCCCAAAATTCCAGTATTAACTTGGGAAGTAAAATGCATTTCATGTAATTAACTTGGGCTTTAAATAATATGTGCATGATCTAATCTTCGAGTCAGCATAGTGATTAATGCATACGCATATATACCATCCGGCTTCCTAATTAATTAAGGGATATCAGCTAGTTGATCATGTCGACAAATTTGATGATTTGAGTTGTGATAGATGATGATAATATGATACCACACACACAAATCTGTTACCCTCTAAGTGTATTTCTAATGTTAAGACATCATGCATAACTATCTTAATGGACATTCCTTTAATTTTGTTGTGGGAAATAGTTTTCCCTTAAACAGGGGTCAAATGACATCAGCCTTCGAAGGCCTCAAGCTCGGAGCTCGCTGGCTAGCGAAGCCTAAAGACGAACACCGGCCACCTCCATTGAAGATTACTCCAAGTACAGCAAAACATTACTCGACTGAAGGTCAGGCCTCCTGGCTCCCCCCGGAGCAAGGCGCTCCGAGATGCCTCCGAGACCCCTCCGGAGCCAAGTGCTCTAGGACCCCTCCGGGCCCCCTCCGGAGCCAGCCCTTCGGGATCCCTCTAGGCTCCTTACGGAGCCAAGCCTCTGGGATCCCTCCGGACCCCTCCAGGACGCCTTCGGGAACCCTCCAAGCCCACTCCGGAGCCTTTCAAAGCCCTCTTGAGAGTCCCTTCCGGGACCCCTTCGAAGCATCCTCCGGTAGGAGCTCCGGTCCAGAAGATGAAGAAATATCCCAGTACCGCTACAGTGTAAAGCCGTACCAGGGGCCCCGACAATGGTACGCCGTATACCTGGTCCTGAAAATGATGTACATCTACCATGTCTGTAAGGTTACATATACAATAGCCTATCCTTTTTCCCCTTTAACCCATACAAAGCCTATGGCTTGTAGAGGGCAACTAGGTCTTTTCCTTTGGCCTGCGTGCCTATAAAAGCAGGGCACTGCCCTTGTAAGGGACACATGCTCAATAGAGGCAAAATTATGCCAAATCCACTATAACTGGACGTAGGGTTATTATCCCTCTTAGGAGGCCCAAACTAGTATAAAACCCTCTCTCCCTCTATGAGAACCCTTCGAGGTTCATACCATACACTATACACCTTCTTATAGAAACATGTTTGTAACTAACACAATTGTTACAATAGTTGGCGCCGTCCGTGGGGACCCTAGTACTAAAAGCTAGTGTCTCTGCCACTACTCGTGCCTCGGAGTACACCCTTCGACAAGGGGCTCCGAGCACTCCTCAAAGGCCTCAAGAGCCCTAGGGGCTACAAGGCAAGCTCCCTTCAACCACGTGAAGCCGCTCGGTCTCCGGACCCAGTCAAGTTTCTAAAGGTATGTACATAATCCGAAGCATTGCTTCGTTTTACTAAAAACTGGAGCCTAGCTTCATTCTACTAAAAACCGAAGCCTTGCTTCGATTTCTTAAATGCTGAAGCCTTGCTTCATTTTATTGATTGCCGAAGCCTTGCTTCACTTTATTAAAAACTGAAGTTTTACTGTGTCCTTATTGAGACCCGAAGTCAAGGCCTTGTTCTATTAAGAACCGAGGTTACCGCTTTGTATTAATAAGGACCAAAGCACTACTTCGATCTATTTAAAACCGAAGCGCTGCTTCGAAGGCTACACAGTGCCTCCGAGCCCGTAGTAGTGGGCTAAAGGACTCCGGGCCACTAGCCTGATGCGTCCAAGGACTTCGGGCTACCGGCCTGATGCGTCCATAGATTCCGTACCCAGAATCCTAGAGTCGAAGGTGGCTCAGAGTCGAAGGTGGCTCACACAATCACAGGTTCGGTGAATCCACACCACTCATTCCATTCTCATTCAAAAGCCTTGCTTCATCATCTAAACATTCTTCAAAGCCTTGCTTCGCGTGTCAAAATTCAAGATCTATTGATAATTAAGTATTTCGAAGCCTTGCTTCACTTAATTCAAATAAGTCTTCGAAGCCATGCTTCGTTTCGAATTTGAGCGTTCGAAGCCCAAACGAGGCCTTCGAACGATGCGATATATATATATTCAAAGCCGCCTAAGACGCACCGGCAATGCACGAGTCCCTAACCGCCACGTGCAAGGGGGGACCGAGGTATATGTATGTGAAGTGTGCGAATGAAATATGTGATACGAGCATACGAACTAAGCATACAAAGCACACGATATGTGCGAAGTATGAAAAGGAAGTATGCGTACATGAAGTACAAGAATTTCCATTCATTGAATGCCAAGTATAAATACGAAGTACGCTTACAAGTACACTCTGAAAGCAGAATACTATGAGTAATATATATCTAAGCCTAAGAAAAAGAAAGCCCGAGGCCCCGACACACTCAAACCTCGCTTGCTATTTTTCCGGGCAGGGCCCCCTCGGCTGGACGAAGCCCTGTCGGAGCCAGACCTCCCGCGGCTGGACCGTCCCCGCTTCGAAGCCCGCATAACTCATCTTTCTTCGTATAGGTCGGCCCAAGTCCGAAGTGCAGGCGGTGTCGCATCGAAGGCAGAAAATTATAAGGCTTGTCACCTTGTAAGGCCGTGCTCAAAGATCGCGAGTCTCATCATGGCGTTTGGGGACAGGTGAGGGAGTTCGAAGTTGTAGGCCTTCAACACTTCGCTCAGCATGTCCACTGCAGGTAGACTAAGCCCTGCGTCGAAAAAGGCCTCGAAGACAATGACTTCGTCAAGCCGAGGCCTCGGGATTTTTTCTGTCTTCGCAGGTACTCGAAGGCAGATGTCTTTGGAAATCTTCCCTTCGTAGATCCGCCGAACAGACTCTGTTGGACCGGAAATGGCGACCAGAGGGGGGTGAATGGGAGCTTTTAAAATTTCGGGCTAAAAATTAGCCTTTGGTTTCAGTTCTGTCTTCTGCGGAACAGGCTTCGAACACTGCCTTCGAAGGTCTGGTTCGGAGGTACTTCGACAGCTCCGAACACAGGCTTCGCAGGAGCAAAAGTTCGAAGCCAAGAAGACTTCGCTCCACCGACAACCCTCGAAAATCTACTCTGCTAAGTCAGTGCAGGCTCCGCACACGGGGTGCTTTGAGCAGGCTTCGCACTTCACCCTTCGCAAGAGTGGACAGCCCTCTGAGGACTTCGACCAAGTACTTGGCGACAGCAACTAGTGCTGGGCTTCGTACGCGAAGGTCTACACGCACACAAAACGGACTACGCTAAGGGCTTCGACACAAGAAGCACTACGGGATACGACCAGGGCTTAGCTAGTAAGCAGCGAGGTCTTGCCTCGTGTTACACAGAGCGACAGCACACTGAAAAACACACTTCGCGAGAAAAACACCCTTCGCCAAGACAGGCTACGGTGATCTAAAAACTAGCGAGGTATGCAACGCGAGCTCAAGCAAAAGCACACAGAAGTAGGGCTTCGCCGCTTGAACAAGGAACACAAAATAAATTGAACTCTGGATAAAAACCAGCGAGGTCTGTTTACAGGAGCTCAACAGTAAATGCTCAAAGTGTTAAATGTTACCTACCGAGCCCCCATATTTATAGCCCACGGCTTTATCCTAAGGAAGTGACTACTTTACCCCTAGGGTTTACAACAGATTTGTCTCTACAGAACTAAGGGGTACAAAAGGTAGTCCACCTTTATTTTGGAGGCTTCTCTGTCAGCTGCAGAGGGGACAGTGTCAGCCTTTTTCAGAACAGACAGTGTCAGCCTTTACAGTGTTGACTTCTGGAACCTCCCTTCGCACGCGAGGGGTGCGGAAGCTTCGGCGAGAAGCCTTAAGCCTGATGGCCTTCGCTTTACCGAAGTCAGACTCCGATACACTGACGGTTTTGAGCCGAAGCCGTCAAAGCCCTTGGGCCTTCGCACCAACACCTCCGGAGTGGATCACCACGGCTTCGCAGCTACTCTCAACTCGAACACCGTCCGTCCGTGTACCGAAGCCATGCTTGGCCGAAGCATCACAAGTCATCCTCACTCCAAACCCCCACCTTCGGAGTACCACCCTTCGAAGTCCCTCCTTCGTCCAAGGCCTCCGCATGAAGCATTCCATGAGCACTTCGTCGCAGTGCCTCTCCCCGAGCACACTCCTCGACGAGCCTCACCCGGACCATGCCTTCGATGCGCCTCGACTTCTGAGACCTTCATCGGGTACCTTCGAGTGTCTCCCTCCGGAGCACACTTCGAACCCTTGCCTCCGCAGAGGGCTTGATCCATCCAACTCCGAAGTCACTCCATTCGGAGTACCTTCGAAGTGCCTCTCCTCCGAGGACTTTGTCTCGGAGTACCTTCAGCCGGAGCCATGCTCCGCACTTTCTGCCTTCACCTGGCGCGCCTCGATCCGAGGACCGACCCGGACCACCTTCGCAGCCACCGTGACGGAGCTCCCCGCTCCCCTGGCATCAAGCCTCCCGCTTGACCCAGGTTCACCCGGCTCGAACCTTGACCGTCGCCTCCGAAGTCCCTGCGCACCACAGAAAAGCAAACAAGTGTATCCAGTACTCCGGAGACCTCTCCGGGTTAGCAACCTCCGGCACACACTCCGGTGTACCGCCCAAAGTACTGAAGCCTACGGTACGAACCCAGTCATCGCGTGCTGTCGGACCCCTCCGACGAGCACACTCCGCTGCACAGCTGCAGCAAGCAAACAGCCACCGAACACTCTTCGGTGAAACCACCTCTGAACAAACTTCGGAGGTTCCACCTCCGAAGCCCCTCCGGAGGTACCCTTCGAACAGAGGGTAAAAGGCCTGTCAATCACTCATCACAAAACACCGAAACCAACCCTTGGTTTCTCAATCTCCCCCTTGATGAGTGCATTGACAACCAAATCGAAGTTCAAGAAAATGTAAAAAATTTTCAGCACACAAGTGACCATAAAAACTCAGAAAAGAGCCAAAGCATGTCACTTGATAAAAGAAAGTTTCTCCCCCTTTGTAAAAGAGTAAAAGCCCCTTTGGCAAATCTCCCCTTTGATAAAAACTCCCCCTGAGTTGAGCAAATTTTTCTCCCCTTTATGTCAAAAATCTCTTCCCCTTTTAAAAATTATGCCTTCTTGCAGCAGAGAACATATCTCTCCCCCTTTGGCAATGCAAGCATCAAGGAGCAGTCAAAAAATGCAAAGCTTCGAAATGAATGGAATTGCAAAGACATATAATGCAAAAATATGCCAATATTAACACTCATGATCAGGTGCTCAGCTCAATTTGACAGTCTGCGAAACAAGATGATGGCATGTGATTTTGTCATTTTGAAGGAAAAGCATCACCACTTAATCACAGCAGCTAGACATGAGAAGGCAAGGACTGCGCAAAGCTAACAAATTCTACCTTAGACAGACAAGTCTTGTTCAAAAGGAGCTGTGAACGCAAGCTTGATGATCAATTAATTTTGTTGTTCTTTTCTTAATGCCAGGGGTTATTTGTTTGTCCACCTTATACTTTCCAATCAAGCCAAGCCTAGGCATGAAAGCCATCTGAAGCTTAAGGCGGTGATTTTGGCATACACTACACTATCCCAGTTCAGACCAAGGTGCAATGGTAAGCAGTCTAGAATAGAGTAGTGCGACAAACAAGCCCTCCTGGATCTTTCCATTTAAACCAGGCAAATCATAGATTTTTGATTTTGATTCTGATGAATGAAATGTTTTGATGAATATCCATGAATAGAGAACACAATTTTTCAAGTTGCAAATTTTAGCATCCAAGGAACAGTGTCTTGCTGTCAAGTAGATAAAAGATAGCTAAAAGCAGTCCTGCCTAAACAAGCTAGATACACGATTGTGTGATGAGCAAGTTTTGATTGTAGAAAATAAAACATCATGCACAACCAATGTTCCAGACATATTTCATAGAGCTGAGCTGACATGATTTCTTTGAATTAAAAGCAGGCATATAATAGCAAAAGATGTAAGTGCAATTCCACACATAATGAGCATATACAAGACAATTAAAATCAGCTCCCCCTCACAAAATGCCGTAGGGATGACAAATACCAAGTTCCCCACGCAAGTAAGCAAATCGAGAAGCATCGAGGGGTTTTGTAAAAATATCGGCAAGCTGGTGTTGGGTATCAACATATTGAAGTTCAATATCACCCTTCTCATTATGATCTCTGAGAAAATGATACCGTACATCAATGTGTTTGGTTCTGGAGTGCTGAACCGGGTTGTTTGCAATACAAATAGCACTAGTGTTATCACAGAAAAGTGGAACACTCTTAAAATCTAACCCGAAATCCCGCAAAGTGGAAACCATCCACAAAATCTGAGAGCAACAGCTAGCTGCAGCAACATATTCGGCCTCAGCCGTCGATTGTGCAACACTAGACTGTTTGCGGGAAGACCAGCAAACCAGAGACGTACCCAGAAAATGACAAGTACCTGAGGTACTCTTCCTATCAATTCTACACCCAGCAAAATCCGCATCTGAATAACCTCTAAGACATAAAGATGAAGACGATGAATACCATATGCCAAATTCAAGGGTGTGTTTGAGATACCTGAGAATGCGTTTTACCGCTTGGCGGTGCGAAGCTCGTGGTGAAGCCTGAAAACGAGCGCACAGACACACTGCGAAGTGTATGTCCGGCCTCGTAGCAGTCAAGTAGAGGAGGGAGCCGATCATGCTTCGGAACTCCTTCTGATCTACGGCTTCTCCATCTTCGTCAGGGTCCAATGCTACAGATGTAGCCATTGGAGTGGCGAGGGGCTTCGCATCTGTCATGTCGAACTTCTTGAGCAGGTCCTTGGTGTACTTCGTCTGGTGGACAAAAGTACCTAGTTTGCTTTGCTTGATTTGCAAACCAAGGAAAAAGGTGAGTTCACCCATCATCGACATTTCAAATTCCCTGCTCATGGTATCTGCAAACTCGGCAACCAAAGCATGAGAAGAGCCACCAAAGATGATATCATCCACATAAATCTGAACTAGGAGGAAATCTTTGCCATGCTTGAGAGTAAACAAAGTTTTATCAACAGAGCCCATTAAATACCCTCGCTCAAGCAGAAAAGACTTAAGTCTATCATACCACGCCCGAGGGGCCTGCTTGAGTCCATAAAGAGCCTTATGAAGTTTAAGGACTTTATGTGGGTACTTGGGGTTTTCAAAACCAGGGGTTGTTTTACATAAACATCTTCACCTATGAAGCCATTAAGAAAAGCACTTTTAACATCCATCTGATAGAGTTTGAATCCCCGGGATGTCGCAAAGGCAAGCAAAATCCTAATGGCCTCAAGGCGAGCAACAGGTGCAAAAGTTTTAGTAAAATCAATCCCTTCTAGTTGAGAAAAGCCCTGAGCTACAAGTCTAGCCTTATTTCTAACAATTGTCCCATCCTCCCCTTGTTTATTTTTGAAAATCCATTTTGTTCCAATGAAATGAACATTTGGTGGAGGATCAACTAAAGTCCAGACTTGGTTTCTCTCAAAATTTTCAAGTTCCTCATGCATGGCATTGATCCAACTAGAATCAGAAAGTGCATGACTAACATCTAAGGGCTCGAAAGAAGCAACAAAAGCAGCATTAGTGAAATGAGCGTGAGAACGTGTTACCCTTTGATCAAGCTCACCAATGATCTGCTCGGGAGGGTGCATCCTTTGAACATGATGTGGAACCTCGCGGCGGGATGCAGTCTCCCCCTCAACTTGTGCGTTGGAGTGGTCCAAGATGACCGATGTTGAGGTAGTCGCTTCGGGACCTCGTGCCGAAGTAGTTGAAGCGGGGTCAGCTTCGGGGGTTGATGTCGAGGGTAGTAGGGGTTCATCCTCGAATTCTCCGGGATCTTCTTCTTCGAATAAGGTCTGTTCCATGTCGTGTTCATTTGCCTGTTCAAAAGCAGAACTAACAGAGGGGGTTGATTCATCAAAAGTCACATCACATGACTCGATGACAGTGTTAGTCTCTAAATTATAAACACGATAAGAATGACCATGTGTAGTATAGCCCAAAAAGATCCCGTCAGAAGATCGCGACTCAAATTTATCCAAGTTACCACGTTTTAGGATAAAGCAGCGACAGCCAAAAACTCGAAGATGAGTAACCTTGGGCTGTCTCCCAAAACGCAGCTCATAAGATGTCAAGTTTAAAATTGAGCGCAAGAAAATTCGGTTTGAGATGTAGCAAGCAGTGTTCATGGCCTCAGCCCAGAATTTTCTAGGAGTCCTATGCTCATCAAGCATCATCCTAGCCATCTCAACCAAAGTGCGGTTTTTCCTCTCAACAACACCGTTCTGTTGAGGAACCCGCGGAGCAGAGAATTGATGTTCTATGCCATGCTCCATGCAAAAGTCAACAAAGAGACTATTTTTGAACTCGGTGCCATTATCACTTCGAATGAATTTCAATGCACCTGGGAGTTCAGTGAAAAGTCTCAAAGCCAAGCTCCGAAAGTGTGAAAACACTTCATCCTTGCTGGCAAGAAAGAAGACCCAAGAGTAGCGAGAGAAATCGTCGACAATAACAAGTACATACCACTTGCCGCCTAAAGAACTAACCCGAGAAGGACCTACAGTGTCCATATGGAGAAGTTCTCCGGGCTGTTCAGTCATCACTGTGGTGACTGGCGAATGCGAAGCGGCAATCATTTTTCCATGTCGACAAGGAGCGCAAACTAAATTCTTCTCAAACTTGAGCATGGGCAATCCTCGGATCAGACCTAGGGCGCTCAGACGAGCGAGCAACTCAAAGCTCATATGCCCTAGTCTCCTATGCCACTTCCAAAGCTCAGAAGTCGAATGAGCAACAAGACAATGAGAAGAACCAGATGACTCTGAAAAATCAGCTCCAAAAACTCTCCCAACCCTAAAGATCTTACACACCACAACGCCATCAGAATTGAGCACTTGCGAAGTATCGCGATGAAATCGCACTTCGAAGCCCTCATCAAGCAACTGAGATACAGACAGCAAATTGTATCCCAGGTTCTCAACCAAAGCAACATCTTTGAGAGTGAAGTTCGAATTAATTCTTACCACACCTTTACCTTTCACTCTACTCCTTCGATTGTTTCCGAAGGTGATATGTTCCCTTTGCTTGGTTGTGGTGAGGCTGGAGAACCAAGCTGCATCTCCGGTCATGTGGCGCGAACAACCGGAGTCCATGATCCACGTGCCCTCCAAGCCTCGATCTGTCGCCTACACATGATAAGAATGTCTCGATCGCTCAGTGCTGGGGTGAGTGAAATAATGACGAGGCATCCAGCACTGAGTGACACGAGTAGTAGGCACAGTAAAAGTAGACGGTCTACGCACATGAAAATCAGAATGATGCAAAGCGCGAGGTCTACCTACATGCAAAGAACGCAAAGCATGTCGAGGTCTCCTACTCTGACGAGGTACAAAGCTACTCGCCCGAGGTCTAACACCATATGGAACATGGTGAACACCTCGAGGAGCATAACCTCTCCGAGAAGCACGAGGAGCCTCGAAAACAGGACGAGAGTAGAACTCAGACTCATGCATACCTAAAGATGGGTAATGCATGTCCTGATAGCTCATCGCCTGTGCACGTCGCTCATCCTTGATGCGACGGAAACAGAAACCAATCAAATGACCCGCCCGCTGACAATAAGAACAGTGAAACACTCTCCTGGGGGCACTCTTATGGGTCGCAGGAGCAACTCTCACAGGCTCCTTGGGTTTCTTCTGAGTGGTTTTCTTGGGAGGATTTTTCTTGGCAGGAGGAGTGGTTTTCTTTGGTGGATGGGTAGGCTTTTTGGCTGATGGGGTGTCCAACAGAGCTCTCTCTTTCTCTAGGGTGGTGGGAGAGGTAAAAACAGTTTTGGTCTTACTGTCTGAAGCTATCCTCTCAAAACCCAAACCTAGAGCTACCCCGGCTCTGTCAGCACACAACTTGGTCTTGGCCAAGAGCAAATCCATCCTACCCTTTCCCTCAGTGCATTTGTTTACCACGGAAAGAAGGTATTCATTTTCTGACATGAGGTTCTCAGCTCGCTCTCTAGCAGTGCCTAGCTGGTCCTTAAGGGTAATGCATGTGTCACACACAGGCTGCACATCCTTAGAGCTACCGGCCCTCTCCAATCTAGCCTCTAAATAATGAACATGCTTATCACGTAAATTAATGCTATCGCGCAATAAAGAGCAGTTCATGCGATCAATAATATCACGAGGTCTAGAATCCACCTCCAAAAGCTGCTTCTGTGCAGTCTCAAGCTCAGAAAGAGTTTGAGCATGTACAGTACGCAATTGAGCAAGCTCACCCATGACAACAGAACAAGACTCACATTCAGCATCATCAAATTTGGACTTAAGCATGGCATATTCAGTAGAAATATTTTCTAGCCTAAGTCTAAGGTCTTTTCTTTCTCTAGCGGCTTGCACAAGTAATCTATCCTGACCAAGCACTACTTCATTTAGCTCATCTAATTTAATTAGAAGCTGGTCAGATGATAGGTTTACCTCAGATGAGTCAAGCTCATCGCCGCTGTGATCGCTGTCGGCCATGAAGCAAAGGCCGGTGAAGTCACGTCCCTTCTTTTCCTTCTTGTCCTCCTTCCTTGGGGACTCCTCCTCCTCAGAGTTCGACTCCTCAGTTGAGGATGTGTCGATGTCGCTGAGAGCAGCAACAAAGGCTCTGGAAGCGGCCTTGGCTACTTTCTTAGCCATCTTGCCGCGCTTGCCCTTCACAAAGGGCTTCCTCTCCTTTTTGTGGTATTTAGGGCGGTCACTCTCATCTCTCTTCTTGATTTTGGGGCAATTGGCCTTAATATGAGAGGTGTCGCTACATTCATAGCAACCACTAAAACCACTTCTCCTCTGATCCCGTCTCTCATGATGAAAGCGGGTGAACCTCCGGGCAATGAGAGCAAGCTCATCATCAGCTAGAGTGTCCACCTGCTCCTTTGTGACGGAGACCAGGGAGGACAAAGCAAAACCATCTGCAAGAACACAAGTGCCTGATGTGCTTGGTTCTGCAGTGGTGCCACGGCTAGTGCTAGAAACCAATGCCAATGGTTGTGGCAAAGAGCTTCTGTGCACAGCGAGAGATGCCTTGGCAATCTCTGTGGACTTCAGCTTGCTAAAGAGTTCATCACAGGTCAAGGTGTCATAGCCTGTGGACTCCTCAATGCTGGATATCTTCACTTCCCATATGCTACGGTCAAGAGCATAGAGAAGCTTGATAGCCCTATCGTGATCACTGTAAGCAAGCGTCCCGTTGGATCGCAAGTTACTCACTATCGCATCAAAGCGTGAAAACATGGCATCTATAGATTCACCAGGTGCCTGCACAAACAGCTGATACTGTTGGTTGTAGGTGCTTTGGCGCCTGGCCTTAATCTGAGCAGAGCCCTCATGAAAGACAGTGAGTGTTGTCCAAATTTCCCTAGCAGTCCTAAGGTACTGCACCCTATCAAACTCACTCCGACTCAAACCAATGAATAGTATGTTCCTTGCCTTCGAGTTGGCAATATACTGATCTTTTTCAGTTTGAGTGGTGCGGGTATCAGGGATGGAGTATTGTGAGTCCACAATCTCCCAAATTGCATTTCCTTGGCTTAACAAGTAAGCCTCCATGCGCACCTTCCAGTATGCAAAATCTGTCCCATCGAACAGAGGAATTTTACTGCCTCTATCCATGTCGCCAACAGATCACAAAACCGGTTAAGGTCAACTGGTGATCTTAACCAAGCTCTGATACCAATTGTTGGACCGGAAATGGCGACCAGAGGGGGGGTGAATGGGAGCTTTTAAAATTTTGGGCTAAAAATTAGCCTTTGGTTTCAGTTCTGTCTTCTGCGGAACAGGCTTCGAACACTGCCTTCGAAGGTCTGGTTCGGAGGTACTTCGACAGCTCCGAACACAGGCTTCGCAGGAGCAAAAGTTCGAAGCCAAGAAGACTTCGCTCCACCGACAACCCTCGAAAATCTACTCTGCTAAGTCAGTGCAGGCTCCGCACACGGGGTGCTTTGAGCAGGCTTCGCACTTCACCCTTCGCAAGAGTGGACAGCCCTCTGAGGACTTCGACCAAGTACTTGGCGACAGCAACTAGTGCTGGGCTTCGTACGCGAAGGTCTACACGCACACAAAACGGACTACGCTAAGGGCTTCGACACAAGAAGCACTACGGGATACGACCAGGGCTTAGCTAGTAAGCAGCGAGGTCTTGCCTCGTGTTACACAGAGCGACAGCACACTGAAAAACACACTTCGCGAGAAAAACACCCTTCGCCAAGACAGGCTACGGTGATCTAAAAACTAGCGAGGTATGCAACGCGAGCTCAAGCAAAAGCACACAGAAGCAGGGCTTCGCCGCTTGAACAAGGAACACAAAATAAATTGAACTCTGGATAAAAACCAGCGAGGTCTGTTTACAGGAGCTCAACAGTAAATGCTCAAAGTGTTAAATGTTACCTACCGAGCCCCCATATTTATAGCCCACGGCTTTATCCTAAGGAAGTGACTACTTTACCCCTAGGGTTTACAACAGATTTGTCTCTACAGAACTAAGGGGTACAAAAGGTAGTCCACCTTTATTTTGGAGGCTTCTCTGTCAGCTGCAGAGGGGACAGTGTCAGCCTTTTTCAGAACAGACAGTGTCAGCCTTTACAGTGTTGACTTCTGGAACCTCCCTTCGCACGCGAGGGGTGCGGAAGCTTCGGCGAGAAGCCTTAAGCCTGATGGCCTTCGCTTTACCGAAGTCAGACTCCGATACACTGACGGTTTTGAGCCGAAGCCGTCAAAGCCCTTGGGCCTTCGCACCAACACCTCCGGAGTGGATCACCACGGCTTCGCAGCTACTCTCAACTCGAACACCGTCCGTCCGTGTACCGAAGCCATGCTTGGCCGAAGCATCACAAGTCATCCTCACTCCAAACCCCCACCTTCGGAGTACCACCCTTCGAAGTCCCTCCTTCGTCCAAGGCCTCCGCATGAAGCATTCCATGAGCACTTCGTCGCAGTGCCTCTCCCCGAGCACACTCCTCGACGAGCCTCACCCGGACCATGCCTTCGATGCGCCTCGACTTCTGAGACCTTCGTCGGGTACCTTCGAGTGTCTCCCTCCGGAGCACACTTCGAACCCTTGCCTCCGCAGAGGGCTTGATCCATCCAACTCCGAAGTCACTCCATTCGGAGTACCTTCGAAGTGCCTCTCCTCCGAGGACTTTGTCTCGGAGTACCTTCAGCCGGAGCCATGCTCCGCACTTTCTGCCTTCACCTGGCGCGCCTCGACCCGAGGACCGACCCGGACCACCTTCGCAGCCACCGTGACGGAGCTCCCCGCTCCCCTGGCATCAAGCCTCCCACTTGACCCAGGTTCACCCGGCTCGAACCTTGACCGTCGCCTCCGAAGTCCCTGCGCACCACAGAAAAGCAAACAAGTGTATCCAGTACTCCGGAGACCTCTCCGGGTTAGCAACCTCCGGCACACACTCCGGTGTACCGCCCAAAGTACCGAAGCCTACGGTACGAACCCAGTCATCGCGTGCTGTCGGACCCCTCCGACGAGCACACTCCGCTGCACAGCTGCAGCAAGCAAACAGCCACCGAACACTCTTCGGTGAAACCACCTCTGAACAAACTTCGGAGGTTCCACCTCCGAAGCCCCTCCGGAGGTACCCTTCAAACAGAGGGTAAAAGGCCTGTCAATCACTCATCACAAAACACCGAAACCAACCCTTGGTTTCTCAGACTCCTCCGTTGAAACCGAAGCCCACAGCTCCAAAGTTTGCTCAAACTTGTCTGATGGTGACTGGAGGTCTATCGGCTCGATATGCCTCACCGTAGGCTTCGCCACAGCCGCAGCCGTCGCTTGGGCTTGGATAGAGCTCAAGCTCCCGCCCAAGGTCAAAGCCTTCTTCGACGAAGCCTTCTTCTGCATGAAGGATACTAAGGGGCTCCGGAGCGAAGGGCGCACGAAGCTGAAGGTGGAGATAGAAGACGAAGGTGGCTAGGAGAACAAG
Organism: Zizania palustris; assembly: GCA_019279435.1. NCBI lineage: Eukaryota > Viridiplantae > Streptophyta > Magnoliopsida > Poales > Poaceae > Zizania > Zizania palustris. Next base: position 32,623,325 of record JAAALK010000079.1, on the reverse strand, counting down.
CAGGAAGCAAATGAAAGCGTGAGAGGTGCCGTCATACGTCAAGGCCTTTTATAGGCGGTATAAAGTGACTGCGCGCCCCACGGCCAAGATTTTTTCACCAAGAACCCAACCCCCGCAGTCTCTGACCGCTGGGGCCAGGGTAGAATTCGAAGCGAACCATCGCGCCCCACGAGCGGTAACGGCTCGAATTTCGATAGTTGCGAAGCCGCTTTGGTTCCCCGAGGGTGTCCCATCCGCTCCGTATGGGCATTTATTGTCTGCGCAATTTGAAGCTGGCCTTTGGCCCCAGGCTCCCAAGGCTTGTAAACCACGAAACATCATTTTATCAGTGTCATTTTCCCCAAGGCGCACGCACCCCTTCGCTCTAAAGGGCTACGTGCGAGGAGCTAATGTTGGGGGAAATAGTTTTCCCTTAAACAGGGGTCAAATGACGTCAGCCTCCGAAGGCCTCGGGCTCGGAGCCTACTGGCTAGCGAAGTCTAAAGACGAACTTCGGCCCCCTCCATCGAAGATTACTCCAAGTACAACAAAATATTACTCGACTGAAGGCCATGCCTCTGGGCTCCCCCTGGATCCAAGCGCTCCGGGATGCCTCCGGGACCCCTCCAGAGCCAAGTGCTCTAGGACCCCTTCGGGCCCCCTCCGGAGCCAAGCCTCCGGGATCCCTCTAGGCCCCTTCTAGAGCCAAGCCTCTAGGATCCCACCGGACCCCCGTGGGACGCCTCCGGGAACCGTCTGAGCCCTCTCCGAAGCCTTTCGGAGCCCTCTTCAAAGTCCCTTCCGGGACCCCTTCGAAGCATCCTCCGGTAGGAACTCTAGTCCAGAAGATGAAGAAATATCCCAGTACCGCTACAGTGTAAAAGTCGTACCAAGGGCCTCCGCCAATGGTACGTCGTATACCTCCTCCTGAAGTGATGTATATCTACCACGTCTGTAAAGTTACATGTATAGTAGCCTATCATTTCCCCTTTAAACCTATAAAGCCTATGACTTATAGAGAGCAACTGGGTCTTTTCCTTTGGTCTGCGTGCCTATAAAAGCAGGGTCCTGCCCTTGTAAGGGACACATGCTCAGTAGAGGCAAAATTATACCGGATCCACTGTAAACTGGACGTAGGGTTATTATCCCTCTTAGGAGGCCCAAACCAGTATAAAACGCTCTCTCCCTCTGTGAGAACCCTTCAAGGTTTATATCATACACCATACACCTTCTTATAGAAACCTGTTTGTAACTAACGCAATTGTTACAACAAATTTAATATGGTAATTTAATTAATATTACTTATATATCATCATACTTTAGAAGTTATATAGAAATAAGACCTAGTTTCCTTATCTAATACATTATATCGCAAGTCATCTTTTATCAAGTCTAAAAAATCATTTTAGCTAAATGCACTAGAACGAACTGATGGATGGCGCTCTTGGCAAGAGGACACGTCACACGTCGCCTGTTAGGTTTTACGTCGAGAGAAATTTAGCTAGCCCCCACTTCAATTAAACACCTAGAGGTTTGTGGATTAGTCAGAGAACATTTGGCATTCATCAAATTAAATTATTGCAGGGCAGTGTATCTGATATATACTGTTGTACCGCCTGTTATGCTAGCTCTTCATTCTCCCTGGTAGGTCGTGGTGTTGGGGCTGAAACTGAATTCTTTTGTTGCCCGCTTTCATGTATCCAGATCTATCTGTTTATCTGGAGTATCTCATCGGAATCCTTAAAGAAAAGTTGTACTAAAAATCACAAGCATTGGGAAGCAGATACAATACTATTTGATCCGCGCATCGGCACATGCATGTAGGGATAGATATGGATGTCAGAATATCCAAATTATCCGTATTCATATTTGAATTACTGTAAATATTGATATTCGTTTTCGTATCCGAATTAAATATGGATGACATTCGGAAATATCCGAATTCGTTTTACAAATGTGGATATGGAAACGGATATCCGAATTCTGCTGAATGTGGATATGAAAATAGATACATCCGTATTCATTTTAGGATTTCACACAGATTAAACTTAGACTCAAGATAATATATTATCACTATATTAATGGTTTGTTTATTATTTATATAATTATGGAATACTTAAGTTAGTGAATATTAATAAGTTATGGTTTAAAATAAATTAATAGTTAAATATTTGTTTGAATTTTAATTTTTTTATAATCAAAATACAACATATCTCATTTCATATATTTTTTTGTATTTTTTTAGATACATTTGCTATTTTTAACTCATTAATTGTGTTTCTAGGATTTAAATTGAAATATGTGAAATTTGAAATGCAAGTACCTAAAATAATGCACTAAATTTTATAGAAAAATTGCATTCACTATTTTGTGTCCATTTCTAGTTCTTATCCACTAAATTTAAAGAAATATTAAAAAAATTATGTTACGACACTTCATCGGTAATATGGAGCTTAAGGGTTTTTTAATTATAAAAAATCAAATAAAGTCTGAAAAATACGAGACTTATCACAGTGTTATAATATTATACGTAGATACCATGATAAAATTTTGAAAATGTTTTGAGAAATTTATCATATATAATGTTAAGAAATCTGAGATTCTCTTGAGATGAAATAGAGTTTTGAGAAGGAATAGGCTATGGTTTAAAGTAAATTGGTGGTTAAATATTTGTTTGAATTTGAATTTTTTTATATAATCAAAATAAAACATATCTCATACCATATAATTGTTTTGTATTTTTATAGATCCATTTGCTATTTTTAACTCATTAATTGTATTTCTAGTATTTAAATTGGAATATGTGAAATTTGAACTGCAAGTACCTAAAATAATGCACTAAAATTTATCAAAAAATCACATTCACTATTTTGTGTCCATTTTTAGTTCTTATACACTAAATTTAAAGAAATGTTAAAAAATTTATGTTACGACACTTCATATGTAACGTGGAGCATAAGGGTTTTTTAATTATAAAAAAACAAATAAAGTTTAAAAAATACGAGACTTATAACGGTGTTATAATATTATATGTATATAACATGATAAAAATTTGAAAATGTTTCGAGAAATTTATCATATAGAATGTTAAGAAATATGAGATTCTCTTGAGAGGAAATAGAGTTTTGAGAAGGAATAAGTTATGGTTTAAAGTAAATTGGTGGTTAAATATTTGTTTGAACTTGAATTTTTTTATATAATCAAAATACAACATATCTCATACCATATAAAAGTTTTTGTATTTTTCTATATCCAATTTCTATTTTTAACTCATTAATTGTGTTTCTAGTATTTAAATTGGAATATGTGATATTTGAACTGCAAGTACCTAAAATAATGCACTAAAATTTATAGAAAAATCACATTCACTATTTGAGTCCATTTTTAGTCATCATCCACTAAATTTAAAGAAAAGTTAAAAAAAATTATGTTACGACACTTCATAGGTAATGTGGAGCTTAAAAGTTTTTTAATTATAAAAAATCAAATAAAGTCTAAAAAATACTATACTTGTCATGGTGTTATAATATTATACGTAGATACCATGATAAAATTTTTAAAATATTTCAAGAAATTTATCATATAGGATGTTAATAAATTTTTGAAAATGTTTAATTTTTAAAAATAATAAAATCTAGCCAATTATTTCTAAATTACCGCCTATTTTTTCTGCATTGACGCGCCTGGACTCAATTTTTGTGTTCTTGTTGGTTGAAATATATGATGAATTTTAGTTCAAGAATATAGTTCTTGTTGGTTGTTGTGTATGATGAATTTTAGCTAGTGTTGTTTAAAAAATTAGTTTGTGTATGGTTTATTGTGTATCATTGTTTCTTATTAATTATTATTCTAAATTGGTATATTGAACCCTTTTGAATTTTGGAAAATTTGTGAAACAACGAACATTTGGAGTTAAACCAAGTAAACATCCGAATACATATTCGTATTCGAAACATTCGTTTTGTATTCGTATTCGAGAACATCCGAATCCGTATTCGTATTCGAATTAAAATGTGGTAAATAGTGCTATTCGGATTCGTTTCCATCCTTATCCGATCCGAATTTATCGTGGCGCATTGTCGAGCGAGATTCTTACATCCAGATTCAGGGGAACCAAATGTGGTGTCGGTAAGCAGAAGGCGGTAAAAACGGGGAAAGCACAGACACAAGCCGTACGTGCAACCATCGAAAGTTAACGATGTTAGCAGGGGTGTGGATCAAATTAAAGTTATGACATGGTTGTCCGAGCATAATAATATCTTAATGATTGATTCCAATATACTTTTTTAATTTAATATTAATTAGCACCACAATATTGATGATCTTAATGCTCAACCAAAAACTATAATAATCAATTTATAAGTTTATGTTACACTATTGACCTAAAACTTTGTCCGCAGCTGCTAGGTCAAAACCAGCCTGCAGGGAGCTGGCCAGACAATCTGAGGGCTGACTACTGAGCACTTCATAGTACAGTTATGCAAGAATTGAATGGGACTGAATCTTGATGGATGGATCATTACATATTGGTATTTGATCCAGCCAAACGACAGAGGAAATGGAGTATATATATACTCTTCTATCCTATAATATTATAATATAGAACTGAATTTGTCATTTTATAATATAATAAATGTAGATAATAAACTATTTAGATTTATTATATTATCAAATATTAAATCAGGTTCTAATTTCTAATATCATAATAATGGGATTAATATGACAGTAAGATGAATGGATTGAGAGACACCTACCCAAACCCAATGATTGATTCATTATTTCAATCCGATCGAAATCGATAGGGCACGCATGCACGCAGAAGCCCACATGGAACTATCAAAGAAGGTATGGAGCAGCAGCAGCAGCTAGCAGGGCAAGGCCAGCCATCGGCTGGCAAGTCGGTCGCAATGATTTTGCTCGTACGGCCCCTCCAATGCACCAAACGATCGAAGAGCATTCAAGGCGCGAGATATGGCGATCATGTATCCTCTTGCAGGTCAAACGGTGTTAGAGCATCTGAAAGTAATTTTAAAAATTGATTTCTTATATAATTTTTTGGAATTTATTTTTGAGGATACAAATAGTTTAAATATGTTTCTCTTCAATAGAGTCCCTAAAGTAAAGTATGTGAGTATGTTCCTTACAAGTAGGGAATACAATGATTAATTTTGATAATTTTTTATTTTTGAAAATCATTTAAAGTATCTATTAGAGAAGTTTTTTTAATTCTAATCTCAAAAATTTAAAACTTTCTCTCGGAAATGCTCTTAGGCGTCCCATCATACGAGCCGAAGGCCCAAGAGGCCTTATGGGACGCAGCGGCAGCGCCAGTGCGGTGCACCCATCCGCGTCACGCCCCCACCGGCCACCACCACCGACGTGATGGAGATGGCGATCCGGCGATGTGATGCATGGCCGTGCCAGCCGAGGCGGGGCCCTCGCGAGGAGAAGCGAGCGAGCGAGCGATGGAGTTGGCGTTGAGGCGCGCGACGCCGACGCGCGCGGCCATGACGGCATTGAATCCGCGCTTTGCGCCAGGTGCTCCCACACCGAGGGGCAGGGCCCGCGCGTGCACGGGCCCTAAACTATCTTTGCTATTCTAGGCTTTAGTCAGCGAGTTCGAATTTGTTAATTGTTTAGTTAACACAAGAATTTTATAGGAATTAAACTAAATTGTTCAAATTTCCTTTGAAAATACTACATTATTCAAAGGAGCCCTTAACTGTAAAGTATGTTCCTTGCGTTATAGAAAAATATTAATATCTATAATATCATATCAATAGATTATTAAGACATATTTCATAACAAAATTAATTAAACTTATTTTATAGAAATATCGATTGTTTGTAACAAGCAAATTTTACCAAGCATATTGTAAGACTACATAGGAGAAATATCATTGGTTCCAAATATAACATGTACGTATAGATGGAAAATTGATCATAAATCCTCCATTTAGTTAGAAATTAAGGATTTACTTTCTTGGTCAATATGTCATTGATCCATATAGACCCCACATGTTATTTAGATAGAGAGGATAAATCCTCAATTTCTATCTAAAGAAAGGTATTGTTGTAGCAATTGCGTTAGCTACAGACAAGTTTTTATAATATGGGTGGAGAACGTGAACCTTAAGGGTTCTTATGGAGAGAAAGAGGATTTTTATACTGGTTCGGGCCTCCTTTGGGGATAATAACCCTACGCCCAATTTGTAGTATTTTTCACTATGGGGTTCTCCCCCGTTGTTACAAGGGTGGTGCTCTGCTTATATAAGCAAAAAAGTAAAGAAAAAGCCGATTCTACCCTCTACTTACAATGCCCTACTATTTAGGCTTTGTAGGGGTAAAACGGTAAGAGCTATTTGAGTACATGTGCAACTTTATAACTTTACAGACGTGATGGTTATGTGTCAACATCAAGGACAGGAGCCCCTGATATTGCTACCTGTTTCACACTGGTATTGGGGTTACTTTACAACTTCTGAGCCAAAGTAGTTCGTTGGAGGGCCTTCGTCTGAAGCCCTCGAGAAAGGCCTGCCCTTCGAAGGGGGGCCTCTAAGAGGGCTTCAAAGTGGTCTTCAAAGGGGGACGTGAAGGAGGCCTCGTGCGGGACCTTAATGTGTGTCTTCGAGCCTCGCGGTTCCTTGGCCTTCGTTGCGGTCTTCGCTCGAAGGAGGGCCGGGACCTGATTATAGGCTCCTCTAGCCCAAGAGGCTCCGACCTTCGAAATCTCCGGAGACTTGGGAGCTCACCGCCATTTGACTCTCCTTAGGGAAAAACTATTTCCCCCTACAGGTATATAATCAAATTGCCCCCATATAAAATGTGTGGCTGGTGGCATCATGGCACCTCGGTTATAGTTTTCCATGAATTTTCTAAAGAATTCTAGTAAAACGTTTTCAAAATTGTACTGTCTACTAGTTAAAAAAGTACTCCATTCTTTTTTAAACGACGTGGTTGATTTTTATTATAATATTTAATCATTCGTCTTATTCAAAAATTTTATGCAAAATATGCAAAATTATAAATTATGTTTGAAATATCTTCAATAATAAAATAAATTATAACAAAATAAATGGTATTTTAAAGAGATTTCTGAATAAGATAAATGATTAAATATTAAAATAAAAGGCAACGATGTTATTTAAAAAATAGTAGAGAAATTATATGTGATAATCCAAAATCAACTGTCATTTTAGAACGGAATATGTCCCTTTATGGGAAGAATCTCGTAGTCCCCAAACTTTCCCTAGCTTGCAGAACAAGGTAGTTATCCCTTTCACAAGCTTGTTTCGTAAGCTGAGCTTGCTGAGGCCGTCCAGCTGATCAGAGCTCCAAAGTGGAGTGAAAAATGCAGCGTGCCCACTCCGCCAACCAACGCATGGCTGCTGCCACTATCCACACGGCCACATCCCCCTCCCACTCGTGCGGGCTCTACCGATCCATACGACGCCGACCCTATAAAAACACGCGGGAACCACTTGCCACACCACGGCCGCGACCACCAACTCGATCCAGCAGGGAAGTCCATACGATCCACCGCCCCCCGCGCGCGACGCCGGGAGCTTCTCGGGCAAGCCGGAGGTCGAACCAAGCAAATGGCAATGGGATTCCGCCGACGGCTCACCGCGCTCACCATCACCAAGGCGTCCTCTTACCTCCGCCGCACGAGGCACAAGAAGCTCTCCTACTCCCGCGCCCGCTCCGCCAGCCTGCCTGGCCGCTTCCACCCGGTCGTCGCCGGTCTGCACGACTCCGCGCACGCTCTCCTCAGGTGGACCGAGGCGCCGGCGCAAGGAGGTCCGGCGTGGATCGGCGACGGGGTGGCTCACCTGTCCCAGCTCTTGGCGGGCTTGACCAAGCTGCTCCACCACCCGCAGGCTCAGGACACGCTCCGACCGCCGCGCAAGACGGCGCCGTGGACGGAGCGGCTGCTGGATGACCTCCTGCTCCTTGCTGATGCGCACGGGTGCTTCCGCGAGGCGCTCCTTACTCTCAAGCAGCTCCTCGGCGAGGCACACGCCGCGCTCCGCCGCCGCGATGCGACCCGCCTTGCGGCCGCGCTGCGCGCGCGCCGCCGCTCAGACCGCGATCTCTCCCGCCTCGCCTCCACATTGCGTGACCTCTCCTACCGTTCCTCTTCCGCCGCAGCAACGTTCGACTCCGGTGAGGCCGCGCTAGCTCAGGCCGTCGAGGCCGCCACGTGCGCTGTGGCTGCGGCGTCTGCCTCCATCTTCGCCGGGCTCGCATCGGCTTCCGCCTCCTCGGCCTCTCGGGCGCTGGCGTCCCCGACCGCAGCCTCTCCCGTGAAAGTCGCAACCCTGCCGGTGTGGTGGGTGGCTGACCTCCTGCGGTGGCGGCGGCGTACGGTGTCGATTGCCGCCTGCGAGTCCGGAGCTAGTACAAAGGAGACGACTTTAGATGAATGCCTCAACGAGGAAGAGGAGGAAAGGAAGGCCGCCATGGAACGGCTACGCCGGCTGGAAGAATGCGTCGTGGCGGTGGAGGACGGCTGCGCGCAGGTGTACCTGGCGCTCGTGAACGCGAGCGTGGCGCTGCTCAACGTACTCACACCGTCCTTTTGATCAATGTAATGACTTCTGAAGGAAAATTCATGGAGGATTAGTGATCAGGACAATGCGGATGAATTGCTCCCATCATTCGTTCTTATTCTTCGTAGGTTGTGTACATGATGTATATGGATCTTTTCACAGTGAAACAAAATTGTATGAAGGTGAAATATTCAGTAAATTTTAGTTTTTAGTTTTCAACATGTTTACAGAACTTCAGTTTGATGGATGGAATGTCACTCTAAACAGAGTATCCTTCATAGTCCTGAGAGAGAGAGAAAGAGAGAGAAGTATTTCTTCAAATTTGTCATGTTTCAAACTTGTCCAACTTCAGATGTTCAGAAGCTGTTTTCGCGGGCGCTTACTTGGCAAGAAGCAACCATATGTACGTCACAATTAAAAGCGTGCACTGATGTTAGACTTTGAATTGGATACGAGTTTAATCTTAATTGCTGAAATACCAGTTATGTTAGTACTGAACATCATGTGTTAGCATGGTAAACAAATTCAGGCATTGCTTCCTATTTTCAATTGTTCAGAAATGCATAAGTTTACTGTTTCAGACATTCAAACTTGAGTACCTTGCTAAAGAGATAGGCCTTGCATCATGTTCTATCTTTCAGATAAGTCTGATGGTCGCGAATCTTAATGCACCAGAAGGAGAAAGCGACCGAGAAGCAATATTGTCAATCAAGAAAAGCTGCACTTCTTATCTTAGATGGATCTTTCCTTTGTAACAAAACCAGTGCAATGCAACGGTCACGCCCAATTGTTGAATCGTGAGAGGAGAAAATAGACCGTGAAATCAGTATATATATATATATATATATGAGTACATGAGTGGAGATATGGTAAATGATCTATATATAAGGAAACTAATCCAATCATACTTAATATCATCCCTATTACCATAAATCCAACCTACTATATACATGCATACCATATACTCTAACATCCCCCGCAGTCCAAGCGTAAGCAAAGCGGACGTTTAGACTGGAAAAGATATCAGCAAGAGTACTCAAAGATGATAGCCCTTTATGTCGTAGTCGAGGTATCCAAAAACGATGGAGTTGAAAAAGTTGCGGTCGAGGTAGCCGAAGAAGTCGAGTTGCCGATGACGAGGTAGCCTAAAGAAGCGGACGCATAGAGGGGCGTCGAGAAGTGGTCGCGCACGCGGAATGGTGCCGACGAACCAAGTTAAGACGAAGACGGTGACGTAATCATGGCAGTTGTTGAGGAAGAAGGTGCCAAAGAGCCTATGTTGTCGAAGCCGTTAAGGATGAGACACATTAGGTTTGTAAGACCTAACGACGAATTGAGACGAACACACACAACGGTGTTGCCAATACCATGCGAGTGAGAAGAAGGATCATCACGAACCTTGTGCCATTCTCGAAGAAAACTACCAGAGAAGGTCTCCGAGACGATCGTGACACAAAACGGCGTAGACAGAGAAGTGTCGATGCAGCTCACTGTTGTCGGAGAAGACAGAAGTAGTCGAGAAAGATACGATGACGCTGGCAACATGGTGCAGTGGATGAAGACGAATAAAGCCGATGTGGAGGTAGCTAGACCAATGGCCTAGAGCGGTGACAATGGCGACATGAGGAAGACACGACAGTGGTGCTCAAAGTAGGCAAAGAACCCGAGTGGCTGACGATGACCAAAACTGCGGTGAAGACGATGTCACGACGAGAGGGACAACATCGTGGCCCGAGGAGGTGACAAAACGATAGCTCATGTCGATGCAGCAGTTGAAGAGCCATAAGCAACAACACAATGGTTGCCCAAAGCTTGATGGCGAGACGCACGTAGTTGAAGAAGATTCATCTTGGAGAAATCGAACACTCGATAGAGTGATCAAACCGAAGGTGCACGAAACCTCAGGAGTGAAATCAACGATCTACGAAGTTGACGATGGCGGTGGGCGACTCAAACCCGATCGATGATTAGGAAAATAATAATTAAAAACCCTTCAGGGAGGTTGACGTGCGGCGACGGTGAGGAAAGGGGCCACCGACGTGGGAGCGGAGTATGGCTGGGGCCGAAGACGGCACGACGTGGACTGTAGATTAGGGAGGAGGCTGATGGTGGACAGCCGCCCCCGGAAGGATCGAGATCCACTCTAGGGGAGAGAGGCAACGAAAGGATGAACGGCGCTAAATCGTCTGCTCTGATACAATATTTAATTGTGTGAGGAGAAGAATAGACTATGGAATCGATTATGCATTGAGTCTCGGGAATCGGTATATATAGGAGTACATGAGGTGAGATATGGTAGATGATCTACATATAAAGAAACACTAGATATAATCTAATCATATCTAATAACATCTATATTACACACTACTACAAATACATGTGAATCTTATAATTTTTCGCATACAATATACGCGCATACCATATACTCTAGCACCCATCTTTCATAATATATGTGAATCTTATAATTTTTCGCGATCTAAACTTGAATGGGAAGCACGGATCCGTATAATTTGGCGCATCTGAACTCTGAACTAGTGTCGGTTCTGTACTGAAAGTCTGAAACCCGATGGCTCTTCTCTTATAGTTTGGTCACGAGCATTGTCAGAACTAGTACTGATATTTATTTCTTCGTTTCTTGGGGTCGAGATGGACAAGCTAACGAATCGGTTGTTTGTTCTTCCCGGATTCGAAAGAATGTCATCGTGAGGAAAACGAAAGGAGAATTGTCACTCGTTCTGTCGTCTTGCTTCGATGCTTACTACCGCTTTCGTTTCGGGTACATTCCGCTCCCTGTGAGATGGGTCGGGATGACCCAGCGGGGACATGGCCGGTCATCATGAGATGCACGGAAATTTTCTGCACGTTGTTAGCGTTAACCGGAGGGATGTGACAAGATGATCATTGATTTAGGTCAGATTGTTTGTTTCGTCCTGAAATATTTTTAATTTGACTTATAATTAGAGATTACAAGTTTATAATAATATGTATAAACATAAGGTATAAATTGTTTGACAATTTAAGATTCTGTTCAGTTTAACTTTTTAAATTAGTTTCTCGGTTAAAAAGTTGAAAGATAAATCAAACTAGCATAGGATGAAACATGCTTTTCTAACCATAACAATATTTTACCAGTAAAAAGTAAAAAGTTGATCATTCCTTAGATTCTATAACTTTATGGTTTGTATTGTCCGATTCATTTGCCGGTTTGTATGGTTTTTATATTCGTTGTTAGTTAAGGTATGTAATCACTATTTTCTATTGTTATGATTTATGAAATCACTCTATAGCTGTTTGTGTATTATATTACCGATCAGTCCACCTACGAGGTTACCAAAGATTGTATCTAGTATGAAAGAAAAGCACTATGTTCTGAAGCTTTATGGTTGAGATATTTAGGCCTTCTATGGGACAATATCCCTACATACTATCTATATGTGGATTGATGATTGTCTATGGTATACAACTTATGAGCTTAGATGTAGATCGTGTCTCTAGATATGGTGTGGGGCCCTCTTTACATAGTTGTTGGGGGAAAATGCTTCACTTTTAGGACTTAGAGGTTAACAGCTCAAAAGGACTTATCAGCTTCGGAGCTGATGGGTTCATACTCGAAAAGATAGGAGTCGTGAAGCCGAAGGGTGCTTCGATGCATGATCCGAAGGAACCCTCCGCACGACATGAGGCTTCGGAGCCAAACGACATGATTGATAAGATGTTTGGCTTATCTACTTGCTTCGGGTAGATTTTACCATTTTAACCCTGTTCAGGGTACCGAATAGTTTTCATTATGTCGGTTGTAATCAAGGGGTAAATAGGTCTTTTCCTTAGACGTTTTTGCCTATAAATACCCCTCTCCTTACCCTGTAATGGGAGGGGAATACTCAGCTATTCTAATACACATATTCGGACTACTTAAGCTATTGTCCATTCAGAGGCTTGAGATAGTTCTTAAACACGAACTCACCGTTTGTCTGTTCTTGATCCCAGAGAACCTGTTAGCGTAATCTTTTACGCCAACAGTTGGCACCGTCCGTGGGGACCCTAGTTCTAAAAGCTAGTTCCCTACTACTGACTGCACTTCGAAGAGCACTTACGGAGGGAGCCTCAGAGTCCCAAGATTCCGCGCACCCTTCGGTAAGGGGCTTCCTAGTGTGGTTCGAAGGCCTCCCCTCGCCTTCCCAGACCAGTCAAAGTCCTCGGTCTTCGGACCTCTCCATTGCTAGCTATGCCGCCCAAGCGAAGCCAAGCCTCGGGTCCTCTCCGAAGGTCCCCTCGGACCAACGGAGCAGGACCCTCAGCTGTTCCAACGGTCCCCGAGGGTGTCGCTAGGCGTCGAGTGCCCAGAGGCCCTCGGGCTCCTCCTACAGTGCTCCAAACTGATTATCTCAGTTCCCAATACCCGGAGCTACCCTCCGGCGAAGACGAAGACCTTCTTGAGGCCGAAGCTACTCAGATAGCGCGGCTTCAGGAGGAAGTGGCTAGATGGAGGCAAGAGGCCGTTGATCGCCTCCGCTCCCAAGCCTCCACCGAAACTCCAGAAGGGCCCCAAGACGGTGGTGCTCGCAATCTTCCCGAAGCTGTTCAAGTCCCAGAGGAGGCTGAAAATGCATATTTCGACGATGAGTCTCCGCTACATTCGGACTTGCAAAGGGTACCTTTCGATCCCAGGTTCAAGGCCTCGAAGTTGCACAAGTACTCCGGTGGGTCAGACCCCGGAGAGTTCGCTCGCTCGTATGCCCTAGCGATAGAAGCAAGCGGAGGGGTGCGCAACACCATGGCAAAGTGCTTCCCCCTCGCTCTCGAAGGTGTAGCGCTCCGATGGTTCTGGTCCTTGAAGCCAGGATCGATCAGATCGTCGGAGCAGTTGAAGAGGAAGTTCGTAAGCAACTTCCAGGGTACCTTTGTGGCTCCAATGTCGATAGGGAGTTTGTTCCAGGTGAAGCAGCAAGCGGGAGAAACACTTCGGGAGTACTTCACGCGCTTCGCCCACACCAAGTCGCCGATCAAGGGCCTATCTACCTCCTCGATAGTCGACGCCACCCGCGAAGGGGTGTTGAACCCCGATCTCCTCAGCAAAATTCATCGGAAGCCTGTGTCATCCATCGCACAGCTGATGGCATACTTCGAGTAGTATGCCAAGGCGGAGGAGGGCTGCCTTCGACGGGCCGTAGCACCCGCACTTGCCCTCCGAGAAGTGAAGACGGAGCCCGAAGCCTCAGCTTCTCTACAACCCCCCAAGACAATCGCTTCGGCGACCACAGGCGAGGAAAGAAGAATTTCCGTTCGGAGGTGCTAAACATCGCACCCTCCATTTCGAGGGCACCTGCCAACTATCAGCAGACACAAGGCTTCAAGGCTAGAACGACGAAGCCTCAAGAAAGAGTACCTGGCAGGCGCCAGAGTTTTTTCTGCTGCGTGCATGGCAACAATAGAAGCCATGACACGAAGGACTGCAAGTCGGTGTTAACCCTTCGGGGTGAATACCTAGGACGAAGTATCGGGCGAGGTACTTCAGATCGAGCCCCACCAACGGCACGGTCGGAGCCTGTGGAATTCGTGGCCCAAGCCGGTGTCCCCGAAGCCCCCATGCGACTACCGGTGGCCAAGATCATGCCACCACCAAAGCAGGAAGACCCCAAGACCGCGGCAAGCGAGTAGTCCTGCCCATCTCCGGAGGAGGGACCCTCGGTAACATGTACAAAAGGCAACGATGTGAATACGTTCGCGAAGTAGGGCACATTGGGACTTCGAGTTCTATGGAGGGAACGCCAGAATGGTCTCATGTGCCCATCTCTTTTACTGCCAGTGATGCCGCGGGAGTGAAGTTCCCCCATGCTGACCCCTTGGTCATTTCCGTAGATATAGCAGGGGTGGAAGTCTGAAGGATCCTGGTGGACGGCGGGAGCTCCGCAGACATAATTTTCGTCCAGGCCTTCGACCAAATGTGCATACCTCAGAAGCATCTGCTTCCAGCGGCCCGACCACTTCAAGGCTTCACAGGTCCGCCTCTCGATGCCCTCGACCAAATAGGCCTCGAGGTTGCTTTCGGAGAGGGGCCTCTGGCCAGGGTGGAGGAGGTGATCTTCGACGTCGTCGACGCCCCCTATGCTTACAACGCGATCTTCGGGTGAGGGATGCTAAACCAATTCAGAGCTATAGCACATCACAACTATCTCTGTCTCAAAATGCCCATGCAAGGTGGAGTTCTTACTGTTTCAGGAGACCAGGCTATAGCCAGAAGGATGGAGTATGGTCACGGCAAGCCGCTGGACCCTCGGCAAGTGCACAATGTGATGGACCATACAGAAGAGGTTCCGGAGGCTTCGAACTCTTCGAAGGGGCTCTCCCTTAAACCAAGCCCGAAAGGTGATGTCGTGATGAAGATAATTTCAAAGGATGGCAAAGACTACCCAATACAGTTCGGCAAGGGGCTATCCCCAGAGGTAGCTGACTCGTTGGAAGAAGTCGTCAAGCAAAATTTGGACATCTTTGCCTGGACCGACGAAGACATCACCGGGGTTGATCGGAGTATCATCGAGCACAGCTTGCTCATCAACCCGAAGGCTAGGCCAGTGCGCTAGGGGCTCCGTAAGCTGTCTGTGGAAAGAGCAAGCCTCGCCAAGATCGAAGTAGAAAAATTATTAAAGGCTGGCATCATCAAAGAGGTAGCCCATACCGAGTGGTTGGCGAACCCTATTTTTGTAAGGAAGAAGGACTCGAACAAGTGGCGCATGTGTATTGACTTTACTTCATTAAATAAAGCATGCCCGCGAGACCCCTACCCGATGCCCCGAATAGACCAGCTGGTGGATTCCACAGCTGGCTCTAAATTACTAAGCTTCCCCGATGCTTACTCCGGGTATCATCAAGTATGTCTAAAGCGTGAAGACGAAGCCAAGAGAAGTTTTATAACTCCTTCTAGAGTATTTTGTTATGTAAGAATGCCTTTTGGCTTGCAGAATGCCGGAGCCACGTTTTCACGTTTAATAGCTAAGGCTCTAGGTCACCAAATAGGCTGGAATGTCGAAGCCCATATGGATGACATTGCAATAAAGAGTGCTCAAAAGCACCAGCATAGCCTAGACCTAACTGAAATGTTTGAGAGCCTCCGAGCATGTGGAGTACGCCTCAACCCTGAAAAATGTATATTCGGAGCGCAAGCAGGAAAACTGCTAGGCTACTTAGTTTTGAGCAGGGGAATCGAAGCTAGCCCCACGCAGATAAGTGCACTGCAAAGAATGGCTCCACTAGGGAATTTGAAGCAAGTCCAGAAGCAAGCAGGAAGGCTCGCAGCTCTTAGTAGATTCCTGGCCAGGTCAGCAGAGCGAAGCCTCCCAATTTTCAAAGCCCTAAAGGGGTCCGAAAGCTTCAATTGGACACCGGAGTGCCAGAAGAGCTTCGATGATATTAAGGCATACCTCGGAAGCTTGTCAACACTTACTGTGCCCCTCCCGGAGGAAACACTCCTCCTTTATCTTGCAGCAACAGGCTCCGCAGTAAGCGCAGTACTGGTCAGGGAAGTTGAGCTTAAGGGAAAGCTGGTGCAGAACCCAGTTTATTTTGTTTCAGAAGCTTTGTCCCGAGCTAAGATAAGATACTCCGATCTCGAGAAATTTGCGTATGCCCTGATAATGGCCTCGCGGAAGCTAAGGCATTATTTTCTGGCGCATAACTTAATTGTTCCTACCTCGTACCCTCTTGGTGATATGCTCTGAAGGAAAGATTTTACGGGGAGGATCGGGAAATGGGCTGTCGAGCTAGCCCCCTTCGGAATTTCCTTCACAACAAGAACAACTATCAAATCCCAACTCATAGCTGACTTCGTAGCAGAATGGACACCATCTGTAGTTTGGGCTCCGGAGGAGCCCTCTGAAGGTTTATGGACAATTTTTTCTGATGGAGCTTATCAGGCATCTGGCGCTGGTGCCGGGGCAGTCATCATATCACCGTCAGGGCAAAAGGCCATGTATTCTGTGAGGCTCAACTTTAAGACCACCAATAACATCGCAGAATACGAAGGGGTCCTGCTAGGCCTCCGAAAGGCAAAGGCACTTGGAGCAGCAAGGATAGTAATTAAAACAGATTCCCAAGTCATCGCAGGGCATGTTGATAAAAGCTTTCAAGCAAAGAACCCACATCTAGCGAAGTACCTGGAGGAAATCCGCAAGACTGAAGAAGCATTCAAAGGATTTTCTGTTCGAACTATCCCTCGAGCAGATAATCAACTTGCAGACATTCTGGCAAAGGCTGCAGCCGGAGCATTGGACCTACCGGAGGGTGCTTTTTATGAAGAACTAGTCAAGCCTACTGTCAATCAATTACCCTCCGCAAAAGTCCTTTGCATTCCAGCTACAGATGGGCGGGCTCCGATAATGGATATCTTGCAAGGTAGTACAAACTCTTCAGAAGGTCCGGATTTCCGAAGGTTACAGGCAAGGGCTAGAAATTATAAGCTTGTCAGTGGAATGTTGTAAAAAGCCGGAGTGTGTTCTCCTCTACTCCGGTGCATCTCCCAACCCGAAGGCCAAGACATACTTCGGGACATTCACGAAGGTTTATGTGGAAGCCACTTAGCCCCTCGTGCCCTAGCAGGCAAAACACTTCGGCAGGGGCTTTACTGGCCGACAATTGTAAGAGATGCGGAGGAGTTGGTCCGAACCTGCCAAGGATGCCAGTGGATAGGAAGACGAAGCCACCGTCCGCCAGTACCACTTCAAGTTATTGCCTTGGTGTGGCCAATGGCTCGGTGGGGAATGGACCTCATAGGTCCTTTTCCAATGGCCAAAGGCAGCTTGAAGTTTGCAGTGGTAGCAATTGAATATTTTTCAAAGTGGGTCGAAGCAGAATCACTGACCGCTATCACTTCAAGGAATGTGCAAAAGTTTTTCTGGCAAAATATTATATGCAGGTTCGGAGTGCCAAGGGAGCTAACAGTGGATAATGGAACCCGGTTCGAAGCTGACACATTCAAAGAATTTTGTGAAGAACTAGGCATTAAGTTATGCTTCGTAGCCGTGCGCCATCCATAGTCCAACGGAGCTGTTGAGCGAGCCAATGGGAACATCCTCTCCGGTCTAAATCGAAGGATTGTCGGGCTGGCCAAGGGGTTGTGGGTTGAAGAGCTTCCCAAAATCTTGTGGTCCATTCGAACCACTCAAACCAGGTCCACAGGCTTTACCCCATTTAGACTACTATTCGGAGATGAGGCCATGACTCCTACGGAGCTCAGGGTGGATCCCTTCGTGTAGTGCAGCCCGGAGAGGAAGATGAAAGAAACACTTCGCTGGACTTGTCAAAAGAAACAAGGCTTCGATCTATCGCCAATCTGACGAAGTACCAAGGCCAAACAAAAACATGGTATGACCCGAAGATAAAGCTGAACGAGCTTAGACCAGGTCATCTAGTTTTGTGAAGTGTAATAGCACCGGGGAAGCTAGGAAATAAATGGGAAGGACCATATATTATCCTACGTTCAGGGCACCCGGATCGTTTAAATTAGCTAATTTAGAAGGGGAAGAATTGAAACATGCATGGCATGCGAAGCACCTTAAGCGTTTCTACGCTTAGGGCCTCCTTGTAATCACTTGTAAAAATTCCTTTTCTAAATAAAGTGGAGGGTCGAATTTTGTTTGCTCTTCGAATATCCCTTACTCCTGGTGGACGCATCAGGAGGACGGAGATGCTTGCGGAGTCAAGCATCTTTCTAAGGACTCGGACAACAGCCTGCGAACCATGGGTTCAAGGGCTTCGCTACAGCCTACGGATTCCAGGCTATGGCTTGTTAGGATCTGTAGAAGAGTATAAGGACTTTAAAAGAACGAATTTCTCTCCGGGTTCGAAGTATCTGTAAAAGAGCCGAAGGTGGCCAGCCTACGGATTCGAGGCTATGGCTTGTTAGGATCCATAGTAGAGTCTAAGGACTTTAAAAGAACAGATTTCCGGCCTCCGGGTTCGAAGTATCTGTAAAAGAGCCGAAGGTAGCCAGCCTACGGATTCTAGGCTACGGCTTGTTAGGATCGATAGAAGAGTCTAAGGACTTTAAAAGAACAGATTTCCGGTCTCCGGGTTTGAAGTATCTGTAAAAGAACCGAAGGTGGCCAGCCTACGGATTCCAGGCTACGACTTGTTAGGATCCGTAGAAGAGTCTAAGGACTTTAAAAGAATAGATTTCCAGCCTACGGGTTCGAAGTATCTGTAAAAGAGCCGAAGGTGGCCAACCTACGGGTTCTAGGCTCCGGCTTGTTAGGATCCGTAGAAGAGTCCAAGGACTTTAAAAATAAACAGACTTCCGGCCTGAGGGTTCGAAGCATCTGTATAAGAGTCGAAGGTGGCCAAGCAATAAGGTCTCAAGGCTCCGGCTAACGAGACACTTTTAAAGTCCTAAGCGACTAGTATATGAACCTATGTTCGAAGAACCCTGCGAAAAGGTAAAATATGGCCTACAAGTGTTGTGCGAAGCATCGGTTTGTTCTGCGCGTCATTGTGTCTGACGAACCTTTTTTCGCAATACGTAAGGTCCCCCACCCACAAGGAGGGGTAGGAGGGTAAAGAATAAACAGGGTGCTACCGGTGCAATTCACATTAATTCATCATACTTTTACATTAAGAGAAATTTTGGTCCAAGCCTAAGAAAAATCGGAGGCCCTGTCGGCCTCTAGAGCTACCTCTTTGGCTACTTTGTCCTTCGGAGCTCGAAGCCACCGGGGTTTTCCTTTTTGTTCGAGTACTTCTCTGATGAGGAAATCACTTCACATAATACACACATGGAGCCTCCGCCTACAATTCAATTACAAGGACCAATCACACGCGCCCGTGCCCGTCGCTTGAACCATGAGGTTAATTCTTTCCTTAGCAACTATGTTAATATTTGTTTGGACGGGATGCTACTGAATACTAGTGATATTTTGTTTCTTAGGAACATGGGATATGGAATAGAAGAGTTGGAGTTGAAGACGGAGTCACACGGATGATTTGAAGTCAAGAATTCGCTGGTTCGGACTACATCAATCACCATGCACCAAAATGGGCATAACTTCCTCATACAAAGTCCAATTGACGCGTTCTTGGACTTTTTGGAAAGCTGAGGAGAAGACGGATCGTTTGCCATTCGTTTCGTCTCTTTTGGAGTCTCGAGCCGTCCTGTGTGTTTGAAACAGTCCTGCGTGACAGAATTGGGCTGTGTTGGCACATAGTCCGAGTCTGTACGTCTTCTAGCCCACAGCCCAAGTCTGTACGCCTTACACAGGCTGCCCACGCCTTATATACTCACGCCAGCCGCCTTTAGGGTTAGGTTTTGCTTTGTTTGCATCTACACTTGTGTGTTTAGATCCCGCCCCTTGCACCGGACCGATTGGCTGCTGCATAGGCGTTTGTGAAACCTCACCTTTTTCATCGTTTGTCTATGTTTTGGCATTCGACTCGTATCCTTCTTGTTCTTGTTCGTGTTCCTGGGTTCGCTTGCAGGAATTAGCCTTCGTGGCGAGGTCAATCGTGTCCTGCGTGGTTGATAACCAACGGAGACAGTGGTGTAACGATTGCAAGGTTTTGATCCACCGGACCGGAGCCTTGGATCGCCAACGTCGAGATTCTCCACCAATCCAAGTTATCCTTACCTAACGGAAGATTGGGACCAATCACCCATCACTTGGTATCAGAGCTCAGATTTCCCGTTAGGTAATCTCGATCTTCGTTTGTTTTACCTAGAGTCCAGAAAACCCTCACAAAAAAAATCCCCACCGAGAACCCCTTTGTGCCTTGCGATTTTAATTTCAGTTTTTAACCTTGTTGAGTTTGTGTTCTTGGTCGAGTCTTGTTGCTGGTTTAGTCATCCCTCTGTGTTGTTTGAGTAGTAGTTGGTCTTGTGTCTCAAAAAAAACCCCCTCCACAGCCCTACTCGTTTTCCACATTGAGTCTTTGTGACCCCCCTTCGGTAAAACAGGCATAACTTTTCGCTCGTTTGGCAGAAAAATCTGAAATGTTTTGAGCGTCTTCCTGACCCAATTTGGGTGGGTACCCTAACAGGGTTTCCCTGTTAGCCCTCACCAGAATCGCCAAAAAAAATAAGGAAGATAAAGAAAAAAATTGGTCAAAGTTTTTGCCCGCCGTTCAGCGAACTTGTTGAATTTCTGTGAACCACATCCCACCTCAGTTGCAGGTGCCAATTTTTGTGGTTGCATCTCTGGTCATCCTTGTTCAAAAAAAATAGAGTGAAAAAAGAAAAAAAAAGAAGAAGCGGACCTGTCAATTGCTTGTCCGATCCCTTGTCCGAACCCTTGTCCGATCCCTTATCCGATCAGCGGCAGTGACAGTTTCTGCTTGTCTGATCTCTTGTCCGATCCCTTGTCCGATCTCTTATCCGATCCCTTGTCCGATCTGCAGAGAGCTGAATTTGGCCTATTATTGCTTCCATTTGAGTTTTGGGCACATAGTTTCCCTCTATTGCTTGAATTTTCACATTGGGAGCACTAAGGCCAGCAACTTTGACGAGTACTAGGGAATACTTATTGAACTTGGTTTAACTGTTATTACTATCGCTAATCCTTGCTACTCACTTTGCCTTCCAAGTTACACCTTTCTCTTGGTCAGGACAGGTTCATTTCTTGCAATTGCACACCACCCTCCACTTAGTTCATCACCTGTAGGCCGGTGACCTCACTGCGGCGTGGTAAGAACACTTGCAAGCGTGGGTAAGGCGCTTGACGGATTGCTTCCACCACACACCCACCATCCCACCTAGCTGATTTACATAAGGATTATTCTTTGTTGTTTTGTCTTTTCTAACATGGCAGATAACAGCGGTACCCCTCCATCTGATTTTAATGACTGTGTCTCATGACGTGCTCTACTAGAGTCTCAACGGCAGACCCAACATTCAATCGAACGTCTCGTGCGTACTGTGGCTGACCTAGTGGACCGGATGACTGCCCTAGAGACACGATTGCCTACTGCACAAGCCAACGATGACCATGTTGAAGAGGAAGACGACCATATTGAAGAGGAAGACGACCTATCCTATGCCGGGAACAATGGCATTGACCCTGACGAGGCTGCACGTCATCCCTTTCAGTTCAACCGTCAAGGTATGGGCGGCCACCGCAACCGCCATCCACGAGATAATAATGACAACCGCGGGAACAATGATCCCTACTCCAAGGTAAAATTTTTATTACCTCATTTTGCTGGCACCTATAATCCAGATGCATATTTAGATTGGGAGATGTCAGTCGAACAAAAATTTAATGCTCACATGGTTCCTGCTATCCACCGCGTACGCTTAGCTACTAGTGACTTCACTGGATATGCTCTTCTTTGGTGGACTGAAATAGTTCAGGTTGGCAATGAACCACAAAATTGGGATATGTTAAAACGGCAAATGCGTGGTAGATGGGTTCCTCCTTCATATAAACATGATTTGAGAAAAAAATTGCAGCGCCTAAATCAAGGAAATAAATCGGTAGAGGAGTATTATCAGGAGTTGCAAATAGGTTGCATGCGTGCTGAAATTGAGGAGGACAATGAGGATAAATGGCCCGTTTTTATGGTGGTTTAAGACGTGAAATTCAGGATATCATTGATTATAAAGAATACAATACTATCACTCGTCTTTTCCACCTTGCTATGCTTGCAGAAAAAGAATTGCAGGGTCGCCAACAACCACAACGCAGCATGAGGACCAACATTGGTGGTGCTACTTCACGCTCAAGTGGGCAGCAGCAACGACCACCACCACCACCTTCTCAACCGATGGCTACATCAGCACCTTCTACATCTACAGCCCAGGCTGAGAGTTCCAAGGCTGCAGCATCCAAGGCGCCAGCCAAGCCCACCTCCTCGGCGGCCTCTACTGCACGTTCTGCAGCGATCCAGTGTCACAGATGCAAAGGATTTGGCCACGTTATGAAGGATTGCCCTAGTTAGTGGGCTTATATTGCTACGGATGACGGTGGATACGTAAGTGCTAGTGATGTTGAAGATGAATATGCACTTGCTGCTAACATTGCAGGAGATGACGATACATCCGACGATGACGCTGTTTTTGCACCGGATGCCTTGGCCGACCATGAAGCACTTATTGTACAACGTGTCTTGAGCACTCACATGGAGCAGGACGATCGGGCACAACAGAATAA
Organism: Zizania palustris; assembly: GCA_019279435.1. Taxonomy (NCBI): domain Eukaryota; kingdom Viridiplantae; phylum Streptophyta; class Magnoliopsida; order Poales; family Poaceae; genus Zizania; species Zizania palustris. Next base: position 32,600,666 of record JAAALK010000079.1, on the reverse strand, counting down.
TCTGTTTCAGACCTTCTTCCTCGTCAATAACCGTCGTGTATGTGTCATCATCGACAGTGGTAGTTGCAACAATTTGGTGAGCCACGACATGGTAACGAAGCTTCAACTTCCCACACGTGCGCATCCACACCCTTACCATGTGCAATGGTTCAACAATAGCGGTAAGGTCAAGGTAACACAAACTGCTCACATCAAATTTTCCATTGGTACATACTTCGGAGTTGCTGATTTTGATGTAGTACCAATGCAAGCATGTTCTCTGTTACTTGGTAGACCTTGGGAGTATGATACTGATGCTACACACCATGGTAGGAGCAATAAGTACACATTTATGTATAAAGGAAAGAAAGTTACATTGCTTCCTATGATTCCTGCTGAAATTGTGAAATTTGAACAAGAAAAACATGCTAGGGACGCACAACAGAGCAAACAACCTTCTGAAAATCAGCAAGTAGCCAAAGCGCTTTCGAGGCAACAAAAAGATAAACTTGCTTCTCCTTCTTCATCACAAGTTATTAATCTGAAAGGACGTGTCATGCTTGCAACTAAAACTGACCTTGCTGAAATTTGTAATGATACTCCCATGATATATGGCTTGATTTGCACGAACATGCTGTTTTCACTTGCGAACATTCCTAGCTCTGTTCCTGTTGCAGTCACTGACCTTTTATAGGAGTTTAACGATGTTTTTCCTGCTGAGATACCACCCGGGCTGCCACCGATACGCGGCATCGAGCACCAAATTGATTTGGTCCCGGGAGCGTCTCTTCCTAATCATGCAGCGTACCGTACCAATCCAGAGGAGACAAAAGAAATTGAGCGCCAAGTACAGGACCTTCTTGATCGTGGGTACGTCCGTGAAAGCCTTAGTCCTTGTGCAGTACCCATTCTTTTGGTACCTAAGAAAGATGGTAGTTGGCGCATGTGTGTTGCTTGTCGTGCTATTAATAATATCACCGTTCGATATCGACACCCTATTCCTAGATTGGATGACATGCTTGATGAGCTTAGTGGTGCCATTATCTTTACTAAGATCGATCTCCGTAGTGGCTACCACCAAATTCGCATGAAACTAGGTGATGAATGGAAAACTGCTTTTAAAACAAAGTTCGGATTATATGAGTGGCTTGTCATGCCTTTTGGACTTACTAATGCACCTAGTACCTTCATGCGCTTGATGAATGAAGTCCTACGACACTTTATAGGACGCTTTGTGGTTGTATACTTTGATGATATCTTGGTTTATAGCAAGTCTCTCACTGAACATGTTGAACACCTACGTGCTATCTTTTCTGTCCTTCGAGAGGCTAGAATGTTTGGTAACCTTGAGAAGTGCACGTTTTGCACGGATCGAGTTGTGTTTCCTGGATATGTTGTTACTTCACAGGGTATTGAGGTTGACGCGGCGAAGGTAGAAGCAATCAACAGCTGGCCGCAACCCCAAACTATCACACAGGTACGTAGTTTTCTTGGTCTTGCAGGTTTCTACCGGCGTTTTGTGAAAGATTTCAGCACCATAGCCGGTCCTTTACATGAGTTGACCAAGAAGGGAGTTACTTTTACTTGGGAACCAGCACAAGAACAAGCTTTTGCCACACTCAAGGATCGCCTTACACATGCACCTCTACTTCAGCTACCCGACTTCAGTAAGCCTTTTGAGTTAGAATGTGATGCTAGTGGTTTTGGATTAGGAGGTGTGCTGCTACAAGGAGGTAAACCCGTGGCCTATTTTAGTGAGAAATTACATGGTCCACAATTGAATTATTCTACCTATGATAAGGAATTATATGCTTTAGTGCGTGTGCTTGAAACTTGGCAACATTACCTTTTGCCTAAGGAGTTTATTATTTATTCGGATCATGAAGCATTGAAGCATATACGTAGTCAAGCAAATCTGAATAAACGACATGCTAAATGGGTAGAATTTATTGAGACTTTTCCATATATCATTAAGCATAAGAAAGGGAAAGATAATGTGAATGCTGATGCTTTATCTAGACGTTATACATTGCTTTCTCAACTTGATTATAAGATCTTTTGTTTAGAAACATTGAAGGACATGTATGCTACTGATTTGGACTTCAAAGATGCTTTTGCAAATTGTACAAATGACCGTGCTTGGAACAAATATGTGCTGAATAATGGATATCTTTTTCGTGCTAACAAGTTATGCGTGCCGGCTAGCTCTCTTCGCTTGTTGTTATTGCAGGAAGCACACGGTGGTGGTTTGATGGGTCATTTCGGATCAAAGAAAACCGAAGATGTGCTGTCCACACACTTCTATTGGCCTAGGATAAGACGAGATGTTGAGCGCTATGTGGCACGATGCACTACTTGCAATAAAGCTAAGTCCCGTCTAAACCCACATGGTCTTTATATGCCTTTGCCCGTTCCTAGTGTACCTTGGGAGGATATTTCTATGGATTTTGTGTTAGGATTACCTAGAACTAGGAGGGGGAGGGATAGTATTTTTGTGGTGGTAGATCGGTTCTCTAAAATGGCGCATTTTATACCTTGTCACAAGAGCGACGACGCTACAAATGTTGCTGATTTGTTTTTTAGAGAGGTCGTACGCTTGCATGGAGTTTCCAATACCATCGTTTCAGATCGTGATGCTAAATTTTTAAGTCATTTTTGGAGGACGTTGTGGCATAAGTTGGGGACGAAGCTGCTGTTTTCTACTACTTGTCACCCCAAACGGATGGGCAAACGGAGGTCGTCAACCGTACATTGTCCACCATGCTGAGGGCTATTTTGAAGACCAACTTGAAGCTCTAGGAAGAGTGTCTACCTCATATTGAGTTTGCATATAATAGGTCAGTACACTCCACTACTAAGGTAAGTCCGTTTCAAGTGGTCTATGCCTTTAATCCCCGTGCTCCTATTGATTTGCTACCATTACCACCATCTGAAAACTTGAATTTTGATTCTACTACACGTGCTGAATTATTACTTAAGATGCATGAAACTACTAAAGCAAATATAGAGAAAATGAATGAGAAATATCGTGCTTATGGTAGTAAGGGTAGAAAGGACATAACATTTGAACCGGGTGATCTTGTTTGGTTGAACTTGCGCAAGGATCATTTTCCTGATTTGAGAAAGTCTAAATTGATGCCCCGTGCTGATGGTCCTTTCCGTGTGCTTGAGAAGATAAATGATAATGCATATAAACTTGAGTTGCCTGCAGCTTTTGGGGTTAGTCCCACATTTAACATTTCAGATTTAAAGCCCTATTTGGGAGATGACGATGAGCTTGAGTCGAGGATGACTCCAATTCAAGAGGGGGAGGATGATGAGGACATCACTTCACATGATACACACATGGAGCTTCCACCTACAATTCAATTACAAGGACCAATCACACGCGCCCGTGCCCGTCGCTTGAACCATGAGGTTAATTCTTTCCTTAGCAACTATGTTAATATTTGTTTGGACGGGATGCTACTGAATACTAGTGATATTTTGTTGCTTAGGAACATGGGAGATGGAATAGAAGAGTTGGAGTTGAAGACAGAGTCACACGGATGATTTGAAGTCAAGAATTCGCTGGTTCGTACTACATCAACCACCATGCACTAAAATGGGCATAACTTCCTCATACGAAGTCCGATTGACGCGTTCTTGGACTTTTTGGAAAGCTGAGGAGAAGACGGATCGTTTGCCGTTTGTTTCGTCTCTTTTGGAGTCTCGAGCCGTCCTGTGTGTTTGAAACAGTCCTGCGTGACAGAATTGGGCCGTGTTGGCCCATAGTCCGAGTCTGTACGTCTTCTAGCCCACAGCCCAAGTCTGTACGCCTTCCACAGGCTGCCCACGCCTTATATACTCACGCCAACCGCCTTTAGGGTTAGGTTTTGCTTTGTTTGCATCTACACTTGTGTGTTTAGATCCCGCCCCTTGCACCGAACCAATTGGCTACTGCATAGGCATTTGTGAAACCTCACCTGTTTCATCGTTTGTCTGTGTTTTGGTATTCGACTCGTATCCTTCTTGTTCTTGCTTGTGTTCTTGGGTTCGCTTGCAGGAATTAGCCTTCGTGGCGAGGTCAATCGCGTCCTGCGTGGTTGATAACCAACGGAGACAGTGGTGTAACGATTGCAAGGTTTTGATCCACCAGACCGGAGCCTTGGATCGCCAACGTCGAGATTCTCCACCAATCCAAGTTATCCTTACCTAATGGAAGATCGGGACCAATCACCCATCATTCTCTGCTTCTTCGAGGCTCGTAGTTTCTTCTGCTCCTCTTGAAGCTTGGCCCAAGTCAGAAGTCTTTCGGAGTTAGCCTCAGCAGGATCTTCGGTCTGATACTCCGAGTCAGACCAATCCATATGTTCGGAGGATGAAGATGCCTTCTTTTTTTCCTCTTCCTTGATATAAGCTAAGACTTCTTGAAAAACCTCGAGGGTTACCTCCCCTTTATCTCCGCGAGGAACAGAGAAGCGAGAGCGGCGGTAAGGCCTTAAACTCTCAAGGCTTGCCCATTCCTTCTGGAGCCCTTCGTTAAATTCCACTATTTCGAAGTCAGGTTTCGAAGGGCATGACAGAACCTAAAAGAACAAAACACCCAAACAAGCTCTTAGTTTGTAAACTTTTCATTAATGCAAGGGGCTTTACAAGATTTCTTATATATAATTGCCCTATAAGCTAGACCTGCGGGTCGGTTGGCGGGGTAGGAGGTGTCGGAGCTGGCGAGGCTGGAAGCAGAGGCCTTGTCTGTGCTTGCTTTTGCCGACGGGCCTCGTCGATCCAAGCTTTAGCTGCAGCCCTGTGGTCCGTCTTCTAGGTTGATCGGAAAACTTCCCAAGCTGAGGCTACATTGGGTGAAGGATGCAACAAGTCCTCGGAGGCAAAGCTTCCGGGTGTTGAACCCCCGACCGGAGCTATAGGAATCTAAAGGGCTTCGAGGTGGTGAAGAACTCCAATTCCGGCGCACTGTCCGGAGATCTCTCCGTACCGGACACCGAAGCTCATCATCAGCGACGCCGCCACTTGGATCCTCCTCAGCTTCCGGTCGAGGGACTCGCTGGCCACAACAGATGATGAAGGGCACATGGTGCCAAAATATTCCAAGGTACTCTGAAGGGCGTCTAAGGTACGTTCTGCTACATTGGCATTCTTCTTCTCTCCCGTCTCCAGCCCCGCAGCGGTAGCAGACACTTTGGCCATCTGGGACAGCAAGGAGCTCTTCTGGGCCATCGCTTGCTTGAGAGAGCCTTGGAGCTCCACCAGCTGGGTGCTCGAAGTAGCCGCCGCCGGCCGGAGCTTCTCAACCTCCGCCCAGAGCACCAAGCACTTGGCTTCAACTTCTTGGGCTGAAGTCCGGAGTGCGTCGCTGTCCTTCCTTGCGAGTCGGAGGGCTTCGTCGGCTTCGGCCCTAGCCCTCCGCTCTTCGAGGACTTTTTCCTCCAACCGAAGGGCTCTCTCTTCGGAGCCCTTGAGTGTGGCTTGGAGGGTGGTAACCTTCTGTTTGAGTCGATTGGTTTCGACTTCATTGGAAGTCGCTGCCGCTCTAGCAAGGACGAATTGCTGCAAAGGAGCAAGTAAGTACCAGGTATTTACATGTACTAATTGAAAATATTTGCGGTACTTTTTATACCTGAAGGGCAGCCCTTTCGAGGGCCATGTCGAGCCCCGGGGCACTGGCTTCGCTCAGAACAGAGACCAAGTCAGAGTTGGCAATGTCCTGGCTTTTTTCCGCTAAAGGCTCTAGGAGCGCCCGGAGGCCCGTCCGTTGCTCCAGAAACGGAGCCAGTAGAGGAAGCCAAGACAAAGGTTGTTGATCATCTGCCGTGGCCTCTTCCTCCGAGTTGCTGGCCGAAGGCTCGTTGGAAGAGGGTGCCGTCGTTGGGCCGGGAGGGAGTCCGAGGCTTGACATGCTTTTGCCCCTCCCCGGCACGAAGACAGGCGGCTCGACTCCGGCGGAGGTAGCTCCTCCTTCGGTGGCTACCCCTTTGGTCGGAGCCGCATCGGCGGGAATGGCCCCAGCCACCGGAGCCGCGTCGGCAGGAATGGCCCCAGCCACCGAAGCCGCATCGGCAGGAATGGCCCCAGCCACCGGAGCCACATCAGCAGTGATGGCCTCGACCACCGGAGCCATGTTGGCACAGACAGCCCCGGTGTCTACTGGAGTCGAGGTGTCCATCGGAACCACAACCCCCGAAGAAGCTGGAGCTTCGTGTGCTGCCGAGGCTTCATCGCCCTTCGATGTACCTACAACATCAAGGTATTTGGTGAATATTTACAAGTAAAAGTTGTGCAGGAATCGACCAAGATAAAAGGTTCGAAGGGTACCTTCGGAGGCACCGTGAGGTAAAATCGTCGGGTCCTCCAGGACTTCGTACATCCGGAGAATCTCGTCGAGGTCGTCCCTCGAAGTCCTCTCCGGTGTGTTTGACACTGGAGCCTCAACCTCTGCCATGATCACTCCAGTTACGGGCAAGTTGGGGGCAACGACATCCGGCTCCGAGCTCAAGACAACGGGCGTGGGAGTATGCGCCGTGTCTACCTCCGCAGCCTCTCGAGCAGGAGCTTCGGTTGGGACGCTTCCTGCATCCTCGTCGCCATCTAGGAGGTAGTTCTCGAAGTGCTCCGCCAATTGGGTGTCGGAGCCCTTGCTTCCAGACTCCTCCGAAGCTGAGCTCCGAATGCCTAAAGACGAAGCAGACGAAGCCGGGATCAGTTGAGGAGGGATCTTCACCACCTTCTTCTTCTTGGTGGGGGTCTTGCTGGCCTTTTTCGGGGCTCGTCGGTGGCTTTCCTCTTTCGAGGGGCCGCTCCGGCTGGGTTAAAATCTGGCAGAGGAGGGGGCACCATCATAAGAGCTCCCCACACTCTGTTGGAGCGTTCCCAGGTCCCCACCAGCTCCAACCTCTTCTACCTTTCAGCCACCGTAGGGGCTCCGAGGACCCATTCGGTGGCCCTTGCTATCTGCTCCGGAGCTAACGCCAGTGGAGCCGCTGCAAAAAGGGTAACATATTATAAGTATGTTATTTTAGTCATCTAACATATTATTGCAGGAGCTGAAGTCTTACCTAGAGTTTGGAGCTCACCCTCCGAAGCTTGTTGAAATACTATCGGCCAGTTGGCCCCGAGGGGTGGAATCCGAAGAGCAATAAACTCTTTGGCAAGGTCACACATGCTCATACGGCTGGCCACCGAAGTCAGTAGCCCTAGCCGCGTTGAGAGCAGGCTAGGGTTCGGAGTAACCTCCACCTCCTTCTGGAACCAGATCTCCTGAAGGGGTCCAGCGAGAGGGGAGTCCTCTCCAACTTCGGCGTAGAACCACCGAAGGATCCAGTTGGTGTACCAACGGTCGTTGATGGCCTTCGCTGGAAAGTGTTGGGCGTGCTCCCTGCACAGCTGGAAGTTGACACTACCGAAGGCTGTTATCACCTTAGTGTCCCTGGGACCATCTTGCGGCTTCGGCTGGCAGATGGCTTCGTGGGTGGCGGCAAAGACCTCTGATCGCCCCTCGCACCCTTCGCCCTGAAGCGCCCATTCGAAGACAGCAAGGCGGGCGATGGCATTGGGAGAAAGCTGGGGTAAAGTGATGTGGAACATGTCCAATACCTCTGCCAAGAAGTTTATGGCCGGAAGCCCCAAGCCTGCCTCGAAGAAGGCCTCAAAGACGACGACCTCTCCACTCCATTGCCGAGGAGTTGATTCCGACCCGGGGACTCGAGTCCTCAATCCGGTCCCTAGTTTCCCTTCCACAACCTCTTCAATGGACTCTTCGGTGCTTGGGGATTGGCTGATGAGGAAGCTTTGGGGGATTTTCTTCTTGGATGGGGGGCAGAGTTCTCGGGGGTTCTTGGGCCAGGCGTCGCCCGGAGCTCCCGCCACTGCCGCTACGGCCGAAGCCGCCCACGCTTGCCTCTACGCTAGAGTACCCGCCGCCGCTGGCATGGTGTGGCTAGTTCTCGCCATGGCTTGGTGGCTCAGGAGGTTGTGAGGGTTGAAGGTTGAAGAAAGTGAATGCAGATGCTAGGCACGGTAAAAAGTCTTGGGTAAATTCTAATCCCTTTTTTATAACCGTCCGCTAGTTGCTGTGCTTCGATCGCATTCACACTGCAGGTTCGACTTCCGTCGCTGGCAGGTGGGCCCAGGGAGTGGAACGGTGTGAGTTCGCCGTAAATTTCGACCGTTACCTTTTATAGAGTGTAACGGCTACTTGCGTAGTAACGATTATAATCAAACAGCTCGTCACGACGTTTGAGCTTCGTAATGTTTCTCTTTCCCACGAAGTGTACACACGACAGTTAGGGGCTCTAAGCAGTGGTCCGAATGCTCTGGATCAGAGATCCTCCGAAAAACTGTAATGTGTTCAATTTCCTCTAAGTCTCAGAATATGAAAATGTTCCTTGCGTATACTGCCTTCCTTCTATACAGGTCAAATTCGGAGAGGCGCATTCGAGGGGCTACTGTTGGGGGAAAATGCTTCACTTTCAGGACTTAGAGGTTAACAGCTCAAAAGGACTTATCAGCTTCGGAGCTGATGGGTTCATACTCGAAGGGTTAGGAGTCGTGAAGCCGAAGGGTGCTTCGATCCATGATCCGAAGGAACCCTCCGCACGACATGAGGCTTCGGAGCCAAACGGCATGATTGATAAGATGTTTGGCTTATCTACTTGCTTTGGGTAGATTTTACCATTTTAACCCTGTTCAGGGTACCGAATAGTTTCCATTATGCCGGTTGTAATCAAGGGGTAAATAGGTCTTTTCCTTAGACGTTTTTTCCTATAAATACCCTCCTCCTTACCCTGTAATGGGAGGGGAATACTCAGCTATTCTAATACACATATTCGGACTACTTAAGCTATAATCCATTCGGAGGCTTGAGATAGTTCTTAAACACGAACTCACCGTTTGTCTGTTCTTGATCCCAGAGAACCTGTTAGCGTAATATTTTACGCCAACAATAGTCAAGGGGTGAGCCGTACAAAACAAAGGCTCTAACCTGAGTCGGTTCCCTTGATATCTAGGTTTACGTACTGAACTATGGTCTATTTCCTATTTACAAGGATTTTGATATAAATATATCTCTTTACAACATATTATGGTGTTCGGTTTCTTGATATAGTGCTAACCTATCTTATCAAAATTGAATTCCTACTCATGGGCCACACCGGAATCCAAAAATGTCTAGGCCCACTCTTGGTCCAGATTGATAAAATCCATTACGATGTATCCGGGGATCATATCCCTGACAGCACTCCCTAAGCTCTTCATAGCTTGGCTTAAGTCCTGGAATGGATCAAGCTAGGTAGAGCGCATTGTCTCTAAATATTCCATCTTCAGCTTGCTAAATTGACAAAAATGTAAAAAAACTCCATCTTCTTCAATGTGTGAGGTGCGCCGACACGGTGTAGCCCTCAAACCTTGAGTCAAATGAGATATTTGGCTCTAGGGTTAATATTTCGATTAAGTCATTGAAGAGTCCTTTCGAGACAAGTTGAACCAATGGTAATACCAGATCATCAGTCGGGCAAGACCTCAACGCTAGGCAAAAACCTACAATCGAGCATGACTGGTGGTTAGGAAAAAGTCCAAAGTAGGTGAAGCCAATGGTTATGAGAAGTCATCAGCTAGGGTCTCCAAGTGGTCGAGCCCCCGAGTGTAACCATGCCCTCGATATCGATCGAGCCCCTAAGTTCGGTGAAGCCCAAATGTCATGTTTTTCATCTCGTTGCTAGAACCAAGGCAAATATCACCTTTTCTAGTTTAAATGTCCCACAATTAATGCATCATAGGCGAGGAGACATGATGGCATCTTTTCTTTGATTGGGCCTGCCATAGCCTCCCGATCTAGATAGAGAGGCAAAACTATCCCATCAACATGATTAGCGCACGTGAAGCAACGAAAGTGACACCAGTTTGCAGCTGATCGTGGATGGCATCACAACAAGAAATCTGGTGGGTATTTAAACATGTCCATCTTTGCCTTCTTCTCCATGCTTTAATTTCAAACTTCTTCTCAATCCTGTCATCTCCTTCGCAAACACCTTTGTCTTCAACCTTCCTCCATCCCCTAGCTCCTTGTTGCCCATGTCACCACTGCAAGTGCGTGGTCTACTTCCACAAGGCATGTCCCTTATTCTAGTTGAAGCCAATGGCACCAAGTGACCTAGAGAGGTCTAAGGAGTGAGTGAATCTTGATTCTGATGAAGTTGACGACGCTAGAGAAGGGAGGTTTTCTGCTAGCCAAAGTGTTGTTGGGTTGGCATGTGTTCGCGGGTGAGGCGTTTCTGATGCTCAAGAACAAATAGCTCGTGCTCTTCGAGTCCTTTGTTCTCTATGGCCTCAGCCTTCCAACACACCCTTTCCTCTATAGACTCCACCACTATCAAATATCTCTCATCCATCTCACCCCCAACTCCATTCTCCAAATCATTGTCTTTATCCACCTTTCTAAGGCATAACTGGGGTGTATCCCCATTAGAACCTATCCCTATAGTTCTTACAACTCTGGCAGAATGGGAAGAAGGTGGTCGGTGATGCTAGGCTCTAGCTCCAAGATGGGAAAGCAGCGGAGTACATCGACATCTCACTGATTACCTCCAGCATGGGTTGGCATGGCTAGTGGTTCTATGTGACAAACCATGAGCTAGCCCTCTCGGGGTAGATCGACCAACGCCTGGCTTCATTGGAGCACTTGTCAAATGTGGGCTTGGACTCCGAGTAGGACTAGGTCACACATTTGATTGCATTGGTGGTGGAGCTCTACCGCTAGGTCCTTACATGGGTGATTGTCATGGCATGCTTCTTGTCATTGTGGTGTTGACGCCAAGATTTGCAAAGCCCAGGCCCACTAAGGATGTCGCACAGTCAACATAAGTCAATGAGCCGGTCAAAGGTTGGTCAACTAAGCCCGTCTGTTTCTATTGCAAATGGCCGAATAAGAGGAAGCCGATGGAGATGGGAGAAGATAAAGATAATCCAGAATCGGTTACAATGGATTTTACTTAGATGACAAGTCTCCATACTATAAATATGTATCTAATTAGCTAGGTTTAGAAGACACACACAACACCCACAACAAAACTACTATTTTGGCACATCGCCACCTTTGGGCTCCCAAGGTTAATCCCGATGGGGCTTGACACTCAAAACCGAGCTGTATTGTTTCGATCTCTAGTGAAGAGGTGAGTCCTGCCACCCTGATGGTCACATCAGCTAGGTCCATGTTCTTCAAGGTTGTATCGTATCGATCTCTTGAGGCATCGGTCTAATATTCGCTATCACTGATTTATCTTGGTGTATTTGTTAGGTCTAAGGCTGCATCACTTTGATCTCTTAAATATATGAGTCAGGTGACGTAGTTTGAGGCTTTATCGGTAGGTCCGACATCTCATTATATTGTATATGGTTCATGTTGTATACCGTTCACCTAAATAAAGTATGTCTGATGCGTTGAAGTGTTATTGATTTCTCATAATTAGCAACTGTCTTGGTTAGGTCCAATCTTGCAGTTACGATGCTTTGATGATATGATACGTTGTTTGGTATGCTGAGTTTAGTTTCTATCGGAGTACAAGCTGATAGGTTATCTTTAATTCCACGTCATATTCTACTTGCATCTAGGAGTTACTCATCAGCATTTATGCACAAGGACTTTATCCTATTGGCCGATGGCATGATTAGCCCGATAGCGTTGCCATGGTCATCGTCCCTATGGCTGATCGGCGCATTTACTCATGATTATTTTATCCTCACCATAGTCATCGACTCGGTAGCCGATCGACTTTGCTACTAATGTTATTTTCTCTGGCCCCTTATTATTTGCTATTGGGGGAAAATATTTCATCCTCTAGAGGTCAAAGAAACTTCCATGTTAATACAAGTAGAAGAAACAAAGTCCGAAGCTTTATCTCTGAAGATGCATCCATCGTCAAGACTTCACAGTATTCGGAACTCTATACAACAGAAACCTCCATCAAGGCTTTTGCGTGACGGAGCCTCTTGAAGCCTCTTCACTCGAAGGGGTGTTGCCAGCGAGGATAGAAGATTTATCTTCTCACTGATTGGACTAGTCTTTTACTCTTTTACCCCTATGAAGAATATTAAACAGTATCTTCTTAGTCGGTTGTAATTAGAGGGTAAAGAAGTCTTTTCCCTATGTATTCGGTCTATAAATACCCCTATTCACTCTGTAAAGGGTATCAAATACTCAAATATTCAATACACACTTCAAACTATCTAAAGCTATTATGCTTCTCGGAGGCTTGGAATAGTTTTATTAAACAGACACTTCGTTTGTAAACACTTTAGTTCTTTAAACCTGTTAGTGTAATCTTTTACGCCAACAGTTGGCGCCGTCCGTGGGGAACCTATTTCAAAAACTTCATTCTCTACCAATCCTTTCCTAGAGCTATGCATCCTAAGCGGAGCCTAGGCACTAGTCCTCTTCGGAGGTCTTCTCGGACCTCTGGGTTGAGATCTTCAAACACCACCGAAGTCGGAGGACCCTCCGTGGTCCCCCCACCTCAACCTCCCGAAACAAGTTCTCTTCCTCGAGCATACAGAGCCCCTCTTGAGACTCCGTCCATGCTCCGAATCGACGCAGCCTCTCCGACAGCTCCGTCTGTGCTCCGAACTGACTTCTTCAGTTCTCAAGACTTGGAGGTCCCCTTTGGAGGAAATGAAGACCGTCCTGATGATGTGGCAACCTAGATGGCTCATCTTCAGGGCAAAGTAGGAAGATGGAGGTAGGAAGCTGCCGATAGGCTTCGCCCTCAGGCTAGCCCTATCATCTTAGAGGTACCTCAAGATGATGGTCCTACCTTCCATGCCAAAGCCTCTGAGATTCAGAGAAGCACTGAGAATTCTTCTTTCGATGATGAATCTTCGTTGAACCTAGACTTGCAAAAGGTGCGCTTCGACCCCAAATTCAGGACTTCGAAGCTGTAAGTACTCTGGAGAGGAAGATTTTGGGGAATTCTCCCGCTCTTATTCTTTAGCAATCGAATCCAGCGGAGGTGTCCGAGACACAATGGAGAAGTGTTTCCCCTTGCGCTCGAAGGAGTTGCTCTACGTTGGTTCTGGTCTTTGAAACCAGGATCAATTGGATCTTGGGAGCAATTGAGAAATAAGTTTGTTAGTAACTTCCAAGGGACCTTCGTGCCCCCTATGTCTACTGAGAGTCCTTTTCAGGTGAAGCAACAACCTAGAGAAACTTTGCGGCAATTTTTCAAGCGCTCCACTCATACGAAGTTGCATAAAAGAGGGTTGTCCGCATCATCCGTAGTTGATGCTGCATGGGAAGGAGTCACAAATGCAGGCCTCCTCAACAAGCTTCACTGGAAGCATATTTCCTCTGTAGCGTAGCTAATGTCCTAATTTGAGGAATATGCTAGTGTTGGGGGAAAATATTTCATCCTCGGGGTTATTGCAGTAACAACATAAAGGCAGATAATGGATTCGAAGGTTTAGGACATGCATCTTCGGAGATGCCTTGAGTCAAGCTCGAAGTATGAAGGTGGACCTGAGTTCGGAGTATATCTTCGAACATAGACTCTTCTGAGATTTTTTCTGCCAGCTAAGATGGAAGGCTTATCTTCTTTCTCATTAGATTAGTCTTTTACCATTTTAGCCCTATTAAGAGTACCAAATAGTTTCTACTATGTCGGTTGTAACAGAGGGGTAAAAGGGTCTTTTCCTTAATGGTTGGGCCTATAAATACCCCCCGTTTCACCTTGTAATAGGGACCAAATACAAGTTATTCAATACACACATTCGAACTATTCTAAGTTATTATCCTTTCGGAGGCTTAGAACAGTTCACTTCGCAAACACTTCGTTTGTTAGTTTCTAATCTTCAGAAACCTGTTAGCGTAATCTTTTACGCCAACAGTTGGCGCCGTCCGTGGGGAACCTAGTCCAAGAAACTTCGTTCTCTACCAACTTCTCGCATCATGCCTCCTAAGCGGAGCACACCTCGTAACCCTGTTCGGAGGTCCCCTCGGACCTCCGGAGAGGCACCTCCCGACACTGTTGAGGTCGGAGGACCTTCGACGTTTCCTCCACCCCAAACTCCAGAAGGAGTTCCCATTCCTCGAGCATACAGAGTTCCTCCGCCAACTCCCTCCATACTTCGACCGCCCGGAGTTCCTCTTCCACCTCAAGTTCCACTCCGAACTGATCCTCTCAGTTCTCAAGACCCGGAAGATCCTTCCGGAGGAGATGAAGACAATCTTGGTAATATGGACGCTCAAATGGCCAGTCTCCAAGCCGAAGTAGCGAGATGGCGGCAAGAAGCTGCAAATAGGCTTCGTTCTCAAGCCATCCCAGTTATTCCTGAAGTGCCTGAAGACGACGAACTCATCTATCCCGAAGCCCTGGAGAACGCCTCCTTTGATACTGAATCTCCGCTGCATCCTGAACTGCAAAAAGTTCGCTTCGACCCGAAGTTTAAGACTTCGAAGCTTTGCAAGTATGCCGGAGATGAAGATCCTGGAGAATTTGTCCGTTCTTATGCTCTAGCAATTGAAGCTAGTGGAGGAGTGTAACACCCCAAATTTTCAAAACAATAAAAATATTATTAAATTCAATTTCCTGGAATATATATTTCTGAAAATACTTTTAATACTCTTTTATACCCTTTTGAACTACAACATAGAGTAGATGGCCAAACCAGGAGATGAAACTTTTTGTATATGATCCTAAGACCAAAATCCATTTTTGAGAATTTTTGTAAATTTTTACCAACCTTGGAAGTAGCCCTAATATTTTAATCTATTTCCTGGAATTATTTTTATTCAGAAATGTTTTAAAACAGTAATGGGCTCCCCTCCCTCCTTTCTCTCTCTCCCGGCCGGCCCAGCCCGTTCCATCGTGCGCCTTAGACTGACGACCGGACCCCACCTGTCGGCGCCAAATCCCTCCCCTCGCGCGCGAACCCGACACCGCGGCCCCACCCATCAGCCTTCCCGTTCGCTCGCTCGCGCCCGCTGGCCAGTGGACCCCGCTTGTCAGATCCGTCGTCAACCTCGCGCCGTCGCCCCCAAACTTCGCCGGCCGCCTTTACTCCCTCGGATCCGCTCATCGCCGGTCCCCTCCCCTTCATTATTCGCCAGCATTAAAACCCCCGGATCACGTCGCCCGTTTCCCCTTTAATCCCACGCGTAATCCCCCCCGCTGTCGCCCGCATGCAGAGAAACCGCTCGCCGGCGTTAACTCACTGCCCTCCCCCGATGGCGCCCTCCCTGTCCCCATCGGCACCCCTATTTAAACCGTCGCCCTGCACCGCGTTCGGTTCACGCACCCATACACACTCAGACCAAGCAGAGCGCACACACGTCGCCTGTTAGCGCCCTCCCCCTGTTTCATCTCCGGCCACCGTTCGCCGTCGCCGCGGACCACCTCCGCCCGTGCCTCCGCCATCAAAGTGACCGCAAGGACGATCCCTACCTCGGCCACGCCTCCGTTGGTCGAGGAGATCGCCGGAACACCATCGCCGACGAGGAGCCCGAACCACTCCGCCGTCTACCCTCGCCGCCGACCACGCTCCGTCGACCCCTCACCTCGCCTAAGGTACCTTCGTGACCGCCGTAGTGCCCTCTTTCCATTTTTAGGCTTATCTTGGGCCGCCGTCGCTCGCCGTGGCCACCGGCCCGCTCGCCGTCGTCGGAGAAGACGACCGGCACGGGTCGAGTACCCGTGCCGTGTCGGATCTGATCCCGACCGTGCGATCGCGATTGGACGACGCACGTGAGCCCGCGTGCGCAATCTAATCCGCACCGTTAGATCTCGGCGAAGGGGTATGTTTTAATCTCGTGCGTCCGTTAGTTTTTAAAACCCGCGGTTGATCTGGATCGTTCATCGCGTACCGGTTCGATGTTTTAATCCTGGCCGTCCACGTCGACTTACGCGTCCCGCCTCGCCCTCGCGCGTTGGATCTGGATCCGACGGTCCAGATCAACTCGGCGCACGCGCACAGTGCGCGGGTTCACCGTGAGCCTGGCTCACCGTGGACCCGAGGAGTTTAAAATTTGAAAATAAATTCCAGAAAAGGTTTAAAACTTGTAAAATTCATATCTGGCGCATTTGAACTCTAAAAATTGCCATTCCAATTTCAGAAAATTCATAATATTATTCTCTACATGTTTATACAATAAAAACAGTAGGTTTACATTGGACATTTCATGATTATTTAAATGAATGTTTAAATACCCTTAGGTTAGAAATGTAAATTTAATTGTTTAAATTCCAGTAAAGTTTATATTTAATTATTTCCTGTTGATATGAACAAATCACTAAGTTTTCTATGGAACTTTCATTTTAAATCTATTAAATAACTTAAAATTGAGAATCACCCCTTTTAAAACCCTTTTTCAAAGGATAACACTTCATTTTAATTCATTTTAAAATTATTTATAAACTAAATTTCAGAACTCTAACAACTTGATTTATTTCTAATCAAACCAACTTAAACCTATGAGATTATTATGTGATGTTATATTGTTTGGTGGAATGTTGTATTTATTTTATTTTACTTTACTATATCAAAAAGACTACGACGTCACCGAGGAGCCGGAATACTTCCTGGAAGTCCCTCCCTCGCCTTTCGCTGAACAAGGCAAGTCACCAAACCAATCTTTTGAGCATATTGAACCCATGTTTGATTAAACTATCGCTAAAAATCCATAGGTTATACATGCATTAGTCAAATGAACCCTTACATTATAATTATTTAGGATCCCCCGACCTTGATGTGCAACCCAAGCCATGCTATCTCGCCTAAACCTCCTTGTCACCATATGATCAATGATATTAGTTAGTGTCCAATGTATTGACACGATCGCTATAGGATAAAAATGAGTCGTAGTAAAATGGTTCTATTATATGATCCCCGTTACTTCTTATCCTTGGATTTCTGTTGGTGATGAGTTATGGTTGTGAGTGTATGCATGGTGGGTTCCGGGTGCAAGCTAGGGCATTGGTCGGTAGCACCCGGGGCACTATAAGGACCGGTCTGAGGGATCCGTTGCAATACACTTACGTACTAACCACAAGTCTAGTGGGTAAGTCCTAACTAAGGTATGGGTATTTCCAAACCGAGGCCACCATTTGGAGATGGGTCAAGTTGCACCTGCGGGTGACTTGTACCAATGTGGCACAAAAGGGGGTGCGACGTTAACCGGGATGCGGCCCGGCGCGCCGGCGAAACCTAGAGTGGGTGGTTATCGCTTGGAACATCTCATATCGAGGTTTTGGCACGAGTTCCCGTGGTATGGGTCATCTCGTTTGGGATGAGTGCGTGCCTTGTGGGTACAGTAGTACATCTCTGATCAGAGTCTTAAATCTTTTCGAAAAGCCGAGCCCACGGTCAAGGGCGGGTTGCGTGACATCCCCCAGTTAGTTTATTTTGAGTATGTATGTGCATGATGTACTGACATATAAGGACCGTTGAGCGAGGTGGGGCTGACTGTACCCCTCGAGTTAGTTGATGTTGATGTTGTTCATGTTTACTTTCCGCATGATTAAAATATGATTACACTAAATGCAATAACTGTAACTGTACTTTTCCGCAATGTTAGCCATTACCCTTCCTTGTTTATTATCCTGCATTATTACTTGCATTTGCGGTGGCTTGTTGAGTACTTTTTGTACTCATACCCGTTGGACTCCACAGAGGATGCTTACTACGAAGACGGTCTGGAGTAGCGACCCAGTCGAGAAGAAAAATCCTGAAGAAGATGTTCGTCATGCCGTTATCTAATTATTTTTATTTACTGTTTTTATTAAAACTGCGATGTAATAAATATGGTCTGCGTACCATGAATACTGTCGTATGTACGATTGTCGCATGATGAACCTCTTGTATTATTGTTTTTCTTATGAAATTCAATAATGTCTCGATTTGTTAAATCGGGGCGCTACAAGGAGTTCGAGACACCATGGCAAAATGCTTCCCTTTAGCTCTTCAAGGAGTAGCATTAAGGTGGTTCTGGTCTTTGAAGCCAGGATCAATTAATTCATGGGGGCAGCTGAAGAAGAAGTTTGTAAGCAATTTTCAAGGCACCTTCGTGCCTCCAATATCGACGGGAAGTCTTTTCCAGGTGAAGCAACTCCCTGGAGAGACATTGAGGCAATATTTCAAGCGCTTCGCTCATACGAAGTCGCAGATCCTAGGGTTGAGTACATCTTCGGTAGTTGACGCAGCTCGACAAGGGGTCATTCATCAAGGCCTCCTTGATAAACTTCACCAGAAAAGCATATCTTCTGTCTCTCAATTGATGTCATACTTTGAAGAATATGCGAGGTCGGAAGAAGGTTGGCTTCGAAGAACTGCAGCTACTCCCTCCGTACTGCAGGAAGTAAAAGTGGAAGTAAAAACTTTGGCACAGCCGCGGGAACCAGTCTTCGAAGTTCAACATGATAGGAGAAGGGGGCAAAAGCATCCCCGTTCTGAAGTCCTGAACATTGCACCCCCGCAAAAGTTCACACAGAGAGCTCCACAACCTTCGGGAAACAAGGTCAGCGGATGGAGGCCACCAGGGAAAACGGCTGGCAAAGGCCAGACCCTTTTCTGCTGTATTCATGGTGAAAACCGAAGCCACACAACTGATACTTGCAAGGCTATACTTACTCTAAGAGGAGAGTATCTAGAAAGAACTTCGGGTCGAGGTACTACTGACCGAGTTCCAGCTGAAGTGCGCCCAGAGCCTGTCCAGGCTGTGGCGCAGATAGAAAACTTCGAAGCTGCAAGACGCCCTCCGGTGGCCAATGTTATGCCACCTCCGAAGCAAGAAGAAGGGCAAGACCGAGGAAAAAGAGTAGTCCTCCCCATCTCCGGAGGAGGTACCCTCGGAAGCATGTCAAAAAGGCAGAGAAGAGAGTATGTCAGAGAAGTGGGCCACATTGGAACTTCGTCATCTACAGCTGCTATGCCGGAATGGTCTCATGTACCAATATCCTTTTCTGCAGAAGATGCAGCTGGCATTAAATTCCCACATGTAGACCCACTTGTCATTACTGCTGACATTGCAGGAACTGAGGTTCGAAGGGTGTTAATTGACGGAGGCAGTTCGGCAGACATTATTTTTATTCAAGCCTTCGATCAATTGTGCATCTCCAGAAAACACCTTCTTCCAGTGGCTCGTCCTTTGCAAGGCTTCGCAGGACCTCCGCTTGATGCACTCGGCCAAATAGGCCTAGAAGTTACCTTCGGAGAAGGATTGTTAGCCAGGACTGAGGAAGTAATCTTCGACGTTGTAGATGATCCATATGCCTACAACATCATCTTCGAAAGAGGCATGTTAAATCAGTTCGGAGCTGTGGCACATCACAATTATTTGTGTATGAAGATGCCCACGCAAGCAGGAGTCCTTACTGTCTTCGGAGATCAAGCTACTGCCCGAAGAGCAGAATATGGTCACGGCCCCCCTCTTGATCCAAGACAAGTAAATAACGTGCAAGATGATCAAGAAAATTTTTCAGCTCCTTCTGAGTCTTCGAAGAAATCCTTCCCAAGACCAAGTCCTGAAGGAGAGATTGCAGCGAAGATTATTGTTAAAGATGGTAAAGAATATACATTTCAATTTGGTAAAGATTTACCTCCAGAAGTTGCAACCTCCTTGGAAAAAGTGGTGGAAGAGAATTTAGATGTTTTCGCTTGGTCTGACGAAGATATCACCAGAGTTGATCGGGATATCATTGAACATAGTTTGCTTGTAAACCCGAAGGCCCGGCCTGTTCGGCAAGGACTCCGAAAAATGTCTGCAGAAAGAGCTGTTCTGGTGAAGGACGAAGTTGAAAAATTGTTGAAGGCTGGGATTATAAGAGAAGTGGCTCACACAGAATGGTTAGCCAACCCAGTCTTCGTCAAAAATAAATCCTCTGGGAAGTGGCGCATGTGCATTGATTTCACATCCTTGAATAAAGCATGCCCTCGAGACCCCTACCCCATGCCCCGAATTGATCAATTGGTCAACTCCACCGTAGGTTCGGAGTTATTAAGCTTCCTTGACGCGTATTCTGGTTATCATCAATTATGGTTGAAGCGCGAAGATGAGATCAAGACAAGCTTCGTAACTCCCTCGGGAGTCTTTTGTTATCTAAGAATGCCGTTTGGCTTAAGAAATGCCGGGGCTACTTTTTCGAGGTTAGTTGCTAAGGCTCTAGGTCATCAATTAGGTCGTAATGTGGAGGCCTATATGGATGATATTGTAATAAAGAGTGCTTTAAAGCACCAACATAGCCTAGACCTAGCAGAAACATTTAATAGCCTTCGTGCATGTGGGATCCGTCTTAACCCCGAAAAATGTATCTTCGGGTCTAAGGCTGGGAATTTGTTAGGGTATTTAGTTTCAAGCAGGGGGATTGAAGCTAGCCCTACTCAAATAACTGCGCTACAAAAGATGGCTCCTCCGGAAAATTTAAAGCAAGTGCAAAAGCTGACTGGACGTCTGGCAGCACTTAGCAGGTTTTTAGCAAGGTCTGCGGAGAGAAGCTTGCCTATATTTAAAGCATTGAAAGGGTCCGAAGATTTTGCATGGACACTGTTGGGGGAAAATATCTCATCTTCGGGGTTATTGCCGAAGCAACATAAAGGCAGACAGCGGATTCGAAGGTTCCCAGACGATCATCTTCGAAGATACCCAGAACCCAGTTCGAAGTACGAAGATAGGCATTGGTTCGAAGTACATCTTCGAACTAAGGCTTTTCAAGATCTTTTCTGCCAGCTAAGATGGAAGACTTATCTTCTTTCTCATTAGATTAGTCTTTTACCATTTTAGCCCTATTAAGGGAACCGAATAGTTTCCACTATGTCGGTTGTAATAGAGGGGTAAATAGGTCTTTTCCTTAATGTTTGGGCCTATAAATACCCCCCCATTTCACCCTGTAATAGGGACCGAATACCAGTTATTCAATACACACATTCAAACTATTCTAAGTTATTATCCTTTCGGAGGCTTAGAACAGTTCTCTTCGCAAACACTTCGTTTGTTAGTTTCTCTTCTACAGAAACCTGTTAGCGTAATCTTTTACGCCAACAGTTGGCGCCGTCCGTGGGGAGCTTAGTCCGAAAAACTTCGTTCTCTACCAACTTCTTACATCATGCCTCCTAAGCGGAGCGCACCCCGCAATCCCACTCGGAGGTCCTCTCGGATCTCCGAAGAGATACCCTTCGACACAGTTGAAGTCGGAGGGCCTTCGACTTTCCCTCCACACACTCCGGAAGGGGCTTCCATCCCTCGCTCATACGAAGCTTCTCTGCCAACCCCTTCCATACTCCGACCGCCCGGTGTCCCTTCTCCACCCTCCATCCCAATTCGAACTGATCCTACCAGTTCTCAAGACCCGGAAGATCCTTCCGGAGGAAATGAAAATAATCTTGGAGATATGGCCACTCAAATGGCCAACCTTCAAGCTGAAGTGGCAAGGTGGCGACTGGAAGCTGCGAGCAGGCTTCGCTCTCAAGCCACCCCAACCATCCCAGAAGTGCCCGAAGACGATGATCTCGATTATCCCGAAGCCCCGGAGAACGCCTCCTTCGATAATGAATCTCCGCTGCATCCTGAGCTGCAGAAGGTTCGCTTTGATCCAAAGTTTAAAACTTCGAAGCTCTGTAAGTATGTCGGAGATGAAGATCCCGGAGAGTTCGTTCGTTCTTATGCCCTAGCAATTGAGGCTAGCGGAGGAGTTCGAGACACCATGGCGAAGTGCTTCCCTTTAGCTCTTCAAGGAGTGGCATTGAGATGGTTCTGGTCCTTGAAGCCAGGATCAATCAATTCATGGTCGCAGCTGAAGAAGAAGTTTATAAGCAACTTTCAGGGCACCTTCGTGCCTCCTATGTCAACAGGAAGCCTTTTCCAGGTGAAACAGCTCCCCGGAGAAACATTGAGGCAGTACTTTAAGCGCTTCGCTCATACGAAGTCGCAAATTCGGGGGCTGTCCGCATCTTCAGTGGTTGATGCAGCTCGGGAAGGCGTCAGTCATCAAGGCCTTCTGGATAAGCTTCATAGGAAAAGCATCTCCTCGGTCTCTCAGTTGATGTCATACTTCGAGGAGTATGCGAGGTCAGAAGAGGGTTGGCTTCGGAGGACTGCTGCTACTTCGTCCATATTGCAAGAAGTCAAAGTAGAAGTGAAAACTTCGGCACAGCCGCAGGAACCAGTCTTCGAAGCGCAACATGATCGGAGAAGAGGGCAAAAGCACCCTCGTTCTGAAGTCATGAATATTGCACCCCCACAGAAGTTTGCACCAAGAGCTCCACAGTCTACGGGGAACAAGGCCAGCGGTTGGAGGCCACCAGGGAAAACGGCTGGCAAGGGCCAGACCCTTTTCTGCTGCATTCACGGAGAAAATCGAAGCCATGCAACTGATACTTGCAAGGCTATACTTACCCTAAGGGGAGAGTACTTAGAGAGAACTTCGGGTCGAGGCAGTACCAACCGAAGTCCAGCGGCAACGCGCCCAGAGCCGGTCCAAGCTGTGGCGCGGATAGAAAATTTTGATGCTGCAAGACACCCTCCGGTGGCCAATGTTATGCCACCTCCGAAGCAAGAGGAAGGGCAAGATAGAGGAAAAAGAGTAGTTCTCCCTATCTCCGGAGGAGGTACCCTCGGAAGCATGTCCAAGAGACAGCAAAGAGAGTACGTTCGGGAAGTAGGTCATATTGGGACTTCGTCATCTGCAGCTGCAATGCCGGAGTGGTCTCACGTTCCGATATCTTTTTCTGCGGAGGATGCAGCTGGTATTAAGTTCCCGCACGTAGATCCATTGGTTATCACTGCTGATATTGCGGGCACTGAAGTCCGAAGGGTGCTGATTGACGGAGGTAGTTTGGCAGATATCATTTTTGTTCAAGCCTTCGATCAGTTGTGCATTTCCAGGAAGCATCTCCTTCCAGCGGCTCGTCCTCTGCAAGGCTTCGCAGGACCCCCGCTTGATGCACTTGGCCAGATAGGCCTGGAAGTTACCTTCAGAGAAGGTTTATTGGCCCGTACTGAAGAAGTAATCTTCGATGTGATAGATGCCCCGTATGCTTACAACGTCATCTTTGGGAGGGGCATGTTAAACCAGTTCGGAGCTGTGGCGCATCACAATTACTTGTGCATGAAGATGCCCACACAAGCCGGAGTCCTTATAGTTTTCGGAGATCAAGCCATTGCTCGGAGGGCGGAATATGGTCATGGTCCCCCTCTTGATCCGAGGCAAGTAAACAGTGTGCAGGATAATGAAGAAATTTTTTCAGCCTCCTCCGAAGCTTCGAAGAAGTCCTTTCCGAGACCAAGTCCCGAAGGAGAGATTGCAACGAAGGTCATTGTTAAAGATGGTAAAGAGTACACTTTTCAATTTGGTAAAGATTTACCTCCTGAAGTTGCAACCTCCTTGGAAAAAGTGGTGGAAGAAAATTTGGATGTCTTCGCTTGGTCTGACGAAGATATCACCGGAGTCGATCGGGATATCATTGAACACAGTTTACTTGTAAAACCAAAGGCCCGGCCTGTTCGACAAGGTCTCCGGAAGATGTCCGCAGAAAGAGCTGCTCTAGCTAAGGACGAAGTTGAAAAATTATTGAAGGCTGGGATTATCAGAGAAGTGGCTCACACAGAATGGTTAGCCAACCCAGTCTTCATCAGAAAGCAGTCTTCCGGGAAGTGGCGCATGTGCATTGATTTCACATCCTTGAATAAAGCATGCCCACGTGACCCCTACCCCATGCCCCGAATTGATCAACTGGTTGACTCCACTGCAGGTTCGGAGTTATTAAGCTTCCTTGACGCGTATTCTGGTTATCATCAAATATGGTTGAAGCGCGAAGATGAAATCAAGACAAGCTTCGTAACTCCTTCGGGAGTCTTCTGCTATGTAAGAATGCCTTTCGGCCTAAGAAATGCCGGTGCTACTTTTTCAAGATTAGTTGCTAAGGCTCTACGTCATCAACTAGGTTGCAATGTGGAGGTCTATATGGATGATATTGTAATAAAGAGTGCTTTAAAGCACCAACATAGCCTAGACTTAGCAGAAACATTCAATAGCCTTCGAGCATGTGGAATCCGTGTTAACCCCGAAAAATGTATATTCGGAGCTAAGGCTGGAAAATTGTTAGGGTATTTAGTTTCAAGCAGGTGAATTGAAGCTAGCCCTACTCAAATAACTGCGCTGCAGAAGATGGCTCCTCCGGAAAATTTAAAGCAAGTGCAAAAGCTGACTGGGCGTCTAGCAGCACTTAGCAGGTTTTTATCAAGGTCTGCGGAGAGGAGCTTGCCTATATTCAAAGCATTGAAAGGGTCCGAAGATTTTGCATGGACACCGGAGTGTCAGAAAAGCTTCGAAGATATTAAAGAGTATCTCAGTAATCTTGCTACACTCACGGTGCCTAATGCGGACGAAACCCTACTCCTGTACCTTGCAGCTATAGGTTCAGCTGTCAGCGCAGTCCTTGTCAGAGAAGTGGATTTCAATGGGAAGTTGGTCCAAAATCCTGTTTATTTTGTATCCGAAGCATTATCAGGAGCGAAGACAAGATACTCCGAACTTGAGAAGTTCGTTTATGCTCTGATAATGGCTTCGAGGAAGCTAAGACATTATTTTTTGGCTCATAATGTAATTGTACCAACTTCGTATCCTTTAGGAGATATGCTCCGAAGCAAAGATTCCACTGGAAGGATTGGAAAGTGGGCAGTCGAGCTGGCACCCTTCGGCATATCTTTCTTGGCAAGGACAGCTATCAAATCCCAAGTCCTAGCAGACTTCGTAGCAGAGTGGACTCCACCTGCGAATTTGGCTCCGGAGAAGTCAAGTGACGGAGTTTGGACTGTTTACTCCGATGGGGCTTTCCAAGCATCCGGAGCAGGCATTGGGGCAGTGTTGATTTCACCGTCAGGGCAAAGAGCAATGTACTCCGCAAGACTCAACTTTAAGTCTACCAATAATATAGCGGAGTATGAAGGGATTCTATTGGGACTTCGAAAAGCACGTGCTCTAGGGGCTACAAGAATAATTATAAAGACAGATTCTCATATAGTAGCAGGGCACGTAGACAAAAGTTTCCAAGTTCGGCATCCACAGCTTGCAAAGTATTTAGAAGAAATCCGTAAAATCGAAGCACACTTCAAGGGTATTTCCATTCGGAGTATACCAAGAGCGGAAAACGTGCAAGCGGACATTTTAGCGAAGGCTGCAGCTGGAGCTGTGGATGTGCCCGAAGAAGCTTTCTATGAGGAGCTCAATATACCTTCGGTGCCACAAATTCCCTCTGCGGAGATTCTTTGCATTCCTAGTGCAGATTGGAAAAATTCAATCATGGAACTTTTGCAAGGAGGAACAAATTTGCCCGAAGAGCCCCAGTTGTCAAGATTAAAGCTCAGAGCCAGAAACTATCAGATAATCAACGGTATATTATACAAGGCCGGAGTATGTTCCCCTCTACTCCGATGTATACCTCAAGCCGAAGGCCAAGAAATTCTTCGAGAAATTCATGAAGGCCTTTGTGGAAGCCATTTAGCCCCTAGAGCTTTGGCAGGAAAAACACTTCGCCAGGGGCTTTATTGGCCCACAATAACAGCTGATGCGGAGAGCTTGGTCCGCACTTGTCAAGGATGCCAATGGATGGGTCGACGGAGTCATCGCCCACCAACAGCTCTTCAAGTCATTGCTCCGGTATGGCCTATGGCCAGATGGGGTATGGATTTAATTGGTCCCTTTCCGTTAGCAAAGGGAAATCTGAAGTTCGCAGTGGTAGCTATTGAATATTTTTCTAAGTGGGTGGAAGCAGAACCCTTAACAGCTATCACTTCGAACAATGTACAGAAATTCTTCTGGAAGAACATTATTTGCTGGTTCGGAGTGCCTAGATACCTCACAGTTGATAATGGAACGCAGTTCGACGCAGAACCCTTCAGGAAGTTTTGCGAAGATCTAGGCATTCAGCTATGCTTTGCTGCAGTGAGGCATCCTCAGTCGAATGGAGCCGTAGAGCGAGCCAATGGAAATATTTTATCAGGGTTAAATCGAAGAATAGTAGGATTAGCAAAGGAACTGTGGACCGAAGAGCTTCCGAAGATTCTGTGGTCCATTCGGACTACGCAAACAAGGTCCACAGGTTTTACTCCGTTCAGACTACTATTCGGAGATGAAGCTATGACTCCAACGGAGCTCAAAGGGGGATCATTTCGCAGCACCGAACCGGACATTGAAGAAGAAAGACAAGCTTCGTTAGATTTATCAGAAGAAACAAGACTTCGAGCTGTAGCTAATTTATCAAAGTATCATCAGCAGATGAAGGCTTGGTATGACCCGAAGTTTAAGCTCAACGAGTTAAGGCCAGGTCATCTTGTTCTACGAAGCATTATAGCACCAAGGAATAAATATAAATTTTGCTGAAATTTAAATAATTAAATTTGTAATTTACTCTAAGGGCATTTGAATACTTTATTAAGTAAGAATGAAATATTCAAAGTAAACATATTGTTTTTATTGCATTAACATGTAGAGAATAAAGTTACAAATTTTCTGGAATTAGAATGATAATTTTTGGAGTTAAAATGCCCCAGATATGAATTTTAGAAGTTTAAAACCATTTCTGGACTTTAAATTAAATCCAAAACAGTCTCGGGTCCACGGTGAGCCAGGCTCACGGTGAACCCGCGCACTGTGCGCGTGCGCCGGATCGAGATCCACCGTTGGATCACGATCGGGCGGTCACGGGCGAGGCGGGGGAGTTAAGTTATCGCGGACGGCCAGGATTAAAACGCTGAACCGGTACGCATCGTGCGGCTCAGATCGAATGCAGGTTTTTAATACCGATGGACGCATGAGATTAAAACGTACCGATTCACTACGATCCGACGCATCTGATTAAACCGCGAGAACGATCAAATCTCCACCGTTGGATTTGGATCGCACGGCCGAGAGCGAATCCGACACGGCACGGGTACTCAGCCCGTGCCGGTCGTCTTCTCCGGCGACGGTGAGTGGGCCAGAGGCAACGGCGAGCGACGGCGGCCCTAGCTAAGCCTAGAAACGGAAAGAGGACGCTAAGGGGAACACGGGGATACCTTAGGCGAGGCGAGAGATCGACGGAGCGTGGCCGACGACGAGGGTCGATGGTGGAGTGGTTTGGGTTCCTCGTCGGCGATGGTTTTCCGGCGGGGTTCGTCGATGGCGGAGGGGTGGCCGAGGTCGGTGATGTCCTTGCGGTCACAATGGTGCGGTCAGCGAGGACGGAGGAGGTCACCGGTGAGCGTTGACCGAAGTGCGGGCAGCGGTGGAGAGTTAAAAGTTGTAGAGGGGGCGTTTTGTTCGATCTTGCGGTGTGTGAGCATGGTGGTCGAATGAGGGGTACCAGGGGGTTTATATAGGGTCACCGGTGGGGGCAGAGGGGGCGCAATTGGCGGTGGCTGAGGGTTAACGCGTTTAAACGCCGGTGAGCTTCGGGTTGCATGCAGATACATCGAATCGGGACGCGATCGGGCTGGTTTTAATGGGGGAAACGGTCGGCGCGTTGAGGGGAATTCATTGCTAGCGACGGATTAAAGGGAGGGGGCCGGCGGGGCAAATCCGAGGGGAATTGATTCGGCCGGTGAGGTTTGGGGGCGGTGGCGTGAGGTGGACGACGGTCCTGATAGGCGGGGCCACAGGCCAGCAAGCGCGGGTGAACGGGTGAGGAGACTGATGGGTGGGGTCAGGCGCGACGAGAGAGGGAGTCGGTTGGCGCCGACAGTTGGGGCCGAGGCGTCGGGTACGTGCGCATAGAGAGGGGGGTCACTGACGGGCGGGGTCCACAGGTCAGACGGGGCGCGCGGGGAGGAGTGGGCTGGGCTGGTCGGGATAGAGGGAAAGGGAGGGGGAGGCCCGTTACTATTTGGGCTACTTCCAAGGGTGATAAAAATTTGTAAAAATTATCAAAAATATCTTTTGGTCTTGGGAACTCATACAAAATTTTCTAGCCTCTGATTTGGTCATTTCATCTAGGTTATAGTTGAAAAAGGTTAAGGAGGGCATTAAAGGTATTTCTAAAATAAATAATTCCAGGAAAATATATTAAATGATATTTTTATTTCTTGGAAAATTTGGGGTGTTACAGAACTTCTCCACATGGACACTGTAGGTCCTTCTCGGGTTAGTTCTTTGGGCGGCAAGTGGTATGTCTTAGTAATTTTCGATGATTTCTCTCGTTACTCTTGGGTCTTCTTTCTTGCCAGCAAGGATGAAGTTTATTCACACTTTCAGAGCTTGACTTTGAGACTTTTCACAGAACTTCCTGGTGCATTGAAATTCATTCGAAGAGACAATGGCACTGAGTTTAAGAACAGTCTCTTTATTGACTTTTGCATGGAGCATGGTATAGAATATCAATTCTCTGCTCCGCATGTTCCTCAACAGAACGGTGTTGTTGAGAGAAAGAACCGAACTTTGGTTGAGATGGCTAGGATGATGCTCGATGATCACAGGACTCCTAGAAAATTCTGGGCTGAGGCCATGAACACTACCTATTACATCTCAAACCGAATCTTCTTGTGCTCAATTTTCAACTTGACATCTTATGAGCTACGTTTTGGGAGACAACCCAAAGTTACTCATCTTCGAGTCTTTGGTTGTCATTGCTTTATCCTAAAACGTGGAAATTTGGATAAATTTGAGTCGTGCTTTTCTGACGGCATCTTTTTGGGTTACACTACACATGGTCATTCTTATCGTGTTTATAATTTGGAAACTAACATTGTCATCGAGTCATGTGATGTGACCTTTGATGAATCAACCCCCTCTGTTAGTTCTACCTTTGAACAGGCAAATGAACACGACATGGAACAGACCATCTTCGAAGAATAAGATCCTAGAGAGTTCGAGGATGAACCCCTAATACCGTCGACATCAACCCCCGAAGCCGACCACGCTTCGACTACTTCGGCACAAGGTCCCGAAGCAACTACCTCGACATCAGTCATCTTGGACCGCTCAAACGCACAAGTTGAGGGGGAGACTGCATCCCGCCGTGAGGCTCCACATCATGTTCAAAGGATGCATCCTCCTGAGCAGATCATTGGTGAGCTTGATCAAAGGGTAACACGTTCTCATGCTCATTTCATTGATTCCGCTTTTGTTGCTTCTTTTGAGCCCTTAGATGTTAGTCATGCACTTTCTGATTCTAGTTGGATCAATGCCATGCATGAAGAGCTTGAAAATTTTGAGAGAAACCAAGTCTGGACTTTAGTTGATCCTCCACCAAATGTTCATTTCATTGGAACAAAATGGATTTTCAAAAACAAACAAGGGGGGATTGGACTGTAGTTAGAAACAAGGCTAGACTTGTAGCTTAGGGTTATTCTCAATTAGAAGGGATTGATTTTACTGAAACTTTTGCACCTATTGCGCGTCTAGAGGCCATTAGGATTTTGCTTACCTTTGCAACATCCCGTGGATTCAAACTCTATCAAATGGATGTCAAAAGTGCTTTTCTTAATGGCTTCATAGGCGAAGATGTTTATGTAAAACACCCCCTAGCTTTGAAAACCCCAAATACCCACATAAAGTCCTTAAACTTCATAAGGCTCTTTATGGGCTCAAGCAGGCCCCTCGGGCATGGTATGATAGACTTAAGTCTTTTCTGCTTGAGCGGGGGTATTTGATGGGATCTGTTGATAAAACCCTTTTCACTCTCAAGCATGGCAAAGATTTCCTCCTGGTCTAGATTTATGTGGATGATATCATCTTTGGTGGCTCTTCTCATGCTTTGGTTGCCGAGTTTGTAGATACCATGAGCAGGGAGTTTGAGATGTCCATGATGGGCAAACTCACATTTTTCCTCGGTTTGCAAATCAAGCAAAGCAAACAAGGTACATTCGTACACCAGACGAAGTACACCAAGGACCTGCTCAAGAAGTTTGACATGGCTGATGCTAAGCCCCTCTCTACTCCAATGGCTAATTCGATAGCATTGGACCCTAACGAGGATGGAGAATCCATAGACCAGAAGGAGTTCCGAAGCATCATCGGTTCCCTCCTCTACCTGACTGCTACGAGGCCGGATATACACTTCGCAGTGTGTCTGTGCGCTCGTTTTCAGGCTTCACCACGAGCTTCGCACCGCCAAGCGGTAAAGCGCATTCTCAGATATCTCAAACATACCGTCGAATTTGGTATTTGGTATTCTGTGTCTTCCTCTTTGCGTCTTCGAGGTTATTCCGATGCGGATTTTGCTGGGTGTAGGATTGATAGGAAAAGTACCTCTGGTACTTGTCATTTTCTGGGTACTTCACTGGTTTGCTAGTCTTCCAGCAAATAGTCTAGTGTTGCACAATTGACGACTGAGGCCGAATATGTTGCTGCAGCTAGCTGTTGCTCTCAGATTTTGTGGATGGTTTCCACTTTGCGGGATTTTGGGTTAGATTATAAGAATGTTCCACTTTTCTGTGATAACACTAGTGCTATTTGTATTGCAAACAACCCGGTTCAGCATTCCATAACAAAACACATTGATGTGCGATATCATTTTCTCAGAGATCATAATGAGAAGGGTGATATTGATTTTCAATATGTTGATACCCAACACCAGCTAGCCGATATTTTTACAAAACCCCTCGATGCTTCTCGTTTTGCCTACTTGCGTGGGGAACTTGGTGTTTGTCACCCTTACGACATTTTGTGAGGGGGAGCATATTTTGATTGTCTTGCATATACTCCTTATGTGTGAAATTGCATTTACATCTTTTGCACTTATATGCCTGATTATAATTCATGTAATCATGTCAGCTCAGCTCTATTTAATATGTCTGAAACATTTTGTGCATGATGTTTTTTTCCAAAATCAAATCATGCTCACTGCTTAGTCTTACGTCTAGCATGTTTAGGCATGACTGCTTTAGCTATCTTTTATCTGCTTGATAGCAAGACACCTTTTCTCTAGATACTAAACATTGCAACTTGAAAAATTGTATTCATGGGTATTCATCAAGTGCTAAACAATTTGGTCACTAAATTAAAAAAATCAAAAAATCCTTGATTTGTATGCTACAAGTGAAAAGATCCAGGTGGGTTTGTTTGTCACACTACTCTATTCTAGACTGCTTACCATTGCACATTGGTGTGAACTGGGATAGTGTAGTGTATGCCAAAATCACCGCCTTAAGCTTCTGATGGCTTTCATGCATAGGCTTGGCTTGATTGGAAAGTATAAGGTAGACAAACAAATAACCCCTGGCATTATGAAAAGAACAGAAAATTCATTGATCATCAAGTTTGCTTTTAATGCTCCACTAGAACTGGACTTGTCTGTCTAGAGTAGAAATTGACTAGCTTTGCGCAGTCTGTGCTTTTACTTGTCTAGTTACCTTGATTGAGTGGTGATGCTTTTATTTCAAAATGATAAAATCACATGCTGTCATCATGTTTTTTAGAGAATGTTAAATTGAGCTGAGCACATGATAATTGGTATTAATGTTGGCATATTTGTGCTTTATATGTCTTTGCAATTCTGCCCATTTCGAAGTTGTGCATCTTTTGATTAATGCTCCTTGATGCTTGCACTGCCAAAGGGGGAGAAATTTCTGAGTTCTCTGTCGCAAGGGGTAAAATAACATAGGGGGAGTTTGATTGCCGAAGGGGCTTTTACTCTTTTGAAAAAGGGGGAGGAAAATTCTTTTGTCAAGTGACATGGTTTAGCTCATTTCTGAGTTCTATGGTCACTTGTGCGCTGAATTTTTTCAAATTTTCTTGAACTTGAATCTGGTTGTCAATGCACTCATCAAGGGGGAGATTGGGAAACGAAGGGTTGGTTTCGGAGTCTGTGATGAGTGATTGACAGATATTTTCCTCTGATTCGAAGGGGTCCCTCCAAAGGGGTTCGGAGGTTGTTTCACCGAAGGGTTCGGTGGGTCTGTTTGCTGCAGCTGTTGCAGTAGAGTGTGACTATCGGAGGGGTCCGATAGTACACGATGACTTGGCTATATCGAAGTGTTCGGTACTTTGGGTGGTACACCAGAGTGTGTTCCAGAGGTTTCTTACCTAGAGAGGTCTCCGGGGTACTGTATACACTTGTCTATTTGTCTATGATGCGTAGGTGACTTCGAAGGTGACAGACGGTTCGCAGCAAGTGAATCTGGGTCAAGCGGGAGGCTTGATGCCAGGCGAGCGGGGAGCTCGGTCACGAAGACTGCGAAGGGGTCAAGGTCGGACCTCGGGTCGAGGTGCACCAGGAGAAGGCAGTAAGTGCGGAGTGTGGCTCCGGGTGAAGGTACCCCGAGACGAAGTCCTCGGAGGTGAGGCACTTCAAAGGGTACTCCGAATGGAGTGACTTCGGAGTTTGGTGGACCAAGTCCTCAACAATGAGGCAGGGCTTTCGAAGTGTGCTCTGGAGGGAGGCACTCGAAGGTATACCCGACGAAGGTCTCAGAAGTCGAGGTGCATCGAAGGCATGGTCCAGGTGAGGTTCGTCGAGGAGTGTGCTCGGGGAGAGACACTGCGACAAAGTTCTCATGGAATGCTTCATGCGGAGGCCTTGGACGAAGGAGGGACTTTGAAAGGTGGTACTCCGAAGGTGGGGCTTCGGAGTGAGGCTGACTTGAGGTACTTCAGCCAGGCATGGCTTCGGTACACGGGCTGATGGGGTTCGAGCTGGGAGAAGCTGCGAAGCCGTGGTGGTCCACTCCGGAAGTGTTGGTGCGAAGGCCCAAGGGCTTTGACGGCTTTGGCTCAAAACCGTCACTGTATCGAAGGCTGACTTCGTGTCTGCTCTGCAAAAGCTGATGTTGTCCCCTCTGCGAAGCTGACAAAAGAAGCCTCCAAATAAAGTAGACTACCAGTTGTACCCCCCTGTTCTGATGAGACAAAAACAGTGTAAACCCTAGGGGTAAAGTAGTCTATTCATAGGGCTGAATAGTACCTATAAATAGCGAAGCTAGCTAGGTCACATCAACACTTTGGACAGCCATTTTTGAGCTCCTGTGCTAGCCGCCACACACTTTGTATTCAGATCTGTGAGTTCATTTTGTGTTCCCTATTCAAGCAATGAAGCTTTGATTCTGTTTTCATTTACTTCTTGAACTTGTATGCTTCACACTGCATGCTTTGATTTCTCTGTGCACCATATTCTTCTGGGTTGAGTTTGTGCACTAGATCTTTTCTAGAGAGGTGTGTGAGAAGTCTGTCTGGGTGAAGTGTGTTTTTTAGTGTCTGTTCGCTCTGTGTAAACTGGAGGCTAGACCTCTCTGATTACTAGCGAAGCACTGTCTGGCTTGAATCGAAGCCCGTTTTCTTCCCTTATCGAAGTCCTTGGTGAAGTGTGTTCAGTTTGCGTTTAGACCTCCGAAGTGCGAAGCCTAGTACCAGTTGCTAGCAGTGAGTATTTGGTCGAAGTCCTCAGAGGGAAGTCTGCTCTTGCGAAGGGTGAAGTGCGAAGCCTGCTCGAAGGGACCCAGTGTGTGGAGCCTTCACTGACTTAGCACAGCTGAATCTTCGGGGTTGTGGGTGGAGTGAAGTCTTCTTGGCTTCGAAATTTTGCTCCTTGCGAAGCCTGATTTTGGAGCTATAAAATACCTCCGAACCAGAACTTCGAAGGGTGTGTTCGAAGCCTGTTCCGTAGAAGACAGAATTAAAACAGAAGGCTATTTTTAGTATAAAATTTTAAAAGCTCCCATTAACCCCCCCTCTGGTCGCCATTTCCGGTCCAACAAGGCGAGGCCAACTTAGAGAAGCCCCCCAAACACAAATCAAACTCAAAGCCCTAGCTTTGATCCCATTTACTTACCTTTTTTTTCCCTGTACCTCTTCGTTGGTTTGCCTAGAAGCCCTCTGCCGGCCACTTTAGAACAGTGGTAACCCTTGTTACTTCGCTTGTGAAGTATCTATTAATCTACGTAATAGATTTCTATCGCCTTGTTACTTCGCCTGTGAAGTATCCGCTAATCTGCGTAACAGATTGCTACCTTCGCTACTAGTGTAACACTTAGCAGAACTCGGTCCTCATTCTGAATTGGTACTTCGCACCTTCTCTGTTGCAGGTTCCCACGTTCAGAGCTACTTCATCGAAGGTGTCCGGAGCTGAGAGATCGGTTTCAGAGGTCATCAGGACATCCTTCGGCGAGACTACAGGCTTCGACAATAGGCTTCGCTAGCACACTTCGTCACAACAGGCTTCGCGAGAACCGTACTTCACTCTGGACGAAGTTATGCCCATGCGCGGCCCTCGCGTTATTATTCTATAATTTGCTGTATCGGAGACCTCACGCCAAACCCCACTGTTCGGAGGTGATCGTCATGTCTAGATCCGTTTGGGGTTCATCTTCGGCCGGATCAATCCGAACGCCGAAGGCACCCTTCGGCAGGGTACTTCGCACCAGACGCCGAAGGTATACTTCGGTGACCCCTTCGCATCAGACTTCGAAGCAGACAGGCTCCAACCGGTTTGCTGATTTTATTTTGTTTAATACATTTCTTTCGGCTAATTGGATTATTTTGTGTGATCTGATTGCCTGGCGACTCCACCCCCTTATCACGACTAAGGGTAGTCGGAACGCGACGTCTGTGCTGCGTCACGCTTAGGCTTGTTCCTATGTATCCTCACACTTTTGGATCATCGAACTGACCCAAGTGCGGGGGCACGTTCTCGTGTCAATACACTTTTTGGTGTCTCCGCTGGGACAGCTACGCCAACATGACAATTACGTCTACATCGGCTACCGGTACATCTACATCGACTACTACGTCTACACCGCCGATGGACACAATAGGAGGCGTAGATATCGAAAACCGCAACATCTTGACAACTACACTTGAAGATATCCGCGAAGAAGACCGAGCAGAGATCGAGGCAAAGTTAAAGGCACTCCAAGACATGATGCTTGGGGGCTACGTTAAGACATGCGTAGGCTTCATCAAGCATGACATCATCACCCCCGACCTCGCTCAGGTCCAGGTAACACCTGTATCGCCTCGTTTATCTTCTTTACAGATTGAGCAAAAAATAGCTGCATCAGTAGATCAAGCCGTTAGCGCTTCACTAGCCAACCGTCTAGATTCGGCAGTCAGTTCCCTAGTAGACGCAACTCTTAGGAGGTTCGGCTTTACCGAGGCCATACCCCCAGTTCCTATTGCTAGTGCACCTCTGGCAAACCACGTGTACGGCAGAACTAACGACAGCACTGGCACAACCATGTCTCCGGCCTCAACACTTATGGCCGAGACTAATCATTACACTTACGGTCAAACTAGCACTGCGTACCATGCACCACCGCCTACGCCGGTACCCATGCTGCCCGCACCGCATGCGTAGGCACCTGGACATGAGCACGTCATGCAGATGGCATGCAGGGAAGAGGCCCATGGCCGACACGCCGATATCCCACAACGTGTTGCGCCCCCGCATGAGAGGCGCGTGCAGGCAACATGCCAAGATGACATAGAGGAGCGAGTCCGCGCACTATTTAGGGAGTGTGCCGGCTTCGTGCCCAAGAGACGGGTTAGGGTTTACCGTAAGCCATACCCCGACCATCTTGATACAAGACCCTACCCCCACGGCTACAGAATCCATGAATTCACTAAGTTCGATGGCGAGGGTAGCAAAACTACACTAGAGCATGTTAGTCATTTTTTGGCACAATGTGGAGAGGTTAGCGGGATAGATGCCCTAAAAGTTAGGCTATTTTCTCTCTCGCTATCTGGCACCACTTTCACTTGGTTTTCGGCGCTCCCACCGAATTCCATTCAAACGTGGGACGATTTAGAGCAGAAATTCCATGATTACTTCTACACGGGTGAGACAAAACTTAGGCTTTCACATTTGACATCGGTTAAGCAGAAATCTAACGAGAACGCCTCTAAGTACATCAAGCATTTTAGGGATTCTAGAAACCGATGTTTTAGCCTTAATATTTCGGAAAGGGACTTGGCGGAACTAGCTTTTAATGGGTTGCGTTATGAAATTAAAGAGAGGTTAGATAACCAAAGCTGTTTAGAATTTAGCCAAGTTTTACAGCAGGCTCTGGTCCAGGAAGGCCGAACCAAAGATAAGAAGTTTGTTAAGACATTTAACAAGCCTAGGGCTGAAATCCACATCATGGAACACTCTAACGAGGAGGAGTAAGAAGAGGAGGATTTGGCCGACATGTACGTGGCCGAATGGGTTTGGAACGCTAAGAATAAACCTGTCACTTGCTCCGAGCTACGGCCATCTCCCACAAAGAATCAACCTAGTGAGGTCAAGTGCTCATTTGATATAACCAAGTGTGATAAAATATTTGATTTTCTCTTAAAAAGTAAGCTTCTCAGGTTACCTAAAGGTCAAGTCATTCCATCTGCCGATGAGTTAAAGATGCATCCATACTATAAGTGGCATGATTCACATTCACATAATACTAACGACTGCAATGTTTTTCGATGGTGGATCCAATCGGCCATAGAAGAAGGACGATTGAAGATATACCATAATCCAAAGATGAATCTGGATAAGGATCCTTTTCCCGTCAACGCCGTCGACCTCGGTGAGAAGAAGGTGTTGATTCAGCCAGAACAGGCCGAGTCAGCTAAGGGGAAGGATGTAATTGTTGGAGAACCGCGCACTCGCACGCTCATACCGAAGAACCCCGAGGCAGGAGTGTGGAAACAGAACATTGACACCCCCCTTGGCTAAGGCTCACAAGAGGCCGAAGGTAACGTATAACATGCTGTTGAACAAGCATCGAAGAAGGGTCAGGGAAGCAGGTCCCCACACTAAGAAGTTGGGACAGTCGAAGGGTCCAAGAACTGCGGAGGGCGACTTCAGACCGAAGCAGCAGAGCCCTCCGCACAACGGTTTCGGGCCACAGTGGCCTAGCGCCCCGCTCGGCCACTTCGGACCAAAATAGCCAAGCCCTCCGCACAACGGCTTCGAGCCTCAATGGCCAAACCCCCCATGCGGTGGCTTCGAGCCTCAGTGGCCAAACCCCCTATACAGCAACTTCGGCCCCTAATGGCTGAACTCTGCACTGTTATGGACGAGCTCTCTGATGAGAGGCTTCGAACCGCACTGGCCGAACGTACCTCTGGCATGGCGGGACCCTTCGCTGGTATGGCCTGAGACGCTGTCGACTCTGCCGAACACCCCTCCGGGCAACGGGTTCGGCTCACAGTGGGCGAGGCCACTAGATCCGCCGTTGCATCCACCGTACAACTGGGTGGGAACCCCTTGGGCTCCGTAAATATCTGGGTCGGGGTACCCTCCGCAACCTAACACTATGCCTTATTTTCCTTCGGAGTATTATGGATGGCAGGGACAAACAGACGCAACGAAGGGGGGCATCATCCACAGACTGTCCATGGTGCCTCCAAATTGGACCATGCAGAGCGATGCCGAAGGGTGCGGGCACGCGAAGGCCTAAGTCAGGGAATCCGAAGCTATCATGATCAGGGTGGGGTCTCAGGAGGTCACAATCCCGAAGGCTTCATCGCTGGAGTCTGACAGAGGAATGTCCCATACTTCGGTCGAAGCCCATGCCGAAGCTGAGTTCGATCGGCCGGGCAAGGCCGATCTGACTACCGGGGTTCGCAGCGAAGGCCCCTCCAAACACAGGGTGCACAAGGTCGGAGGGCGCAGTACCACTTCAGCCGGAGTAGATAGAAGCCGAACAGTATCACCCGACACAAAGCCGCAGCCATCTTGGGCACCTCTAGGCATGTCCAAATCATAGAAGAGATGCCTACAACGACTACGGGCATAGGAGATGCGCGAGAAGGAAGCTAAGGATGAGCGTGACGCTATCTTTGAATAAATCTGCCCTAGACCAGCTACAAAACAGGTATGGAGGGAGAAGCAGGTTGAGACAACCAACCCAGCTTCTAGTCCGAGCGACGACGACGATGATTACTCGCCCGTCTCCGAGGGGCCCGTGCCTCAGACGATGGACATCAACATCATCATGCTACCCGCCGAGTTCGCCCTGCCATAGGATGAGGCCGAGGTAGCTAATTGAACCTCGGCCCACGCAACGCCATCTTCGAGAAGCCCGAGGACTCGGTTCACCATCTAAAGCCTCTCTACGTTAGAGGTCACATTGATGGAAGGCCGATTTCCCGAATGTTCGTCGACGGCGGCGCCACTATTAACTTAATGCCTTACTCATTGTTGAAGAAACTTGGCAGGGACGAGGATGACCTGAAGAAGACCAACTTAATGCTCAACGGTTTCAATGGTGAGAGCTCCGAGGCCAAGGGCGTACTCTCCATGGAGTTGACGATGGGCAACAAGACATTGCCAACAGCATTATTCGTCGTTGACATACAAGGTAACTACATCGTACTACTTGGGCGTGATTGGATTCACGCAAACTGCTGTATTCCTTCTACCCTACACCATTGGCCGAAGTAGCATTGGCCGATGTATCGGTTGATGCCGTCCATAACAAAGTAGAGTGTCTGTCAGGTAGAGATCTTTCAGATTACGATTTTGTTAGTGTATCTAGAGGACGTTTTGTACCAGTGTCTGTAAAGCCGGCTGGAGTAGCACGACAGTTTTTGTATTAATAGTCATGTCTAGCAAGAGTAATCTAGATTGGCTAAAGTCTTGTGTGGAGCAATATCGGTCTAGCAAGGACGGTATTGCCGAGGCCATCGGGGACTTTAGCGAAGTAGAGAAGTTAGGACAAGGTTTTGCGTCAGCCGATCCATTGGAGGAAGTTGACATAGGTAATGGTAGCATCCCGAGGACGACTTTTGTAAACCAATGTTTACAGCCTGATGAAAAGGCTGAAGTAATAAAGTTACTTCGGTCGTATGTCGATTGTTTCGCATGGGAGTATAGCGAGATGCCGGGACTAAGCCGCGAGCTTGTGGAGCATCGGCTACCTATCAAGTCCGGATTTAGGCCTTAAAAGTAGCCTCCTCGTCGCTTTAACTCGGCCATCTACAACCGAGTTAAAGAAGAAGTAGAGCGACTACTCAAGGCTGGGTTTATTAGGACATGCAGGTACGCGGAATGGGTTGCTAACATCGTGCCTATAGAAAAGAAAGGGAGCGGCAAGATACGGGTATGTATTGATTTCAGGGTTCTGAACAGAGCCACTCCAAAGGACGAGTATCCAATGCCGATAGCCGACATGCTGATCAACGATGCTTCAGGACACAAGGTACTGAGTTTTCTTGATGGCAATGCTGGTTATAATCATATCTTTATGGCAAAAGAGGACGTCTACAATACTGCCTTTTGATGCCCTAGTTTTGTCGGTTTGTTCGAGTGGGTCGTCATGACTTTTGGTTTGAAGAATGCTGGCGCCACGTATCAGTGTGCTATGAACTTAATTTTTCATGACTTGCTAGGAGTTATGTTAGAAGTTTACATCGATGATAGGAGTTATGGGTAGTCAAATTAGACGCTATGGGAAACCATTTAGCCGATTTGAAGGTTGCTTTTGATAGGATGCGATAGTATGGTTTGAAAATGAACCCACTCAAGTGTGCTTTTGGCGTGTCGGCAGGTAAGTTCTTAGGTTTCATGATTCATGAGAGAGGCATAGAAATTGATCTTAAGAGGCTTGAGAAGATTAGAAACATTGTAGCGCCAACGTGCAAAAGGGACGTATAGAAGTTGCTAGGCAAGATGAACTATTTGCGTCGCTTTATATCCAACTGGTCCGGCAAGATTGATGCCTTTGTCCCCATACTCCGGATAAAGAATGAAGCCGAGTTCACTTGGGGGGCAAGCCAGCAAAGTGCCTTTGAAAAGATCAAGGAGTGCTTGTCATCACCGCCTATGGTAAGAGCACCCAAAGCCAAGATTCCATTTCGGCTATACATCGCTGCTGAAGATAGCGTGATTGGGGTCGTGCTGACCCAAGAGGTAGAAGGAAAAGAGTACATCATCACATTCTTGAGCTGCCGCCTGCTGGACGCCGAAACCAGGTACGCGTTTGTGGAACGACTATGTTTATCACTTTACTACGCGTGCATCAAATTACGCCATTATCTTCTCCCCACTACATGTGTTGTCGTTTGCCAAACTGATGTTATAAAGCACATGTTACAGAAGCCGATTCTAAGTGGAAGAATTGGAAAATGGGCTTACTCGTTGATTGAGTATGATTTGTCCTACGAACCCTTGAGAGCGATGAAAGGCCAAATCGTAGCCAACTTTATAGTTGATCACCACATAGATGTCAACTGGAGTGACAATATTGCTCTAGTTGAAGTAGTGCCATGGAAACTTTATTTTGATGGTTCGGCTTGCAAGAGTGGCCAAGGTATTGGAGTTGTTCTCATATCACCTAATGGAATACACTTTGAAACTTAGGCCCATCTAGAATTTTCTTCCACTAATAACCAAGCCGAATACGAAGCGTTATTGCTAGGTCTTGAATTACTAGAATCTATAGGTGCTAGACATGTCCACGCATATGGTGATTCTTTGTTAGTAGTGCAACAAGTAGCTAAAAGTGCTCAATGCTTTAACGGCTTGCTGAATAGTTACTTGGACAAATGCCTAGACATAATTGCTGCTTTTGATGACTTCAAAATCTCTCACGTGTCAAGAGAAGCCAATTCAGTCGCAAATGATTAGGCTCAGCAAGCATCTGGTTACCAAGATAGG
The DNA here is from genome assembly GCA_019279435.1 of Zizania palustris. NCBI lineage: Eukaryota > Viridiplantae > Streptophyta > Magnoliopsida > Poales > Poaceae > Zizania > Zizania palustris. Next base: position 32,560,169 of record JAAALK010000079.1, on the reverse strand, counting down.
AGGGGAAAATTTTATGTATTGGAGAAGTCGATGCTTGGTCTCACTGCCGCAGCCAGTAACGGTGGGCAGGCGCACCCTCTGGGTCGAACCCTCTGGCCGCCGAAGGCCACTGCGCGCTAAGGTCCCTAGACCAGAGTACTCCGCCAACCATAAGACCTGGCACGCCGGAGTCCGTAGTCCGAAGCCTCTCGCACGGAGAAGGCTCCCCAGAGTCCGAACCCTCCAGAGGGCTTAGGCCCAGCACACTCCGAACGGCCACCTCGGCTAGGCTTCGGCAGAAGCTAGAATGGCTCGGGGGGTAACCCGAAGTCAGTAAATTTGAAATTTTTTCAGAAGGTGAGCCAGTGAGACCCACTAAAGCTTATAAGAGCGATTGGAGAATCCCAATCATCCAGAATTTGAGAGACCCTAACCAGAGGGTTGATCGGAAGGTTCGGCGACAAGCATTCAAAATCGTGTTGATAGACGACACATTGTACCACCGAACCATCGATTGAGTACTATTGAAGTGTTTAGACCACGAACAATCCCAGGTGGCTATGGGAGAAGTCCATGAAGGACTTTGTGGCACTCATCAGTCGGCCCGGAAAATGAGTTGGATGCTCAAAAGAGCAGGTTTTTATTGGTCGACTATGACTAAAGATTGCTTCAAGTACTATAGAGGGTGTGAAGGATGTCGGAAGTTTGGCAATATTCAGTTGGCTCCTGCCTCATTGCTCAATCCTATTATCAAGAAATGGCCGTTTCGAGGTTGGGGTTTAGACTTCATCGGCCAGATTCACCCTCCTTCTTCAAAAGGACATTGGTTCGTGTTGATGGCGACGAATTACTTCACTAAGTGGACCGAGGCCGTGCCTCTCAAGAACATGACTCACAATGAGGTACAGGATTTTATCTTGAAGCACATCATACATAGGTTTTGCATTCCTCAAACCCTTACTACGGATCAAGGTAGTTCATTTTTTTTGGAGAAGTAAGGGATTTCGCCGAATATTATGGTGTTAAGTTGATAAACTCTTCACCTAACTATGCTCAGGCCAATGGTCAGACCGAGGCTAGTAATAAAACTGTGATTAAGCTCATTAAGAAGAAAATTGAAGAGTTTCCTAAAAGGTGGCATGAAGTGCTTTCCGAGGCGCTATGGGCTTGTAGAATCACAAAGCACGGTGCTACCAAAGTCAGTCCATATGAATTGGTATATGGAAAAGAAGTTGTTCTGCCTGTAGAGGTAGATCTTGGCTCCTTGAGAGTGTTAAAGCAAGATGGCTTATCGGTCAACGAGTATGAAACTATTCTGAAGGATAATCTAGAGGAAGTGACCGATAAGAGACTAAGGGCTTTAGAAGCCATAGAAGTAGACAAGAAGAGAGTAGCTAAAGCCTACAATAAGAAGGTTAAACCAAAATCATTTCAAGTAGGAGATTTGGTTTGAAGACGATTTTACCCTTAGGCATGAAGAGTCCCAAATTTGGTAAATGGTCACCTAGTTGGGAAGGTCCTTTTAAGATAGCCGAAATCACTCCCTGTAACGCATACGTGTTGGAATCTCTTCAAGGAGAGCGGTTTCGAAGAGATTTGAATGGTAGGTACTTGAAAGGGTATTTCCCAAGTGTGTGGCAAACAACATAAAGGGTGTCGAAGAGCCGATATGGAAGGTATCGTCTTCAGCTCGTTGTGCTTTTAGTTCACTCAGTTCACTAAAAGGCAGGGGGGCATGTGTTGATGGCAAAAAATGGCGTTAATGGCCGAGATTGTCAAAATATCAATTTTGGTAATTTGGGCCAAAAATACACATGTCCGAGGTCAGGTCGAAGCCCTATAGGGTCGAAGGTCCATTGGGTTGTGGGCTCCGAAAGCCTTTGGCCAGTCAACGGCCTTCGGCAAGGAAGCCTTCAGAGGCCCACGCCACCGAAGCTTCGGCACGAGGAGCAGGCCTCGACGGGCCGGGCAGAAGCCCACTTCGGCAGAGATAGAGTTGGATACAATTTCGGCTAAATCTTTTATCTCTATTCAAGCTGAATTGTAGTAGATTAGATCAGAAATTTGGCCCTATAAATAGAGAGGTGAGGCTAGCGTAGAGAGCCCCCAACACAAATCAAACTCAAAGCCCTAGCTTTGATCGCATTTACTTTACCTTTATTTTTCCTGTACCTCTTCGTGGGTTTGCCTGGAAGCCCTCTACCGGCCACTTCGGAACAGTGGTAACCCTTGTTACTTCGCTTGTGAAGTATCCGTTAATCTACGTAATAGATTGCTATCGCCTTGTTACTTCGCCTATGAAGTATCTGCTGATCTGCGTAACAGATTGCTACCTTCGCTACTAGTGCAACACTTAGCAGAATTCGGTCCTCAGGCCTAATTGGTACTTCGCACCTTCTCTGTTGAAGGTTCCCGTATTCGGAGCTACTTCGTTGGAGGCGTCCGGAGCCGAGAGATCAGTTTTGGAGGTCGCCAGAACACCCTTCATCGGATTTCCGCATCGACTGCAGGCTTTGACCACACGCTTCGCCACAACAGGCTTCACCACAACCGTACTTCGCTCTAGACGAAGTTATGCCCGCGCGCGGCCCTCACGTTATTATTCTATAATTTGCTGTATCAGAGACCTCATGCCGAACCCCACTATTCGGAGGTGATCGTCGCGTCCAGATCCGTTCAGGGTTCATCTTCGGCCGGATCAATCCGAACGCTGAAGGCACTCTTCGGCAGAGTACTTCGCACCAGACGCCGAAGGTACACTTCAGTGACCCCTTCGCATCAGACTTCTAAGCAGACAGGCTCCTACCGGTTTGCTGATTTTATTCTGTTTAATATATTTCTTTCGACTAATTGGATTATTTTGTGTGATCTGATTGCCTGGCGACTCCACCCCCTTATCACGACTAAGGGTAGTCGGAATGAGACATCGGTGCTGCATCACGCTTAGGCTTGTTGCTAAGTATCCGCGCACTTTTGGATCGTTGAACTGACCCAAGTGTGGGGGCACGTTCTCATGTCAACAAGCTCATTAATAGGAAAATCGAAGAGTTCCCTAAGAGGTGGCATGATGTGCTTTTCGAGACGCTATGGGCTTGTAGAGTTGGAAAGCACGGTGCTACCAAAGTTAGTCCATATGAGTTGGTATATGGGTGTTGATAGCAAAAAATGGCATTAATGGTTGAGATTGTCAAAATATCAATTTTGGTGATTTAGGCCAAAAATACACATGTCCGGAGTCAGGTCGAAGCCCTACGGGGTCGAGGGTCCATTGGGCTATGGGCTCCAAAAGCCTCTAGACAGCCCACGGCCTTCGGCCAAGATGCCTTTGGAGGCCCATGCCATCGAAGCTTTGGCCCGAAGAGCAGGCTTCGACGGGCCTGGCTAAATCCCACTTCGATAGAGACAGAGTTGGATACAATTCTGGCTAAAGCTTTTATCTCTATCCAAGCTGAATTATAGCAGATTAGATCAGAAATTTGGCCCCTATAAATAGAGAGGCGAGGCCAGCGTAGAGAGCCCCCCAACACAAATCAAACTCAAAGCCCTAGCTTTGATCGCATTTACTTTACCTTTATTTTTCCTGTAGCTCTTCGTGGGTTTGCCTGGAAGCCCTCTGCTGGCCACTTGGAAACAGTGGTAACCCTTGTTACTTCGCTTGTGAAGTATTCGTTAATCTACGTAATAGATTGCTATCGCCTTGTTACTTTGCCTATGAAGTATCCGCTAATCTGCGTAACAGATTGCTACCTTCGCTACTAGTGCAACACTTAGCAGAATTCGGTCCTCACGCCAAATTGGTACTTCGCACCTTCTCTGTTGCAGATTCCCGCGTTCGGAGCTACTTCGCCGGAGGCGTCTGGGGCCGAGAGATCGGTTTCAGAGGTCGCCAGAACACCCTTCGTCGGATTTCCGCTTCGACTGCAGGCTTCGACCACACGCTTCACCAACAGGCTTCGTCACGATAGGCTTCACCACGATCGTACTCCGCTCTAGATGAAGTCAAGCCCGCGCGCGGCGTTTGTCATTATTTTGTACCTCATTGTATCAGGGACTTTGCACCGAACCATGCCGTTCGGATGTGATTGTCGCGTCCAGATCTGTTTGGACACCACCTTCGATCAGAACAATCCGAACGCCGAAGGCACCCTTTGGCGAGACACTTTGCACCGGACGCCAAAGGTATACTTCGGTGACCCCTTCGCACCAGACTTCGAAGCAGATAGGCTCCGACCAGTTTGCTGATTTTATTTTGTTTAGTATATTTCTTTCGGCTAATTGGATTATTTTGTGTGATCTGATTGCCTGGCGACTCCACCCCCCTTATCATGACTAAGGGTAGTCGAAACGCGACGTCGGTGCTGTGTCACGCTTAGGCCTGTCCCTAAGTATCCGCACACTTTTGGATCGTCGAACTGACCCAAGTGCGGGGGCACGTTTTCGTGTCAACACACTTTTTGGCGACTCCGCTAGGGAGAGCTACGCCAACATGACAATTACGTCGACATTGGCCACCGGTACATCTACATCGACTACTACGTCTACACCGCCGATGGACACAATAGGAGGCGCGGATATCGACAACCGCAACATCTTGACACCTACACTTGAAGATATCCCTGCAAAAGACCGAGCAGAGATCGAGGCGAAGTTAAAGGCACTCCAGGACATGATGCTTGGGGGCTACATTAAGAGACGCACAGGCTTCATCAAGCGCGACATCGTCACCCCCAACCTTGCTCAGGTCCAGGTAACACCTGTATCGCCTCGTTTATCTTCTTTAGAGATTGAACAAAAAATAGCCGCATCAGTAGATCAGGCCGTTAGCGTTTCGCTTGCCAACCACTTAGATTCGGCAGTCAGCTCCGAAGTAGAGGCAACTCTCAGAAGGTTCGGCTTTACTGAGGCCGTACCCCCAGTTCCCATTGCTAGTGCACCTTCGGTAAACCATGCGTACATCAGAATTGATGGTAACACTAGCATGAACATGATGCCTCTAGCCTCAACACTTATGGCCGAGGCTAATCATTACACATACGACCGAACTAGCACGGCGTAGCATGTTCATGCATACGAAGCGTTATTGCTAGGGCTTGAATTACTGGAATCTGTAGGCGCTAGACATGTTCATGCATACGGTGATTCTTTGTTAGTAGTGCAACAAGTGGCTAAAAATGCTCAATGCTTTAACGACTTGTTCAATAGTTACTTGGACAAATGTCTGGACATAGTTGATGTTTTTGATGACTTCAGAATCTCGCACGTGTCAAGAGAGGCCAATTCGATTGCAAATGATTTGGCTCAGCAAGCATCTGGCTACCAAGTCAGGAGAGGAAAGTTTTCTATATTGGATAAGCCAATGTTTGGTCTCACTGCCGAAGCTAGTAACAGTGGGCAAGCGCACCCTCCGGGTCGGACCCCTCCGGCCACCGAAGGTCACTACGCATCGGGGTCCCTAGGCCGGAGTACTCTGCCAACCGAAGGACCTAGCATGCCGGAGGCCATAAGCCAAAGCCTCCCGCACAGTGAGGGCTCCCGGGAGTCTGAACCCTCCGGAGAACCTCGGCCTAGCACACTCCGAATGGCCAGCCTGGCTAGGCTTCGACAAAAGTAGGGATGGCTCGGGGGGCACCCCGAAGTTAGCAGTTTAGAAATTTTTTCGGAAGGTGAGCTAGCGGCACCCTCTGAAGCCTATAAGGGCGATTGGAGAATCCCAATCATCCAGTACTTGAGAAACCCTAGCTAAAGGGTTGATCGGAAGGTTTGGCGACAAGCATTTAAATTCATATTGATAGACGACACGTTGTATCGTCGAACCATTGATGGAGTACTATTGAAGTGTCTAAACCACGAACAATCCCAGGTGGCTACAGGAGAAGTCCATGAAGGACTTTGTGGCACTCACTAGTCAGCCTAGAAAATGAGTTGGATGCTCAAAAGAGCAGGTTTTTATTGGCCGACTATGACTGAAGATTGTTTCAAGTACTATAGAGGATGTGAAGCATGTCAGAAGTTTGGCAATATTCAGCTAGCTCCTGCCTCATTACTCAACCCTACTGTCAAATCATGGCCATTTCGAGGTTGGGGTCTAGACTTCGTCGGCTAGATTCACCCTCCTTCCTTAAAAGGGCATCGGTTCATGTTGATGGCGATGGATTACTTCACTAAGTGGACTGAGGCCGTACCTCTCAAGAACATGACTCACAATGAGGTACATGATTTTATCTTGAAGCACATCATACATAGATTTGGCATTCCTCAAACCCTTACTACGGATCAAGGTAGTTCATTTGTTTCTGGAGAAGTGAAGGACTTCGCCGAATATTATGGTATCAAATTGATAAACTCTTCACGTTACTATGCTCAGGCCAATGGTCAGGTGGTGTCTATTAATAAAACCGTGATTAAGGTCATTAAGAAGAAAATTGATGAGTTTCCTAAAAGGTGGCATGAAGTGCTTTCCGAGGCGTTTGGGCTTGTAGAATTGCAAAGCACGGTGCTACCAGAATCAGTCCATATGAGTTGGTATATGGACAAGAGGTCGTTCTGCCTATAGAGGAAGATCTTGGCTCCTTAAGAGTGCTAAAACAAGATGGCTTATCGGTTAACGAGTATGAAACTCTTCTGAAGGATAATCTAGATGAAGTGCCCGATAAGAGACTAAGGGCTTTAGAAGCCATAGAAGTAGACAAGTGTAGGACCGAAAGTAGCGACCAGAGGGGGGGTGAATGGGCGCCTAAAAATTCTTTCGAATCAATGGCCTGTTCCCAACACCCAACGCATCTCAAGAGACTAAAAATTTTGAACAGCAACTTCTCATCTCTGTTCACCGTATGAGTTAGTAAGTTCAATGAGATGAGAAGTTACTGTTCAAAATTTGTCTCCTGTTCGATACTTGGCGAAGCCTGCTTCGCAGTGTCAAAGCCTGCTTCGCTTTGTCGAAGCTTGCTTCGTTGAGTCGAAGCCTGCTTCGGAGAGGAATGTTGAAGTCTAGCAAAGTCTATCATTGAAGTGCTGGAGGTTTGATGAGTCTAGACTAGTTCGAAAGTGGCAGAATGCGAAGCATTCTTCGGTGCGAAGTATGAAAGTATCGAAGCCTGCTTCGAATAGAGTACTTCGAAGTCTATACTCCGATCGGACAGCTTTGAACAAAGTTTGCAGAAACGCAACCTTCGAAAGATAAGCGAAGCCGAACACACAACAGCAAGACCAAATCGAAGCCTACACTCTACCTTCGAAGCTAGCTTGATCGAGGTATGACTACCGAAGTGGTAACCTTCGAACCGAGGACTAACTTCGAATGACAAGCTCCGAATCCACAAATTGTGACCCTCGAAAAAGACAGCAGCAGAAAGACCTCAGAAAACACACTCCGAGCGAAGTCTACCAGAGAGACATGCTTCGAAGATAACTTCGAAGCTTGTCCAAGTATGCTTCGCAAAAGTGACGAAGTATGTCAATGAACAAAAACTAAGCACAGAGCATACTTCGAAGCTAGATTCATAGATCGAGTTCGGAGTCGAAAGTTCTAGCGAAGCCTTCGAATATGTCAGGTCGAAGCCTGCTTCACAGAGCAAAAAGACTTCGAACAGACAAGAGGGCTTCGCCAGAAACAGCCAGAGAAAGACTAGGCTCTGTCTACTCGATCAAAAAGGCTATGCTGGAAAAAGCAAAGCTAGAGTACTAGCGTACTGTTGCTACAGTGAGTAGGTACTACTTGCTGCATGCAAGAACTAGTACTACTCTCGTGTAGAACCGAAGCATCCAGAGAATGATTTCCTCAGGAATGAAATAGATGAACGCAAAGCGAAACTGCAGAGGAATAAGCGAAGTGCTGCACACAAAACAGCAGGAATAAAATCATCCAAACAGAGAAGAATTGATTGAACTCACGGGGAACAAGAGAAAATTCCTGGCGACACACAAACAGGAGAGAGAAAGTGAGAACGTAGGAAACAAAATGACCCAATCCTTGATTAAAAAGTGATTTCTTGAAAGGGTGACCTAACCCTAAGGATTGGGGCCTATTTATAGGCTTCCCAATAGCTAGGAATATTCCACCAGTCCCTTAGGGTTTTTACAGACGCTGAAATAAAAGGAAAAGACTAAACTGCCCTTAGGATATTTTTACAGACTCGACTGACTGACTGTGGGCCTAGGGACAAAATAGTAAACTCCTATATATAGATGACTTATCCGGAAGCTAAGCTTTCATAGCGACTACGGCTTCTCTTCTGGATAGTCCGATACAAGATCAGCGGTCGTCAGTTTTGCGCCGAAACTGACAAAGCCTCCACCGACTTTGCACCAGGTACCCGGATTGGGCCGGCCCGACTCCGCAGCTCTCTCAGCCCGGCAATCGCTCACCGCCCATGTACCTGAGTCAATCCTGGTCAACAGCCCAGTGGGTCTTCTGCTGCTCTTAGCCCATGTACCCGGATTGGGCCAGCCCGACTTTGCAGCTCTCTCAGCCCGAAAGTCGCTCGCTGCCCGTGTACGTGAGTCACACGCAACCCACATACAGCAGATCTTCGCTCTTCTTGTGTCCACTTTGACTATCGTTGACAATGACTCATCACATTTGGAGCCATGAGGCCCACGCTATTCAGCATGGCTCCTCAATCTCCCCCTTGATGAGTGCATTGTCAACACTTCACTTCTTCAGCTCTTCAGTACCTGTGAACACATGTGGAAACACGAAAAACAAAGCACAAGAAAACAAAGAAGAAGAAAATAAAGTAAAAGTTTAACCCTAATGACCAAAAGCTAAACAAAAAGCAAAGAAGTGGTCATTATGGTTAACCAAAATGTAAAGGCTCAAAATGAGTGCGATCTCAGAAACATCGACAAGGATATCAAAAAAAGTAAGGACAAACGGGACAAAAACTCCCCCTGAAACAAAAACCAGAGAAAGCCAAAACTCCCCCTTGAACTCTTATCCCAAAATTTTCTCCCCCTTGTTGACAAGTGAACTCATGAAGCACTCGAAAAAGACACAGACTCCCCCTGAAATGCAACTCCCCCTCAAAATATGCAATGAATGCACCTGGGGGTGCAGGTGGAGTGTAAAAAGCATGTTTCTCAGATATGATTGACTGCAATTACAATATCTAACAGATACAACAAGAGACATACTGTCTAAGACAAATGGCATGATCAGTGCAACAGATGATATCTAAAGAAAGTCATTAGCACGCTTTTTCAATTTTTGCAAACAAAAGCATCATCACATTTTCTAGTTAACAGGCAAGGTAAAGCATGAGATGCAGAAGCTAACTGATATCTACCAAGATAAGCATTGTCCAAAACAAAGTGCTTCAGCAAACTTGTTATTTTTTTAATGTTCAGGATTTTTCTTTTTCATTTTCCAATTTTGCTAGGGGTTATTTGCAAGTCAAACCTTATGATGACCGACCAAGTCAAGCCTAGGCCAGAACTGGACCATCAGAAGCTTAAGACATTGGTATTGGCATACATTACACTGTCCTAGTTCATACCAAAGTGCTATGGTAAGCAGTCCAGAACAATGCAATGCGACAAAACAAATCCACCTAGATCTTTTCAACTCAAGCATAAAAAGGCATCGAATTTTCATTTTTTCTGATTTTTCATCATTTTTATAGCACATTTTCCATGTTAAAAGCATAAAGATGTCCAAGTTGCATATTCGCATCTAAGTCAGGAACTAGCTACAAGGCATGTAACAGATAGCAAGAGCATTCAGCCTACACATGCTAGTTACCAGAAGCAACGGTGATCATTTTTCAATTTTAAAGCATAAAAGCCATGCATATGACAGATATCAGACATATCGTGCGAACTGAACCAAAGCATGATCATCGACAAGTAATCACAAGCATGTACCAGCTAGAATAAGTAAGGCAGTTCAATCATATAACAGGAGCAGCTCAAAGTGTGATATGTGAATAGGCATGATATGAACACACAAAAAGACTCAAGAAAGGAGTAAAGAAGAAAGAAAACTGACGCAAAATATCCTAGAAAGGATACACAACACCCAAATCCCCTCGTAAACGCTCAAAAGTAGACTGATCTAGGGGTTTGGTGAAAATGTCAGCCAACTGATGATGAGTATCAACATGAACAAGGTCAATGACACTTTTCTCATATTGATCCCGCAGAAAGTGAAAACACACATCAATATGTTTGGTTTTTGAATGGAGACAAGGGTTTTTCTCTACACTAATAGCACTGGTGTTGTCGCAAAACAAAGGAACTCTGGTAGGAAAGAACAACCCAAAATCTCGCAGAGTGGAAATCATCCAAACCAACTGTGAGAAGCAGCTAGCAGCAGCTACATACTCCGCCTCAGTGGTCTAAAGAGCAACTCCATATTGCTTTCGAGAAGACCAAGAGACAAGAGAAGAACCAAGAAACTGGCAAGTACCGGAAGTCGACTTGCGATCCAACCGGCACCCACCAAAGTTGGCGTCCGAAAAGCCAGATAAATCAAGAGATGATGATGCTGAATAGTAAAGACCGAGATCGGGCGCATAAGTGAGATACCTAAAGATGCGCTTGATAACCTGCCGATGAGATGCGCGTGGTGAAGACTGGAAACGCGCGCAAAGTCCCACGGCGAACTGTATGTCCGGTCTTGTCGCCGTCAAGTACAGCAGCAAACTGATCATCCCTCGAAACTCCCTCTCGTTGACCTTGACGCCGCTCTCATCCTTGTCCAGACCCCCAGATGTGCCCATCGGGGTCATCTACGGCTTCAGTTCCCCACCAAAGTCAAATTTTTTCAACATGTCACGAGTGTACTTACCTTGGTGGATGAAGGTGCCATCCTTGGTCTACTTGATCTGGAGCCTTAGGAAGAACTTGAGCTCACCCATGAGGCTCATCTCAAACTCACTGTGCATCTGCTCAGAAAACTTGGACACAAGATCATTAGTAGTACCGCCAAAAATAATATCGTCCACATAAATCTGAGCGACTAAGAAATTTGAAGCATCTCTGAGCAAGAAAAGAGTTTTATCCACAGAACCCATCACAAAGCCTTTCCCCAACAAAAACTGCTTTAACTGGTCATACCAAGCCCTGGGGGCTTGCTTCAGACCGTATAAAGCTTTCTGCAGCTTAAAAACATGTTGAGGAAACTTAGTGTTCTCAAAACCGGGGGGCTACCTAACATAAACCTCCTCCTCTATGTACCCGTTCTGAAAGGCACTCTTGACATCCATTTGAAAAAGCTTAAAACCCTTCGAAGTGGCAAAAGCTAAAAGAATGCGAATGGACTCAAGACGAGCAACATGAGTGAAGGTTTCTTCAAAGTCAATACCTTCCTTCTGGCAAAAACCCTGGGCAACTAGTCGAGCTTTGTTGCACACCACAACCCCATCTTCACCTTGCTTGTTCTTGAGCACCCACTTGTTGCCTATGGGGTTGCATCCTGGTGGCGGCTCAACTAGTGTCCAAACCCGATTACGGACAAAATTCTCAAGCTCTTCTTGCATAGCATTAATCCAATTAGAATCAGAAAGAGCATGAGAAACATCTCTGGGCTCAAAAGATGCAACAAAAGCAGAATCAGCAAACACAGCAAGAGAGGTACTAGATGAACGCAAAGTTCTCTCAGTCAAATCACCGATGATGAGCTCTGAGGGGTGATCACGCTGAACTGCTCGGGATCCTTGGTGATCTGAAGTCACCTCACCGGAGTCAGCATCTGCCACCTCTGGACTCAACTGAGGAGGCTCGATCGAAGTGGAAGAAGTGATCAGAGGTCCGCCCTCATCCTCAGTCAAAGTCTCAGAAGGTGTGGGCTCTGCAGGAGGTGCAGAAGGCCCACCCTCATCAGCAGCTGGAGTATCCTCATCTTCCTCGAAGATGGACTCTCCGAGCTCATCATCACCAGAAAGCTCAAAAGAAGGAGTCAAAGAAGGCAAGGACTCATCAAAAGAAACCTCGCAAGTCTCGACAAGCTGCTGGGAGTCAAGGTTCCAAACACAGAAGCCTCGAGAATGTAAAGCGTAGCCAAGAAAAACTCCGTCCCAGCAACGAGACTCAAACTTGTCCAAGTGCCCTCCCTTCTTGAGCACAAAGCACTTGTAGCCAAACGCTCGCAAGTGGCTCACCTTGGGCTGTCTGCCAAACCACAACTCATATGAAGTCTTACCTCGGTAAGATCTAAGAAAAATGCGGTTGGCCACATAGCAAGCCGTGTTCATGGCTTCAGCCCAAAAACGCCTGGGAGTCATGTGCTCATCGAGCATCGTCCTGGCCATCTCGACTAGCGTGCGGTTCTTTCGTTCCACAACGTTGTTCTGTGGGGGAGTGTAAGTAGCAGAAAACTGATGGTCAAGACCCTGATCAATACAGAAACTGACGAACTGAGAGTTCTTGAACTCAGAGCCGTTGTCGGAGCGAATTGCTCGCATCCGACCAGTGTTCTCATTCTTCAGCTTCAAAATTAGGTCATGAACAAACTGAAAAGTTTCATCCTTAGACTCCAAAAAGAAAACCCACAAGAATCAAGAAAAGTTGTCAACAATGACAAGCGCGTACCACTTCCCACCGACTGAGCGTACCCGAGCTGGACCGACAGTTTCCATGTGTAACAACTCGCCCGGATACGAAGTCATCACCTGAGTCACAGGTGAGTGAGAAGTGGCAACCATTTTCCCATGACGACAGGGATGACAAACTAGATCCTTTTCCATCTTAAGCTTGGGCAATCCTCGGATGAGGTCCATAGAGCTCAACCTGACTAGCAGATCAAAACTCAAATGACCTAACCTCCTATGCCACTTCTAGAGCTCAGAGGAGGATCCAGCAATCAAACAGTGAGAAGGGCCAAAAGAACTAGAGAAGTCAATTCAAAAAACATTACCGAATGGTAAGATCTGGCAAATCAAAGACCCTCTAGAATCAATCACAGAAGAACTACCCTTCTTAAAGTGAACCTCCAACCCATCCTCAAGAAGTTGCGAAACAGAAATCAAATTGAAATTCAAATTTCCAACCAAAGCAACGTTCTTCAAAGAGAAATGGTCAGAGATGCGAATTGAGCCAATGTCGTATACCTTCCCTTGACCACTGTTCCCGAATGTGATGTACTCTTTGGAGCTCGGGGGAGTGAGACTGGAGAACCATCTGCGATGTCCCGTCATGTGACGAGAGCATCCTGAGTCCATGATCCAAACGTCCTGCAGTCCTCGATCCTGCACAATCAGTGGTTGTAAGAGGGAACAAATGGTCCGGCACCAGGTTTAGCAAAGGAACTAAACCAGTGTCGAGCCATCTGCTCAAAAGACGGAAAGCAAAAACCATCTGAGGAGTTTGGACCAAAGCGCTGCTCAAAGCGCGGTCCTCGGTTCTACCTAAAACCTCGGCCACGAGCTCCAGGACCGTAGCCAAAACGGCCTGGAACTCTGCCGGAATGGACACCACCAACTGGAGCATGGGCATGAAAGTCGTCTCCTCTACCACCACCTACACGATGCGGCCTGGCCTCCAGCCTCTCCCTGCGTCGAGGAACTCTCAGTCTACCACCCTGCTGGTAGAACTGCTCCTGACCACCACGAGCACGCTCTGCTCTCTCAACCCGCTTCCTCCCGAAGCAAAACTCCGTAAGATGCCCGTCTCTATGTAATACTCACAATGATAGGTGGGTTTCTTGGGATGTGGTTGAGGCTTGGGGTTCTTGGGCTTAGTGGTGTTTGGTGAAGTCTTCTTGGGTTGAGAGGGTCCAGGAAGAGTGTCAAGAGAAGTGTGGAGGTGTTTGGGCTTTGGAACCCAAATCAGCTTCTTGGGTGGAGCTTTGGGCTATTCATGGATCACTCCATCCTTGGGCTGACTAGCCTGGGAAGACTCAGTGGAGTGAGTCTTGGGATATCTTTTCTCGGGAGTCATTTTACTCCACTCCACTGCCCGGCTAATAGCACTCTCAAAGTCAGCCTTGGTGTAGGTGTAACCTACCCCAAACCGATCCTGTCTCTTAAACTGTTGGATCATCATGCCGAGCTGTGGCTCTCTGGCACTGATCCAACTCAGGATAGAATGGAGGTAAAAGTTCTCATTCTGAGAATCAGCTAGCTCCTCTCTCAAGGAAGCTAGAACCTCCACCTGAGACAAGCAGGTCTCACACTCGCTATCTACCTGGACAGACTTCTCGGCTTTCAGCTTAATCAACTCCAGTCTAAGAGACAGGCAGTTCTCACAGACAGTGGGTGGAACTGATAGTGTCTCAAGCTCTAGCCTAGTCTGCGCCAGCTCAGCTCTCACTCTGTCCAAATCACCCAAATGCTCATTGCCCTTGGCTTTCAGCTCAGCTAAACTAGCTAGATGAGATGGGCAATCAGCACAGGGTGCGACGACAGTGGCTTGAGCATCCTTCAGCTCCAGCTGAGCGCTTTCAAGCTCAGTGGCCAAAGCGTCCCTCTCATCAACTCTTTCTGTGTACCTAGACTTCAGAGTCGACAGGTCACACAGAAGCACCTCACACTTTGTTCACTCATTGCTATCACCCTAGCAAGGGGAAGAAGATAGACTCTCAATTCTGCCGTTGGCCACAGCAAGCTCACTCTCTAACTCATCTATCCTCTTCTTAGCCCCCCTAAGTAGTTTTTCCCGATATTTTAAATCCAGACGATTGCTTTAAAGTAAATCAATGATTTCGCGTTGATAAGATGATACCTTTTCATTGTCGTCGTCGGAGTCATCGGAGGAGCTCTTCTCTTCCTTATCCCCAAGAGCCATTGAGCAGAAGCTCTTGTGGGATCTTCGGCGCTGATGTGAGCGGCTCTTCGGTCTGTCCCCGAAGGCCATGAAGAAAAGACCCGCCAGATCGTCCTTGTCCTTCCCCTTCCTGATGATGATCTCCTCATCGCTTGAGCTCAATGAAGAGAAAGAAGACGTGGACCGCTTAGAGTAGCTCTTCTCCATCTCGTGAAGAAGGCCTTGTCGTGCTTCTTGTTCTCTCGCTGGTAGTCCTTCAGGGCCTTTCTAAAGAATCTGGTCTTTGGCTTGCCCTTGTTGAAGGAAGAGCTGTCGTGCTTGCCGGAGTCGTGGAAGCCACCACCGGTGCCCTTCTTGTGTCCATTGCGCTTGGGGCAGTCGGCGATGAAGTGTCCTAGGTCACCACACTCAAAGCACCCGGATTTTGTGCCGTGTCTTTTGAACATCCTTTTGTCATAAACACGACGCACCCGGTTGTTAAAAAGACACAGGTCATCATATCCCAAAGACTCAAGCTGGTCCTCAGTGATAGACATCAAGGAGAACCCAGCACAGCTCTTAGAGAAGGGATCAACAGAAGGTGTAGCAAGGGCCAGAGACTTTGATCCAGAGCCAGTGAGATTTGTTCTCAACTGGATATCAACCTTGGTGGCCTTCAGCTTGCTAAACAACTCAGAAATGGTCAAGGTATCTGTTGGGGGAAAATATCTCATCTTCGGGGTTATTGCCGAAGCAACATGAAGGCAGACAGCGGATTCGAAGGTTCCCAGACGATCATCTTCGAAGCTACCTAGAACCTAGTTCGAAGTACGAAGATAGGTATTAGTTCGAAGTATATCTTCGAACTAAGGCTTTTCAAGATCTTTTCTGCCAGCTAAGATGGAAGACTTGTCTTCTATCTCATTAGATTAGTATTTTACCATTTTAGCCCTATTAAGGGAACCGAATAGTTTCCACTATGTCGGTTGTAATAGTGGGGTAAATAGGTCTTTTCCTTAATGTTTGGGCCTATAAATACCCCCCATTTCACCCTTTAATAGGGACCGAATACAAGTTATTCAATACACATTTTCGAACTATTCTAAGTTATTATCCTTTCGGAGGCTTAGAACAGTTTGCTTCGCAAACACTTCGTTTGTTAGTTTTTCTTCTACAGAAACCTGTTAGCGTAATCTTTTACGCCAACAGTATCATAAGATGTTCTCTCAATGATAGAGGATACCTTGATCTCCCAGATCTTTGGGTCCAAGGTATGGAGAACCTTGAGAGCCTACTCGTGATCTGAGACTAACTCAGCACCCTCAGCCTTGTTGTCCCGAAGCTTGTTTATGATCGATTGAAGACGACCAAACAACGCCTCAACAGATTCACCCGGCTTTTGTGTGAAATTCTCATATTCACGCCGGTAAGTCTGATAGAGCCGAGCCTTGACCTGGGCTGTCCCCTCATGGTGTGCCTTTAGGGTAGCCGAGATCTCTCTCGCAGTGGAGAGATGGCTCACACACTCAAACTCAGTGGGACCTAAACCAGAAAACAAAATGTTCACAACTTTACTATTGTTCAGATGTCGGGCAATGATTCCAGGAGTACCATGCTCAACAGCTGGCAATATAACAAACGTAGCGTGAACGCAAATGTCCCAGATGTCCGAGCCTTGGCTCATGAGATAGGCTCGCATGCGAGTCTTCCAATAGTTATAGCCATAAGCTTCCATGGATGGGACTTTGCCAGGAGAAGTCATGATCACTACTAGGGTTTAGAACCGGTTAAGGTATGGAAAAACCCTAACTAGGCTCTGATACCACTTGTAGGACCGAAAGTAGCGACTAGAGGGGGGTGAATGGGCGCCTAAAAATTCTTTCGAATCAATGGCCTGTTCCCAACACCCAACGCGCCTAAAAACATGATGGGTCAAACTTCTCAGTAAAGTAATCTAAGTGCACATAGAATGAGATGAGAAGTTACTGTTCAAAATTTGTCTCCTGTTCGATACTTGGCGAAGCCTGCTTCGCAGTGTCGAAGCCTGCTTCGCTTTGTCGAAGCTTGCTTCGTTGAGTTGAAGCCTGCTTCGGAGAAGAATGTTGAAGTCTAGCGAAGTCTATCATTGAAGTGCTGGAGGTTTGATGAGTCTAGACTAGTTCGAAAGTGGCAGAATGCGAAGCATGCTTCGGTGCGAAGTATGAAAGTATCGAAGCCTGCTTCGAACAAAGTACTTCGAAGTCTATACTCTGATCAGACAGCTTCGAACAAAGTTTGCAGAAATGCAACCTTCGAAAGAGAAGCGAAGCCGAACACACAGCAGCAAGACCAAATCGAAGCCTACACTCTACCTTCGAAGCTAGCTTGATCGAGGTATGACTACCGAAGTGGTAACCTTCGAACTGAGGACTAACTTCGAATGACAAGCTCTGAATCCACAAACTATGACCCTCAAAAAAGACAGCAGCAGAAAGACCTCAGAAAACACACTCCGAGCGAAGTCTACCAGAGAGACATGCTTCGAAGCTAACTTCGAAGCCTGTCGAAGTATGCTTCGCAAAAGTGCCGAAGTATGTCAACGAACAAAAACTAAGCATAGAGCATACTTCGAAGCTAGATTCATAGATCGAGTTCGGAGTCGAAAGTTCTTGCGAAGCCTTCGAATATGTCAGGTCGAAGCCAGCTTCACAGAGCTGAAAGACTTCAAACAGACAAGAGGGCTTCGCCAGAAACAACCAGAGAAAGACTAGGCTCTGTCTAGTCGATCAAAAAGGCTATGCAGGAAAAAGCAAAGCTAGAGTACTAGCGTACTGTTGCTACAGGGAGTAGGTACTACTTACTGCATGCAAGAACTAGTACTACTCTCGTGTAGAACTGAAGCATCCAGAGAATGATTTCCTCAGGAATGAAATAGATGCACGCAAAACGAAACTGTAGAGGAATAAGCGAAGTGCTGCACACGAAACAGCAGGAATAAAATCTTCCAAACAGAGAAGAATTGATTGAACTCACGGAGAACAGGAGCAAATTCCTGGCGGCGCACAAACAGGGGAGAGAAAGTGAGAACGTAGGAAACAAAATGACCCAATCCTTGATTAAAAAGTGATTTCTTGAAAGGGTGACCTAACCCATGGATTGGGGCCCTATTTATAGGCTGCCCAATAGGTAGGAATATTCCACCAGCCCCTTAGGGTTTTTACAGACGCTGAAATAAAAGGAAAAGACTAAACTGCCCTTAGGATATTTTTACAGACTCGACTGACTGAGTGTGGGCCTAGGGACAAAATAGTAAACTCCTATATACAGATGACTTATCCGGAAGCTAAGCTTTCGTAGCGACTACGGCTTCTCTTCTGGACAGTCCGATACAATATCAGCGGTTGTTAGTTTTGCACCGAAACTGACAAAGCCTCCACCAACTTTGCACCAGGTACCCGGATTGGGGGGCATGTGTTGATAGCAAAAAATGGCATTAATGGTTGAGATTGTCAAAATATCAATTTTGGTGATTTGGGCCAAAAATACACATGTCCGGAGTAAGGCCGAAGCCCTTCGGGGCCAAGGGTCCATTGGGCTATGGGCTCCGAAAGCCTCTAGCTAGCCCATGGCCTTCGGCGAGGAAGCCTTCGGAGGCCCAGGCCACTGAAGCTTCGGCCCGAGGAGCAGGCTTCGACGGGCCTAGCCGAAGCCTACTTCGGTAGAGACAGAGGTTGATATAATTCCGGCTAAAGCTTTTATCTCTATCCAAGCTGAATTGTAGTAGATTAGATCAGAAATTTGGCCCCTATAAATAAAGAGGCTAGGCCAGCGCAGAGAGCCCCCCAACAAAAATCAAACTCAAAGCCCTAGCTTTGATCGCATTTACTTTACCTTTATTTTTCCTATACCTCTTCGTGGGTTTCCTAGAAGCCCTCCACCGGCCACTTCGGAACAGTGGTAACCCTTGTTACTTCGCTTGTGAAGTATCCGTTAATCTAAGTAATAGATTACTATCACCTTGTTACTTCACATGTGAAGTATCCGCTAATCTGCGTAACAGATTGCTACCTTCGCTACTAGTGCAACACTTAGCAGAATTCAGTCCTCATGCCAAATTGGTACTTCGCACCTTCTCTGTTGCAGGTTCCCGCGTTCGGAGCTACTTCGCCGGAGGCGTCCGGAGCCGAGAGATCGGTTTCGGAGGTCACCAGAACACCCTTCATCGGATTTCCGCTTCGACTGGAGGCTTCGACCACACACTTCACCAACAGGCTTTGTAACGACAGGCTTCTCCACGATTGTACTCTGCTCTGGATGAAGTCACGCCCGCGCGTGGTGTTTGTCATTATTTTGTACCTCACTGTATCAAGGACTTCGCACCGAACCCCGCCATTCGGAGGTGATTGTCGCGTCTAGATCCGTTCGGAGACCATCTTCGATCAGATCAATCCGAACACCGAATGCACCCTTCAGCGAGACACTTCGCACCGGACGCCAAAGGTATACTTCGCACCAGACTTCGAAGCAGACAGGCTCCGATCGGTTTGCTGATTTTATTTTTTTAGTATATTTCTTTTGGCTAATTGCATTATTTTGTGTGATCTGATCGCCTGGCGACTCCACCCCCTTATCACGACTAAGGGTAGTCGGAACAAGACATCGGTGCTGCATCACGCTTAGGCATGTCCTTAAGTATCCGCACACTTATGGATCATCGAACTGACCCAAGTGCGGGTTCACGTTTTCATGTCAACAATGGGCAAGAGGTCGTTCTACCTATAGAAGTAGATCTTGTCTCTTTAAGAGTTCTAAAGCAAGATGGCTTATCGGTCGATGAATATGAAACTCTTTTGAAAGACAATTTAGAAGAAGTGACCAATAAGAGGCTAAGGGCTTTAGAAGCTATAGAGAAAGACAAGAGGAGAGTAGCTAGAGCCTACAATAAGAAAGTTAAACCAAAATCGTTTCAAGTTGGTGACTTGGTTTGGAAGACGATTTTGCCCTTAGGCACTAAGAGCCCCAAATTTGGTAAATGGTCACCTAGTTGGGAAGGCCCTTTCAAAATAGTCGAAATCGCTCCAAGTAATGCATATGTGTTAGAATCTCTACAAGGAGAGTGGTTTTGAAAAGCTTTGAATGGAAGGTACTTGAAAAAGTACTTCCCAAGTGTGTGGCAAAGCGCTTGATAGTGTCAAAAGGCCTATATGGGAGGTATCATCCTTAGCCCGTTATGCTTTTAGTTCACTTGGTTCAGTAAAAGGCAAGGGGGCATGTGTTGATAGCAAAAATGGCATTAAATGGTCAAGATTGTCAAAATATCAATTTTGGTAATTTTGGCCAAAAATACACATGTCTTGGATCGGGCTGAAGCCCTATAGGGCCGAAGGCCCATTGAACCTTGGGCGTTCGGAATCCTTCCAGTGGCCTACTACCTTCGGCCTAAAGGCCTTCGGAGGCCTGCCTCACCAAAGCTTCAGCCCGAGGAGCAGGCTTCAGTGGGATCTACCGAAGGCCCACTTTGGGCTGATTTCCAGAGGTAGAGTTTGAGTCTGATTTTGGCTAATTTTATCCCTAAGTATGATTTGGACGAATCTTACCATATTAATCTTAGAGATAAGAAGACTAGCCCCTATAAATATAGGGTTTAGGGTTTAGGGTGATTAAGCCCCCCAACACAAATCAATCACAAAGCCCTAGCTTTGAACCATACCTTTACTTTTATTTACCTTTCTGCAACCTTCGTGGGTTTTCTTGGAAGCCCTCCACTAGCCACGCCGAAACCGTGGTAAGCCTTGATACTTTGCTCGGGAAGTACCCGTTAATCTATGTAATAGATTGCTATCGCCTTGTTACTTTGCCTGTGAAGTATCCGTTAATCTACGTAACAGATTGCTACCTTTGTTTCCCTACTGCAACACTTAGAGGATTCTGACCCTAGGACGAATTGGCACATGATCTCTATTCTGTTGCAGGTTTTCACGCTCGGAGCCACTTCACCGAAGGTGTCCGGAGCTAGGAGACTGGTTTTGGAGACTGCCAGAACACCCTTCGATTGGAGAACACCTTCGACTACCCATGCTAGACCGTCATACTGTTGTCGGTCTAACCAAGTCCAGTGCGCCAACACGCTCCGTAGCAGGCTTCGTCACGTCAGGCTTTGCCACATTTGTACCCCGCACCAGATGAAGTCACGCCAGTGCATTGCGTCGAAATATTTGTCATGTTAGAGACTTCACGCCGAGCCCCACTGTTCGGAGGTGATTTCACATCGAGATATGTTCGAAGCATGCCTTCAGCCAGATCGGTCTGAACGCCAAAGACTACCTTCGACGAGACCCTTCGCATCAGATGCCGAAGGCTACCTTCAACGATACCCTTCGCACATTACACTTCAAATCAGTTAGGCTCCATTCAGCTTGCTGATTTATTTTGTTTAATATATTTCTTTCGGCTAATTGGATTATTTCTGTGTGATCTAATTACCTGGCAACTCCACCTACCTTACCACTGTTAAGGGTAGTAGGAATGTGATGTCATTGTTGTGTTACGCTTAGGCTTGTCCCTAAGTATCCACACACTTTTGGATCGTCGAACTAACCCAAGTGCGGGGGCATGTTTTCGTATCAACACTGTCTTTTTATTCAGTCAACGCCACCTGCTCCTACGTCTATGTAATCCACGGCTACCACCGATGCACCTTCATCAGCTCAGGTATGTATGCATCTTCGCACTGTGTGTACTTGCCTTGCATTTCTGATGTCTAATGCTTTTTCTTTTTCAGCCTCCCTCTCTCCTATCATGGCATCTCTTCACGCGACATTTGAAAAGTTGGTTAATGACCCGACTGGCACCCAATCAACCCCGCCTACTAGAGATACTACTACAGAAACCACCGTAGGGGTCGTTACGCTAGGAGTCATAACTGTTGATTCTAGCGCATTGGCCAATGTTGTCGATACGGCCATAGCAGTTGAAGCAGATGCACTGGAAGGTGGATCGGTGGCCGCTAGCATGTCAACTGATGTTGGGGTTCCTCCTTCTTTAGGCTCTCGTCTGGTACTTTTCTTGCTTTATCTCCTTGTCGCCTTCCACGTGGCTAACATCGGCCTTAAATGCATTCGGCCTTACATGCAGCCAATACCAGACACCGTAGACTCATCTGCCCCTATGGCAGTCTTGAAGAAGAGGGGTCACACACCCTTCCGGTGGGTGTAGTGAACGATGATACCCTTGCTAGGCGTGCTGACGTAAGAACTCTTGTACTTATTATTTAATGTTCTTTCTTTTTTAGTCCTTTTTCTAGAATTTCCCTATTGATATCGGGCCATATCTTGAAGACGAAGAAGTCACCGGTGTTGCTTCATCGGCTGCACCTCAGTTGCCTCCTGAAGTGAAGGGGGTTCTATCGGACCTATTGCACCGCTTGGGGGATCCGGTGGAGGTCCTAGTCAATGAATCGGGGCCGATAAGAGGGCGCTTCAACGACATCCTAGACCGCCTCTCCCCGGAGCTAGTTGATGCCCTTACACCGATCACATACCTGGAGTTCCATCGGACGGCTGTGCAGCGGGCGCTAAAACAAATGGCTGATCACGCTAGTTGTGCATCGTAGTGGGAGGCGATTAAGATCCATGATGAGGTGTTGCTCACTGAAGGTACCCTTCTGGATCACATCTAGAGTAGGCCATTGGACACATCGTTGGAGCTCGACTAGCTGTGGGTGGAGGAAGCCGAATTGGTGTCGAGGCTGGTTGGGGTCTGAATGAAGATTGCTGAGAACAAAGGTGTTCTAGCCTACTTCCCAACTCAGATCAAGACCCAAGAGCACCAGCTTACCAGTGCCATCCTTCATGCACAGCGCTGACACCGAGCCATTCAATATGTCCCTAGCTCGGATGTTGAGGACCGGGCTATCCTCTAGAGCGTCGACGCGATCTAGCTGCGGGCGATCGAGGCCATTCGCCGCGCTCTTGTTTAAACTTCGTGTAGGATCTTTGACTTGTAATCTGAAACATTATGCCTTCATAATATATTGACATTGATCCCTTGCTTTGGTCTTGAGATTTTGTGTCTAAGGGTGATGCTTTTGCATCGGCCGTCTAAAGGCGATACCATCGGTATCGACTGTTTTGCGTGTAGATCTTTAGGTGTTTATCCAAACGCTTGGGAAATATTTCTTCATGTACTTTCCATTTAAAGCTTTCCTGAACACTTCTCCATCTAGCCCTTTGAGTAGATAGGCGTTGCTAGACACTACTCGATGTATTTAAAATGGTCTTTCCAAATTAAGCGACCACTTAATGAATCGATTGTCCTTAGAACCGATCGGTAGGTTAAGTTTCCAAACGAGTTCTCCTTGCTCAAATGACTTGGGCACCACTTTCTTGTTGTAAAACCTGGCAACCCTTGCTTTTTTCTCTTCAATCTTCTTGAGGGCTCTTCATAGGACCTACGCTAGATCGTTTAAGCCATCCGTCATTAAATTATAATAATCATCAGTTGTGAGTTGTCCTGTAGTGTAATCCTTCTTGAGCCGATGTTATTTTCCGACAGTAGTACCACTTTATGGCCATAGACTAACTGATATGATGGTACTTGATTAGATCCATGTCATGCCATCTGATAAGCCTAGAGTGCTTCTAATAGAGACCGATACCAACACTTCGGTTGCTCGTTAATCTTGCGCTTTATTAACTTGATCAAACTCTTGTTGGATTCTTCATCCTAACCATTATCTTGTCTATAATATGGCGATGAATTCAAGAGCTTGATTCCTATACCACCTGTGAATTGTTGGAACTCCTATGATACGAAAATTGTTCCCTGATCTTTGATGAATTCAATGGCATCACTAGACGTAACCCTTTTGAGTGGAACGACCTCTACCCATTTCGTGAAGTAATCAGTAGCTAGGGTTTAATTCTTGGGTTCAATGCCGATGTGGGTTCCCTCTAATTAGCTCCAAACATCTGGAAGTCCTGGCACCCCTAATAATATTTTATGTAGTCCTCCACCATAGTCGGCCAAAAGTAACCTACTCTCTAAAGCAACTATTTCATTTTCTGGGCTGACTGGTGCATCCCGCATATGCCATCGTGTACCTCACACATCATCACCTTAGCTTCCTCGACGCTTATGCATTTAAGGAGAACTCCATCAGTCATCCAATGGTACAAGTCTTCTCTAAGCAAAACATATCTTGTTGCTTGATATCTGAGTTTTCTTGGTGCCGATGTCGAAGGATTTTTCAAATAATGAATGATATAATACATCCAGTCATCGGCCTCTATTTCCATCATCTCCACCTTGATTGACTTGGCCATCGACTTATACCCTGATGTCATCTGGGCCAAATCATTTGCTTCTGAGTTCTGCTCCCTTGGGATATGAGTAAGAGTTATGCTTCAGAAGTTTGACATTATGGCTTGACATTGATTGTGATATTCTTTCAGCATGTTGTCTTTGCAGTCGTACTCGTCTGACAACTGCCTCATCACTAGCATACAGTCTCCAAAATTTTGTATTGTATCGGTGCCCACTTCTTCCAATAGTTGTAACCCTTTCAATACTGCTTCGGATCCGGTCTGATTATTGGTGGAGAAAGGTCTGATGGTACATGCAAATTCAAATGATACCACCGAGGGGAAACAATCACCAGGCCTATACCACATCCATGTCGACACACTGATTTGTCGACGAATATGGTCTATGGTGTCGGCTCAACATGAGTCACTGCCTCATCTCTGTGTTGGACTATAAAATCGGCTATCACTTGTCCCTTTACTGCCTTAGCCGATTCATACCTAAGGTCAAATTCAGTGAGAGTGAGGACCCACTTTCTGATACGCCCTTTCAACACTAGGGCCGATAGCATGTACTTAATGACATCGGCCTTACATATCACCGTGCATTCTGATGTTAGTAGGTAGTGTTTCAGTTTGGTGCACGTGAAGTATAGGCAGAGACAGAGCTTTTTCACTGTGGGTTATCGGGTCTCGGCGTCTAGTAGCCTTCGACTAAGATAGAAAATTACACTCTCATTTTTTTCAATCTCCTACACAGGACTGACTTGATGGCTTCATCATCGGTTGACAAATATAACCTGAATGAAATCCCTTTCTATGGCGGCATCAGCACTAGCGGTGAAGCTAAGTATTCCTTAATATCATTGAATGCCTTTTGTTTATTTTCTCCCCATATGAATTCCAGGTAAGGTTTTAGCTTCAATAGTGGAGTAAACGACTAGCTATGAATCCCCTGAGAAAATTTATCTTCCCGATCAATGAAAACAACTTGGTTTTATCGGTATGGGTTTGGGTGTTCTTAATTGCTTCAATACTGCACTGGCTTATTTCAATCCTTTTTTCATGCATAATAAAGCCCAGAAACTTCCTCGCCAATACACCAAAAGCACACTTCTCGGGATTTATCTTTAGCTTGTATTTCCTGGCTCTCTCTGGAACTTGACTTAGATCGGCTACATGGTCTTGAGTACTGCTTTATTTTACCACGACGTCGTCTATATATATTTGCACCAATAGGT
The DNA here is from genome assembly GCA_019279435.1 of Zizania palustris. Lineage (NCBI taxonomy): Eukaryota > Viridiplantae > Streptophyta > Magnoliopsida > Poales > Poaceae > Zizania > Zizania palustris. Next base: position 32,534,989 of record JAAALK010000079.1, on the reverse strand, counting down.
CGATCAAGTCATGGAAAATGTAGTTCATGTCCCTCTGGTAAGTCACTTTGGCATTCTTCAAGCCGAAGGTTGTCACCACCCACTCATAAAGTCTGATAGCGCCTGGGCACTAGAAGGTCATCTTGTGGATGTCTTCGTTAGCCATGAAAATCTGATTATATTCTGCATTCCCTTCCATGAAGCTGATAATCTTGTGGCCCGATGCGGCATCCACCAACAAAACCGCGATTAGCATTGTGTATTTGTCCTTTGGGGTTGCCTTGTTCAGATCTCTGAAGTCAACACATATTCTAAGCTTCCCACTCTTCTTCCATACTGGTACAATATTCGACACCCACTCTGCGTATCGGCAAAGTCTTATGAATCCTACATCATATAACCTTGTTACCCCGGCCTTGATATCTGGATATATTTCCGCCTTGAACCGCTGAGGTGACTACTTGAATGGCTGATACCCTTGTCTTATTGGGAGGCAATGTTCTACAATTGATCGTCTTAGCCCTGGCATTTCATGATATTCCCATGCGAAGAAATCCTGATACTCTCATAATAATGCAATCAATTCATTCTTTATTTCATCGGGAAGTTGATGACTTATAAAGGTTGGCCTTGGTCTGTCACCTGGTCCGATGTCTACTTCTTGTAGCTCATCGGTCACAGTGAAGCCCTGACCGAGTTTACCTTCTGCTTCATCTTTGTCACCTTCCATCATTAGATACTTAAAGAAAATCACCGTCCCAAGCTCAGTCGGACAGGCAAATGACTTCTTCCATCTCTCAAACCGATAAATCAGCTATTGCTACGTTAACTTATTTATCGGCGGGAACGATTTCCACTTGGTCACCAACCCACTACAGGAGTGTGAAACCAAGTGAGGTCATTGTGGTTTCTATATTTATGATGAGTGATTGACAAGGTTGAGTGATTTGGTGAATGAGTGAGTGATGGTTTGATTGCATCGATGGGATCGATGTGTGGTTATGGAGAGTGGATGCCGAGGGGATCGGTGTGCGTAATGTTTCGTGTTTTGTCTTGTCTCATGTGTGTAGAGTGGAGATGCTAACCAACTGTCAGCGGCAGGTGATCAAGGGTCGAGCGGGGAGCTCGATGCTAGAGGATCAAGAATGCCGGGTGAAGTTGGAGATGATCTAAGGAGTGCACGAGGAGATAGAGCGAGACATGGATGGACGGATGGTCGAGACAGCATGACGGTCAAGTCAGTGAAAGGGAGGCCAGTTCAAGTAATTAGGTGGCTCGAGGAGATCGAGAGCGGGAGAGACTTGTTGGCGGTCGAGTTCGCGGATTGATATCACATGTCGGCGATCGAGGAGGCTTTGTCGGTTTTTGCTGAAAACTGTCTGATCTCTAAATATTTTTAAATTCCAATAATTAGGAGTTTATTTTTCGTTTATTAATTTAGATTAAGTGTAAACTTTTAGTATTTTTCAGAATTGTCAAAATTCTAAAAATATATTAAAAGTATTGGGTCAAAGTTGTAATAAATTAGAGTCAAAACTTGTGTATTTTTCACAATTTATAATTCAGAAAATATAACATGGCATTAGGGTAAATACTACCAACTTTAACCCTAGGGTGAGCCTATTTAAAGGCCTCCATGCCCAAGGGTTAGGGTTGCCCACTTTATTAGAACTTTTGGCTGTCATTTTGGGGCTACCAACCACATATTTTATTCCAAGCATTTTTGTTGTTTCTTTGTGTGTACACAATGTTCATCTATTGAAGAATTCAGGTGTGTGTAGCGATGGCTGTGCTTGCTCTGTTTCAGCGCAGGAAATGCTTCGGATTTCATGTACTGAATGGATGATTAGTTTCCTGAGTTAGTGCTTTGTTTTTGTTGAAAATGGAACATTTGGTTAGTGTTCTTTGAGATTGCTCTTTCTGTTTTAGTCTAAATCAACTCTGATTTCAGTGATTGAAAGATTGAGTTCATTGCTTCAAGAACAGACAAAATAGTTTCAGTTTTCTGTTCTTGGATCTCTTGTCCACTTCTGAATGATTCTCATGTGTAAGTTGTGTTTGGCTCTTGCTATTGCTCAAGTTCCTTGGAATCTCTTTGTGATCCAACACAGTACTCAGCTTTTGTTGCTAGCTTTTGATCTGATCTTGTGAAATCTCAACATAGAACATAATCTGAACCAGGTTTTTTAGCCTCAGGCTTAAACTGAACAGAAAATGTTCTAGAGTCAAAGTTGGGTACAAAAACTTTAATCTGATTGTTCATGAACTTTTGAGGTTTATCTTGATCTTTCTCATGTACTGTTATTTTGTATGATACTTTAGTATACAAGGGTTCTTGCTGAGTTTTTGATTTGGTTCATTTTGTGCTTCATTGTTTCCTGAGGTGAGCAGTACCATTTTGTCACATTTGAAACAGAATTTATTCTGTTAGCAGTGATTGAAACAGAACATCAGTGTCCACTGCATCAAGAGTTTGATGTGGTTCTCTAAAGGAGTTCCTGTTCACTGATTGTATTTCTGATACTAAAGTTTTTCTTCTATGGTTTGTTGCTGCTGAAAGTTTTTATTGCTGAGAATTTTTTCAGTACTGCTGTTCCAGAATTCCAATAGTATTGAGAATTGTTTTGACATGTGCCATCAGGGCTGCTACAGATAACTTTATGTTGAAAGTGTTATCTACTATTTTGCATGAAAGTGTGATAGCAGCTTTGAAAGTCTTTAGGCTGATTCATATGTAGTGTACAGATGTGGATGTTCTGTACAAACTCATGTACTGTTAGCTACCAATTTTGGCTAAATACTTGAAGTTGTTTGAGAAGTGAATCTTTAAGAATTTCTTTAATGTCTTGATGATCTGATTTAAAATAGTGCTAGAGTGCTTACTGTTCATCATCTAATAGGTGTTTAAATTCTTTGCTGAATGCTTCTGTTATAGTTGTTGTTCTGTGTGTTACTTGGAACAATTCTTGCTGAATCAATTAATCTTTTGGATCAGATTTGTAATGCATCTCTGAATAATATTTGTGCATTATTGCTCAGCAAAAGAGATTGTTCAGTCATACAGTAGTATTGATTTTCTGCTGTATTTTGCCACTGCTGATCCTGTTCATTTCTAATTGCCATGCTTAACTTGTTGTTCTTCTGTTAAGTGTTGAGTGAAGTCTATGTTGATCTGATCACAATGATACAAAATGTTTTGCCTTTTTTGCATTAAGATTCTGCTGTAATTTGCCACTACTGTGTTCCTGTTCATTGTCAATGAAATTTCAGATCTGCATTGGATTAATCAAGTACAGTGCATACTTTGTTCTATGAATTCAATTGAATCTTTGCTGATAATACTAATTCATGTCAAACAAATATTAACTGAGTTGTTAAGGGATATACATGGTTAGCTCCTGAGTTTTGAGATTTGAACATCTTCTTTGTGTATGTGTTTGATTAATATTTTTTACATGAGCAAAGAATATGTTAGACAACACAAAGTGTTCAGATTAAGTTCTGCATCTTCTATTTGGTTCTAAAATCTCAAAGTTGCATCAAACTGATTTGATTTTTGATTCTTCTTCAAAAGCAAGGGATTATTCAAACTGAATTGCTGGTTTGATTTTGTTTCTTCTGAAGTTCATATTCAGTAATGAATATTGTGCTTGATAAAAAGTTATGAGCCATCAAGTTTTTTGAAAGTTCAGCAAGAATTCTATTCATCATCCATAACATCACATCAAAGTACTTAATCTTAATCTGAATAGAGTTAAATTGCAAAATATTCAGTTTTTGTCTGTTTTCTGCTAAGTCTGAACTCTGTCAGAGTCTGATTTGTCGACAGCTTCCTATCGGTAAACCATTTGCTGATATACACTCTCTATTTCGGAGTATCAATCTCCGATAGAATAGATCGGCACACCAATCTCTGATTTAGACAGAAATTCTATTTGAGGTTGATTTCTATTCTGGTTTTGTACTGTGAGTCACAAATTTGATTCTGTAATTTTAGAGGAGCGTTGGGGTAATTTGAAAAGGCCATCACATTTGCGAGAATTTGTCGAGGTGTCTATTCACCCCCCTCTAGTCGCCATTCCGATCCCACAATGAGGCTCTAATGCATTGTCGACAGGACGCAGAAATTCACATGACTCCAATCGTGCCCGAGTAACGGACTGTAGGATCCTTTTCCCTCAATGACCAAGAATGTGGTCGGCATGATCTTCCTTCCAACCATCAACTCTGTGTTTAGCACCCCCGTTGTTTCTGATGAGTTGCCATCGAAGTCTCTTAGTACCATGTTCATTTTGATGAGGTCGTCTGGCCCTTTCCCCAGCTTTCGGAAGGTGGCATATGGCATCAGGTTGATAGCTGCGCCTTCATCTATCATCATCTTGGACATCAGCTTCCCATTGACTAGGCCCTTGATGTAAACATGCCTCATGTGCCAATGTTCGTGTTCTTCTGGCTTGTTGAATACTGTCGGCTGCGGGGTCAATACTAGTTGGGCCATTATATCGACCTACCTAGCTTCGTCTTTACGAGTAGCCCGATACTACGCAGGGACGAAGAAAACCATGTTAATCCCCACATATTTCTTGTCGTTGTGATCAGCCTTGTCTTTCACTTGCCATTCACTCTTAATCCTTCAGGGTTGATCAGTCTCATTCTTGTGACTCTGTGCCTTCTGTTCTCTCTGCCAGAACCACTCTACTCTCCTCATCTGGTTCTTTGTGAAGATCCTATTGGGGCACCACAGTAGCTTTCCTAATGTGATGTTGTCATCGTTTGATTGACTATTTTCCTTGGTGTTGATGGGACCAAGCCTTTGGAGTATCGATGCTCTTGGTGGTGACAACCTCCAATGGATGGCCAACCTTTCGTGACTATGTGACCTCGTCCTGTTAGTTCACGGATAAGGACCACCTTACCACCTGCCTTTGCCACCACACTCAGGGTAGACATCCATTGATGGCAAATAAAGCCCTTCATTCCAGCAGAATCTGAAGAACTCACAATTAAAATTGGGGTTGAATCATGAGTAATCATGATCGTCCTCACTGCCTGTCCTTTCTCTCGACATTCTTTCATATTTTCTGATTAGATCTGAGGAGGTGGTGCTACTGCTGGCTCGCCTGCTTTTCTTCAAGTGTCGATCATCAGTGTGGTGCGCATGTACCATGTTGACCCGGAAAAGGTGAGCGTCGATGTTCATCAGCTTCTTCACTTCATCAAACTTAATTTGGCCTTGGTCCATGGCCAATTGTATTTGTTGTCTAAATACCTTGCATTCGTTAGTGTGATGAGACGAGGAGTTATGCCGCTTACAGTATTTCTGTTTCTTCAATTCCTCGACAGGTGGTATCACGTGATTGGGTGGCAACTGGATCTACTTTTCTTTGAGCAATAGGTCGAATATCCTATCAGCCTTACCGATGTCAAAATCATACTTCTCTTCTTTATCAGCTAGATTTACCCATGGACACGTGATCTGCTTCTTGTTTCGGGTCCATTCAGCTAAGCCGACCTCAACATCGGACCTGTCATCCTCACTGAAATCCAAATGGAACATTTGAGCATACGCCACTATCGGGGATACGATCTAGGGTACCTCATGGAGTGGTTTCACTCGGGTCGCCGACTGCTGGCCAGGCCAGCCCACAAAGGATTTCTCGACTGCTAGGCCTCCCACTCAGGAGCGAATGCACCTAAGTGGTGAGATACCAACGGTTGGACTGGAGCCATCTGCCCAACAGTTATCTCCAATCAACTCCGATGGTTACCATTAATATTGTCTTCTTTATGGCAGCCATTAGCGCCATTTAGATGTAGTTATGTTGGTAGTTATGCGGCTGTTTTGGCTGGCTATCAATGTCTTGATTATTCTTGTAACTCCCCAATCCTTCTCATATAAAAGGATTAAGGGAGGCCCTAACAGAGGGCAGCAGCACTACAAGCTAGCACACAGACCACCAACATACGAACAACAACAAGCACCACGCTGCATAGTATAGTGCTGAGACCAGCACTTAGGGATTGATTCATATAGACACCCCCCATTCATCCATACACACAGGAGTAGGGTTATTATCCTCTAGGAGGCCCGAACCTATCTAAAAACTCTCTCGTGTTTGTCCCCTTGTTGTCTCAGTCCACATCCTACCCCATTCGGTTGGGGTAACCATCGAATCCATAGATATGACTCCTCCCCTCTACCGACAACAAATCACACTATGGGTACCCTCTGTAGGCTTGTTGTTCCAATGCAACGATAGTTGGCGCGCTAGGTAGGGGTGGAGTTTTGTGGCCCGCTGATCGGATCGATGGCCGTCATCAGCAAGTTAAACACCAAGGTGCCCCAGGGCACCATCTTCGCTTTTGGAAGCCTGACTTTCATCAGTGACTGCATGAACCAACTGGTTCCCACCATTGCTCCATTGTGGGCGAAGGCTACGCTCACGCAGTCGATGACACCTGCTTCACTAACAACTCAAGATCCGCAACGGACCACTCCATTGAAGACAGTCTCTAAGGATCATCTACCGGGGTCGTCCGACACCCTAACAGATTTCGTCATCTTCACCAACTCTAGAGGGAACACCGTCCGGCGCCGATGGTTCGTCACGATCACCAACGACTGACACCATCAACCAACCCCGCCGACCACTCGGGCGCCTCCCGCGGTTGCCATCATGGTGATCGCCGGAGCTATCTCTGAGGACGAACCTTCCAACGGTGTTGAGCCTAGTGCCCATCGCTGAGAACGGTAGAGCTGGAACTCTACCAGGCACGATCGGCGCGCTAGGGCTCAAGAAAGATTAGGAGTCCAATGACAAGATGGACCCACTGCGTACACCGTGACCTTTGAAGGTCATGATGTGTATCAGACGCCTACCGCCAACCTCTTCGCCCTCGAGAGAGCCCTGGCGATGCTCCCCGACATGCCTGAGCTCTAGAGGGCCCAGGCCATGACGAAGGCTGTTGCGACATAGCTAGAGGAGCCGCCACTCTCTCAACCACCACTGTCAACGTCTTAGAGCCGCTACTCCCAACTATCCAGGCCAGGGGAGCACAGACGACCTAGTGAGCATGGAGGAAGCTCGCTCGTTGGAGACTCCCGCCAGATCATCAATGGCCACATCAATGCCCACAACCTCCTTCTTCTTCAACAACAAGGACATCAGCAGAGGTAGTCACGTCATCACGATCAGAACGATCGTGACCACGGGGCCCTGAACGAAGGCCTCGCTGACCATGACCTTTGCCACGATGGGTTCCTCACCTTCTCCACACAGTTGCGTCACGTTGAATGGCCATGCCACTTCTAGCCGACTGAAATCACTCCATATGATGATAAAACTAACCCGTCTCAATGTTTGCGACTAGACTACACTGCCATCCGTGCAACAGGAGGAGATCTAGACGTCATGGTCAACTACCTCCTAGTCATTTTGTCCGCTTTGGCTGTCAACTATCTGGTCTCCCTCCATGAAGGCTCCATCAACTTGTGGGATGACTTGTGCGATGTCTTCATCGCCAACTACCGGGGACATGGCAAAGGCCCGCCGCCTAGCACAACCTACGCCAAGTTCACCAAAGAGAAGTAGAGTCCCTACGGTAGTACATTCGCTGATTCTCCGAGAAGCGCCACACCATCACCACCATCACCGACGCCGATGTGATTTCTGCATTCCATGATGGCTTGAGGAAGCCGTCCAAGCTATTCCACCACTTGATCATGTATGTGCCAGCTAATCCTGGCCACATGATCACTGTTGTCGAATAGTTCACCAGCGCCGAAGACACCGAGCGAGACCAGATGCTCCCAAAGCCGCACGGCAACAACAAATACCAAAAGGAGAAGGAAGGGTGTCGCTGGTTGCCTGTGGCCCACTGGTCACCCACGGCTCGTTGATCGCCCACATTCAAGGATCACACCGACCATAGTCGGCCTCACCTTCCCGACAAGAAGAGGAAGGAGAAGGAAATGATGATCGCCAATCGTGGCACTCGGCCACGAGGCCAAAATGACATGACCTTGAAGGACCTACTGGAAAAGCATTGCATCCTTCACCCCAACTATAATCACACTACTTTGAATTGCTTTCAACTAGAGAACTAGATGGTGAGAAAAGCTGAAGCATCCCATCGACCCGACAAGCGTCGTTGGGACACCAAATGATGAGGACATCACTTCACATGATACACACATGGAGCCTCCACCTACAATTCAACTACAAGGACCAATCACACGCGCCCGTGCCCGTCGCTTGAACCATGAGGTTAATTCGTTCCTTAGCAACTTTGATTATATTTGTTTGGATGGGATGCTACTGAATACTAGTGATATTTTGTTGCTTAGGAACATGGGAGATGGAATAGGAGAGTTGGAGTTGAAGACGGAGCCGCACGGATGATTTGAAGTCAAGAATTCGCTGGTTCGGACTACATCGACCACCATTCACCAAAATGGGCATAACTTCCTCATACGAAGTCCGTTTGGCGAGTTCTTGGACTTTTTGGAAAGCTGAGGAGAAGAAGGATCTTTTGCCGTTGGTTTCACATCATTTGGAGTCTCGAGTCGACCTGTGTATTTAAAACAGTACTGCGTGACAGAACTGGGCCGTGTTGGCCATAATCTGAGTCTGTACGTCTTCTAGCCCACAGCCCAAGTCTGTTCCCCTTCCACAGGCCGCCGCCCTATATATTCTCACGCCAGCCAACTCTAGGGTTAGGTTTTGCTTTGTTGCATCTACACTGTTGTGTTTAGATCCCACCTCTTGCACCAGACCGATTGGCTGCTGCATTGGCGTTTGTGAAACCTCACCCTATCTTCGTTTGTCTGTGATTTGGCATTCGATTTGTATCCTTCCTGTTCTTGCTTGTGTTCTTGGGTTCGCTTGCAGGAATTAGCCTTCGTGGCGAGCTCAATCGCGTTCTGCGTGGTTGATAACCAACGGAGACAGTGGTGTAACGATTGCAAGGTTTTGATCCGCCGGACCGGAGCCTTGGATCGCCAACGTCGAGATTCTCCACCAACCCAAGTTTATCCTTTACCTATCGGAAGATCGGGACCACTCCCCCATCAGCTGGTATCAGAGCTCAGTTTTCCCGTTAGGTAATCTCGATCTGCTTTTGTTTTACCCAGAGTCCAGAAAACCGCACCAAAAAAAAAATTTCCCTCACCGAGAACCCCTTTGTGCCTTGCGATTTTAATTTCAGTTTTAACTTTGTTGAGTTCGTGTTCTTGGTCGATTCTTGTTGCTAGTTTAGTCATCCCTCTGTGTCGTTTGAGTAGTAGTTGTTCTTGTGTCTCAGAAAAAAATTTCCCCACCGAAACCCCCCCCCTTCCGCAACCCTACATTATTTTCCACATCTACTCTTTGTGACCCCCCTTCAGTAAAACAGGCATAACTTTTCGCTCGTTTGGCAGAAAAATCTGAAATTTTTTGAGCGTGTTCCTGACTCAATTTGGAGGGTACCCTAACCGACTACAGTCGGTTAGCCCTCACCAAAATCGCCAAAAAAATCGGGAAGATAAAGAAAAAAATTGGACAAAGTTTTTGCTCGCCGGACAGCGAACTTGTTTGAATTTTTGTGAGCCACATCCCACCTCAGTTGTAGGTGCCAATTTTTGTGGTTACTCCTCTGGTCATCCTTGTTTCAAAAAAAATAGAGTGAAAAAAAGGAGAAAAAAAATATATATAAAAAAAAGAGAAGCGGGCTGTTAGTTGCTTGTCCGAACTCTTGTCCGAACTCTTGTCCGAACTTCTGTCCGAACTCTTGTCCAATTTGAGGCAGTCTTTGGCTGTTTGCTGCTTGTCCGATCTCTTGTCTGAACCTTTGTCCGAACTCTTGTCCGATCCGAACAGCAGCAGAAAAAAAAAATAAAAAATTTGCACATACCCTTGTCCGATCACTTGTCCGATCTCTTGTCCGATCCCTTGTCCGATCTATAGAGAGATGATTTGACCCTGTTTTTGCTTCCTTTTGGATTTTTGGGCACATAGTTTCCCTCTATTACTTGAACTTTCACTTTGGGAGCACTACGGTCAGCAACTTTGATGAGTACTAGGGAATACTTATTGAACTTGGTTTAACTGTTATTATTATCGCTAATCCTTGCTACTCACTTGCCTTCCAAGCTACACATTTCTCTTGGTCAGGACAGGATCATTTCTTGCAATTGTACACCACCCTCCACTTGGTTCATCACCTGTAGGCCGGTGACCTCCCTGCGGCGCGGTAAGAACACTTGCAAGCGTGGGTAAGGTGCTTGACGGATTGCTTCCACCCCACACCCACCACCAGACCTAGCTGTTTACATAAGGATTATTCTTTGTTGTTTTGCCTTTTCACTAACATGGCAGATAACAGCGGCACCCCTCCATCTGATTTTAATGACTGTGTCTCATGGCGTGCTCTACTAGAGTCTCAGCGGCAGACCCAACATTCCATCGAACGTCTCGCGCGTACTGTGGCTGACCTAGTGGACCGAATGACTGTCTTGGAAACACGATTGCCTGCTGCACGAGCCAACGATGAACATGTTGAAGAGGAAGACGACCATATTGAAGAGGAAGACGACCTATCCTATGCTGGAAACAATGGCATTGGACCTGATGAGGCTGCACATCATCGCTTTCAGTTCAACCGTCAAGGTATGGGCGGTCACCGCAACCGCCCTCCACGAGGTAACAATGACAACCACAGGAACAATGATTCCTACTCTAAGGTAAATTTTTCAGTACCTCCTTTTACTGGCACCTATGATCCAGATGCATATTTAGATTGGGAGATGTCAGTCGAACAAAAATTTAATGCTCACATGGTTCCTGCTATCCACCGCGTGCGTTTAGCTACTAGTGACTTCACTGGATATGCTCTTCTTTGGTGGACTGAAATAGTTCAGGTTGGAAATGAACCACAAACTTGGGATATGTTAAAACGGCAAATGCGTGGTAGATGGGTCCCTCCTTCATATAAACGTGATTTGAGAAAAAAATTGCAGCGCCTAAACCAAGGAAATAAATCGGTAGAGGAGTATTATCAGGAGTTGCAAATAGGTTGCATGCGTGCTGAAATTGAGGAGGACAATGAGGATAAGATGGCCCGTTTTTATGGTGGTTTACGACGTGAAATTCAGGATATCATTGATTATAAAGAATACAATACTATCACTCGTCTTTTCCACCTTGCTATGCTTGCAGAAAAAGAATTGCAGGGTCGCCAACAACCACAACGCAGCATGAGGACCAACATTGGTGGTGCTACTTCACGCTCAAGTGGGCAGCAGCAACGACCACCCGCACCCCCTTCTCGACCGGCGGCTACATCAGCACCGTCGACATCTACAGCCCAGGTTGAGAGTTCCAAGACTGCAGCATCCAAGGCGCCAGCCAAGCCCACCTCCTCGGCAGCCTCTACTGCTCGTTCTGCAGCGATCCAGTGTCACAGATGCAAAGGATTTGGTCATGTGATGAAAGACTGCCCTAGTCAGCGGGCTTATATTGCTACGGAAGACGGTGGCTATGTAAGTGCTAGTGATGTTGAAGATGAATATGCACTTGCTGCTAACATTGCAGGAGATGATGAAACATTCGACGATGACGCTGTTATTGCGTCAGATGCCACTGCCGACCTTGAAGCACTTATTGTACAACGCGTCTTGAGCACTCACATGGAGCAGGACGACAGGGCACAACGGAACAATCTGTTTCAGACCTTCTTCGGCGTCAATAACCGTCGTGTACGTGTCATCATCGACAGCGGTAGTTGCAACAATTTGGTGAGCCACGACATGATAACGAAGCTTCAACTTCCCATACGTGCGCATCCACACCCTTACCACGTGCAATGGTTCAACAATAGCGGTAAGGTCAAGGTAACACAAACTGCTCACATCAAATTTTCCATTGGTACATACTTCGGAGCTGCTGATTTTGATGTAGTACCAATGCAAGCATGTTCTATGTTACTTGGTAGACCTTGGGAGTATGATACTAATGCTACACACCATGGTAGGAGCAATACGTACACATTTATGTATAAAGGAAAGAAAGTTACATTGCTTCCTATGACTCCAGCTGAAATTGTAAAATTTGAACAAGAAAAACATGCTAGGGATGCACAGAAGAGCAAACAACCTTCTGAAAATCAGCAAGTAGCTAAGACGCTTTTGAGGCAACAGAAAGATAAAATTGCTTCTCCTTCTTCATCACAAGTTATAAATCTGAAAGGGCGTGTCATGCTTGCAACTAAAACTGACCTTGCTGAAATTTGTGATGATACCCCCTTGCTATATGGTTTGATTTGCACAAACGTGTTGTTTTCACTTGCGAACATTCCTAGCTCTGTTCCTGTTGCAGTCACTGACCTTTTGCAGGAGTTTAAAGATGTTTTTCCTGCTGAGATACCACCCGGGCTGCCACCGATACGCGGCATCGAGCACCAAATTGATTTGGTCCCGGGAGCGTCTCTTCCTAATCGTGCAGCGTACCGCACCAATCCGGAGGAGACAAAAGAAATTGAGCGCCAAGTACAGGACCTTCTTGATCGTGGGTACGTCCGTGAAAGCCTTAGTCCTTGTGCAGTACCCGTTCTTTTGGTACCTAAGAAAGATGGTAGTTGGCGCATGTGTGTTGATTGTCGTGCTATTAATAATATCACCATTCGATATCGACACCCTATTCCTAGATTGGATGACATGCTTGATGAGCTTAGTGGTGCCATTATCTTTTCTAAGATCGATCTCCGTAGTGGCTACCACCAAATTCGCATGAAACTAGGTGATGAATGGAAAACTGCTTTTAAAACAAAGTTTGGATTATATGAGTGGCTTGTCATGCCTTTTGGACTTACTAATGCACCTAGTACCTTCATGCGCTTGATGAATGAAGTCCTACGGCACTTTATAGGACGCTTTGTGGTTGTATACTTTGATGATATCTTGGTTTATAGCAAGTCTCTCACTGAACATGTTGAACACCTACGTGCTGTTTTTTCTGTCCTCCGTGAGGCTAGAATGTTTGGTAACCTTGAGAAGTGCACGTTTTGCACGGATCGAGTTGTGTTTCTTGGATATGTTGTCACTTCACAGGGTATTGAGGTCGACGCGGCAAAGGTAGAAGCCATCAACAACTGGCCGCAACCTCAAACTATCACACAGGTACGTAGTTTTCTTGGTCTTGCAGGTTTCTACCGGCGTTTTGTGAAAGATTTCAGCACCATAGCCGGTCCTTTGCATGAGTTGACCAAGAAGGGAATTACTTTTGTGTGGGAGCCAGCACATGAACAAGCTTTTGCCACACTCAAAGATCGTCTTACACGTGCACCTCTACTTCAGCTACCCGACTTCAGTAAGCCTTTTGAGTTAGAATGTGATGCTAGTGGGTTTGGATTAGGAGGTGTGCTGCTACAAGGAGGTAAACCCGTGGCCTATTTTAGTGAGAAATTACATGGCCCACAGTTGAATTATTCTACCTATGATAAGGAATTATATGCCTTAGTGCGTGTGCTTGAAACTTGGCAACATTACCTTTTGCCTAAGGAGTTTATTATTCATTCCGATCATGAAGCATTGAAGCATATACGTAGTCAAGCAAATCTGAATAAACGACATGCTAAATGGGTAGAATTTATTGAGACTTTTCCATATATCATTAAGCATAAGAAAGGGAAAGATAATGTGATTGCTGATGCTTTATCTAGACGATATACTTTGCTTTCTCAACTTGATTATAAGATCTTTGGTTTAGAAACATTGAAGGACATGTATGCTACTGATTTGGACTTCAAAGATGCTTTTGCAAATTGTACAAATGACCGTGCTTGGAACAAATATGTGCTGAATCATGGATATCTTTTTCGTGCTAACAAGTTATGCGTTCCGACTAGCTCTCTTCGCTTGTTGTTATTGCAGGAAGCACACGGTGGTGGTTTGATGGGTCATTTTGGATCCAAGAAAACCGAAGATGTGCTGTCCACACATTTCTATTGGCCTAGGATGAGACGAGATGTTGAGCGCTATGTGGCACGATGCACTACTTGCAATAAAGCTAAGTCCCGTCTAAACCCACATGGTCTTTATATGCCTCTGCCCGTCCCTAGTGTACCTTGGGAGGATATTTCTATGGATTTTGTGTTAGGATTACCTAGAACTAGGAGGGGGAGAGATAGTATTTTTGTGGTGGTTGATCGTTTCTCTAAAATGACGCATTTTATACCTTGTCACAAGAGCGACGATGCTACAAATGTTGCTGATTTATTTTTCAGAGAGGTCGTACGCTTGCATGGAGTTCCCAATACCATCGTTTCAGATCGTGATGCCAAATTCTTAAGTCATTTTTGGAGGACGTTGTGGCATAAGTTGGGGACAAAGCTGCTGTTTTCTACTACTTGTCACCCCCAAACGGATGGACAAACGGAGGTCGTCAACCGCACATTATCCACCATGTTGAGGGCTGTTTTAAAGACCAACTTAAAGCTCTGGGAAGAGTGTCTACCTCATATTGAGTTTGCATATAATAGGTCAGTACACTCCACTACTAAGGTAAGTCCGTTTCAAGTGGTCTATGGCTTTAATCCGCGTGCTCCTATTGATTTGCTACCATTACCACCATCTGAAAACTTGAATTTTGATGCTACTACACGTGCTGAATTATTACTTAAGATGCATGAAACTACTAAAGCAAACATAGAGAAAATGGATGAGAAATATCGTGCTTATGGTAGTAAGGGTAGAAAAGAGATAACATTTGAACCGGGTGATCTTGTTTGGTTGCACTTGCGCAAGGATCGTTTTCCTGATTTACGAAAGTCTAAATTGATGCCCCGTGCTGATGGTCCTTTCCGTGTGCTTGAGAAGATAAATGACAATGCATATAAGCTTGAGTTGCCTGCAGCTTTTGGGGTTAGTCCCACATTTAACATTTCAGATTTAAAGCCCTATTTGGGAGATGATGATGAGCTTGAGTCGAGGACGACTCCAATTCAAGAGGGGGAGGATGATGAGGACATCACTTCACATGATACACACATGGAGCCTCCACCTACAATTCAACTACAAGGACCAATCACACGCGCCCGTGCCCGTCGCTTGAACCATGAGGTTAATTCGTTCCTTAGCAACTTTGATTATATTTGTTTGGATGGGATGCTACTTAATACTAGTGATATTTTGTTGCTTAGGAACATGGGAGATGGAATAGGAGAGTTGGAGTTGAAGACGGAGCCGCACGGATGATTTGAAGTCAAGAATTCGCTGGTTCGGACTACATCGACCACCATTCACCAAAATGGGCATAACTTCCTCATACGAAGTCCGTTTGGCGAGTTCTTGGACTTTTTGGAAAGCTGAGGAGAAGACGGATCTTTTGCCGTTGGTTTCACATCATTTGGAGTCTCGAGTCGACCTGTGTATTTAAAACAGTACTGCGTGACAGAACTGGGCCGTGTTGGCCATAATCTGAGTCTGTACGTCTTCTAGCCCACAGCCCAAGTCTGTTCCCCTTCCACAGGCCGCCGCCCTATATATTCTCACGCCAGCCAACTCTAGGATTAGGTTTTGCTTTGTTGCATCTACACTGTTGTGTTTAGATCCCGCCTCTTGCACCGGACCGATTGGCTGCTGCATTGGCGTTTGTGAAACCTCACCCTATCTTCGTTTGTCTGTGATTTGGCATTCGATTTGTATCCTTCCTGTTCTTGCTTGTGTTCTTGGGTTCGCTTGCAGGAATTAGCCTTCGTGGCGAGGTCAATCGCGTTCTGCGTGGTTGATAACCAACGGAGACAGTGGTGTAACGATTGCAAGGTTTTGATCCGCCGGACCGGAGCCTTGGATCGCCAACGTCGAGATTCTCCACCAAGCCAAGTTTATCCTTTACCTATCGGAAGATCGGGACCACTCCCCCATCACCAAAGAAAGAAGACTCGAAGATACTGAAGACAAAGGGGACGTCCCTCCTGGGAGGAATGACTTCTGGGAGCCCGCCCAGATGGTCTCCGTGATATTCGGAGGCACAGTGGCCTCTGAGACAAAGCGTCAACAGAAGTTGATGACTCGTTGTGTCAACGCCATCAGCACCGAAGCATCTTTGGTGTTCCGAGGTTTCAATCACCTTCGATTGTTGGGACTAGTGGACTGATGTCCCCAAGCCCGAGCACTTCCCGCTCATCGTTGACCCTGTCATCCTAAAGGTTCGCCTAAACAGGGTGTTGATTGATGGAGGGAGCGGCCTCGACGTCTTATTTAAAGGGACTATGGGGGATCTCGGCATCGACAACTCAGCATTGTAGAAGACTGACACTCCCTTCTATGCTATTGTCCCTGGGAAGGCGTCCCTTCCCCTCAGCACGATCACTCTGTCAGTGACGTTCGGTGTTCGGGACAACTACCAGACCAAGCACGTCAAGTTCTACATGGCGGATTTCGAGATCGTGTATCATGCCATCCTTGGAAGACCTTCACTTGCCAAGTTCATGGTAGTGGCCCACTACACCTACATGACGGAGATACTCTAAGACGTCAAGACCGCATTGGCCGATGGACTCAAGTTCCTAAGTCCTGCACCGTCGCCGACTGCGTTGACTCCATCGCCAGCTGAGTACAAAAGTATTCGGCTATCATAAGATGACCCCTCCAAGACAGTTCTGATCAGGGTCGTGTTGGATCCTAAATAGGAAAGCACGCTCATCAGCTTCCTCTACTCCAACGCAGACATCTTCGCTTGGCAACCCTCCGACATGCCAGGCGTACCCCGAGAGCAGATCGAGCATGAACTCCACATTGACCCGGCTGCACCGCGGGTCAAGCAGAAGATGCGCTGCTTCACTGAAGACCGCAAGAAGCTCATCATGGAAGAAGTCACCCGCCTCCTGATGGCCGGCTTCATCAAGGAGGCATAACACATAGACTGGCTGGCTAACCCGGTCCTTGTGTAGAAGAAGAGCAGAAAATGGAGAATGTGTGTCGACTACACCAACCTCAACAAGAAATGTCCAAAGGATCCATTCCCACTATCGTGCATTGATCAAGTCATTAATTCGATCGCCGGTAGCGCCCTCCTGCGCTTCCTAGATTATTACTCAGGCTACCATCAGATTGGACTGAATGAAGAAGACTAGAAGAAGACCGCCTTCATCACGTCGTTCGGTGCCTACTACTACACTTCCATGGCCTTTGCGTTGAAGAATGCCGGAGCCAATTACCAATGGGCTATTTAGCATTGCCTGGCCGATTAGATCGGTCGCAATGTGGAGGCTTACATTGATGATGTGGTGGTCAAGACCAAGAAATTTGAACACCTCGTCGAAGAACTCCAAGATATGGTGAATAACCTCTGCAAGTTTCGCTAGAAACTCAATTAAGAGAAATGTGTGTTTGGAGTCCTGACGGGAAAACTACTCGGCTTCATCGTCAGCCGCTGAGGAATTTAAGCCAACCCGGAGATGATTTCGGCAATCCTGAACATGGCTAGGCTTTCCGACGTCAAGCACATCCAGCGCCTGGCCGGCTGCATGACTTCCATGGGCCAATTTATTTCATAGCTCGGGGAGTGGGGGATGCCATTTTTCAAGCTGCTGAAGAAAGAAGGCTTCACTTGGACTAAAGAAACAGACCGAGCATTCGTCAACCTCAAGAAGTTCCTCCTCTACATCGTCGCCACCACACATGTGGTCAGCACTGCCCTAGTCATCGAACGTCTAGAGCAGGGGCTCGCATATCCGGTTCAATGGCTGGTCTACTTCATATCAGAAGTCCTAGTGTCATCGAAGGTTAGATATCCCAAGGTGTAGAAGCTGCTATATGTCATCCTCATCACCGTCCGGAAGCTCAAGAACTACTTCCAAGCCCACCTCGTGGAGGTGGTCACCGAGTTTCCAGTCGGCGACATCCTGAGAAATCGGGACACCATTGGGCATATCGTCAAATGGGCCATAGAACTTGGAGAGTATGCCATCAACTTCAAGCCAAGGACTACCATCAAGTCTCAAGTGCTCGCTGACTTCGTCACTGAATTGACTGAGTACCAACTACCGATGGAGAACATCGTCGAGAGCTTCTGGACCCTCCATTTCGACGGTTCCCTCCACCTAGAGGGGGCAGGTGCCGGAATGCTCTTGACATCTCCCCAAGTGAATATTTAAAGTACGACCTCCGTTTGTGCTTCGCCACGTCCAACAACGTGGCCGAGTATGAGGCCCTGCTCCATGGACTCTGCATTACTGTCTCCCTCGAGATTCAATGGTTGTTGGTATTTGGAGACTCCAAGCTAGTGATCATCCACATGAACAAAGACTAGACTTGCGTCAATGAGAAGATGGATGCTTACTGCTAGGAGATCCGCAAACTGGAAGGCAAGTTTGATGGCCTAGAGTTCCATCACGTCCCCCAGGACAAGAACTCGGCCGCCAACGCATTGGCGAAGCTTGGATCATCAAGAGCGGTAGTTCCCGGAGGGATATTCCTTTAGGAGAAGAAAGCTCACAGCCTCATCAAGTTGAAGCTACATCAGTTGCCATAATTGTTACTGGTGAGGAAGAAGAAAGCTCACAACCTCCTAAAGATGAATCTACAGACGACGCCATAATTCCTTTCATCCTCACCGAGAAGCTTCCCCAAGATAAAGATGTGGCCATCCAGCTGTACAGAAGGAGAAAGCAGTATGTCCTAATCGGGTCGGAACTATTCAGAAGAGCCGCATACACCTGAGTCTTGTTGAAGTGCATCGACAAGGCTAAAGGGCAGAAGATCCTGAACCAAATCCATGCTGGCGCCTACAGGAACCACGTTGGGGCCCACACGCTGGTCAGCAAGGCGTTCCGGGCCAGATTTTATTGGCCAACAACTAGCTCAAATGCTCGCCGACTGGTACGCAGTTGCAAAGAGTGTCAGTTCTTCGCCAGTAACACCACCTCCCTACACAATCTCTCCAAACCATACCGTCATCCTAGCCATTCGCTTGCCGGGGGCTGGAGATGGTGGGACCCTTTCCAAAGGCGCCGTAGGGATATGATTTTTGTAGCCATTGACAATTCTCCAAGTGGATTGAATTCATGCCACTGAAGGTCAGCACATCCAAGAAGGCAGTGGTGTTCATTGAGAGCATAATATACCAGTTCGGGGTCCTGAGTAAGATCATTACAGACCTCAGGAATCAGTTCACGGCCGATGATTTTTGGGACTTTTGCAAAGATCGGTGCATCGAAGTCAAGTACGCCTCAGTTACGCACCCTCAAGCCAATGGATAGGTCGAGCGTGCCAATAGAATGATTGTACAAGGACTTAAAGAAAGAGTGTTCGATCATCTTCATAGATATGGTGGCCGCTAGATGAAGGAATTTCCCGCTATTCTCTGGGGGCTCCGCACACAGCCCAGCAGGGCCACCAGTTAGACCCCATTCTTCCTGGTGTATGGGTCGGAGGCCATCCTCGTGGTGGACATGCTACACAGAAGCCCGAAGGTACTCCAGTATGTTGAAGGCGCCACCGAACTTACTCGTGAAGAAGACATCGATAGTCTAGAAGAAGCCCGGCTGGCTTCTTCGCTGCAGACCATCCGGTACCAGCAAGGCCTCGAGAGGTATCACAACCGGAACATTCACCAACGCTTTTTTCCGAGTGGGTTACCTGGTCCTACGCCGAGTCCAACCGGCAGTCGGGACCCACAAACTCTTAGCTCCTTGGGAAGGACCCTTCATTATTGCCGAGGCTATGCATCCTGGATCTTATCACTTGATCCGAGAAGACGACTATTGGGGGAAAATACTTCATCCTCATGATCCTCAATATTCCAAGATAAAGACAAATCATAATCTCAAAGCCCAAGACTTGTCTCTAGACTGAGGGGTTTAAAGTCGAAGGGTCCGTCTAGACTCTGGTCTAAAGAGGCCCTCCGAAAGGCTTCTCGTCCAAAGTGGAAAACAACCAGAAGGATGGGACGTCTACTCTATCTACATCTTTCGAACATACTTTACCATATTAACCCTATACGGGACACCGAAATAGTTTCCACTATGTCAGTTGTAATTGAGGGGTAAAAATGTCTTTTCCCTAGAGTTTCTACCTATAAATACCCCCCTTCTCACCTTGTAATATCATCGAATATTGAGATATTCAATACACAACTTCGAACTACTTCGAGCTATTATCTTATTCGTAGGCTTGAGATAGTCCGCTTTCACAAACACTTCGTTTGTTAGTTCTTAACATTGAAGAACCTGTTAGCGTAATCTTTTACGCCAACAGTTGGCGCCATCTGTGGGTAACCTAGTTCTAAAATCTAGTTCTCTGCCACTGCCTGTATTTTGAAGAGCGTTTGGAGAGGGAGTTTTGGAGTCTCAAGATTCCCCGCACCCTTCGGCAAGGGGCTTCAAAATACAGTTTGAAGGCCTTTCTTCGCCTTTGGTCTTCGGACCTTAGCTTCGTAAGTCATGCTACCCAAGCAGAGTTTAGCCACTGATCCTCCCCAAAGGTCCCCTCGGACCTCTAGTGCAGGACCTTCAGATGTTTCTCAAACTCCCAAAGTAGTCATTAAGTCTCGACCAGCTAGAGTCCCTCGGGTACCTCCGTCTGTGCTTCGAACTGATTATGTCGGTTCTCAAGACCTGGAGGACCCCTTCAGGAGGAAGTGAAAGCCTTCCTAAAGGCGTGGCTGCTCAGGTAGTGCGGCTTCAGGCAGAAGTGGAAAGATGGAGGCAAGAGGCTACAAACAGGCTTCACTCTCAAGCCATCCCTCTAGCTTTGGAAGTGCATCAAGATGGCTACCTCGATGATTATCCCGAAGCCCCTCAAGTCCAAGAGGATGCTGAAAATGCCTCCTTTGACAATGAATCCCCGCTGCATCCGGACTTGCAGAAGGTGCGCTTTGATCCTAGGTTCAGAGCCTCGAAGCTGCACAAATATTCTGGAGGATCTGATCCCGGAGAATTTTCTCGCTCTTACACCCTTGCAATAGAAGCAAGCGGAGGGGTTCGAAATACGATGGCAAAATGTTTCCCCCTCACGTTAGAAGGTGTGGCCCTTCATTGGTTCTGGTCTCTAAAGCCAGGATCAATTAAGTCATGGGAGCAGTTTTAAAAGAAATTCGTGAGTAATTTCCAAGGGACTTTCATAGCCCCAATGTCTACTTGAAGCCTTTTTCAGGTGAAGCAGCAGGCAGGAGAAACCCTTCGAGAATACTTCACGTGCTTCACCCACACCAAGTCTCAAATAAAAGGATTGTCTACATCGTTTGTCATGGATGCGGCGTGCGAAGATGTTTTGAATCCCGACCTCCTCAGCAAACTTCACCGGAAGCCGGTGTCTTCAGTAGCGCAACTATTGGCATACTTTGAACAGTATGCCAAGGCAGAAGAAGGATGCCTCCGAAGAACTATGGTGCCCACGCCAACCCTCCGTCGAGAAGTCAAGTTGGAGCCAGAGGCTCCGATTCCTCCGCAATCCCCCTTCGATAACTACCCTAATGATCATAGAAGGGGAAAGAGACACTACCGCTCCGAAGTGCTGAATATTGCCCCCTCCACTCCGAAGATGCCTTTCAACTTTCAACAGGCTCAAGGTAATAAGGCTAGTACCTCAAAGCCATTGGAAAGACCGACTGGCTGGGGCCAAGTTCTTTTTTGTTGTGTGCATGGTGAAAACAGAAGTCATGCCACAAAAGATTGTAAGTCTATACTGACTCTCCGGGTGAGTATCTGGGGAGAAGTTTAGGGCAAGGCACTACAGATCGAGCACCCCCAACAACACGACCAGAGTCTGTACAAACTGTTGGGCGGGCAGGCAATCCTGAAGCACTAATACAGCTTCCGGTGGCCAACATTATGCCACCACCGAAGCAATAAGACCCTCAAGATCATGGCAAGCGAGTGGTCTTACCCATCTCCAGAGGGGGACCCTTGGTAATATGTCTAAGCGTCAATGAAGGGATTATGTTCGAGGAGTAGGGCATATAGGGACTTCAAACTCGGATGCAGAAATACCCGAGTGGTCCCATATACCCATTTCATTTTCTTCCCATGATGTTGTAGGTGTGAAATTCCCCCATGCTGACCCCTTGTCGTTTCAGCTGACATAGCAGGAGTCGAAGTTCGAAGGATATTAGTGGACGGTGGAAGCTCCACTGATATACTCTTCGTCCAAGCCTTCAATCAAATGTGTATTTCCCGAAGGCATTTGCTTCAAGCAGCCCGTCCACTCCAAGGCTTCATAGGCCCTCCTCTCGATGCCCTCGGTCAAATAGGCCTCGAGGTTGCCTTCAGCGAGGGTCCCTAGCCAAAGTTGACGAAGTCATCTTCGACGTTGTCGATGCCCCGTACGCCAACAATGCAATTTTTGGGAGAGGAATGTTGAACCAATTCGGAGTTGTGGCACATCACAATTATCTCCATCTCAAGATGCCCACACAAGGTGGAGTTCTTACAATTTTAGGAGACCAGGCCACAGCTCGGAGAGCGGAATATGGCCACGACCCACCTCTCGATCCTCAGCAAGTAAACAGTGTGCAAGAACACTGGGAGGAAATTTCGGGGTCCCTGGACCCTTCGAAGAACCCTTCCCTCAAACCAAGCCTAGAAGGTTATGTAATCATAAGGATCATTCTTCAAGAAGGCAAAGAATACCCCATTCAGTTTGGTAAGGGGCTACCTTCAGAAATATCTACTTTGCTAGAAGAATTAGTTCGAGAAAATTTAGATATCTTCGCTTGGTCAGACGAAGATATCCCCGGAGTTGACCGGAGCATTATTGAGCATAGTTTACTCGTTAACCCTAAGACTCGACCAATTCGCTAGGGGATCCACAAATTGTCGACTGAGAGAGCAGACCTCGCTAAAGCGGAGGTAGAGAAATGTCGGGGCGACTTTTTCGCATCTTATTGCTAAGTCTCTAGGTCACCAAATAGGCTGAAATGTCGAAGCCTATATGGATGACATTGTAATAAAAAATGTTGTAAAGCACCAGCATAGTCTAGACCTAGCAGAAACTTTTGAAAGCCTCCGAGCATGTGGAGTTCGCCTCAACCCTGAAAAATGTATATTCAGAGCTCAAGCAGGAAAATTGCTAGGGTACTTAGTTTCAAGCAGAGGAATCGAAGCTAGCCCAACGTAGATAAGTGCACTACAAAGAATGGCTCCACCTGAAAATTTGAAGCAAGTCCAAAAGCTGACATGACGTCTCACAGCCCTCAATAGGTTCCTAGCCAAATCAGCCAAACGAAGCCTCCCAATATTCAAAGCCTTAAAAGGGTCTGAAAGTTTCAAATGGGCGCCGGAGTGCCAGAAAAGCTTTGATGATATTAAGGGTTATCTTGGAAATTTGTCAATGCTTATTGTGCCCCTCCTAGATGAAACTCTCCTTTATCTTGCAGCAACGGGCTCCGCAGTAAGTGCAATACTTGTTAGAGAAATAGAGCTCAAGGAAAAACTGGTACAGAACCCAGTATACTTCATTTCAGAAGCTTTTTCCGGAGCAAAGACATGATACTCCAAGCTTGAGAAATTTGTTTATGCTTAATTGTCCCTACACGATACTCCGGAGCATTATTTTTTAGCGCATAACTTAATTGTCCCTACTTCGTATCCCCTTGGTGATATGCTTCGGAACAAATACTCCATAGGGAGAATTGGAATGTGGGCTGTCGAGCTAGCCCCCTTCAGCATTTCCTTCACTGCAAGAACAGCCCAGGTTATAGCTGACTTTGTGGCTAAGTGGACTCTATCTAGAGTTTGGGCTCTAGAAGAACCTTGCGAAGGATTATGGACAATATTCTCTGATGGAGCTTATCAAGCATCCGTAGCTGGTGCCGGAGCTGTAATAATATCACCTTCATGGCAAAAAGTGATGTATTCTGCAAGGCTCAACTTTAAGTCCACTAACAACATTGCAGAATACGAAGGAATACTGCTTGGTCTCCGAAAAGCAAGAGCACTTGGAGAAACTAGAATTGTAATAAAAACATATTCCCAAGTAATTGCAGGGCATCTTGATAAAAGCTTCCAAGCTACGAATCCACATCTTGCAAAATACTTTTGGCTCTTGTCAGCTAGAGGTTCCAAGAGGGCCCGGAGCCCTGTTCGCTGCTCCAAGAATGGAGCCAGTAGCAGGAGCCAAAATAGGGCTCGTTGATCGTCTTCAGTAGGATCTTCTTCTGAAGCGCCTACCGAAGGATCGTTCGTCGAAGGTGTTGTTGTTAAATAAGGAAGAGGCCCAAGACAAGTCTTACCCTTTCCTCTCCTCGGCACAAAAACCAGAGCCGCTACTTCAGTCGAGGTAGATCCCCCTTCGAAAGTCGCTCCTTTAAGCGAAACTGCCTCGTCCAAAGCAACTCCGGTTGTCGGAGCTACCACCACGACCGTAGCCTCATCTCCAAGAGGAGTCGAAGCTCCATCCTTGGTTGGAGCCATGCTGCTCCTCAAAGCATCTGCAAAATGCAAGGTATTCATTAATTATTCGTTGAAATATTATTGGTGCAGGGAAGTCATTTTAGGAATTTCAAGGAAAAAGCTCGGAGACCTACCTCCGTCTTGATTCTGAGGAAGAATTTCGGGGTCCCCTAGAAACTCATACATCTGGAGGTATTCTTCGAGTTCCTCCCCCGAAGTTTGCGCTGGAGTAGCAGACGTCGAAGCCCTGACCTTCGTTGCTACCACTCTGATCACCGGCAAGCTAGGGTGTTCTAGCTCTGGCTCTGGTTCTTCAACCCTGGTAGGTTCAGAGTGGATCGCGACCACCTCTTCCGCAGTTTCCCGAGGGGGGTCCTCGGTCGCATATCAAGATTCATCTTCGTCACCATGCAACACATAATCTTCAAGCTCTTTTCCCATGTGAACCTCCAAAGTTTCTTCTTCATACTCCTCCAAAGAAGAGCTCCGAATGTCAAGTTAATCCAGAGCTGAGGGAAGTGAAGGAAGCTTGGTTTTCTTCATCGCCTTCTTCACAGGAGTCTTTGCAGCCTTTTTGGAGGTCCCAGCGACATCTTTCCTCTTTCGAGAGACTGCTCCCACTGAGTCGAACTCCGACAGAGGAGGAGCCTCCATCCCGAGAGCACTCCACACTCGGTTGGAGTGTTCCCAACTCCCAACCAGTTCCACCCTCTATTGCTTCTCCACTGCATTAGGGGCTCCGAGCACCCTCCGTAGGGCGATGAACTCTTTGGCCAGGTCCTGCATGCTTATGCGCTTGGCCACCGAAGACAATAACCCGAGCCGCATTGAAAGCAGGCTTGGGTCCGGAGTCACCTCTGCTTCCCTCAGGTACCATATTTCTTGCAGGGGACCGGCAAGCCTAGAGTCTTCTCCTACCTTGGCATAGAACCACTGAAGTATCTAGTCTGAGTACCATCGATCATTGATCGCCTTAGCTAGAAAATTTTTTGCATGTTCTTTTCAGAGCTGGAAGTTAACACTCCCAAAGTACACTAACCATTTGGAGTCTTCGGGCCCATCTTGCGGCTTTAGTTGGCACGAAGCTTCATGAGTAGCTGCGAAGACTTCGGACCTCCCTTCGCATCCTTCAGCTCAGAGGGCCCATTCAAAGATAGCTAACCTTGCGATAGCATTTGGAGAAAGCTGTGGCAAGGTAATGTGGAACATATCTAACACTTTGGCCAAGAAGTCTATTGCAGGAAGGCCTAGCCCCACTTCAAAGAAAGCTTCGAAAACGACGATTTTTCCGCTCCTTGGCGCCAGGGTCACTTCTTCTCCAGGAACCCGAGTCCTTAATCCCGGACCCAGCTTCACATTCACAGCTTCCTCAATGGACTCCGCTGAACACGTTGATCGCCCGAGAAGGAAAGTTTGCTTCAGTGGCTTCTTGGATGGTGGGCGGAGTTCTCGCGGATTCTTGGGCCAAGAACCCCCTAGGGCTCCCGCCATCACCGCTGCTGCAGATGCATCCCAAGCTTGCCTCTGCGCCAGAGTCCCCATCACCATAAGCACTCTTGCGCTGGTCCTCGCCATCGAATGGATGCTCGGAAGTGTTGGGGAAAGGTTGAAGATGGAAATGTGGAGAGGCTTAGAACCGGAGCTCTGTAAAAGTTCTCCGTTGCGGTTCACTTTCCCCATTTATAACCACTCTGTCTTTGTTTAGCACGATTCGCATATGAATTCACACTTGCAGATCCAACCCTCATCGCTGATAGGTGGGACAAGAAGGTGAAAAAGTGTGAACCCACAGTGAAAATTTGTGTCAGTTACTTTCTCGAAAAAGCCTAACGGCTATTTGAGGCATAACGGCTCAAAAATAATGGCTCCCTGCGATGCACTGCAATTACAACGGTCCACTTTCTTGCGAAGCTTTCACATGGAGATTCAAGTTCAAAGCTTGGGTTCGATACACCTCCAATGTTGAAGACACTTTGAACGGTTATATTACCTTGAATTTTTTCTAAGTCCCTGAGCATGAAAATATTTCTTGTGTGTACTACTCTCCTTGCTATACAGGCTATTCGGAGAGGCGTATTCGAGAGGCTACTGTTGGGGGAAAATACTTCATCCTCATGATCCTCAAGATTCCAAGATAAAGACAAATCATAATCTCAAAGCCCAAGACTTTTCTCCAGACTGAGAGGTTTAAAGTCGAAGGGTCCGTCCAGACTCCGGTCCAAAGAGGCCCTCCGAAAGGCTTCCCCTCCGAAGTGGAAAACAACCAGAAGGATGGGACATCTACTCTATCTACATCTTTCGAACATACTTTAACATATTAACCCTATACGGGACGCCGAAATAGTTTCCACTATGTCGGTTGTAATTGAGGGGTAAAAAGGTCTTTTCCCTAGAGTTTTTACCTATAAATACCCCCCTTCTCACCTTGTAATGTCATCGAATATTGAGATATTCAATACACGACTTCGAACTACTTTGAGCTATTATCCTATTCAGAAGCTTGAGATAGTCCGCTTTCACAAACACTATGTTTGTTAGTTCTTAACTTTGAAGAACCTGTTAGCGTAATCTTTTACGCCAACAACGACCAAAAGCTGGTGAACTCCTAGATCATAGAACATCTCAAGCGATTTTATCCCTAAGCGCGATAAGTCTTTGATATTATTTCATAAAAAAAGACATTTGCGTTCATGTATATTGCGTTTCACAGGTTCTATCTTCTGACCCATTCTAGCCTCGATGCCACGATCCGCTATACCTCAGCTATGACGTGATTTACTAACTGCCTCCACTTTTGCTTCTCAGTCACGATCCGCTCTGACCTAGCATTTGCCGAGATGTATCCGTTCTAGCCTCGATGCCACGATCCGCTGTAGCTCGTCTACAACATTCGCCACTACTTTAGCCGAACAGTTATGGTCCACTCTGGCTTGGCTAATGCCAGATCGAAGAGATGTTGTGTTCCTCTTCGTCTGAACTCTCGGAGTTCAAAGCCTTCTCGGCACTCGGGCATCTGTGAGTCAATCACTCTGACTAAAGCAACCATAATCCACTCTAGCGTAGTCATTGTGAGGGTCACTTATTTTCCTGGGGGCTCTAACGAGCGCTATCTTTGCCCGATTGCTAACACTTGCCCTTAGCTGAATGTGACACTAACGGCTCCAAACAACATGCATGCGGCCCAAGATCCCTACGGTATACAGACCTTAGCTACATCGATTAAGATGGGCCAAGTTTTGAACGCAATAGGACAAGAAAGCAAAGGCTGAGAATGAAGAAAACTTTATTACATTATGACGAAATGTACATGTACAATGATTTATTCTTACTCTATTTTTATCAGCTCAGCAAGATTAGGGGAGACAGGCAGCCCCCGACTGACTCCCTAGGGTGAGCTTCCGTCAAAGAAGACAACATGCCCTGGTCCGTCGACGGGCGAAGCCGGCCGACAGGGTCTGGAGCGACCTCGTCGCTGCCAAGATCAGGCACAGCTCCCAGAAGGACAGGACGCTGTCACCTCAAAAGAACCATACCTCTTGGCTTGAATAACAGACGCGTGGGTGGTATTTGTGGTGTCAGCCCTCTAGAAAATCCTGGAGGGTTGTCCATAGAAGTCATTCCGACTTCTCCAGACCGTCCTGAGCCCCGGTGGAGGCCGCGGTCTTCCTCCCTGACTACAGTGTGTCAGTGGAGCTGCAAAACCATAGCAACACCTCACCAGGGGGTCCTCCATAAGGTCGCCGCATGGGCTTGCAATCCCAAAGTCTTCACTTACGCCGGTGATCTTCAAGAAGGGAAGAATGATCAAAACTCCAGCAATGAAAAGCTAACGAATCGATCAATAAATGAAGATTCACTTACCCAAAGTCTGGAGGATCTTGATAACCCTCCAAGAAACCATCGCACCATGCCATCAAAAGGGTTGAGCCCTCTGATGAAGAGAAGAGTCAAGGTAGAGAAGATGATATGTGTTGTGATGTTGAAAAAATTTAAGCCAAAGGGCCCTATTTATATGCCCAAGAAATAGGCGGGGAGGCGAACCGCTAGCGCACTATTTAAAGCAGAACACCGCTGATGACACATGCAAAATTGCTCTGCCAGTCGCCGTATCACGACGGTCAATATCCCCTACCATGCAGGAAGGATCCGCCACCTGACGGGCATGTCGCCTCCGCACAATTTATGGCTTCGCCATGATTTTCTCCACCGGATTCTGCCAAGCGGAATTCATGGGATTTAACAATCCCACCACCGCCACGGCTCGGGGCCGCCAAGATAATTCTCCAACTCTACATACTTCAAATTTCAATTTGATGCATCATTCAAATTTGAGATTTATTTACTTACAAGCAACATTACCGAAGCAGTAGCGACTTTCTCCCACTCTATACCCATGATCCGCTATGGTTGAGTCATTGGAGGGCCCTCTGCTCACGAGTGCTTAACAAATTTGTGGCTCTTAAGCATTCCCCTTGGGACCTGCCATGATCTTCCTGCTATGTATTCACGATCAGCTCTAGCTAAGTCAGTGAAAACCTCCCCAAAAATGTTTAACGACTGCCCTATTTTGGAAATCTCCTCTACGGGACTTCATGATCACTCACTTTGTATCCACGATTAGCTCTAGCTGAGTCGAGTCGATCGGGTTCTGGAAGAGTTGCCTCTCCGACTGGTTCCTATGTGGTTCACGCAGCCTATAACAGTGCAGTTCAAAAAAGCATGTATGCAGCATGCGTTATCCCTGCGCTAACAAGCTGGCATCATGGCCGAATGATCACAACTAGTCGGATTGCATACAAAAATATTGAAAGTGATCAAGCAGCATCATATTCATGTCTTGCAAATATGTCACACATATTTTTGTCACTCGATATGTGCAGGAGGAGCAGGAGGATAATACTCGATGTCACAGTTAAGGCATCAGGCGCTTCCTCGACCTTGGCATAAGCTCGATGGGTGTCGGTTTCACTATAATACGCTGGCCACCCCGCTTGGACAAGATCCAATCGGATGGTCGGGTAAAGCGCCCAGACGACCCCCAACAAATGAGTAGTCGTCGTCTTCATGAAGTCCTGAGCCCACCTTCAGCACCATCCAACTGAGCAAATGACTCGTCTGACAACCACTGAGGGCTCGGGGGCTCGTCATCAACCATCTGGATCATCGCCTCCGCGCATGTCTATTGGGGGAAAATACTCCATCTTCAGGATTATCGCAGTAACAAGACAAAGACAAGAAATCAAGTCAAGGGATTCCGACGTATATTCTCAGATGTACGTTGAAGGTAGTTCGAAGTATGAAGACGGACTCTGGTTCGGAGTATATCTTCGAACGTGGACTCTTCCGAGAGCTTCTTTGCCAGCTAAGATGGAAGACTTATCTTCTTTCTCATTAGATTAGTCTTTTACCATTTTAGCCCTATTAAGGGTACCGAATAGTTTCCACTATGTCGGTTGAATAGAGGGGTAAGAAGGTATTTTCCTTAATGTTTGGGCCTATAAATACCCCCCGTTTTACCCTGTAATAAGGATCGAATACAAGTTATTCAATACACACTTTCAAACTATTCTAAGTTATTATCCTTTCAGAGGCTTGGAATAGTTTCCTTCGCAAACACTTCGTTTGTTAGTTTCTAATCCTCAGAAACCTGTTAGCGTAATCTTTTGCGCCAACAGTTGGCGCCGTCCGTGAGGAACCTAGTCCAAGAAACTTCGTTCTCTACTGAGTTTTCAAACCATGCCTCCTAAGCGGAGTTCAGCTGGTAATCCTACTCGGAGGTCTCCTCGGACCTTCGGAGTTAGATCCCCAAGTACAGTCGAGGTCAGAGGACCTTCGACTTTTCCTCCACCTCAAACCCCAGAAGGGACGCCCCTTCCCCGAGTATACGGAGTTCCTTTGCCAACTCCATCTATACTTCGGCCCGACGGAGTCCCTCTTCCACCCCAAGTTCCACTTCAAACTGATCCCTACAGTTCTCGAGACGCGGAAGATCCTTCCGGAGGAGATGAAGACAGACTTGGCGATATGGCCACTCAGATGGCCAGTCTCCAAGCCGAAG
Source organism: Zizania palustris (assembly GCA_019279435.1). Lineage (NCBI taxonomy): Eukaryota > Viridiplantae > Streptophyta > Magnoliopsida > Poales > Poaceae > Zizania > Zizania palustris. Next base: position 32,504,586 of record JAAALK010000079.1, on the reverse strand, counting down.
TAGCGAGATGGCGGTAAGAAGCTGCAAATAGGCTTCGCTCTCAAGCCATCCCGGTTATTCCTGAAGTGCCTGAAGACGATGAACCTATCTATCCTGAAGCCCCGGAGAACACCTCCTTTGACACTGAGTCTCCGCTGCATCCCGAGCTGCAGAAAGTACGTTTCGACCCAAAGTTTAAGACTTCGAAGCTCTGCAAGTATGCCGGAGATGAAGATCTTGGAGAATTTGTCCGATCTTATGCTTTGGCGATTGAAGCCAGTGGAGGAGTGCGGGATACCATGGCAAAATGTTTCCCCCTTGCTCTTCAAGGAGTGGCTTTACGATGGTTCTGGTCTTTAAAACCAGGATCAATTAGTTCATGGGGGCAATTGAAGAAAAAGTTTGTGAGTAATTTTTAGGGCACCTTCGTGCCTCCAATGTCAACGGGAAGTCTTTTCCAGGCGAAGCAGCTCCCTGGAGAAACCCTAAGACAATACTTCAAGCGCTTCACTCATACGAAGTCGCAAATTCGAGGGTTAACTACATCTTCGGTAGTTGACGCAGCTCGAGAGGGAGTCATTCATCCAGGCCTACTTGATAAACTTCACCGGAAAAGCATATCTTCTATTTCTCAGCTGATGTCCTATTTTCAAGAATATGCGAGGTTAGAAGAGGGCTAGCTTCGGAGAACTGCATCTACTTCGTCCGTACTGCAAGAAGTAAAATTGGAAGTGAAAACTTCGGCACAACCGTAGGGACCTGTCTTCGAAGTTCAGCATGATAGGAGAAGGGGGCAAAAGCATCCTCGTTCAGAAGTTCTGAACATTGCACCTCCGCAAAAGTTTGCCCAGAGAGCTCCGCAACCTTTGGGAAGTAAAACCAGCAGTTGGAGGCCTCCAGGAAAATCAGCCGGAAAAGGCCAAACTTTCTTCTGCTGCATTCATGGTGAGAACCGAAGTCACGCAACTGATGCGTGCAAAGCTATACTTACTCTGAGAGGAGAGTATTTAGAGAGAACTTCGGGTCGAGGTACTACTGACCAAGTTCAAGCTGAAGTGCGTCCAGAGCCTGTCCAGGCTGTGGCGCGAATAGAGAACTTTGATCCAGCAAGGCGCCCTCCGGTGGTCAATGTTATGCCACCTCTGAAGCAGGAAGAAGGGCAAGATCGAGGAAAAAGAGTAGTCCTCCCAATCTTCGGAGGAGGGACTCTCGGAAGCATGTCAAAGAGGTAGAGAAGAGAGTATGTCAGAGAAGTGGGGCATATAGGAACTTCTTCGTCTACAGCTGCTATGCCGGAATGGTCCTATGTACCAATATCTTTTTCTGCAGAGGATGCAGCTGGCATTAAATTTCCACATGCAGACCCACTTGTCATTACTGCCGACATTGCAGGAACTGAGGTTCGAAGAGTGCTAATTGACGGAGGAAGTTTGACAGACATTATTTTTGTTCAAGCCTTCGATCAACTATGCATCTCTAGAAAGCACCTTCTTCCAGCGGCTCGTCCTTTGCAAGGCTTCGCAGGACCTCCACTTGATGCACTCGGCCAAATTGGCCTGGAAGTTACCTTCGGAGAAGGGTTGTTAGCCAGGACAGAGGAAGTAATCTTCGACGTTGTGGATGCTCCATATGCATACAACGTCATCTTCAGAAGAGGCATGTTAAATCAGTTCAGAGCTGTGGCGCACCACAATTACTTGTGCATGAAGATGCCCACACAAGCGAGAGTGCTCACTATCTTCGGAGATCAAGCTACCGCCCGAAGAGCGGAGTATGGTCACGGCCCCCCTCTTGATCCAAGACAAGTGAATAGTGTGCAAGATAATCAAGAAAATTTTTCTGCTCTTAGCGAATCTTTGAAGAAATCCTTCCCAAGACCAAGTTCTGAAGGAGAGATTACAACGAAGGTTATTGTTAAAGATGGCAAAGAATATTCATTTCAATTTGGTAAAGATTTGCCTCCAGAAGTTCCTACCTCCTTGGAGAAAGTAGTTGAGGAAAATTTAGATGTCTTTGCTTGGTCTGACGAAGACATCACCGGAGTCAGTCGGGATATTATTGAGCACAATTTACTTGTAAACCCAAAGGCCCGACCTGTTCGGCAAGGACTCCGAAAAATGTCTGCAGAAAGAGCTGTTCTTGCCAAAGATGAAGTTGAAAAATTGCTGAAGGCTGGGATTATCAGAGAAGTGGCTCACACAGAATGGTTAGCTAACTCAGTCTTCGTCAGGAGGAAATCTTCCGGGAAGTGGCACATGTGCATTGATTTCACATCCTTGAATAAAACATCCCCTCGTGACCCCTACCCCATGCCCCGAATTGATCAATTGGTCGACTCCACTGCAGGTTCGGAGTTATTAAGTTTCCTTGACGCGTACTCCGGTTATCATCAGATATGGTTGAAACGCGAAGATGAAATCAAGACAAGCTTCGTAACTCCTTCAGGAGTCTTCTGTTATGTAAGAATGCCCTTTGGCTTAAGAAATGCCGGGGCTACTTTTTCGAGGTTAGTTGCTAAGGCTCTAGGTCATCAATTAGGTCGTAATGTAGAGGCCTATATGGATGATATTGTAATAAAGAGTGCTTTAAAGCACCAACATAGCCTAGACTTAGCAGAAACATTTAATAGCCTTCGGGCATGTGGGATCCGTCTTAACCCCGAGAAATGCATCTTCGGAGCTAAGGCTGAGAAATCGCAAGTCTTAGCAGATTTCGTAGCAGAATGGACTCCCCCTGCAACGTGGGTTCCGGAGAAGTCAAGCGAAGGAATTTGGACTGATTTTTTTTATGAGGCTTTCCAAGCATCCGGAGCAGGTGTTGGAGCAGTTTTAATTTCGCCTTCAGGGCAAAGAGCAATGTACTCCGCAAGACTCAACTTTAAGTCTACCAATAATATAGCGGAGTATGAAGGGATTTTACTAGGACTCCGAAAAGCACGTGCTCTAGGGGCTACAAGAGTTGTTATAAAGACAGATTCTCAAATAGTAGCAGGGCACGTAGATAAAAGTTTTCAAGTTTGGCATCCACAGCTTGCAAAGTACTTAGAAGAAATCCGTAAGATCGAAGCACAATTCAAGGGTATTTCCATTCGGAGTATACCAAGAGCAGAAAATGTGCAAGCGGACATCTTAGCAAAAGTTGCAGCCGGTGCTATGGATATACCTGAAGAGGCTTTTTATGAGGAGCTCAGTACACCTTCGGTGCCACAAATTCCCTCTGCAGAGATTCTTTGCATTCCATGTACAGATTGGAGAAATTCAATCATAGAACTTTTGCAAGGAGGAGCAAATTCGTCTGAAGAGCCACATTTTTCAAGATTGAAACTCAGGGCCAGGAATTATCAAATAATCAACGGTATTTTATACAAGGCCGGAGTATGTTCCCCTTTACTCCGATGTATATCCCAAACCGAAGGCCAAGATATTCTTCGAGAAATTCATGAAGGGATTTGCGGTAGCCATCTGGCCCCTCGAGCATTAGCAGGAAAAACACTTCGCCAGGGGCTTTATTGGCCTACGATAGTAGCAGATGCGGAGAACTTAGTCCGCACATGCCAAGGATGTCAGTGGATGGGTCGATGGAGTCATCGCCCACCAACAGCTCTTCAAGTTATTGCTCCGGTATGGCCCATGGCCAGATGGGGTATGGATTTGATTGGTCCCTTTCCAGTAGCTAAGGGAAATTTAAAGTTCGCAGTGGTAGCTCTTGAATATTTTTCTAAGTGGGTAGAAGCAGAGCCCTTAACAACTATCACTTCGAACAATGTACAGAAATTCTTTTGGAAGAGTATCATTTGCCGGTTCGGAGTGCCTAGACAACTCACAGTTGATAATGGAACACAGTTCGATGCAGAACCTTTCAGAAAGTTCTGCGAAGATCTAGGCATCCAGTTATGTTTTGCTGCAGTGAGGCATCCTCAGTCTAATGGAGCTGTAGAAGAGCCAATGGAAATATTTTGTCAGGGCTAAATCGAAGGATAGTAGGATTGGCAAAAGGACTGTGGACCGAAGAACTTTCGAAGATTTTATGGTCCATCCGGACTACGCAAACAAGGTCCACAGGTTTCACTCCATTCAGATTGCTATTCGGAGATGAAGCTATGACTCCAACGGAGCTCAAAGGAGGATCACTTCGCAGCACCGAACCGGAGATTGAAGGAGAAAGACAAGATTCGCTGGATTTAACAGAGGAGACAAGACTTCGAGCTGTGGCCAATTTATCAAAGTATCATCAGCAGACGAAGGCTTGGTTTGACCCGAAGGTTAAGATCAATGAGCTTAGACCAGGTCATCTCGTTTTACGAAACATCATAGCACCAGGAAAATTAGGAAATAAATGGGAAGGTCCATACTTAATTGTTCGTTCAGGACGTCCTGCTCTTTTAAATTAGCTAATTTGGAAGGTGAAGAGTTAGCACATACTTGGCATGCGGAGCACCTAAAGCGATACTTCGCATAGGGGCTGCTTGTAATCATTTGTAATCATCTTTAGAATTAATAAAGCATATGGTTCAGATAGTGCCTACCCCTCATAAACTTCCAGCTTCCGAGTGGACGCACTGGAACCGTGGAGTTGACCGAGAGGGAAGTGTCATTAATTTGAATCATGTTTTCGGACTTTGAACCATTGGTTCGAAGTTTCTGACGTGGGGGCTGACATAATCTGGAGTCCAAGCCACCGGCTTGTAGGCATCCGTAAAAGAGCCCAAAACCACACCATACGGAGTCCAAGCCATCGGCTGGTAGACATCCGTAAAAAGAGTCCAAGGAGACCAAATCACGCGGAGTCCAAGCCACCAGCTTGTAGACATCTGTAAAAGAGTCCAAAGAGACCACTGCGAACTCCAAACCACTGGTTTGACAAAATTCGCAAAAAAGAGCCGAAGGAGGCCAAAACAAAACAGAGTTTGAGCCATGAGCTTCGAATGTCTGTTAAGAAAGTCCAAAGTGACGAATTATCTAAGACACTAAAGTGTCCGAAAAGTTATCTCAAGTGATTTCTTTCAAAAACATAAGGTACTAAGTTGCCAATCTTCAGACTACAAATAGTCGAAGACATTTTATAAGATTTTAGTCGATCTTTAAATTACTGAGGGGCTCCGACCCCCCAAAATTCTACTCCTAAGTTTTTCTTTGCGCCTAACCATCTTTGAATACATTTTGAAGTTGCTTACGCCCAAAGAGGAGCTAATAAATAGGGAGACAATGTTAAATCGATATTTATTATTCGAACAAATATGATTACATCATGAAAAATTGGTATCTATACCAAGAAGGAATCGAAGACCTCTTTGATCTCTAGAGCTAGGGTTGGAACGACTAGTTCCAGTGTCGGGAGTTCTAACAACTTTGCGTTTAACTCTTCTGCCTCCTTTCGAAGCTCTAAAGTCTTTTTGTTCTTGTTGAAGCTCGGCCCAAGTTCGAAGCCATTCGGGGCTCCTTTCCCAGCTTCCAAGTTCTTCAGGCTTTTTACCTTGAGCTTCATCTTCGTCTTCGGACCATATAATGTCTTCAGAAGATGAAGTTTCCAAGTTAACTTCTTTTTCTTCCTCTTTAATACAAAATAATATATCTTTGCTTACTTCGGACGTAATTGCTCCGGAACTATCTCGAGGAACTAGAAATCGAGGGCGCTTGTGAAGTTTTAAGATATCGAAGGTAGCCCATAATAAGCGAAGTTCGTCGTTAACATCTAACACTTCGACATCTTCCATATGAGGCAAAGCCTAAAAACATGATAAACAAATCTTCATTCATAAATGTACAAAAGCGTAGTGCTTTACATAGTTGAAGATCCTAAGGTAATTCTAAACATGCGGGTTTGGAGGAGGCTGACTGCTCAAAGCTTGGGACCGAGCCTGCTTCTGGCATAGTCCTTCGTCAATCCAGGCCTTGACCGTAGAGCGAACTTCGGGTCTCCATGAAGTTTGAAAGGCTTGCCAAGGAGCGGCCACACCTTCGGAGGGAGTAAGAAGCTGGTCGTCATCGAAGGTAATGGGACCCTCTCCTGCGCTCGGAGTTATCGATCGGCCCAGATCTTCGTAGTAACGAAGTATGTCGACAGCAGCCACTTGTCCGGAGATTTCTCCGTACCGAATGCCTGCTGTCTTCATTTGCTTCGCTGCTCCTTGGATCCTCTTCAGTCGGTGCAGCAGAGAGATGTTGTCATCCGAAGGAAGCGTCCTAGTAGTACCGAAGTACTCCAGAATGCCTAGCAATTGGTCCATGACCTCCGAAGCTACCTTCTCTGACTTCAGCTTATCTTCAGTTAATGCATCCTTCGTCGAAGTTAGCTCTTCTACTACTCCAGAGAGCCTAGCAGCCTTCGTAGCCAAAGGATTCTTTTGATTCAGTAGCTGGCTAGCTTCTTCTCGGAGTCTAACAAGCTCGGCCCCCGCAGTAGCGTGCTCCGCCCGCATCTTTTCAATTTCTGCTCGAAGCACAATTTTTTCTGTTTCGAGCTCCTTGTTCGCAGCCTCCAAGCCTTGTCTGGCCCTGCGCTCCGTTGAAACCATGTTGTCCATGTGGGTCACTCGACCTTCGGAGATAGTCAGATTTCGTTGAAGAGTTGCATTTTCCTCTCGAAGGCGAATGTTTCCACGTTCATTGGAGATGTTCGCAGCTCGGGCCAAGACTGTTTGCTGCGAAAAGAAAAAACCAAGGTGAGAAATTATTTGTATATAAATTTGATTCTGTTTTGTAGATACTTCGTACCTGGTATGCTGCGTGTTCCATGGCAGCATTAAGCTCCGAACTCTCCGCCTCGCTCAAGATAGCTACCAAGTCCGTCTCCTCGACTTCGCGACTAGCTTGATCCAAAGGCTCGAGCAAAGTCCGAAGCCCAGTTCTTCGCTCCAAGAAAGGAGCTAGAAGGGGGAGCATGCTTAAGGCTTGTTTGTCATCTTCGCTTGGCGAAGGCCGGGAGTGTTGAGATGTGGTCTTCGGAGCCCCAGTAGACTGGCCCCCCTCAGTAGATTTGCTCTCGTCTGTTGACTCAGACGGAGTTGATCCTGAGCTCGGAGCAGGGAGGGGGTCCATCTTCCCTTTGCCTTTTCCAGGCCCCATTTGAGTGGCTCCTGGAATTGGCTCCGAAGTCGTCGAAGGTCCAGGAATTGTATCTTCGGGACGGACCTCTTCCATAGAAGTGGACTCTGGAAAAACAAAGGTATTATACATTGTATAATTTCGCAGAAAAAAAGGATAAAAGAATTATTCAAAGTTTACCTCCGACATTTTGGCAGCGGGTAAGCATTGGGCTGCTTGGCGGGTCGAAGGCAAGGTCTTCGTCGGAGTCAGCAGTCAAATCTTCGACTGTCGGAGCATTTTCCTGAACAGCCGTTGTTGCTTCACCCATAATCGAAGCTGCAGTGACTTCGACTCCGCTCTCATCCATAGGGGCTCCATCTCGGACTCCCTCCTAAGTAAATCTTCTAGAGCAGCCGGAGTCCTCTCTTATTCAAGGTTGACTTGAGACTCCGGCACACTCGTAGCATCTTCAATATGTGCTTCTTGTTGGGCTGCATCCTCGTCAATCAGCCTCACGAGCAACCTGCCTTCATCCTCTTGAGAATCAGAGATTGAAGCTTTTGGACCTGAAGGCGCAGGAATTCTTGGCTTTTGAGCTACCTTCTTGACCGGAGTCTTGGCAGAGCTCGAAGTTCCAGCTTCGGCTTTCCTCTTCTTAGGCCCTTTCTCCGAAGGCACCCAATCCACCAAAGGGGGCGGAACAATTTCGAGTATCCCCCATACTCGGTTGGATCGTTCCCAACTACCAACCAATTTGATTCTCCATTCTTTCTCGGTCGGAGTTGGAACGCCCAAAATCTTCTCCGAAGCTCGTACGATTTGCTCCGAAGTTATAGGGGCTGAAGAACCTGAAAAACGAGTTAAGTTTGTTAATTCTTCAAATAAATATACTTAAAATATGTTGTTTTCGATGTTACCTGCAGGACTCGAAGTTGAAGAAATTTTTCGAAGACCGCCTTCCGAATCTTCCTCGAAGTTGATCGGCCAGTTGGCCATCAAGGGACGGATTTGAAGTCGGAGGAATTCTTCAGCTAAGTCTCGCATGCTCAAGCGATGACTGATTTTTTGAAGCAAGCTCGGGCGAGCTTCGAGTTGGCCTAAATCCGGGTGCACTAAGGCTTCCTTTCGGAAGTGGATTTCTTGCAGAGGTCCAGCTAGGCGGCTGCTCGCCCCAACTTCGGCATAAAACCATCTCAAGATCCAATCAGTATACCATCTGGCATTGATGGCCTTGGCAGGAAACTGGAGGGCATATTCGTCTCGGAGTCTGAAGTTGATACTTCCGAAGGCCACTACTATCTTCTCACCTCCGGAACCAACGAAGGTCTTCGGTTGGCATGATGCTCTGTGTAGTGCTGCGAAGATCTCCGCCCTTCCTTCACAACCTTCGGCTCGCAATGCCCATTCGAAGATGGCGAGGCGCGCTACTGTGTTCGGAGAGAGTTGGGGGAGAGTGACATGGAACAAGTCCAATACCTCCGCTAAGAAGTCAATCGCCGGAAGTCCCAAGCCAGCTTCAAAGAAGGCTTTGAAGACGACCACTTCTCCGGGTCTTGGTGACGGAATAATTTCCTTCCCAAGTTTGCGAATCATCACCCCCGAACTAATCTTGCCTTCTACTATGGCCGCAAGCGATTCCCTTCTGCAGGTTGATGGTCCCAGTTGATAAGACTGGTCCACATACTTCGTCGACGCCGGAAATAGATCTTGAGGATCGGCATTTTGAGGATTTCCACCCACCGGTGCCATTACCGCCACTAGAGGATTCGGAGTTGCCATCGCCGATGATGCAGCCGCTGCTGCCGCTGCCGCTTGCTGCTGGGCCAAGGCTGAAGTCGCTCCAGGACCTTTGAAGCTGGTTTTTGCCATTAGATCTCATGGATTGCTTTGAAGGAAAAGAGGAGACTACGGCTCGAGAGTTGGTCTGTTTGCACGAAAGCGGTGGAAGGGTACAAGAAAGGGTCGGGCCCTCTATTTATAGCCCAGACCCCAATTTTTTACCATTTGCTTATGCCGTTTTGCATTCTTGACCGTTACTTTATTCCGGAATTAACGCATTGCGTAACTTCCGTCAGAAGGAAAAAGCCAACGGCTATTTTTTCCAAGTCTAAAAAGACTTTCAGATTTCCCGAGTTAATTCTAAAATACTTCGAATGCAATTCACTTAAACAATAATTTGAAGTTCGCATCTCCATACATTTCGAAGGTGTATCAAGTCTGCTAATCCCTGCACATGGATATGTTTTCTTGCGTATACTGCTTCCCTAACATCACAGATTTAACAGAGAAGCGTATTCGAGGGGCTACTGTTGGGGGAAAATATTCCATCTTCAGGATTATCGCAGTAACAAGACAAAGACAAGAAATCAAGTCAAGGGATTCCGACGTATATTCTCAGATGTACGTTGAAGGTAGTTCGAAGTATGAAGACGGACTCTGGTTCGGAGTATATCTTCGAACGTGGACTCTTCCGAGAGCTTCTTTGCCAGCTAAGATGGAAGACTTATCTTCATTCTCATTAGATTAGTCTTTTACCATTTTAGCCCTATTAAGGGTACCGAATAGTTTCCACTATGTCGGTTGTAATAGAGGGGTAAGAAGGTCTTTTCCTTAATGTTTGGGACTATAAATACCCCCCGTTTTACCCTGTAATAAGGATCGAATACAAGTTATTCAATACACACTTTCAAACTATTCTAAGTTATTATCCTTTCGGAGGCTTGGAATAGTTTCCTTCACAAACACTTCGTTTGTTAGTTTCTAATCCTCAGAAACCTGTTAGCGTAATCTTTTGCGCCATCAATGTCTAATAGGCATCCAACTGCCTCTGGGTGCTCGCCAGTCGCCTCTCTAGGTCTTCGAACTAAGCGGTCATCCGATAATGGATCCCTGCAGAGCAAAGTAGAATTATAAAAACAAAAATTGATGGAATCCATCCTAGAAGAAAAAGAGATCAGAAGAAGCCCATACTTTTATACTCACCGCTCCATTTCTGGGCCGAAGCCTCAAATTCGGTGAGCTGCTTCTTCAGCTTCTCGAGCTCCACGGAAATAGCATCCCTTTTGGCCACCGCAGCATCCATCGAATGTTGTGCCTAGCTGACAACCGTCTCCAGATGCTTACTCGACGTCGATAAATCTGTGAGGACAAAAAAAGAATTATGCTTCGGCAAGGAGGCGGTGGCACCAGCTCTACCGTAGCGGGGGGAGCAGAGTGCTCTTCACTTGGCACGATAGGTTCTGTTGCGACTATCCCAGCGGTCATCGGTGGGCCCTTGGACCTTCTCGGCAAAGAAGGTTGGGACCCCACCGCACTTGGCCCTCCCTCGGGTGACACTGGCGGTGCTGTATAGACCACAATGGTGGTGGTTAGCTCAATGGCACCAGTCACCTCGACCGAGCTCAGGTCAAGCAAAGGCGATCCTCTGACCCTGTCAAGCAAAAGATATGATGGTATCACAAAGAGATGTTCGGGAGGATCGACTACATCGACAAAATGTACTCACCACTCCGATCACCAGAACACCTCCTTCCTCATCCACGAGTGAGGTCCCACACCAGAAACAAAGCCGGTCCGCGGAGCTGAGTGGCGTGATGACAGAGGCGGAGTGGATGCCGAGGACGATGACGTCGTTGCCTCAGCCGCCCTAGGCGCATTCTCGGAGGTGTCTGAGTCGACGATTGGATATGAAGGGATCTTCGGAGGGCCCTCATCCTGCCTCCGCCTCACCTCCGATTGGGCAGCACTTCGAGTCAGACAACAGCTCGGCAGAGTCGCTGCCCGCTTCTTCGCCTTCTTCACTGAGGGGGAGCAAGCCTCCTTGCTCTTCCTCTTCCTGTCGGGTGTGCCACCATCTGGCCCAGCGTGCTGCTACCCAACAGGGCAGGGGTGCTCTGGCAGTGGAGCCAAAGAGATGAAAGCGGCCCATCTCTACACAAGATCACATTCAAGACCTAGAGATCAATCATAACTTCCGACAATGAAGAAACAGGAGGAAACAACATTACCTCTGGTCAAGGATTGTTGAGGCGGAAGGGGCGGCAATGAGTGGTGCTTTGGGCATCAACCTTGCTGTTGAAAATGCTTCGCGCCCTCACCACTGCCTCATCCAACAGCATCCCCTCAGCCGACTCCCTGGTCAGATCTTCGAGTCTCGAGAACTAATACCCGGGGTGGATTCACTGCTTAAGTGGCGCTACCCAATGAAGCAAGAAGCTGAGAGCAACCTGGAAGCCCAAGAGATTCCTCTCTCGAAGATGACAAACCAAGGTCACCATCTTGTCAACCTGCCCCTACTCCTTGACCGGACACCGGTCGGTCTAAGAGGCAGTCACTAGTGGCACTTGATCAATCTCCGTAGAAAGGGATGTCTCGTGGTTGGCCACATAAACCAACCTAAGTGCCACCCCTTGTTTGAAGAAGAAAGAGGGACAGAGATGTACTCTACCACCTTGCCATCATGAAGCTAAAGACCACATTTGCTGACCACTTTGCTCCGAAGAGGTCGCAAGCAAAAGAAGTGCGGAAAAGATTGAAATGGGGATTGATCCCCATAAATGATTCACACAACTCGACAAAGATCGCAAGATGAAGAATGGAATTGGGATTCAGATTACAGAGACAGATGTCATAATGATGAAGGAAACCACAAAGGAAAGGACGCACCGGCAACTTGAAGCCACGAAGAAAGAAGGTGGCGAAGACCACAATCTCGTGGGTGTCTGGGGATGGGAATGTCTCACCACCGACCGCTCTCCATGACGAGATAGCATTCGGTGGGACATCGCCCCGATCCTCTAGCGCCTGCACTACCTATTCTCCAATGGAGGAGATGCGGAACTCTTCTAGGCAATCCACCGACTTCTGAGGAGTGCCCGCCGCCATTGGAATCCTGGACGCCCTTGCCAAAGGCTTCAAGCTGAACAGCCACCGAGCCGTGCGATAGCAAACAATGTAGTTGCAGTGCCGGAAGCTTTTAAGAGGCACTAGGAGATCAGAAGATGAAGTAAAAGATGGAGTACTACTTCCAAGCACACCAGGGAAAGTCACTTATAACTTTCCTCCCAGTGGTTCCCCATCCCGAAGCATCGCGACTGCCAAAGTGAGTGGTTTAGAGAAGCACCTTTTCACCATCAATCGCATTGGCACGGTTTCCAGGGATCTCTCAGGAGGTCCTGATCCGTGCTCTAGAAGATGAAGCAAGCAAAAAGAAATGGGTTAATTTTTTCCGTGCCATTACAATTTTCACGGTTTGCCAATATGCCATCGGTGTGTCACTGACAGATGGGGGCCGCCACAGTCACTGACAGTGGCATATAGGCAATTTCTGAAAATTATAATGGCATGTGAGTAATTTTCCCAAAAGAAATTGGAGCAACATCAACAACTGCCATCTCCCCACGTGGTAACTTCCGCCCGCGGGGAGGCCACACTGTTTTGAAATCAACCACTCCAACGATAACTCCCCCAAAGAAGATGATTTAAGACTGAAGCTCATTCTCCGAAGGAACTTTAGCCTCGAGGGCTGCACTCGGTAGGTGCACCTAGGCGGTGCATCGATCGAAAGCATGGCTACATCAAGGGTACTTGGAGCTCTTTCCACCCGCTTCGAGAACGAAGTACGAAGATAGGCACTGGTTCGGAGTACATCTTCGAACTAAGGCTCTTCAAGATCTTTATTGCCAGCTAAGATGGAAGATTTATCTTTTATATTATTAGATTAGTCTTTTACCATTTTAGCCCTATCAAGGGTACCGAATAGTTTCCACTATGTCGGTTGTAATAGAGGGGTAAATAGGTCTTTTCCTTAATATTTGGGCCTATAAATACCCCCCATTTCACCCTATAATAGGGACGGAATACAAGTTATTCAATACACATATTCGAACTATTCTAAGTTGTTATCCCTTCGGAGGCTTAGAACAGTTCTTTTCGCAAACACTTTGTTTGTTAGTTTCTATTCTACAGAAACATGTTAGCGTAATCTTTTACGCCAACAGTTGGCGCCGTCCGTGGGGAACCTAGTCCGAAAAACTTCGTTCTCTACCAACTTCTTACATCATGCCTCCTAAGCGGAGCGCACCTCGTAACCCTGTTCGGAGGTCTTCTCGGATCTCCGAAGAGACCCCGTCCGACACGGTCGAAGTCGGAGGGCCTTCGACTTTCTCTCCACAAACTCCGGAAGGAGATTCCATCCCTCGAACATACGGAGCTTCTCCGCCAAATCCCTCCATACTTCGACCACCTGGAATCCCTCTTCCACCTTCCATTCCACTTCGAACTGATCCTACTAGCTCTCAAGACCCGGAAGATCCTTCTGGAGGAGATGAAGCCAATCTTGGAGATATGGCCACTCAAATGGCCAACCTTCAAGCTGAAGTAGCAAGGTGGCGACAAGAAGCTGCGAACAGGCTTCGCTCTCAAGCCATCCCAACTATCCTAGAAGTGCCCGAAGATGATGAACCCGATTATCCCGAAGCCCCGGAGAACGCCTCCTTCGATAATGGATCTCCGCTGCATCCTGAGCTGCAGAAAGTTCACTTTGATCCGAAGTTTAAGACTTCGAAGCTCTGTAAGTATGCTGGGGATGAAGATCCCGGAGAGTTTGTTCGTTCTTATGCCCTAGCAATTGAAGCCAGCGGAGGAGTTCGAGACACCATGGCAAAGTGCTTCCCTTTAGCTCTTCAAGGAGTGGCATTATGGTGGTTCTGGTCCTTGAAGCCAGGATCAATTAATTCATGGGGGCAGCTGAAGAAGAAGTTTATAAGCAATTTTCAGGGCACCTTCGTGCCTTCGATGTCAACAGGAAGCCTTTTCTAGGTGAAACAACTCCCCGGAGAAACATTGAGGCAATATTTCAAGCGCTTCGCTCATACGAAGTCGCAAATCCGGGGGTTGTCTGCATCTTCGGTAGTTGATGCAGCTCGGGAAGGTGTCACTCATCAAGGCCTCTTGGATAAGCTACATCAGAAAAGCATCTCCTCGGTCTCTCAGCTGATGTCTTACTTCGAGGAGTATGCAAGGTCAGAAGAGGGTTGGCTCCGAAGAACGGCAGCTACTTCGTCCATATTGCAAGAAGTTAAAGTAGAAGTAAAAACTTTGGCATAGCCGCAAGAACCAGTCTTCGAAGTTCAACATGATCGGAGAAGAGGGCAAAAGCACCCTCGTTCTAAAGTCATGAATATTGCACCTCCACAGAAGTTTACACAGAGAGCTCCATAGTCTTCGGGGAACAAGGCCAGCGGCTGGAGGCCGCCAGGGAAAATGGCTAGCAAGGGCCAGACCCTTTTCTGCTGCATCCATGGTGAAAATCGAAGCCATGCAACTGATACTTGCAAGGCTATACTTACTCTAAAAGGAGAGTATCTAGAAAGAACTTTGGGTCGAGGTACTACCGACCGAGTTCCAGTTGCAACGCGCCCAGAGCCGGTCCAAGCTGTGGCGCGGATAGAAAACTTTGATGCGGCAAGACACCCTCCAGTGGCCAATGTTATGCCACCTCCGAAGCAAGAGGAAGGCCAAGACCGAGGGAAAAGAGTAGTCCTCCCCATCTCCGGAGGAGGTACCCTCGGAAGCATGTCGAAGAGACAGCGAAGAGACTACGTCAGAGAAGTAGGCCATATTGGGACTTCGTCGTCTGCAGCCGCAATGCCGGAGTGGTCTCATGTGCCGATATCCTTTTCTGCGGAGGATGCAGCTGGCATTAAGTTCCCGCATGCAGACCCACTTGTTATCACTGCTGATATTGCGGGCACTGAAGTTCGAAGGGTGTTGATTGACGGAGGTAGTTCGGCAGATATCATTTTTGTTCAAGCCTTCTATCAATTGTGCATTTCCAGAAAGCATCTCCTTCCAGCAGCTCGTCCTTTGCAAGGCTTCACAGGACCTCCGCTCGATGCACTTGGCCAAATAGGCCTAGAAGTTACCTTCGGAGAAGGTTTGTTGGCCCGAACTGAGGAAGTAATCTTCGATGTTGTAGATGCCCCGTATGCTTACAACGTCATCTTCGGAAGAGGCATGCTAAACCAGTTCGGAGCTGTGGCGCATCACAATTATTTGTGCATGAAGATGCCCACAGAAGCAGGAGTCCTTACTGTCTTCGGAGATCAAGCTATTGCTCGGAGAGCGGAATATGGTCATGGTCCCCCTCTTGATCCAAGACAAGTAAACAATGTACAAGACAATGAAGAAATTTTTTCAGCCCCTTCCGATGCTTCAAAGAAATCCTTCCCGAGACCAAGTCCTGAAGGAGAGATTGCAGCGAAGGTCATTGTTAAAGATGGTAAAGAATATACATTTCAATTTGGTAAAAATTTACCTCCAGAAGTTGCAACCTCCTTGGAAAAGGTGGTGAAAGATAATTTGGATGTGTTCGCTTGGTCTGACGAAGATATCACCGGAGTCAATCGGGATATCATTGAACATAGTTTACTTGTAAACCCGAAGGCCCACCCTGTTCGGCAAGGACTCCGGAAAATGTCTGCAGAAAGAGCTGCTCTAGCGAAAGACGAAGTTGAGAAATTGTTGAAGGTTGGGATTATCAGAGAAGTGGCTCACACAGAATGGTTAGCCAACCCAGTCTTCGTTAGAAAGAAGTCTTCCGGGAAGTGGCGCATGTGCATTGATTTCACATCCTTGAATAAAGCATGCCCTCGTGACCCCTACCCCATGCCCCGAATTGATCAATTGGTTGACTCCACCGCAGGTTCGGAGTTATTAAGCTTCCTTGACGCGTATTCTGGTTATCATCAAATATGGTTGAAGCGCGAAGATGAGATCAAGACAAGCTTCGTAACTCCTTCGGGAGTTTTTTGTTATGTAAGAATGCCCTTCAGTTTAAGAAATGCCGGGGCTACTTTTTCGAGGTTAGTTGCTAAGGCTTTAGGTCATCAATTAGGTCGCAATGTGGAGGCCTATATGGATGATATTGTAATAAAGAGTGCTTTAAAGCACCAACATAGCCTAGACTTAGCAGAAACATTCAATAGCCTTCGGGATGTGGAATCCGTCTTAACCCCGAAAAATGTATCTTCGGAGCTAGGGCTGGAAAATTGTTAGGGTATTTAGTTTCAAGCAGGGGGATTGAAGCTAGCCCTACTCAAATAACTGCGCTGCAGAAGATGGCTCCTCCGGAAAATTTAAAGCAAGTGCAAAAGCTGACTGGGCGTCTGGCAGCACTTAGCAGGTTTTTATCAAGGTCTGCGGAGAGAAGCTTACCTATATTTAAAGCATTGAAAGGGTCCGAAGATTTTGCATGGACACCGGAGTGTCAAAAAAGCTTCGAAGACATTAAAGAGTATCTCAGCAATCTTGCTACACTCACGGTGCCTAATGCGGATGAAACCCTACTCCTTTACCTTGCAGCCACATGTTCTGCTGTCAGTGCAGTCCTTGTCAGAGAAGTGGATTTCAATGGGAAGTTGGTCCAAAATCCTGTTTATTTTGTATCCGAAGCATTATCAGGAGCGAAGACAAGATACTCCGAACTTGAGAAGTTTGTTTATGCTCTGATAATGGCTTCAAGGAAATTAAGACATTATTTTTTGGCACACAATGTAATTGTACCAACTTCGTATCCTTGAGGAGATATGCTTCAAAGTAAGGATTCCACTGGAAGGATTGGGAAGTGGGCAGTTGAGCTAGCACCCTTCGGCATATCTTTCCTGGCAAGGACAGCAATCAAATCGCAAGTCTTAGCAGATTTTGTAGCAGAATGGACTCCACCTGCAAATTTGGTTCCGGAGAAGTCAAGTGACGGAGTTTGGACTGTTTATTCCGATGGGGATTTCCAAGCATCCGGAGCAGGCATTGGAGCAGTATTAATTTCACCTTCGGGGCAAAGAGCAATGTACTCCGCAAGACTCAACTTTAAGTCTACCAATAATATAGCGGAGTATGAAGGAATATTATTGGGACTCCGAAAAGCACGTGCTCTAGGGTCTACAAGAATTATTATAAAGACAGATTCTCAGATAGTAGCAGGGCACGTAGATAAAAGTTTCCAAGTTCGGCATCCACAGCTTGCAAAGTACTTAGAAGAAATCCGTAAAATCGAAGCACACTTCAAGGGTATTTCCATTCGGAGTATACCAAGAGCAGAAAATGTGCAAGCGGACCTCTTAGCAAAAGCTGCAGCCGGAGCTGTGGATGTGCCAGAAGAAGCTTTCTATGAGGAGCTCAGTATACCTTCGGTGCCACAAATTCCCTCTGCAGAGATTCTTTGCATTCCTAGTGCAGATTGGAAAAATTCAATCATGGAACTTTTACAGGGAGGAACAAATTTGCCCGAAGAGCCACAGCTGTCAAGATTAAAGCTTAGAGCTAGAAATTATCAAATAATCAACGGTATTTTATACAAGGCCGGAGTATGTTCCCCTCTACTCCGATGTATATCTCAAGCCGAAGGTCAAGAAATTCTTCGAGAAATTCATGAAGGCCTTTGTGGTAGCCATTTAGCCCCGCGAGCTTTGGCAGGAAAAACACTTCGCCAGGGGCTTTACTGGCCTACAATAACAGCTGATGCGGAGAGCTTAGTCCGCACTTGTCAAGGATGCCAGTGGATGGGTCGACGAAGTCATCGCCCACCAACAGCTCTTCAAGTCATTGCTCCAGTATGGCCTATGGCCAGATGGGGTATGGATTTAATTGGCCCCTTTCCAGTAGCCAAGGGAAATCTAAAGTTCGCAGTGGTAGCTATTGAGTATTTTTCTAAGTGGGTGGAAGCAGAGCCCTTAATAGCTATCACTTCGAACAATGTACATAAATTCTTTTGGAAGAACATCATCTGCCGGTTCGGAGTGCCTAGACAACTCACAGTTGATAATGGAACACAGTTCGATGCAGAACCTTTCAGGAAGTTTTGCGAAGATCTAGGCATTTAGTTATGTTTTGCTGCAGTAAGACATCCTCAGTCTAACGGAGCTGTAGAAAGAGCCAATGGAAATATTTTGTCAGGGCTAAATCGAAGGATAGTAGGATTAGCAAAGGGACTGTGGACCGAAGAGCTTCCGAAGATTTTGTGGTCCATTCGGACTACGCAAACAAGGTCCACAGGTTTTACTCCATTCAGACTACTATTCGGAGATGAAGCTATGACTCCAACGGAGCTCAAAGGAGGATCGTTTCGCAGCACCGAACCGGAAATTGAAGAAGAAAGACAAGCTTCGCTAGATTTATCAGAAGAAACAAGACTTCGAGCTGTGGAAAATTTATCAAAGTATCATCAGCAAACGAAGGCTTGGTTTGACCCGAAGGTTAAGCTCAATGAACTAAGACTGGGTCTTCTTGTTCTACGAAGCATTATAGCGCCAGGGAAGTTAGGAAATAAATGGGAAGATCCATACCTCATTGTTCGTTCAGGATGCCCTGGCTCTTTTAAGTTAGCTAATTTAGAAGGTGAAGAGTTAGCACATACTTGGCATGCGGAGCACCTAAAGCGATACTTCGCATAAGGGCTCCTTGTAACTCACTTGTAATCATCTTCCAAATTAATAAAGCATATGATCCTGATAATGCCTTCCCTTCATAGACTTCCAGCTTCTGAGTGGACGCACTGGAACCGCGGGGTCGACCGAGAGGGAAGTGTCATGAAGCTGGATTGTATTTTCGGACTTCGAACCATTGGTTCGAAGCTTCCGATGTGGGGGCTGACATAATCCGGAGTCCAAGCCACCGGCTTGTAGGCATCTGTAAAAGAGCCCAAAACCACATCATACGGAGTCCAAGCCATTGGCTGGTAGACTTCTGTAAAAAGAGCCGAAGCTGGCCAAAACATGCGGAGTCCAAGCCATTGGCTGGTAGACTTCCGTAAAAAGAGCCAAAGGTGGCCAAAACATGCGGAGTCCAAGCCATTGGCTGGTAGACTTCCGTAAAAAGAGCCGAAGGTGGCCAAAACCTGTGAAGTCCAAGCCATTGGCTGGTAGACTTCCGCAAAAAGAGCCGAAGGTGGCCAAAATATACGGAGTCCAAGCCATTGGTTGGTAGACATCCGTAAAAAGAGTCCAAAGAGACCATTGCAAACTCCGAACCATTGGTTCGACAGAGATCGCAAAAAAGAGCCGAAGGTGGCTAAACAAAAACAGAAATTGAGCCATGAGCTCCGAATGTCTGTTAACACAGTCCAAAGTGACAAATTATCTAAGATACTAAGGTATCTTGAAAGTTATCTAAAGTGATTTTCTTTCAAAAAACAAAGGTACTGAGTTGCCATTCTTCAGACTACAAATAGTCGAAGACATTTTACAAGATTTTAAAAGATCTTTAAATTGCAGAGGGGCTCCGAACCCCCAAAAAATTGTACTCCGAAGTTTTTTCTTTGCGCATAACCATCTTTGAATACAGTTCAAAGTTGCTTATACCCAAAGAGGGGCATGTAAATATGGAGACAATTTTAAATCGGTATTCATTATTCAAATGAATGTGTTTACAGATTACATCATGAAAAATTGGTCCCTAGAGCTAGGGGTGGAACGACTAGTTCTAGCGCCGGGAGTTCTAATAACTTTGCGTTTAACTCTCTTGCCCCCCTTCGAAGCTCTAAAATCCTTCTGTTCTTGTTGAAGCTCGGCCCAAGTTCGAAGTCGTTCGGGGCTCCTTTCCCAGCTTCCAAGTTCTTCAGGCTTTTTATTTTGAGCTTCATCTTCGTCTTCAGACCATATAACGTCTTCAGAAGACGAAGTGTTTAAGTTAACCTCTTTTTCTTCCTCTTTAATATAAGACAGTATATCTTTGATTACTTCGGGCGCAATTACACCGGAGTCATCTCGAGGAATTAGAAATCGAGGACATTTATAAGCTTTTAGAAGATCGAAGGTGGTCCATAATGAGCGAACTTCGTCGTTAAGGTCTAACACTTCGATATCTTCCGTAAGAGGCAAAGCCTAAAAATATGACAAACAAATTTTCAGTGATAAATGTTTATAAGCATAAAGCTTTACATGGCCAAAAATCCTAAGGTATTTCTAAACCTGTGGGTTCGAAGGAGGCTGACTGCTCGAAGCTTGGGTCCGAACTTGCTTCTGGCGTTGGCCTTCGTCGATCCAAGCCTTGATCGCGGAACGACCTTCGGCTCTCCATGAAGTTTGGAAGGCTCGCCAGGCAGCAGCCACACCTTCGGAAGGTGTCAGAAGTCGCTCGTCGTCGAAGGTGATTGGGCCCCCTCCTGCGTCCGGAGTTATCGTTCGGCCCAGATCTTCGTAGTAGCGAAGTAGACCGACAACAGCCACTTGTCCGGAGAGTTCTCTGTATCTAATGCCCGCTATCTTCATCTGCTTCGCCACTCCTTGGATCCTTTTTAACCGGCGCAGAAGAGTGATGTTATCGTCAGAAGGAAGTATCCCAGTAGTACCGAAGTACTCCAGGACACCTAACAATTGACTCATAACTTCCACAGCCACCTTCTCAGACTTCAGCTTGTCTTCGTTCAACACGTCCTTCGTTGAAGTGACTTCGCCCAAAACCCCAGAAAGTCTAGCATTTTTAGTGGTCAAAATATTCTTTTGGTTTAACAGCTGGCTAGCTTCCTCTTGAAGTCTGACAAGCTCGGACCCCGCAGTAGCGTGCTCCGCCCGCAACTTTTCAACTTCTGCTCGAAGCACAATTCTTTCTGCTTTGAGCTCTTTATTCGCAGCCTCCAAACTTTGCCTGGCCCTTCGCTCTGTTGACACTATATTGTCCATTTGAGCCACTCGACTTTCGGAGATGTTAAGATTCCTTTGAAGGATGTTATTTTCCTCCCGAAGACGAGCGATCTCTTCGTCATTGCATATATTCGCAGCTCGGGCCAAGACAGTTTGCTGCAAAAATAAAAACTAAGGTAAATATTTATTCGTAGATGAATTCTATGTTATTTCGCAGGTGCTTCATACCTGGTAGGCTGCACGTTCTATAGCAGCATTAAGCTCCGTCCTATCCACCTTGCTCAAAATGGCCACTAAGTTGGTCTCCCCAATGTCACGGCTAGCTCGATCCAAAGGTTCGAGCAAAGTCCGAAGACTAGTTGTTTGCCCTAAGAAAGGAGCTAGCAAGGGGAGCATACTTATTTCCTGTTGGTCATCTTCGTCGAGCGAAGGACCAGAGCGTTGGCTTGTGGTCTTCGGAGCCACTGGAGGCTGGCCCTCCCCAGAAGATTGGCTCTCGTCTGTTGAATCAGACGGAGTTGATCCGGAACTTGCAGCAGGGAGGGGCTCTATATGTCTTTTGCCTCTTCCAGGTCCCATTTGAGTAACTCTCTGGGCTGGCTCCGAAGTCGTCGAAGGTCCAGGAATTATTTCCTCTTGGCGGACCTCTTCCATAGGAGTGGACTCTGTAAAAAAAGAGAGTATTATACATTGTATAAATATACAAAATAAACATGAAAGAGTTATTCGAAGTCTACCTTCGACGTTTTGCAGAGGAGTCATCATCGGACTGTTCGGCGGATCGAAGGCTAGATCTTCATCCGAATCAGCCGTTAAGTCTTGGACTGCAGGAGCATCGTCCTGTGCAGTCCTTGTTGCCTCTTCGGGAATCGAAGCCATAGTGACTTCGACCCCACTTTCATTCGCAGGAACTTCGTCCTGAGAAATATCTTCTTGAACTGTCGAAGTCCTTGGTTGTTCAGGATTATCTTGGGACTCCGGCACGTTCGCAGGTACTTCAGCTTGTGCAGTCTTTTGAGTTTCATCTTCTTCTATTAGACGCACAAGCAATCTCCCTTCATCCTCTTAGGAGTCGGAAACTGAAGCCCTTGAGCTCGAAGGTGCAGGATTCGAAGGTGCAAGATTTTTTGGCTTCCGAGCCACCTTCTTCACCGGAGTCTTTGCGGAGCTCGAAGTCCCAGCTTCGGCTTTTCTCTTCTTGGGTCCTTTCTCCAAAGGCACCCAATCCATCAAAGGGGGCGGAGTGATTTCCAGCATTCCCCATACTCTGTTAAATCTCTCCCAACTCCCGACCAACTTGATTCTCCATTCTTTTTCAGTCGGAGTTGGAGCGCCCAAAATCTTCTCCGAAGCCCTTACAATTTGTTCCGAAGTAATAGGGGCTGAAGAAGCTAAAAAATAAATCAAGTTAGTTTTTCTTCGAATGAATATGCATAATACATGTTGTCTTCGAAGTTACCTGCAGGGCTCAAAGTCAAGGTGATTTTTCGGAGACCGCCTTTCGAATCCTCTTCGAAGATGATAGGCCAGTTGGCCATCAGTGGAGAAATTTGTAACCCAAGGAACTCTTCGGCTAAGTCTCGCATGCTCAACCTTCGGCTGATCCTCTGAAGTAGGTTGAGACGAGCTTCGAGCTGACCTTGGCCGGGATGCACTAAGGCTTCCTTCCGGAATTGTAGGGCATAGAACCACCTCATAACCCAGTCAGTGTACCATCTTGCATTGATGGCCTTAGCAGGAAATTGTAGGGCATATTCGTCCCGAAGCCTAAAATTGATGCTTCCGAAGGCTACTACTACTTTTTCACCTCCGGGGCCTACGAAGGTTTTAGGCTGGCATGAAGCCCTATGTAGTGCAGCGAAGATCTCTGCCCTCCCTTCACAGCCTTCAGCTCTCAATGCCCATTCGAAGATAGCCAGTCGAGCTACTGCATTCGGAGATAATTGAGGGAGGGTGACATGAAATAAATCGAGTACCTCCGCCAAGAAGTCAACTGCTGGGAGGCCCAAGCCGGCTTCGAAGAAGGCTTCGAAGACAACCACTTCTCCAGGCCTTGGTGTTGGGATGAGTTCTTTTCCGGGCTTGCGAATCATAACTCCGGTACTGATCTTTCCTTCTACTGCGATTGCTAGCGATTCCCTCTTGCAGGTAGAAGATCCCAGTTGGAAAGACTGGTCCAGATACTTCGTCGATGGCGGGCAGAGACTTTGATCATCGATATTTTGGGGATTTCTCCCTCCTGCCGCCATGGATGTCGCTGCAGATGCCGGAGGCACTGTCACCAATGTCGCAGCCGCTGCTGCCGCAGCCGCTTGCTGCCGAGCCAAGGCCGACGGGGCTCCAGAACCCTTGGTCTTCACCATTGCAGTCACTGGGTTGTTTTGGGGAAAATGGAGGCTAGGGATCAAAGAACTCAAAGGGCTCAAAAGGTGTTTGATTGCGAGAAAGCAGTGAAAAGGTAATCGAGTAAGTTCTAGGCCATCTATTTATAGCCTAAACTTTACATTTTTACCGTTAGTCCCTGCCGTTTCGCATTCCTGTCCGTTACTTTTTCCGAAATTAACGCTTTTTACGGTTTCCGTTAGGAACAGAAAGCTAACGGCTATTTCCTCTAAGTCTAAAAGACTTTCGAACTTCCTGAGTCGGTTCTAAGATAGTTCGAAAAGTAATTATCCTAAGACTGATTCGGAGTTTATATCTTCATACATTCCGGAGATGAATTAAAATCCAATAACCCCTATGTTTGGTTATTTTTTCCTTCTGTGTACTGCTCTCCTAACATTACAGGTTAAACGGAGAAGCGTATTCGAGGGGCTACTGTTGGGGGAAAATATCTCATCTTCGGGGTTATTGCCGCAACATCATGAAAGCAGATAGTGGATTCGAAGGTTCCCAGACGTCCATCTTCGAAGATACCCTGAGCCAAGCTCGAAGTACGAAGATAGGCACTGGTTCGGAGTACATCTTCGAACTAAGGCTCTTCAAGATCTTTATTGCCAGCTAAGATGGAAGATTTATCTTTTATATTATTAGATTAGTCTTTTACCATTTTAGCCCTATCAAGGGTACCGAATAGTTTCCACTATGTCGGTTGTAATAGAGGGGTAAATAGGTCTTTTCCTTAATATTTGGGCCTATAAATACCCCCCATTTCACCCTATAATAGGGACGGAATACAAGTTATTCAATACACATATTCGAACTATTCTAAGTTGTTATCCCTTCGGAGGCTTAGAACAGTTCTTTTCGCAAACACTTCGTTTGTTAGTTTCTATTCTACAGAAACCTGTTAGCGTAATCTTTTACGCCAACATCGGACCTAATCAAGATAGTTGCTAGTCACAATAAATCGATGACACTTCAACATATCTGGCATACTTTATTTAGATGAATGGTACATTGAATGAGTCAGATACAATAGAATGAGATGTCGGACTTAACCAATGATGCCTCAAACTATGACACTTAAATCACATCAATCTAAGAGATCAAAGCGATGCAGCCTTAGACCTAGAAAAATATACCAAGAAAAACCTAGCGATTACAATAACCAAGTCGATACATCAAGAGATCAATATGATGCAGCCTCGAAGAACATGAACCTAGTCAGTGTGACTGTCGGGGAGGCGGGACTCACCTCATTGTAAGAGATCGAAATGATGTAGCCCCATTCCAAGAGCCAAGTACTGTCGGGATTAACCTTGGGAACCCAAGGGTGGAAATGCGCCGAAAGAGTAGTTTGTTGTGGTTGATTGTGTGTGTGTATTCTAAACCTAGCTAATTAGGTACATGTGTATAGTCTAGAGACTTGTCGTCCAAGCAATCTACATTGTAACTGGTTCTATATCATTTTTATCTTCTCTCACCTTCATAGGCTCCTTCATATCCAGCCATGTTGTAACGATATGGACGGGATTCTTTGACCACCTTTGACTAGACTCCTTTGACTTCTATTGATTGTGCGACAACCTTAGTGAGCCTAGGCTTTACTAAATCTTGGCATCAACAAGATCGCAAAAATAAAGGACGCTGATTGGAGGTACGATATTATTAATTACTTGAGAAATCCTATGATATCAACACTAAGAAAACTCAGATATTAATAGGTGGATTGGTCCCGATCTTCCCCTAGGTAAGGATAACTTGGATTGGTGGAGAATCTCGACGTTGACGATCCAAGGCTTCGGTCCGACGGATCAAAACCTTACAATCGCTACACCACCGTCTTCGTTGGTTATCAACCACGCAGGGCACGATTGACCTCACCACGAAGGCTAGTTCCTGCAAGCGAATCCAAGAACACAAGCAAGAACGGGAAGAACATGAGTCGAATGCCAAATCACAGATGAACTATGATGAGATGAGGTTCAACAAAAGCCGTTGCAGCAGCCAATCGGTCTGGTGCAAGAGCGGGATCTAAACACACGAGTGTAGATGCAAGCAAAGAAAAACCTCACCCTAATGACGGCTATCATGAGTATATGGGGCGTGGGCAGCCTGTAGGAGGCGCACACGACTCGGACTATGGGCCAACACGGCCTCCAACTCAGTACAAGGTCCAACTCAGCCCAATTCTGTCATGCAGGACTATTTCAGTCACATAGGACGACTCGAGACTCTAAATGAGGTGAAACCAATGCCAAAAGATCCGTCTTCTCCTTAGATTTCCAGAAAGTCCAAGAACGTGCAAATCGTACTTCGTATGAGGAAGTTACGCCCATTTTGGTGCATGGTGGTTGATGTAGTCCGAACCAACGAATTCTTGACTTCAAATCATCCGTGCGACTCTGTCTTCAACTCCAACTCTCCTATTCCATCTCCCATGTTCCTAAGCAACAAAATACCACTAGTATTCAGTAGCATCCCATCCAAACAAATATTAACATAGTTGCTAAGGAAAGAATTAACCTCATGGTTCAAGCGACGGACACGGGCGCGTGTGATTGGTCCTTGTAATTGAATTGTAGGTGCAGGCTCCATGTGTGTATCATGTGAAGTGATGTCCTCATCATCCTCCCCCTCTTGAATTGGATTCATCCTCGACTCAAGCTCATCGTCATCTCCCAAATAGGGCTTTAAATCTGAAATGTTAAATGTGGGACTAACCCCAAAAGCTACAGGAAACTCAAGTTTATATGCATTATCATTTATCTTCTCAAGCACACGGAAAGGACCATCAGCACGGGGCATCAATTTAGACTTTCTCAAATCAGGAAAATGATCCTTGCGCAAGTGCAACCAAGCAAGATCACCCGGTTCAAATGTTATCTCTTTTCTACCCTTACTACCATAAGCACGATATTTCTCATTCATTTTCTCTATGTTTGCTTTAGTAGTTTCATGCATCTTAAGCAATAATTCAGCACGTGTAGTAGCATCAAAATTCAATTTTTCATATGGTGGCAATGGTAGCAAATCAATAGGAGCACGCGGATTAAAGCCATAGACCACTTGAAACGGACTTACCTTAGTAGTGGAGTGTACTGACCTATTATATGCAAACTCAATATGAGGTAGATACTCTTCCCAGAGCTTTAAGTTGGTCTTCAAAATAGCCCTCAACATGGTGGACAATGTACGGTTGAGGACCTCCGTTTGCCCATCCATTTGTGGGTGACAAGTAGTAGAAAACAGCAGCTTCGTCCCCAACTTATGCCACAACATCCTCCAAAAATGACTTAAGAATTTAGCATCACGATCTGAAAACGATGGTATTGGGAACTCCATGCAAGCGTACGACCTCTCTGAAAAACAAATCAGCGACATTGGTAGCATCGTCGCTCTTGTGACAAGGTATAAAATGCGCAGTTTTAGAGAACCGATCTACCACCACAAAAATACTATCCCTCCCCCTCTTAGTTCTAGGTAATCCTAACACAAAATCCATAGAAATATCCTCCCAAGGTACACTAGGAACAGGCAGAGGCATATAAAGACCATGTGGGTTTAGACGGGACTTAGCTTTATTGCAAGTAGTGCATCGTGCCACGTAGCGCTCAACATATCGTCTCATCCTAGGCCAATAGAAGTGTGTGGACAACACATCTTCAGTTTTCTTTGATCCAAAATGACCCATCAAACCACCACCATGTCCTTCCTGCAATAACAACAAGCGAAGAGAGCTAGCCGGCACACATAACTTGTTAGCACGAAAAAGATATCCATTATTCAGCACATATTTGTTCCAAGCACGGTCATCTGTACAATTTGCAAAAGCATCTTTGAAGTCCAAATCAGTAACATACATGTCCTTCAATGTTTCTAAACCAAAGATCTTATAATCAAGTAGAGAAAGCAATGTATAACGTCTAGATAAAGCATCGGCAATCACATTATCTTTCCCTTTCTTATGCTTAATGATATATGGAAAAGTCTCAATAAATTCAACCCATTTAGCATGTCGTTTATTAAGATTTGCTTGACTACATATATGCTTCAATGCTTCATGATCCGAATGAATAATAAACTCCTTAGGCAAAAGGTAATGTTGCCAAGTTTCAAGCACACGCACTAAGACATATAATTCCTTATCATAGGTAGAATAATTCAACTATGGACCATGTAATTTCTCACTAAAATAGGCCACGGATTTACCTCCTTGTAGCAGCACACCTCCTATTCCAAAACCACTAGCATCACATTCTAACTCAAAAGTCTTACCGAAGTCGGGTAGCTGAAGTAGAGGTGCATGTGTAAGGCGATCCTTGAGTGTGGCAAAAGCTTGTTCTTGTGCTGGTTCCCAAGTAAAAGTAACTCCCTTCTTGGTCAACTCATTCAAAGGACCAGCTATGGTGCTGAAATCTTTCACAAAACGCCGGTAGAAACCTGCAAGACCAAGAAAACTACGTACCTGTGTGATAGTTTGAGGTTGCGGCCAGCTGTTGATTGCTTCTACCTTCGCCGCGTCAACCTCAATGCCCTGTGAAGTGACAACATATCTAAGAAACACAACTCGATCCGTGCAAAACGTGCACTTCTCAAGGTTACCAAACAATCTAGCCTCACGTAGGACAGAAAAAACAGCATGTAGGTGTTCAACATGTTCAGTGGGAGACTTGATGTAAATCAAGATATCATCAATGTATACTACCACAAAGCATCCTATAAAGGGCCGTAGGACTTCATTCATCAAGCGCATGAAGGTACTAGTGCATTAGTAAGTCACAAAGGCATGACAAGCCACTCATATAATCCAAACTTTGTTTTAAAAGCAGTTTTCCATTCATCACCTAGTTTCATGTGAATTTGGTGGTAGCCACTACGGAGATCGATCTTAGTAAAGATAATGGCACCACTAAGCTCATCAAGCATGTCATCCAATCTCGAAATAGGGTGTCGATATCGAATGGTGATATTATTAATAGCACGACAATCAACACACATGCGCCAACTACCATCTTTCTTAGGCATCAAAAGAACGGGTACTGCACAAGGACTAAGGCTTTCATGGACGTACCCACGATCAAGAAGGTCCTGTACTTGGCACTGAATTTCTTTTGTCTCCTCCGGATTGGTACGGTACGCTGCACGATTAGAAAGAGGCGCTCCCGAGATCAAATCAATTTGGTGCTCGATGCCACGTATCAGTGGTAGCCCGGGTGGTATCTCAGCAGGAAAAACATCGTTAAACTCCTGCAAAAGGTCAGTGACTGCAACGAGAATAGAGCTAGGAATGTTCGCAAGTGAAAATAGCACGTTCATGCAAATCAAGTCATATATCATGGGAGTATTATCACAAATTTCAGCAAGGTCAGTTTTAGTTGCAAGCATGACACGTCCTTTCAGATTAATAACTTGTGATGAAGAAGGAGAAGCAACTTTATCTTTCTGTTGCCTCAAAAGCGTCTTAGCTACTTGCTGATTTTCAGAAGGTTGTTTGCTCGTTTGTGCGTCCTTAGCATGTTTTTCTTGTTCAAATTTCACAATTTCAGCAGGAGTCATAGGAAGCAAAGTAACTTTCTTTCCTTTATACATAAATGTGTACTTATTGCTCCTACCATGGTGTGTAGAATCAGTACCATACTCCCAAGGTCTACAAATAATAGAGAACATGCTTGCATTGGTACTACATCAAAATCAGCAACGCCGAAGTATGTACCAATGGAAATCTGATGTGAGCAGTTTGTGTTACCTTAACCTTACCGCTATTGTTGAACCATTGCACGTGGTAAGGGTGTGGATGCGCACGTGTGGGAAGTTGAAGCTTAGTTACCATGTCGTGACTCACCAAATTGTTGCAACTACCGCTGTCGATGATGACACGTACACGGCGGTCATTGACGATGAAGAAGGTCTGAAACAGATTGTTCCGTTGTGCCCGGTCATCTTGCTCCATGTGAGTGCTCGAAACACGTTGTACAATAAGTGCTTCATGGCCAGCAGAGGCATCCGGTGCAAAAACAGCGTCATCGTCGGAAGCATCATAATCTCCTGCAATGTTAGCAGCAAGTGCATATTCATCTTCAACATCACTAGCACTTACATAGCCACCGTCTTCTGTAGCAATATAAGCCCAATGACTAGGGCAGTCCTTCATAACGTGGCCCAATCCTTTGCATCGGTGACACTGGATCGCTGCAGAACGTGCAGTAGAGGCCGCCAAGAAGGTGGGCTTGGCTGGCGCCTTGGATGCTGCAGCTTTGGAGCTCTCAGCCTGGGATGTAGATGCAGAAGGTGCTGATGTAACCACCGGTCGAGAAGGTGGTGGTGGTCGCTGCTACTGCCCAGTTGAGCGTGAAGTGGCACCACCACTGTTGGTCCTCATGATGCGTTGTGGTTGTTGGCGACCCTGCAATTCTTTTTCTACAAGTATAGCAAGGTGGAAAAGACGAGTGATAGTATTGTATTCATTATAATCAATGATATCCTGAATTTCACGTCTTAAACCACCATAAAAACGAGCCATTTTATCCTCATTGTCCTCCTCAATTTCAGCACGCTTGCAACCTATTTGCAGCTCCTGATAATACTCCTCTACCGATTTATTTCCTTGGTTTAGGCGCTGCAATTTTTTCTCAAATCACATTTATATGAAGGAGGAACCCATATACCACGCATTTTCCGTTTTAACATATTCCAATTTTGTGGTTCATTATGAACCTGAACTATTTTAGTCCACCAAAGAAGAGCATATCTAGTGAAGTCACTAATAGCTAAGCGCACAGGGTGGATAGAAGGAACCATGTGAGCATTAAATTTTTGTTCGACTGACATCTCCCAATATAAATATGCATCTGGATTATAGGTGCCAGCAAAATGAGGTACTAAAAATTTTACCTTGGAGTAGGGATCATTGTTCCCGCGGTTGTCATTGTTACCTCTTGGATGGCGGTTGCGGTGGCCGCCCATACCTTGATGATTGAACTGAAAGCGATGACGTGCAGCCTCATCAGGGTCAATGCCATTGTTCCCGGCATTGGATAGGTCGTCTTCCTCCTCAACATGGTCATCTTCCTCCTCAACATGGTCGTTGTCAGCTTGTGCAGCAGGCAAGCGTGTCTCCGGGGCAGTCATCCGGTCCACTAGGTCAGCCACAGTACGCGCGAGACGTTCGATGGAGTGTTGGGTCTGCCACTGAGACTCCAGTAGAGCATGTCGTGAGACACAGTCATTAAAATCAGATGGAAGGGTACCATTGTTATCTGCCATGTTAGTGAAAAGACAAACAACAAAGAATAATCCTTATGGAAAGCAACTAGGTGGAGTGGTGGGTGTGTGGTGGAAGCAATCCGTCAAGCGCCTTATCCACGCTTGCAAGTGTTCTTGCCACGCCGCAGTGAGGTAACCGGCCTACAGGTGAAGAACCAAGTGGAGGGTGGTGGGCGATTGCAAGATGTGAACTTGTCCTGACCAAGAGAAGGTGTAGCTTGGAAGGCAAAGTAAGTAGCAAGGAATAGCGATAGAAATAACAGTTAAACCAAGTTCAATAAGTGTTCCCTAATACTCGTCAAAGTTGCTGGTCTAAGTGCTCCCAAGGTGAAATTCAAGCAATAGAGGGAAACTATGTGCCCAAAACTCAAGTGGAGGCAGAACAAGGTAGCAAACAACAGGGCCGGTTCTCTGCCGGTTCTCTTTTGCTTCTGTACTTCTCGTTTTTTTCACTATATTTCTTTGGACAAGGATGACAAGAGATGCAACCACAAAAATTGCCACTAGCAACTGAGGTGGGATGTGGTTCACAGAAATTCAACAAGTTCTCTGAATGGCGTGCAAAAACTTTGACCAATTTGGGTCGTCTCCATATTGGGACAAGAAGATGCTCAAAAAATTTCAGATTTTTCTGCCAAACGAGCAAAAAGTTATGCCTACTTTGCCGAAGGGGGGTCACCCGGAGGATATGTGAAAACCCAACTCGTCGTTTAGAGGTAGGAACAGATTGGATTGCAACTAGGACTCCAAAGTGTGATCTCAGGGGGACTCTACAGAAGCAAGGATGTGAACAATGGCAAGATGGAGACCAGTGGAACTCTAGATGGAACTTAACAAAGACTCGATGTGGAAAACCGAGTAGAAAACCAAGTGGAAACCGACTAGGGTTGTGTTGTGGAGGGGGGGTTCGGGTGGGGTAAATTTTTTTGAGAATTTTTTTTGAGACACGAGATCAGCTACTACTCAAACGACACAAAGGGATGACTAAACCAGCAATAAGACTCGACCAAGAACACAAACTCAACAAAGCTAAAAACTGAAATTAAAATCGCAAGGCACAAAGGGGTTCTTGGTGGGGATTTTTTTGTGAGGGTTTTCTGGACTCTAGGTAAAAATAAAAGAAGATCGAGATTACCTAATGGGAAACCTGATATCTGATACCAACTAATAGATGGATTGGTCCCGATCTTCCGCTAGGTAAGGATAACTTGGATTGGTGGATAATCTCGACGTTGACGATCCAAGGCTCTGGTCCGACGGATCAAAACCTTACAATCGCTACACCACCGTCTCCGTTGGTTATCAATCACGCAAGGCGCGATTGACCTCACCACGAAGGCTGGTTCCTGCAAGCGAATCCAAGAACACAAGCAAGAACGGGAAGAACACGAGTCGAATGCCAAATCACAGATGAACTATGATGAGATGAGGTTCAACAAACGCCGTTGCAGCAGCCAATCGGTCCGGTGCAAGAGCGGGATCTAAACACACGAGTGTAGATGCAAGCAAAGCAAAACCTCACCCTAATGACGGCTATCATGAGTATATGGGGCATGGGCAGCCTGTCGGAGGCGCACACGACTCAGACTATGGGCCAACACGGCCTCCAACTCAGTACAAGGTCCAACTCGGCCCAATTCTGTCAATTAGGACTGTTTCAGTCACACAGGATGACTCGAGTCTCCAAATGAGGTGAAACCAATGCCAAAATATCCGCCTTCTCCTTAGCTTTCCAGAAAGTCCAAGAACGCACCAATCAGACTTTGTATGAGGAAGTTACGCCCATTTTGGTGCATGGTGGATGATGTAGTCCGAACTAGTGAATTCTTGACTTCACATCATCCGTGCGACTCTGTCTTCAACTCCAACTCTCCTATTCCATCTCCCATGTTCCTAAGCAACAAAATATCACTAGTATTCAATAGCATCCCATCCAAACAAATATTAACATAGTTTCTAAGGAAAGAATTAACCTCATGGTTCAAGTGACGGGCACAGGCGCGTGTGATTGGTCCTTATAATTGAATTGTAGGTGGAGGCTCCATGTGTGTATCATGTGAAGTGATGTCCTCATCAGATATCAAGCAATGAGATACGTGCTTCTCGGTGAAGACTTGTATCGTCGGACGACCAATGGAGTTCTCCTCAAATGCATAAGCACCGAAGAAGCTAAGGTGGTGATGTGTGAAGTACACGATGGCATATGCGGAACGTACCAGTCGGCACAAAAAAAAGAAATGGTTGCTTTGGAGAGTAGGTTACTTTTGGCTGACTATGGTGGAGGACTGCATAAAATATTATAAGGGGTGCCAGGACTATCATATCTTTGGAGCTATTCAGAGGGAACCCACATCGGCAATAAACCCGATAATTAAACCCTAGACCTTCAGGGGGTGGGGCATAGATATGATTGGCCAAATCTATTGAGCATCAAATAAAGGACATAAATTCATATTGGCAGCTACCGATTATTTCACAAAATGGGTAGATACCTGTTGGTACGTTTTTTAGTCAAACTTTGACACATGCGTGGCCTGGGAGATCTACTTAACTCCAGTGCAGGTACTATATTCTTAGAAAAAGGGTTCAAGGCGTGCCAATCAGTTTGACCCTGCAACTGATAAGGTTAACCAGGAAAAGACGATCACTAGTATAGCCTATCGGCTATCGAGCCGACGACTGATGAGGATGTGATATTCATGGAATATCATGCCTATCGGCCATAGGGCCAATGACTAGGGATGAAGCAATCGGGCGAGCGTGCCACCAGCCGATAAGATGGGTAGTTTACTACATAGGTCGATGAGTGCTTTTTTGATGGCTTATAAGATATGGAGTTGAATTGAAGATAACCCGTCGGCTTGTACTTTGATAGAAATAAATAAAACATGCCAGATAACATGTCTATATCATAAAAATCATCACAATAACTAGATCGGACCTAACCAAGACAGTAGCAAATAACAATGATCTTAATAATATGTTAAAGTATCGGGCATGATTTATTTAGATGAATGGTATACATCATGAAAAAGATACAATAGCAAGAGATGTCGGACTTAACCGATGAAGCCTAAAACTACCACACCTAGATCACATCAATCTAAGAGATCAATCTGATGCAGCCTTAGACCTAGCTAATACACCGAGAACAACCGGCGACCGTACTGCTTCGACGTTCTCCTCAAGAGATCACAACTAATGCAGTCGTGAGGATACTTACCTAGTCGATACGGATGTCGGGGGTGGCGGGACTCACCTCTTCATTGGAGATCGAAACGATGCAGCCTAGCTCCGAGTGCCGAATCCCGCCAGGATAACCTTGGAAGCCAAGGGTGGCGATGTGCCGAGTAGTTGTTTGACAGAGTTGTGTGTTTAACCTAAACTAAGGGATACATATTTATAGTCTAGAGACTTGCCATCCAAGTAAATTATCCTTAACCAATTCTGAATAATCTTCATCTTCTTTCAGCTCTTATCTCCATCGGCTCTTCCTATCCAATCATGCATACGTCATGGACGGGCTTCTTTGACTTTCCTTGACCGGACCTCTTTGACTTATGTTGACTGGCTGGCACCTTTAGTGGGCATGGGCTTTACCAAATATTGGCATTAATACATGCCCCTGGTTTCGGAGCATCAAAGGGGCAACCGATGCTTCAAAATTATCAGTCATCATCACCTTCTGCCGCCATGTCTTCTCGGATGTCTTTCTGATGCGTCTTCCCAATTTTAGTATTAACTATTGAAACCCTTCACCTTCCAAAGTTTTCACATTTTCCTAGAGTTCCGACTCTATCTCTTCCCCTTCCAGCCATCCATAATTGCAACGAGTGTCATTATTTTTATAAGTATTGGTCGCTCTCCTTTCCTTCTACATGCTTTTGACCCATCATTTGTTTTGGCCCTCGAATTATTTCGTCATGTATTCCAGTGCTAGCTATCGTTCACCATCTTTATTTGTTGAACACGCACCTCATCGGTGCTAAAATGGCCACCATTGATGTGATCCCTCAAGTAAGCCTCCGACCTTCTTCTTCTTTTTCTTGATTCACCCATCGTTTCTTTTTTCTGATCCTACTTTTTTTGTTTCGGCAGGGCCTATGAAACTAGGTTTTTATTCCAATAGTCAATCATATGTTTAGTTTCTTTTTGGCTCCTTTAGGAAATCCTGACCCCATAGATTTCATAAATGCCGAGACTTGTCGGATACCCTTCAAATATTCCCCTATGTGTTCCTCCGACTGGGATTTGGGTTCTGAATACTTTCCTTCTTCTATCCTAGTTGACGTGACTGGTATCTAACGGTATCAGCTACTTACCGCGCCTTTTGGGATGAGATCAACATCGTCCATTGCATCAGCCTTTCCCTTGCTAGGCCATATCAGAACGAGTCGATACTGGCCGCATCCTGTTATTTCTGGTCCGATGCCCTAAATGCTTTTTTTGTCCATGGGCCAATGAGTCCCACTCTTCTTGATGTCTTCTTCTTAACTTGCCTTGATATTGATTCACTAGCCAATCCCTTCTTTCTTCAATTCCAACCATCCCACGACCTCGACATCAACTCGGCCGATAGCTGGAGCCGATATATCATTAGGCACAACAAGAAAACCAGCCTTATAGGCATTCGCGAAAACATTGCTTTCCTCAACCTCTAGTTGGAGGAATTTGTCTTCTATGTGTTGTCTTCAGCCCTGACCTTTCAGTTTCAATCTTTAGCCGAATGTCTCGTCGCCCATGTGTGGGTTCCTCTCGGCCATTACCTCCTTGGGGCCACCTACCGTTCCCTTCACCTTGTGTCAGTTAACCTATCGACCAGTAACTTCATCGGCCGTCCCAAAGGTCCCTAATGGTTCCTCCAACTTTGGCTCAATGTTTATACTGTTGATCTTATTTGAGGAACCCCTCTCACTCATTCATACTTTCTCGACGATTTTCCAGAATCGATCATTCCCACCTATCGCTGCTGCTCTTCTCTAGGTGAAGCAGTGGCATTCTTTCCCCCTTTTCCTTTGTCTCCTGCCGCCTTGGTTATTTTCTTTAAGAGTTATTAACTTGGATTCTCTGACCAGGCCGCCTAGTTTCCTTTTGGATATCATTCGGAGTATGAACGCCCTCATTGGCTTGTTATGCCCGATGTATCCCAAGACACGGAATCCTTTCATATCTTTTCAGCAGTCACCTTTCCCTATTTTCTTCCTGTTTATTTTACCGATGAGCATCCTCAGCAATGCTCCTATGAGTTTTATCACCCATCGGTCTCCTCAATGCAGCTAGGCTTTGGTTAGCTCCCGCCCCATCTCTTTTTCATTCACTAAATCTAAACCTGTGGGAGGGTCACGACTGACTTGGAGTGGGACCGCCTTTCCCACATGACCGATGGGATCCCCTGCGAATGCCTTGCTTCCTGGGCAACCTGTCGGGTGACCTCCCACGCCTTCCGCTGATGTTGGGGTGAATTGAAACAACATATCTTCAATCGCTCCTCATTGATTTACCGGAAACAACTCCACCCGGGTAACGCTGATGTAGGACCCGAGGTAAGTACTTTTTCCCTTTTGCTTGCTTCTGATGATTTCATTTTGCCTCCTCTGATCGACCTTCCCCTTTCGTAGGAGGCCAACCGTGATGCCCCCTTGGTGAGATCCAGTGGTCGGCTGATACAATACGGGCTAGTATCGACCATTACCAATTTGGCGGTCGGTTCCCCTACTCCTTCTATGTGGATAAATGTAATACGCTCTTAAACGGCCATGCTTCAGAGGGAGTTGTCTTGGTGAAGCCGAGAAGGGTTGGTTGCGTGTTAGTCTGGATCTGTGTAGTGTATTTTCCTTGTAATTTGAAAGACCCTGGGTATACTATTAGCTTTATATGCTTTGGTTCTGAGTTTTTGACTAAGGGTGATGCTTCTGCATCAGCCATCTCAAGGAGATACCGTCGGTATCAGCTGACTCACGCGTAGTTTTTTTCACGCTTCGATCAACAATGTTCCTTAAGTACCTCCTATTTGTTCTCTGATTTTCTAAGGGTGATGTTGTTGACATCGGCTTCTATGCATATAGACTTTTAAGCTTCGTCCGAATGATCGAAAAATACTTCCTCGATGTTCCTTGTTCGGCATGTTCCCACATCCCCGATGTAGTTGTCTTTAATTTGTTTTATCTCATCGGGAGTCTGGGAACCTATGAAGGTTGGCCTCGGTCTATTGTTGGTGTTCGATGTTTGTATTTCCGTAATTCATCGGTTGTGGTAAAGTTTTGACCGAACCCATCCCTCATCCTTTAGAGTCATCTTCATAGTATGAGCTTGGGTGGATCCTCGCTAATCGGGTTGATACCATTATCTGATACTTTGATAAAGTTGCCTTCCCAAGCCTTTCCTGACAGACATACGACTCCTTTTGTTTCCCATACCGACAAATCGGCTGCAACTATGTTAACTGATTTATCGGTGGGAACTATTTCCACTTGATCGCTGATCCACTGAATGAAGTTTGGATGCATTGTTGAGGGGACGCAATAATTCACATGTATCCAATTGCGTCCCAACAAAAAATTGTAAGATCGTTTCCCCTCTATGACGAAAAAGGTGGTCAGCATTGTCTTGCTCCCAACTATCAGCTCTGCGTTTAGTACTCCCATTGTGTCTGATGAGTTGCCACCGAAATCCCTTAACACCATGTTAGTCCTGATAAGGTCTTACGACGTCTTTCCAAGTTTGCGGAAGGTGGCATAAGCCATCAAGTTAATAGCTGCCCCTCCGTCTATCATCATCTTCGACATCGGCTTCCCGTTAACCAGCCCCTTGATGTAGAAAGGTCTTAGGTGCCGATACTCAAGGTCTTCTGGATTATCAAAGATTGTTGGATGTGGTGCCATTGTATCAGCATGATCTGCATTATCTTCGCTGGGTGCTCGATATTGTACAGGGAGGAAGAAAACCATGTTTACCTCCGCGTCTTTTTTATCGTTGTGATCGGCCTTGTCTTTCAGATGCCATTTGCTCTAGATTCTGCGGAGCCGATCAACTACTTCAACGTGCGTCTGTGCCCTTGCTTCTTTATGTTGTAAATGCTGCACCCTTCTTTTCTGGATCCTCATGAAGATCCCGAAGGGGCACCATTGCGGCTTCTTTGGTGTGGCCTTGTCATCGTCAACCACTTGGCCGATTCCTTTGTTATTAACAGGACTGAGCCTCTCTAACGCTAGAACCCTTGGAGGCAACAACCTTCGGTACATGGCTTCTTGATTGTGTGGCCTCATCTTGACACCGGATGACCAATGGTCGTCTTGTACCCGTCCTACGATACCACATCCTAGGCAATCATCCATGGATGATAGTCGTAGCCCCTCGTTGCAACAAAGCCTAAAGAATTCATAATTCCAATGGGGGTTGAAATGCGAGTGGCTATGTCTATCCTCGTTTTCCCTTTCTTCCGACCTCCTTTGGTACTTTCCGATGAGATCTGACGAGGTGATAGTGCTGGCTCACCTGCTCTTCTTCATATGTCAATCTTCAGCGTGGTACGTGTGCACCATGTTGACTAGGAATAGATGACCGTCGATGTTCATCGGCTTCTTACCATCGTCGAACTTGATTTGGCCTTGTTCTATGGCCGATTGAATTTGTTGTTTGAATACTTTACATTCATTGGCCTGGTGTGATGGGGAATTGTGCCACTTGTAGTATTTTTTTTTCATCAACTCATCGGCGGGTGGTATTACGTGGCTAGATGACAAGTTAATCTGCTTCTCTTTAAGCAATAGGTCAAATATCTTGTCGGCCTTATTGATGTCAAAATCATACTTCTCTTTTTCGGCCGGCTTCACCCACAGGCACACAACCTGTTTCTTGTTCTTTGACCACTAGGCCATATCGACCTATGCATCTGAGTCACTGCTCTCGTCAGAGTCTGAGCAGTATACCTGAGTGTATGCCACTTTCTTATGATATCTGTCCCTCTTGACCTCTTGGAATTGGCTCTCATGTGTTGATACCCTTTGCAGCAATTACGAGAGGCTATCGAACTCGTGTGATGAAAATCTCTCCTTAATTGGGTTCAAGATTCCTTGAAATGCCAGCTCTGCCAACTGACTGTCGTTGAGGCTCAAACTGTAGCATCTACTCCGTACATCTCGGAACCTCTGGACATAATCTTGTACCGACTCATCCATTCTTTGCTTGATGGTCGTCAAGTTGGTAAGCTTCATCTCCTGAATGCCGACGAAGAAATACTTGTAAAACTTCTTTTCTAGATCTGCCTATCCTCTAATTGAGTTCACTGACAGTGAAAGAGAACCATGTGAAGGCTGATCCCGATAGAGACAACGGGAAGAATCGGACCCTCAGTGCTTCGTCGGTTGATGCCTCTCCACACTAGGCAAGGAAACGGCTGATATGCTCAATCGTGGAGACCGAGTCTTGTCCCGAAAACTTGGTGAAGTTGGGTACCTTGTATCGGCCTGGTAGTGGTACTCGATCGAACCATTCTGGGTATGGTCGTTGATACATGTACGTCTATTCATTGGGCTTTAACCCAAATTGATCTCTAATAACTTTTGTGATCCGATTTACCCAGTTATCTTCCTACTGCCCTAGCGTTGGGTATTGGTCAGGCATTATGGCCTGCTAATATTGATCTTGTCGGGCAGCGTTGTATCTGTGTTGCCTCTCGTCACCGTAGGGTTGCGGCCCATAGTATGTCGTCTGATTATACCAAGATAGGATGCCATCGGGTGCCCCCATTGGCCGCACAAGGTTCGACGGTGTGTTTCTTATGATGTCGTACGTTACTTGCGGCACCCCTTGTCTTGACAATCTTGGGTCAGACACCGGAAATGGCACCGATGCGTTCCTTTCGGGGCCATATGGTGCACTCTACGGCGGACTCTGTGTGGGAGCGTTTTTATGACCGAGCAAGGGGCCCAGATGCTCTAGCCTCATTGGACCTTGCGGTTGCGACGCTGACCGAGTGTGCTGTAGAAGTCTCGTATGGTTGTCGGGGAGGTACGTCGGGCCCTATGGCGGTTCATAGACCATGGTGCCCTCAATGGCCTTCTTGATCAGCTCGTGAAGAGTATTGATCGGTGTCCCGGATTGGTTGACTAGTGAGCGGTGAATCGCCTGGCCGACAATGTCTTGGAGATTGGCTTGACGGTTCTCCACTGGCTGACCATCTTCTATGGCCAACACTGGTCTTGGCAACGGGCTCGGACAGGACCCAGCCGATTTATGTCATAGGCCTACAAACATGACTTCTGGAACTCCTCCACGTGTCGTTGCACTTCTAGTCTTTGTTCCACAGTCAAGGTCTCTAGGGTGACAGAGATGATATTGTCGTCGTTGAGTTCACTCGCCATGACTGAATCGTTGGAGATGGTCCCACTGGGCATGCCAAAAAGCGTGTTGGTGTGTTTTTTGGTTACACTTTGCCACACGCGTGGCCTAGGAGATATTCTTAATTCCAGTGCAAGTTCTACGTTATCAGAAAAAGGGTTCAAGGCGTGCCAATCAGTTTGACCCTGCAACTGATAAGATTAAATAGGAAAGGACGATCTGTAGTATGGCCTATCGGTTATCGAGCTGATGACCGCAGAAGGATAGAAAAATCATGAAGTGTTATGTCGATCGGCCATAGGGCCAATGACTATGGCTGGAGCGATTAAGCGAACATGCCATCGGCCGATGAGATGGACATTGCACACATATGGGTCGATGGACGTTCTCCGATGGCAAATAAGATATGGTTGTGAATTGAAGATAACTTACCGGCTTGTACTTCAGCAGAAATAAATAAAATGCATCAGATAACTCATAAAAATCATCACAATAACTAATTCGGACCTAACCAAGATGGTAGCTAATCACGATGATCTTAATAATATGTCAAAATATAGAGCATATTTTATTTAGATGAACGGTATATATCACGAAAAAGATACAATAGTAAGAAATGTCGGACTTAACCGATGAAGCCCCAAACTACCCATTACTGATTCTAGCTCTTGTTTTATAGATAGAAATCTTTTCACCATTTCGACGGTAGACAAGTCAACATGATTTAGTTTTGTACTTTTTTCTAAACACAAAATATAATTTGTAGCCTCACAATATGGCCCAACGAAGGTTGGCTCAATAGCATCTTCTGCCTAGAGACGGTTCATCCCTTCATCCCAATTCCCACAGAAAAGGAAGGTTATAATGTCCACGGTTCTTTTGGATTGATCATTTTTTGTAAAATTTTAATATATTCCAATTCTTTGGAAATTTTCTATGTTAGAACTTTTAAATTTTCTATATATTGCTTTCCTCCATCCATTCCATAGGAAACCATAAGAAACTAAAATATGAGCTCAAATCTCAATTTATTTTTTTAAGAAGCCATTGCTTCTCTCTTTGTCGATCTTCTTTTACTATAAGTTACTATTTTTGAATTTATTAAATTCTATATTCTAAACGAGTCCAAATCTTTGTTATTTGGATTGAATAATCGGAAGATATGGAACTTTCCCGTTAGAATTGACGATGCTAATTACAGGGTATATCCGGAAGCGTCGGAATCATGACCTCATGGGAGCTAACAAGAGCGCTAAGTATTGTATATGTAGAATCCTGATCGAAAATTCGGCAGAACTTGACAGTGCAAATATGAACTTCAAGATCTTGGAGCCTGTTCTTAAGAAATGCGAGTTTAATTGGAACTGTCTGGTCAGAAATCATATGCAGAATTGAGAAAAGATAGGCTCAAGAGATTAATATCTCGGTGCTACAGATTCCTATGTACAAACGAGTTCACAACTAGCCATCTACGCTAAAACGCTACTTGTTCTTCGTCTTGATTAATTTGGGGCTCTTGCAGATGCATCTGGAGGTGGTGGTTTGGCTCCAGTCTTGCTTCGATGCATTTTCTGTCCCTCAAAAGTAGAGCAGATGAGCGTACGGGGACATGCAGAGCTGGTCCTGCCACGGGCTGCGCAGCTGCGCCAGGAACGGCTCCTGCAGCCAGTCCATGACTCCATGGTTCGCTGGGATCTGTAGTCTGGACAGACTCGCCACTTGCGGCAGGGACGTCGCCGACGCTACCGTCACGGTGGTGTCATCTGCTTCCTTC
This sequence comes from Zizania palustris, assembly GCA_019279435.1. Lineage (NCBI taxonomy): Eukaryota > Viridiplantae > Streptophyta > Magnoliopsida > Poales > Poaceae > Zizania > Zizania palustris. Next base: position 32,463,184 of record JAAALK010000079.1, on the reverse strand, counting down.
TTGGCTTCCCTGGGTGCGCCGCCGCTCATGCTGGTGCCAGACGGCGCCGACGACGACGTGGAGGGGATCACAAAGCTGTCGTGGACGTCGTCCGACGAGAAGTAGTCGTCGCCGGTGGAGGCTGAGGCGTCCAGGACGAGGGATGCTCTCGCCGTGCAATCTCCGTGGCTGGATCGTCTCTGCATCTCTTCCATGGCAGAGGCTCTCTGCTCCAGCTCTTTCAGTGGCGTCGCTTTCCGGTATATCTTGCAGAGCACCATGTCCTCCTGCAGACAAATACAGCGTTAGACAATTCCACAAAAATTCAAATCATGTGCTTTGTTCTTGGAGTGACTTTACAGGCGGCATGGAAAAATCAAGCCAGTCAACTCCGAAGTCAACCCTGTCAATTGTGATTTCTGCATTCTAAAATTTCTAATGGCTGTTGCGCTTTCGTGGAATGCCTATATCATTGATACGGTAAGTCTCCCGGGTAATTGTCTACAGTTTCACACCAAACCACGAAAAAACAGTCACATCAATCAGCACTCATTGCTATTGTGCTACATGCGACATGATCTTCTCCATTCATTTCGATCATTTTGAGACCAGGACAAGGATTCGACAGTGTTTCGTGATCAGGTTAAGGATTCCAATGAACTAACTAAACTCTGCAACCGATCGTGTTCTTGTAAACTGCGACGAGTATTACCTTGGGAGGCGCTGCGGCGGCGCGGCCGGAGCCGTAGTCGGGGAGGCGGTACTCGTTCATGACCCAGTCCGTCTTGGTGCCGCGCGGCGCGCGTCCCAGGTAGAAGACGAGCGTCTTCTTGAGTCCTATCACCCGCTTCGGGTCGCGGGAGCTCCGGATGGCCCTGTCCGACCCGGTGGCCTTCCAGAACCCCCGCTCCGTCGTCCGGTTCGGCCGCCCGCCGTTGCCGGCCTTCCGGTCTCGCGGCACGAAGAAGTACCACTCTCTCTCCCCGATCTTCGCCATCCCTGCACATTTACAGCTAACAACGTCTGATCACCGGGCTCAAACAACTGCATCCGTTCTTGCTCGGCTACGTGTGTGATGAAGGTTCTTGCCTGGGAGGTCCCAGGGATCATGGCGGTAGATGTTGAGCGTGCCGATGATGTCGAAGTGGAGCTTCTTGCCATGGACGACGCGGGAGAGGTAGAAGTCGAGGAGCTCCTCCTCCGTGGGGTGGAACCGGAAGCCGGGGAGCTCCTGCTCCACTTCCATGGACGGCGCAGCCACTGATCCCGCCATTGATGGGTGCTTTCAGCTCACTCTACTCCAGCTGGTGGTCGCCTCTGCACTTCGCTCCTTGTCTTGTCGATCTTGGTTTTTACTGGAAACGACGGGTGAGGAGTGACGGTGGATGCGGGAGCAGCTTGCTATATAGAGACGGAAGCGTTGCATGTTTAACGCGGTTTCTTGGAGAAAACTGGTCTCAATTTCTGAACACTGGTGACAACGACAAGTGTTTTCAACTGCAAGCTCAGTAAAAAATGAACTACCGGGCAGCTTAACAATAAAAATTAGCAACTGTATTTTGAAGGCCTTAGTGAGTGTGGATAAGGATGAGAATTTTGATGTTAGTATCCGCCGACGATGGATATAGGTTTGGATCTAAAAAACTGGTGTTTCTAAGTTTTTTAATTTTTTGGGATTTCTACTTTAACTAATATAAAAATGTCTCAAATAATGATATTATCAATAAAAACAAAACAAAATAAATTTATAGATAATATAATAGTTTTATAATAGTACATAAACAATACGTTTAGATTTCAGAAGCCGTTTTTTAAAATATGAAAACAAAATTTTCATGGATTTTTTTAGATTTAGCATCATATTCGAACAGTTAAAATTAAACTTATGAATAAACTAAAACTATGAGAAGGGGCTAAGCAGTTACACATTGTTCAGCTCTTAAACCGTGAGTGACCGGATTGGATCATCGAGCGAATATTGGACTCGGTATGAGCTCGTTGGATCAAGGTGAGGACCATTTCCAAAACTAAAGATATCACTGTCATGTACTACATTATTCTCTGTTTCTCTTTGAGCTACCGCGTTATCCTGTGGTTATACAGTTATGAAACTTTAATTTACTCCTTCTTTAATTTAAAGCACCGTGAGTACATCGCTGGAATATAAATATAATAAAAACAAAGGTGTATGTTTTCTATTTTCAATTTACATTTTACATATTTGAGAAAGGGTTGCTACACCATGAGTTGTTGTTTTCAATTATAGAAATTGTTACATGAATTAAGAGACGCGTTGTGAGCAAATCAAAAGCATGGAACATAATAGAAATTGATTGGGGACCAAGTCAAAGTCATCCAAATATAATATACAAGTTTGGGATATTATTTTTGTTCTATGAGAAAGTGGAAATAAAGTTCTATACGATTGAGAATATTGGACTCGGATTCAGGCCGCAGGGACAGTACCGAATTCAAATATTCATAACTTTTAAATGAAAACTTTGATTTGGATGATCTTATACTTTTTGGCAAGATTGAGACGTCCTATTTCCAACGGATCCAGCTACATATCCGGATTCCATCGGAGGATATCACAATCACTAAATCAATGTGTGTTTTTTTCTAGTCAATCTGTTTAGGAAATAATTAGTAGTTTCTATATGTGATAAGTTTCCAAACTTTGGGAACGTCTCTAGGGCTATAAATAACCCTAGAGACTTCAGTTGTAATCGGGGGTTTTTATTAGATAAAAGTTTAGCCAATGCTACTTGTCCATGTAAACCCGTGATCGGTTAGATCGCCGGTTTCATGTTTCATTACCCCAACTACCATTTGTGCGTGTTTCATATCCAGCAATTCTAGTTGCTCCTTATTCTTATTCTTGCCCGTTCTTCGATTGCTTGCAGGAACAAGGTTGATTACCGATTAGATCAACAACCCTTGGAGTTGGTGTATTGATCGCTAAGGTGCAACACGAACGTCTCGTACGGTTGTAGTCGGGTCGTCAACGTCGTCTCCTTCCAATCGAAACTATCTTATCTCCTCCTCTCACCGAAAGATCGAGCCACCAAGTTCTACATCAAGTGGTATCATAGATTTCGTTGCTCAGTGAGTTTTTATTTCATTTTTTCCTATAGTCTAGAAAAAGCCACACAGAAAAATTACCCGAGATCCAAGCCTCTTTGAGCCTTTTACTAGTTCTGCTTGGTATCGGCTTTTTGAGTTTTTGGTTGCATCGTCGTATGAAGTTGCTGGTCTTAGCGTTTAGTTCATTTAGAGTTTCGAGTTCTTGTCACGTTTTACCACCGTGTTTTGGTCTGTTTAGTCGGTTTGTTATTTTAAAATTTGGGCAGGCTGTGCAGGTGTTACTAAAACTATCATATATCGCCCATGCAAACTCGGATTGGAGAGTTTTAATACTTTTTGGAAATCTTACAACGAGATCTTTAATTTTCTTTTTAGAGTCATCTTCATATTCGGTCGTTTTCTTTCTGTTTTGGAACGTACAAGGGTAAGGAGTTTTGTACTAAGAGTCACCTTGTCATTTGCTGTTCTTTAAAAAAGGAAAGAAAAAAAAGGAAAAAAGGCAGAAAGGTGCTCAAAAAAAGAAAAAATAAGAAGAGCCGCACCAAAAAAAGTGAAAAAAGTGGAGAAAGAAAACTTGTGACAAAAGAGGAGGAAAGATAGTTGTACCATTGTTGGTTTGGTGGTATCGTTTGTGTCTATGCTCACGTCTCTAGTACGTTCAAGCCTAGGACCAGCACGATACCGACTTTGAACAATTACTCAATTTTCTTATGCTAATGTGGTTCTAGTTTTCCTTACTATATATTTCAGTTTAACTAGAGCTCCACAGATTTGACTACAGCTTGTACAACCAAGTGTTTGCCAAGGCATCGATACATCTAATCTCCGTGGTGTTTGTGGTTAAGTTAGTATCCAACACCTTCATGCTTGCATTGGTAAGAACTTATAAGAGCTTTATACATGATTGAGCGAGTGTAACTTTGCCTTCACAGTCTTGTAGTTAATAGGAGCATACATATTATTTGTATGTTTCTTGTTTACTACTAATCATCTAATCATGGCAGGGATACACAAGGAGATACGATATAGTGAAGCTCAATATCGACATCTTCATCGACACGTGAGGGATCGACACGATAAATATGAGGTATGTGATGAAATTCACTACAACAATCCAGGAAACTTCCGTCGGCCAAAGCCGACGGAAGTTAGCCCTTTCCCGACGGAAGAAGCTAACTTCCGTCGGGAAAGGCTAACTTCTGTCGGCATTTGGCCGACGGAAGCGGGTAGACGGAAGTTAGCGTCGGCCGCCGATGGAAGTTAGCTAACTTCCGTCGGCCAAACCTAGCCGACGGAAGTTACCAGGAAATCGGTAACTTCCGTCGGCCAAATGCTAGCCGACGAAAATTACTTTTTTTTTCTTTTTTCTGTCGACGGGCCAATAACTTCCGTCGGCTAATGTTGGCCGACGGAAGTTAACTAAAAATCCAAAAAAAAAGAAAATTTGCAAAATGACTACCGAGCCAAAGTTTCAGTCTCCCACCTAATTCCTTGAAATGTTAAAGAATATGATCACAGAACGCTAAAGCCAGGTGTCATTGGCTTGTCTCAGAGAATGGTTCGCAAAAAGTAAATTCACAAGAGCTAAAAAACTGAAGAAAACCAACAAATGTAATTAAAATGAGTCATAGAATATCGATTGATTAAATTGATACCACGGATAAGTACATCATTTTTTAGATAGAAAACAGAACATTAGATTAAGAAAACTCAAAATTGTACCACGGATGTCAGATATACATACTTAAACAGCACAGCAGGATCCACATGAATTCAGTCAGCAAAGCAATGCAACAAAACAATGCTGATTCACCTCCTCAATGTCTCTACCAACCAGAAATTTTCCATCCTCTTGGATCACAACAACCACGCTAAACAACAATATTTATATGTGGTTACCAGTTACCACTTCTTGTCAAGAAAAGTAAGAATCAGATCATGATAAAATAATTAACCATGTTTTACAGCATGTAAATGTCTCTGAATCAATGCAGAGCATTAGAGCAATGATAAATTTGCACGTATCATTTTCTAAAGAACAAACAGGAATGATATATCGAATGTGTAGACATCATTGATGATGCCAATACGTCTATTTAATCTATCTAGAAAAAGAATAAAGCTGTGTAATCATCAGTAAAATTTATTTACAGTATACGGTACAATGAATCGACGAATTAAGAAAAGTCAGGCACGGACATCTGAGAACAAAAAATTGACACGAGCATTTCGTCGAACAACTCGACTAGACCGAATGAGCACGAAAGGGGAAACGCTGAGAGTGCTGTCAAGAAGAAGAAGAAGAAGAAGAAACACTTACGATGGGGGTGTCCTTGATGCTAAGGTGCCGGAGAGGCTCGGCGGCGGAAACATGTACGGCGCGAGCGGCACACCCATGACGCCGATGAGCAGCCTGAGGTCGCTCCGCACCGCGTCAGCGCCCGCAGCTGCGGCGGCCACCGAGGTAAGGTGATGAACTAAATAGTGATTGTTCCATAGTTTTCATGCCTTTGAACATTGATAAATTTAAATAGACCTAACTTAGTACAACACAGAGCACAAAGCAGAAATCCCAGACAGGAGCAATATTATCAATATTATAATCAAATGAGTTTTTAGTAGTGAATATGTGGGCACTTGGATAGAATTGTGTATCATATTATAAATCAAAGAAAGGGACGTTCAGGAAAACATTGGAACAATAAAATATCTCTAGTTACCGAACAGCACAATATGTCCTACTTTTCTCACAAGAACCAAAAGTCCCAACAAAGAATTACACAGTAGGTAAGTAACAAGGATATGGATGCCACAGAGCAAATGTCCAACTTGTGTGAAATAAAATACAGTATGTAGTTTTCAGTAGCATCAATCGATCATGCAAAAAATCAGCAAAGAACTGCATATTTATATTCATTCAGGGCAATCCAAAAAATATCATAGAGGCATCTCCTGCACAGTTTTTTCAGAATTGAGAAAGGTGTATAGTGATGATTGAGAGAAGTAGAGAACATAGTCTGGAATGACAAAATTAAGTTAAGTTGACCAAAAAAACATCACATCATTGAGTAATCAGCAGCCAAGAATTCTGAAAATTGAACCTTTGGAGGTACAGGCTTCATAATTATCGATTTATCGTGGAGTAATCAGCAGCCAGGAATTCTGAAGATTGAACCTTTGGAGGTACAAGCTACAAAATTATCCATGTTTCGAAGTTGGATATTATATTTTTTTCATCTTCATGAATTCACAGCCAAAACGAAACCGTGACTAATAAACTGCGGTGGAATCTGTGTTTATACAAAAAGGAACTTGACAACCAAAAAAACAAAAGGCAGAAATCATGTTAAGACATATTTCTCAGGGTTTTTTCATCATAGAACATTCCAGTTTTTCTATTAAATGGCCAGAACATAAATCAAATCTCAAACTTGAAACTTGTACCGGAAGTCCAAAATCTTTTGCCAACTCTTACAAAAAACCTGGAAAACGCTTCCAACAGTCTACCATCCTATCGCGTAGGGTACCATGAATTCGAAATCTGTCAGTGTATTGTACAATGACCACCAACACACTGATAGCTCAATGCCAATTAAAAACAGCAAAAGTAGTCCTGAAACAACTAACTGAGATCTAACACCTTGCTCAAACCAAAACCATGCCCAAATCCAGCTCATAATCTAATGCCATACTCAATTAGTTAGTAGCAGAAACTAGGGAGTTTTTTTTAAAAAAAAGAACAATCCAGCAACAGTTAGGCTTAAAGCTGTATCTTTTTTCTTTTGGAAGAATCTCAATGGGCGATAGGTTGATAGGAATAAAAGCTCTATTCTTTTGGAACTATATCGTGTGATCCAGGCATCCAGCACCTCCTCAATCACAATCACCTTTGCTGAAAGATCCAACAGTTCAAAAAATGAAATCGAGCAAAAATGTTTTTGCGAACTGACCAATCCAAGGCGGTGACGAGGACGCCTGCCCAGAGCGGTAGGTACCCTTTGCTGAGGATCTTGATGGCGATTGCGCTGCCAATCACCTCCTAGATGTCGGCCCCGAGGCGGGCGGCGAGGAGCTGCACTAGGAGGCCCATGGCGGTGGCCCATAGGAGTAGCCACAGAAGCGTGTCCCCGGCGACGGTGCCGGCCTGGAGGTCCCCCTCGAGGTTTCCCGGGTCAAGGAACGTGATGCTCATCAGGAACCCGGGCCCCGTGAAAAGCCACAGCTTCCGCCACGAGAATGGCAGGGCCACGGAACATGACGCAGCCGCGGCAGCCACCGAGGACGGGGCGCGCGAGAGCTGCCCCCGCACCCACTTCCCCCACCCGGGAGGCGCGGAGGCGGCGGCCGGGAGGTGGGGAAGCAGGGAGGGGAGGCGGCGGTCGGGAGGTGGGGAGTCGGAGGCCGGGAGGTGGGGAAGCTGGGAGGGGAGGCGGCGGCCGGGAGGTGGGGAGGCGGCGCAAAACCTAGGGTAAAACTAGGCGCAGGGAAAACTAGGGCGCGCGCGGGCAGAAAAAAATAAGGCGCTTCTGGAAAAATATCTTCCGTCGGCCACAGCTAAAGCCGATGGAAGTTAATTTAATTTCCGTCGGCTTTAATGTTGGCCGACGGAAGTTACGACTTTTATTCTGGGTGGGGGCGAAAGCCTTTTAACTTCCGTCGGCCACAGTCAAAAGCCGACGAAAGTTAATCTAACTTCCGTCAGCCTACAGGAGCTGACGGAAGTGAATTAACTTTCGTCGGCTTTTCTGAAAGCCGACGGAAATTAAAATTGCCGACGAAAATTTCCTGTTTTCTTGTAGTGATTCTAGCTAGGTTTAAATGTGCAATACCTCATTTTGAAGGAAATTATGATCCCCGTGCATATATTCAATGGGAGCTAGCTGTAGATAATGAATTTAAAAAGTATAACTTGTCTGAAAGAGAAAAGGTTATGGATATCTCTAAAGTGTTAGTTTAAGATGTTGCATATCATTGGAAACATCTTTGTAGACATGATAAAATACCTCAATCATGGAAAGAATTAAAACAATATTTGAGAGATACATTTGTTCCTCCATATTATGCCGAAATTATGTTAAAGAAACTACAATGTTTAAAATAAGATAGCAGAAGTGTTTCCTCATACTATCATGATATGCATGCTTGTTTATTACATTGTGCTATAGATGAATGCGAAGAAGCTACAGAATAAAGGTTTTTACGTGGGCTTAACAAAGAAATTCAAGAAATACTTCTTCATGAAACATATAATTCTCTTTCTCAATTGTTTGAACTTGCGTGTCAAGCTGAAATTCAGATTGCTATTGATTTAGAGGAAACATCATTTGGTGTGCCTGCTAGTACTACTAACCTTGAACTGGAAAAGGAGAATAAAAATGCACTTACATCATCGGAAAAGGTTTTGGAAGGTAATATATGTGCTGAATTTAATCAAGGTGAGTGTACTCCTGATAAAACACAATTGTCCACTATTCATGCTATTATAGAGTCACCGTTAGTAGAATCTTTTGCTGAAATTGGTTTGTTACACTACTAGAAAACCCCCCTATAGCTACGCCATAGTAGTAACGTCATGTAAAAGCATCTCTACATCCACATATAAAGATGCTTGTTGACACGATTTTGAAAGCATGTCAGATTGTTACGATAATAGACACGCTTATACTGTTACCAATCATACGAAGACATTTTTTGACACGCTATTGAAGTCATCTCAAAATGACATTACGTTAGACACGATTTAAAGCCTCATCGTCACATAGAGACGTTGTAAAGTGTATCAAACATTTGTTTATAGCTAGGTATAGATACTTTCTAACTTGATTAGAAAAGTGTATTGAATTGATACAAAGTTTAACATGTTGTCATTCCGCGAATAGCATGTAGATTAGTCATAAATCGTATCAAATAACCATCAATAGAAAATGACACGGACATAAACACGCTTTGAAGTGTCATTATCCTCTTGACACATTTTAAAGCATATAAAACAATTGTTTGTAATCGTGCTTCACTCTTTAGTCCCACCTCGCTAGTTTGAAGCAGTGTGAGTGGTGGGCTGCCTATAAAACCAGGGCGAGGGGCACACCTTAGCAGCACAAATCTCATGCATTTTGCATTAGTATTATGTCAAGAAATAAAATTATGTTTGAAGTTTGATACACATATTAAGTAATGATTTATTTTATGGTTATTTTCTATAGCTAACCATGTTGATTTCGGATATCTGGATAATATTTTTCTGGATTAACCGAATTCACATCTGGATAAGATTTGTATCCGAATTAAAAAAATCTGGATCTGAAACCATTTTTTTGGATTCGGATGGAAACTATCCGATTCATTTTCATCCCTAGCCACGTCATGTGCCACATCATCTGCCACGTCACGTTCTGCGCTCTACAAATTCGTCTCTATACTTATTACTGCGCCATAAGGCGTCTTTATAAAACACATCTATATTATTAGACATGATTTGTATATGTATCTATAAATTGTATCTACATTTATTAACGTGAATGAAATGTCACAATACTACGTAACTACACCACTACAGACGTTTATAGACGTGTCTACTAAATTGTATCTAACTTTATAGATATGCAAATAACGTGTTTATAGAATGTCTCTTTCTTTCATATAAATGCATAAATAATTCATCTCTACAAGGTCTGACGCGGTACATACGAAGACGCTTCTAACACGCTTTATGAACGTGTGTCTATATTGACATAGAGATGAAATAAAGCATGTCTACACCCTAATTCTGGTGTAGCTACAGGGGGAGTTTTCTAGTAGTGTTACCAGATGATTTGCTTGACACTCCTTGTAATAAAGAAGAGTTGTATGTTAATACTTCACTTATATACATGCCACAACTAGTTAATGAACATGTTGACTTTGTTGCCGAACCTTTAAGTGATTTGATACATATTGTTCACATTGCTAGTGAAAAGGAAGAACATAAATTATTATCTTCTTTAAATACTTGGGGTTATATTGAACTTGATGATCTTTGTGAACTTAAGGCTTCAAATGAGAAATTACTCACTAGACCTGATTTGCCATGTGTTGACACGGAAACGTGCCCCCGCACTTGGGTTAGTTTGACGATCCAAAAGTGCACGGATACTTAGGAACAAGCCTATGCGTGACGTGGCACCGACGTCACGTTTGGACTATCCTTAACCGTGATAAGGGGGTGGAGTCGCCAGGCAACTAGATTACACAAAATAATCCAATTGGCCAAAAGAGATAGATTAAACAGAATAAAATCAGCAAACCAGTCGGAGCTCGTCTGGTGCAAAAGGGTCGCTGAAGTGTACCTTCGGCGTCTACTACAAAGTACTCCGCCGAAGGGTGCTTCAGCATTCGGACTGATCCGGTCGAAGATGGACTCCGAACGGATCTGGACACGATGATCACCTCCGAACAACGAGGTCCGGCGTGAGATCTCCGATACAGCAATCTATGGAATAATGACTCGAGGGCCACGCGCGGGCGTGACTTCGTCCAGTGTGGAGTGCAGTCGTGGCGAAGCCTATTGCGATGAAGTGTGCTCGCGAAGCCTGTCGCCAGAGCCTGCAATCTCGTCGAAGGGTGTCCTGGGGACCTCCAAAACCGATCTCTCAGCTCTGGACACCTCTGATGAAGTAGCTCAGAACGTGCGAACCTGCAATAGAGAAAATTCAATGTACCAATTCGGCCTGAGGACCGAATTTTGCTAAGTGTTGCACTAGTAGCGAAGGTAGCAATCTGTTACGTAGATTAGCGGATACTTCACAGGAGAAGTAACAAGGCGATAGCAATCTATTACGTAGATTAACGGATACTTCATGAGCAAAGTAACAAGGGTTACCACTATTCCGTAGTGGCCGGCGGAGGGCTTCCAGGCAAACCCACGAAGAGGTACAGGAAAATAAAGGTAAAGTAAATACGATCAAAGCATAGGGCTTTGGTTTGGTTTGAGTTGGGGGGCCTCTACGCTGTCCTTGCCTCTCTATTTATATGTGCTTAATTCCTAATCTAATTTTCTATTAATCCAGCCAGATAGAGATAAAAGTTGAGCTGGAAATGCATACAACTCCACCTCTGCCGAAGTGGGCTTCGGCCAGGCCCGTCGAGGCCTGCTCCTCGGGCCAAAGCTTCAGTGGCGTGGGCCTCTGAAGGCTTCCCGGCCGAAGCCCGTGGGCTGGCTGGAGGCTTTTGGAGCCCTAGCTCAATGTATTTCGGCCCTGTAGGGCTTCGGACGGACCCTGGACATGTGTATTTTTGGCCCAAATAACCAAAATTGATATTTTGACAATCTGGCCATTAATGCCATTTTTTGCTATCAACACATGCCCCCTGCCTTTTAGTGAACTAAGTGAACTAAAAGCACAACGAGCTAAAGATGATACTGTCCATATCAGCTCTTCGACACCTTTTATGTTGTTTGCCATACGCTTGGGAAATACCTTTTCAAATATCTACCATTCAAAGCTCTTCGAAACCGCTCTCCCTGCAGGGACTCCAACACGTATGCGTTGCCGGGAGCAATTTCGGCTATCTTAAAAGGGCCTTCCCAACTAGGTGACCATTTACCAAACTTGGTACTCTTCGTGCCTAAAGGCAAAATCGTTTTCCATACCAAGTCTCCTATTTGAAACGATTTTGGTTTAACCTTCTTATTGTAGGCTTTAGCTACTCTCTTCTTGTCTACTTCTATGGCTTCTAAAGCCCTTAATCTCTTATCGGTCACTTCCTCCAGATTGTCTTTCAGAAGAGCTTCATACTCATTGACCGATAATCCATCTTGCTTTAACACTCTTAAGGAGCCAAGATCTACCTCTACAGGCAGAACGACTTCTTGTCCATATACCAACTCATATGGACTGACCTTGGTAGCACCGATGCCACCTTTTAGGGAACTCTTCGATTTTCTTGTTAATGAGCTTAATCACGGTTTTATTACTAGACTCGGCCTGACCATTGGCCTGAGCATAGTAAGGTGAAGAGTTTATCAACTTAATACCATAATATTCGGCGAAGTCCCTTACTTCTCCAGAAACAAATGAACTACCTTGATCCGTAGTAAGAGTTTGGGGAATGCCGAATCTATGTATGATGTGCTTCAAAATAAAATCACGTACCTCATTGTGAGTCATGTTCTTGAGAGGTACGACCTCGGTCCACTTAGTGAAGTAATTCGTTGCCATCAACACGAACCAATGCCCTTTTGATGAAGAAGGGTGAATCTGGCCAATGAAGTCTAAACCCCAACCTCGAAATAGCCATGGCTTGACAATAAGATTGAGTAATGAGGCAGGAGCTAACTGAATATTGCCAAACCTCTGACATGCTTCACACCCTCTATAGTATTTGAATCAATCTTCAATCATAGTCGGCCAATAAAAACCTGCTCTTTTGAGCATCCAACTCATTTTTTGGGCCGACTGATGAGTGCCGCAAAGCCTTTCATGGACTTCTCCTATGTCCACATGAGATTGCTCATGGTCTAAACACTTCAATAGCACTCCGTCGATGGTTCAGCGATACAATGTGTCGTCTACCAACACGAATTTGAACGCTTGTCGCCGAACCTTCCGATCAACCCTTTGGCTAGGGTCTCTCAAATAATGGACGATTGGGACTCTCCAATCGCTCTTACAGGTTTCAGAGGGTCTCGCTGGTCCACCTTCTGAAAAAACTTCTAAATTACTGACTTTGGGGTGCCCCCCAAGCCATTCCAGCTCCTGACAAAGCCTGGCCGAGGTGGCCATTCGGAGTGTGCTGGGCTGAAGCCCTTCGGAGGGTTCGGACTCTGGGGAGCCCTCTCTGTGCAGGAGGCTTCGGCCTACGGACTTCAGTGTTCTAGCACCTTCGGTCGGCAGGGTACTCTGGTCTAGGATCCTTGGTGCGTAGTGACCTTCGGAGGTCAGAGGGGTTCGACCCGGAGGGTGCGCCCGCCCACCGTTACTGGCTTCGGTAGTGAGACTAAACACTGGCTTCTCCAATACAGAAAATTTCCCTCTCCTAACTTGGTAGCCAGATGCTTGCTGAGCCAAATCATTGGCGACTGAATTGGCTTCTCTTGACACGTGAGATATTTTGAAATCATCAAAAGTAGCAACTATGTCTAGACATTTGTCCAAGTAACTATTCAGCAAGCCATTAAAACATTGAGCATTCTTAGCTACTTGTTGTACTACTAATAACGAATCACCATATGCATGAACATGTCTAGCACCTACAGGTTCTAGCAATTCAAGACCTAGCAATAAGGCTTCGTATTCGGCTTGGTTATTGGTGGAAGAAAACTCTAGTTGGGCCGAAGTTTCAAAGTGCATACCATTAGGTGATATAAGAACCACTCCAATACATTGGCCACTCTTGCAAGCCGAACCATCAAAATAAAGTTTCCATGGCACTACCTCAACTAGAGCAATATTGTCACTCCAGCCGACATCTATGTGACGATCAACTATAAAGTTGGCTACGATTTGGCCTTTCATCGCTCTTAGGGGCTCGTAGGCCAAATCGTACGCAATCAACGCGTAAGCCCATTTTCCGATTCTTCCACTTAGAATTGGCTTCTGTAACATGTGCTTTATAACATCGGTTTGGCAAACGACAGCACGTGTAGTGGGGAGAAGATAATGGCGCAATTTGGTGCACGTGTAGTAAAGTGATAAACACAATCGTTACACAAATGCGTACCTAGTTTCGGCGTCCAGCAGGAGGCGGCTCAAGAATGTGATGATGCATTCCTTCCCTTCCACCTCCTGGGTTAGCACGGCTCCAATCACGCTATCTTCAGCATCGATGTACAGCCGAAATGGGATCCCGGCTTTAGGTGCTCTCACCACAGGCGATGATGACAAGTACTCCTTGATCTTCTAAAAAGCACTTTGTTGGCTTGCCCCCAAGTGAACTCGGCTTTGTTTTTTAGCCGGAGTATAGGGACAAAGGCATAAATCTTGCTGGACAAGTTGGATATAAAGCGACGCAAATAGTTCAACTTGCCTAGCAACTTTTGTACATCCCTTTTGCATGTTGGCGCTGCAATGTTTTTAATCTTCTCAAGTCTCTTAGGATCAATTTCGATGCCTCTCTCGTGAATCATGAAACCTAACAACTTACCCGCGGACACACCAAAAGCGCACTTGAGTGGGTTCATTTTCAACCCATACTGTCGCATCCTATCGAAAGCAACCTTCAAATCGGCTAAATGGTTTCCCATAGCGTCCGATTTGACTACGACATCATCGATGTAAACTTCTAGCATAACTCCTAACAAGTCATGAAAGATCAATTTCATAGCGCGTTGATATGTGGCGCCGGCATTTTTCAAACCAAAAGTCATGATGACCCATTCGAACAAACCGACAAAACCAGGGCATCGAAAGGCAGTCTTGTAGATGTCCTCTTCGGCCATAAAGATTTGATTATAACCAGCATTGCCATCAAGGAAACTTAGTACCTTGTGTCCTGAAGCATCGTTGATCAGCATGTCGGCTATCAGCATTGGATACTCATCCTTTGGAATGGCTCTATTTAGATCCCTGAAATCAATGCATACCCGTATCTTTCCACTCCCTTTCTTTTCTACAGGCACAATGTTAGCAACCCATTCCGTGTACCTGCACGGCCTAATAAATTCAGCCTTGAGGAGTCACTCCACTTCTTCTTTAACTCGGTCATAGACGACCGAATTAAAGCGGCGGGGAGGCTGCTTATAAGGCCTAAATCCAGACTTGATGGGCAGCTGATGCTCCACGAGCTCGCGGCTTAGCCCTAGCATCTCGCTATACTCCCATGTGAAACAATCGACATACGACCGAAGTAACTTTATTACTTCAGCCTTTTCATCGGGCTGTAAATTTTTGTTTACAAAAGTCGGCCTTGGGATGCTACCATCACCTATGTCGACCTCATCCAAGGGATCAGCCGACGCAAAACCTTGTCCTAATTTTTCTACTTCGCTAAAGTCCTCGATAGCTTCGGCAATACCATCCTTATTAGACCGATACTGCTCCACACGAGACTTTAGCCAATCTAGATTACTCTTGCTAGACATGACTATTAATACACAAATAGCCATGCTACTCCAGCCGGATTTACAGACACTGGTACAAACCGTCCTCCGGATACGCTAACAAAATCGTAGTCCTAAAGATCTCTACCTGATAGACACTCTACTTTGTTATGGACGGCGTCAACCGATACATCGGCCAATGCTACTTGGGCCGAAGTATCCGCGGGGATGACCTCCACCTCATCACCATCCCACTGTATCAAGCACTGGTGAAGAGTAGAAGGAATGCAACAGTTCGCGTGAATCCAGTCGCGCCCAAGTAGTACGCTATAATTACCTTGTATGTCGACGACAAAAAATGTTGTTGGCAATGTCTTTGTTGCCCACCGTCAACTCCATAGAGACTACGCCCTTGGCCTCGAAGCTCTCGCTGTTGAATCCGTTGAGCATCAAGTTGGTCTTTTCAAGTCATCTTCATCCCTGCCAAGTTTCTTCAACAACGAGTAAGGCATTAAGTTGACAATGGCACCGCCGTCGACGAGCATTCAGGAAATTGGCTTCCCATCGATGTGAACTCTAACATAGAGGGGCCTTAGATGGTGAGCCAAGTCCCCGGGCTTCTCGAAGATGGCATTGCGCAGACCGAGGTTCAACTGAGCGACCTCGGCCTTGTCCTGTGGTAGGGCAAACTCGGCGGGTAGCATGACCATGTTGATGTCCATCACTTGGGGTGCGGGCCCTTCAGAGATGGGTGAGTAATCGTCATCGAGCATGTCATCGTCATCGTCGCTTGGACTCGGAGCCGGGTTGGTTATCTCAACCGGCTTCTCCCTCCATACCTTTTTTGTAGCTGGCTGAGGGCAGATTTCTTTGAAGATAGCGTCGTGCTCGGCCTCGGCTTTCTTCTCGCGCATCTCCTGTGCCCGTAGTCGTTGTAGGCATCTCTTCTGTGATTTGGACATGCCTGGAGGTGCCCAAGATGGCTGAGGCTTGGTGTCGGCTGCTACTGTTCGACTTCCATTAATTCTGGCCGAAGTGGCACTTCTCCCTTCGGCCTTGTGCACCTTGTGTTCGGAGGGGGCTTCGCTGCAAACCCTATCAGACGGACTGGTCTTGTCAGGCCGATCAAGCCAAGCTTCGGCGCGGAGTCCGGCCGAAGCACGAGACTTACCTCCGTCAGACCTCGGTGACAAAGTCTTCGGGATTGGGACTTCCTGAGACCCAACTCTGATGGTTATGGCTTCAGACTCCCTAACTTCGGCCTCCGCGTACTTGCATTCTTCGGCTTCGGCTTGCATGGCCCAATTCGGAGGCACCACGGACAGTCTGTGGAAGATGCTCCCCTCCGCTGCATCTGTTTGCCCCTGTCATCCATAATACTTCGAAGGAAAACAAGGCATAGTGTTAGGCTACGGAGGGAACCCTGACCCAGATACGTACGGAGCCCACGGGGTCCCCGTCTAGTCGTACGGCGGAGGCATCAACGGCTCTAGTGGCCTCGCCCACTGTGGGCCGAACCCGTTACCCAGAGGGGGGTTTGGCAGAGTTGATGGCACCTCGGACCACACCAGCGAAGGGTCCTACCAGGACGGAGGTAGGTTCGGCTAGTACGGGCTGAAGCCTCCCACCGCAGAAGTCCAACACGGTGTGGGGTTCGGCCATTGGGGGCCGAAGTTGCTGTATAGGGGGGCCGACCATTGGGGCTCGACGCTGTTGTACGAGGGATTCGGCCATTGTGGCTCGGAACCACCGTGCGGGGCATCAAGCCACCACGGTCCGAAGTATCCGTGCGGAGGGTTCGCCTGCTCCGATCCGAAGCCACCCTCCGAGAGTCCCTGACCCTTCGGCTGCTTTAGCTTCTGAGTGTGTGGACCAGTCTCCTTGGCCCTTCTTCGATGCTTATTCAACAGCATGTTATACGTCACCTTCGGCCTCTTGTGAGCCTTAGCCGAAGGTGTATTAATGTTCCGTTTCCACACTCCTACCTCAGGGTTCTTTGGTACGAGTGTGCGAGTGCGCGGTTCTTCAATAATCATGTCCTTCCCCTTGGCCGACTCAGCCTGTTCTGGCCGAATCAACACCTTTTTTTTGCCGAGGTCGACGGCGTTGACGGGAAACGGATCTTTATCCAGCTTCATCTTCGGATTATGGTCTATCTTCAATAGTCCTTCTATGGCTGATTGTATCTGCCGTCGAAAAACATTACAATCATTAGTATTATGCGAATGCGAGTCATGCCACTTACAGTATGGATGCTTATTTAACTCATTGGCAAGTGGAATGACTTGACCCTTAGGTAACCTGAGAAGCTGGCTTTTTAAGAGAAAATCAAATATTTTATCACATTTAGTTATATCAAATGAGTACTTGACTTCATTAGGCCGATTCTTTGTGGGGGATGGTCGTAACTCGGAGCAGGTGACAGGTTTAGTTTTAGCATTCCAAACCCATTCGTCCACGTACATGTCGGCCGAATCCTCCTCCTCTGACTCCTCCTCATCAGAGCATTCCATGATGTTGATTTCGGCCCTAGGCTTGCTAAACGTCTTAACAAACTTTTTATCTTTGGTTTGGCCTTCCTGGACTAGAGCCTGCTGCAAAACTTGGCTAACCTCTCCTTAATTTCGAAACGCAGATCGTTAAAAGCTAGTTCCGCCAAATCCCTTTCCGAAATATTAAGGCTAAAACATTGGTTTCTAGTATCCCTAAAATGCTTGATGTACTCAGAGGCGCTCTCACTATATTTCGGCCCCACGCGTGGATGGAGATCGGTGGGAGCGCCGAAAACCAAGTGAAAGCGGTGCCGGACAGCGAAAGAGAAAATAGTCTAACTTTCAGAGCATCTATCCCGCTAACTTCTCCGCACTGTGCCAAAAATTGACTAACATGTTCTAGCATAGTTTTGCTACCCTCGCCATCGAATTTAGTGAATTCATGGATTCTATAGCCGTGGGGGTAGGGTACTGTGTCAAGATGGTCGGGGTATGGTTTACGGTAAACCCTAACCCTTCCCTTGGGTACGAAGTTGGCACACTCTCTAAATAGTCATCTTGGCATGTTGCCTATGCGCGCCTCTCATGTGGGGGCGCGACACGCGGTGGGATATCGGCGTGTCGGCCATGGGCCCCTTCCCTGCGCGCTATTTGTATGGCGTGTTCATGTCCGGGCGCCTGCGCATGTGGTGTGGGCAGCACGGGTATCGGCGCAGGTGGTGGTGCATGGTACACAGTGTTAGCTTGACCGTAGGTGTAATGATTGATCTCGGCCATAAGTGATGAGGCCGGAGACATGATCATGCCTGTGTTGTCGTTAGTCCTACCGTATATGTGGTTTGCCGGTGGTGCACTAGCAATGGGAACCGTGGGTACGACCTCAGTAAAGCCGAACCTCCTAAGAGTTGCCTCTACCTCGAAGCTGACTACCGAATCTAAACGGTTGGCTAGCGAAGCGCTAACAACTTGATCTACTGATGCGGCTATTTTCTGCTCAATTTCTAAAGAAGATAAACGAGGCGATACATGTGTTATCTGGACCTCAGCGAGGTCGGCGGTGATGATGTTGCGCTTGCTGAAGCCCGCGCGTGTCTTGACGTAGCCCCCAAGCATCATGTCTTGGAGTGCCTTTAACTTTGCCTCGATCTCAGCTCGGTCTTCTATGGGGATATCTGCAAGTGTTGGTGTCAAGATGTTGCGGTTGTCGATATCCGCGCCTCCTATTGTGTCCATCGGTGGTGTAGACGTAGTAGTCGACATGGATGTACCGGCGACCGATGTAGATGTACTTGTCATGTTGGCGTACCCTTCCCCAGCGGAGTCGCCAAAAAGGGTGTTGACATGGAAACGTGCCCCGCACATAGGTCAGTTCGACGATCCAAAAGTGCACGAATACTTAGGAACAAGCCTAAGAGTGATGTGGCACCGACGTCGCGTTCCGACTACCCTTAACCGTGATAAGGGGACGGAGTCGCCTGGACACCAGATTGCACAAAATAATCCAATTAGCCGAAAGAGATAGATTAAATAGAATAAAATCAGCAAACCAGTTAGAGCCGTCTGGTTCGAAGTCTGGTGTGAAGGGGTCACCGAAGTGCACCTTCGACGTCTGCTGCGAAGTACTCCACCGAAGGGTGCTTCGGCGTTCGGACTGATCCGGCCGAAGATGGACTCCGAACGGATCTGGACGCGATGATCACCTCCGAACAACGGGGTCCGGCGTGAGATCTCCGATACAGCAATCTACGGAATAATGACTCGAGGGCCACGCGCGGGCATGACTTCGTCCAGTGCGGAGTGCAGTCGTGGTGAAGCCTGTTGCGACGAAGTGTGCTGGTGAAGCCTGTCGCCGGAGCCTGCAATCTCACCGAAGGGTATCCTGGGGGCCTCCAAAACCGATCTCTCAGCTTTGGACACCTCCGATGAAGTAGCTCCGAACGTGCGAACCTACAACAGAGAGAATTCAAAGTACCAATTCGGCTTGAGGACCAAATTTTGCTAAGTGTTGCACTAGTAGCGAAGGTAGCAATCTGTTACACATATTAGCAGATACTTCACAAGCAAAGTAACAAGGCGATAGCAATCTATTACGTTGATTAACGGATACTTCACGAGCGAAGTAACAAGGGTTACCACTGTTCCGTAGTGGCCGGTAGAGGGCTTCCAAGCAAACCCACGAAGAGATACAGGAAAATAAAGGTAAAGTAAATACGATCAAAGCATAGGGCTTTGGTTTGGTTTGAGTTGGGGGGCCTCTACGCCGGCCTTGCCTCTCTATTTATAGGGGCTTAATTCCTAATCTAATCTGCTATTAATCCGGCCAGATAGAGATAAAAGTTGAGCTAGAAACGCATACAACTCCACCTCTATCGAAGTGGGCTTCGGCCAGGCCCATCAAGGCCCGCTCCTCGGGCCGAAGCTTCGGTGGCGTGGGCCTCCGAAGGCTTCCCGGCCGAAGCCCGTGGGTTGGCTGGAGGCTTTTGGAGCCCATAGCTCAATGGACTTCGGCCTTGTAGGGCTTCGGACGGACCCTGAACATGTGTATTTTTGGCCCAAATCACCAAAATTGATATTTTGACAATCTGGCCATTAATGCCATTGTTTGCTATCAACACCATGTCCCGCTCAAATGAGTTTTCACGTAATTGGCAAATACAATGATCAAGGAGTATACTTTTTGCATAGAGTTTACATATGTTCAGATTTGAAACAGCATGTAAATTCTGAAAATAATAGTCTCGACCAAGGTGTTTTAAGTAATCCTATTATCTCGAGAGTCTCCTGTTTTGATTTAAATACAAAGGTTTGTTTTCAAGAAGGAGAGCCTTGTGGGCTGCTTAGCAATGCCACAATTCCTACTCCAATATCTAAAAGTACAGATTCGATGTCATTTGTTCAAGCAAAGGATATGGTGAGTTGGTTTTCTTCAATTCACCGCATGTTTAAAGAACAAGAGATACTACACAATAATGGTTCTATTGCTAGAAGTTGCATTGACGATGAACACAAGAACAAACCGAGGACGGTTTATAGCCAAAGAAGGAGAGAATGGTGAGGACATCATTGGCTGAGATATAAATATAATAAAAAAATGTGCATGCTTTCTATTTTCGATTTACATTTTACATATTTGAGAAAGGATTGCTGCACCATGAGTTGTTGTTTTCAATTACAGGAATTATTACATGGATTAAGGGACGCGTTGTGAGCAAATCAAGGGCATGGAACATCATGAAAGTTGATTGGGGACCAAGTCAAGGCCATCCAAACATAATATACAAGTTTGGGACATTACTTTTGTTCCAAGAGAAAGTGGAAATAAAGTTCTATACGATTGAGAATATTAGACTCGGATTCGGACCGTAGGAACAACACCGAATTCAAATGTTCATAACTTTTAAATGGAAACCCTCCGATTTGGATGATCTAAGACTTTTTGGAAAGATTGAGGTGTCCTCTTTCCAACGGATCTAGCTACATATCCAGATTCCATCGGAGGAGATCACAATCACTAAATTAATGTGTGTTTCTTTTTTCTAGAAAATCTGTTTAGGAAATAATTAGTAGTTTCCATATGTAATAAGTTTCCAAACTTTGGGAACGTTCCTAGGGCTATAAATAACCCTAGAGACTTCAGTTGTAACCGGGGATTTTGATTAGATAAAAGTTTAGCCAACGCTACTTGTTTGTGTAAACCCGTGATCGGTTAGGTCACCGGTTTCACGTTTCATTAATCCAACTACCTTTTGTGCGTATTTCATATCCAACAATTCTAGTTGCTCGTTATTCTTTTTCTTGCTCGTTCTTTGATTGCTTGCAGGAACAAGGTTGATCACTGATTAGATCAATAACCCTCGGAGTTGGTGTATCGATCGCTAAGGCGTAACACGAACGTCTCGTACGGTTGTAGTCGTATCGTCAACGTCGTCTCCTTCCAATCGAAATTATCTTATCTCCTCCTCTCACCGAAAGATCGGGACACCAAATTCTACATCAACCGTTTTATTAGTACTCTTACAATATTATTCCGGAAAATGCAGATGGATATGCAATCTACCTTATTTTCCTTGTGCTCTTTTGTTTACTAATGGATTGGCACAATATACCCTCTCTGGCTAGTTTGTCAAGAAGAACACCTTGAATTGTTTGCACGGTTAAGTTCTAGTTATTGCACGGTTTTTGGAAAGGTATAAAATTACATATGTTATTGTTCTACTGGTCTTGTTTAATCCAAAGGGTAAAATAATCTTTATTGTTATCTTAACTAGTGTAATGTAAATTAAAAACAAAAAATCGTTTTAAAAATAAATGACATGGGGGGATCAAATCGTAAATTTATGCAACAGGTGGGTTGAAGGCAGGAGAGGCAGCAAAAGAAATGAATCGACGCAAATTCGCTAATGACGATTATATCTAAAACATAATCAATCATAAATAATGATTTATTCTTCCAAACCTACAGCCAAATCGATTTTTCTAATATAAAGTGATGTGCAATAATATGCTCAGGGCATCCCAATGCAATGACTGGGATGGTTTCTATAGCATTAAATAGCAGTCCACATAATCAAAAATCTGATGTGGCATGAGAGTTAATGAGGAAAGAGGAGAAAAGTTGAGGAATTGGTTTCTAATGCAAGAAATGGTTTCTATCACTAATACCAAGGATGAAGAAACCACTCTATATGCATTGGGAGAGTATAGTAGTTTCTATAGATGAGACCCACTTATTTATGATTGGGCAAAAGAGAGAAAAATAAATAGGGACAAGAAACCATGCATTGTGATAGTGAGTTTCTATGAGTATTTTCTTAATGACATGACATGTATAGAAACTGCTAGATGATTTCTTGTTTGGGAATGCCCTCATGTGCCCACATTCACATGATCATGCATGGGGCTTATTTATGTAATAGGACAATTGTAGTTACCACAATGTCATACGCATACAGTACTACTGGTCTTAGTGAGACTCTTTTAAGTTACTCTAACGGCTTAGCAGTCATAGCTATTAGTAAAGATTTAAACATGTGGTTTGTGACATCTAGAATACTTTTCTTTCCGATGAGTAGAAAACGACTGGACAGATTAATTGTCTGTTGATCAGGCATCCCCAGTTTGAATTGGAACTAAGGAATGATGAACATCAATCGCTGGTCTTCAGTTCCACGGTTTACCAATGACCTGATGGTCTTCCAACATACGGAATTCCGGAGGTGTAACTGTGAAAGCCTAACCTGGCAATGAGGTTCCCTTTCTTACTGGAGACTAGAAATGAGTCATAACGGAAAATGGTCGACTTAAATTTCGAGCGAGAGACTAGAGAGTTACTGTGCCTTATTTGGATGCTTGAAAATTTTACCGTGCACGCAGTCATTTGCGTACTCCCTATGATTTTCTATGAACCCGGCCGTGGTACACAATAATAATAACACATAAATAATCTGTTAGGTTATTAGGACAGAGAAATAATCATTTAATATTACATCTCTTAGTTAATTAGTTAACAAGATATTAGTTCTAGCAAGAAATTAGAAATAGAGAATAGATTGGTTTTCATAACAGTAGCCATTAGTTTGTTAAATATTTAGTCATATATATATATACACGGGAGCGCTATTCTACACCGACTATTTTCAGTAGTAGATTTTCTCAGTAGAATAACAATTGAGTACTACTTTTTTTTCAGTAATAGATTTCTCGGTAGAATAGTTATTTTGCACCCGTGGTGTAGGATAGCGCTCACCTCATCCACTACCGGAAGAGCCACGTTTGCCGAGTGCCAGAAAGTTTGCCGAGTGCATTCCGTCGGGCACTCAGCAAAACAAACTTTGCCGAGTGCATTCCATCGGGCACTCAGCAAAACAAACTTTGCCGAGGGTAAGCTGAAATACACTCGGCAAATATTTAACACTCGGCGAAATGTAGTGTTTGCCGAGTGCCACGTCAAAGACACTCGGCAAACAGTTTGAAAAAAGCGTTCCCAGCTTGCTCTAATGGTGTTATAATGGACCGAAAAAAAGTAGGGTTTACCGAGTGCCACTAACGGACACTCGGCAAACCCTAGTATTTGCCGAGTGTTATTTAATAAAACACTCGGCAAAGGTGAAAATCCCATTATTTCATGTGAGATCATAATTTAAGCCTACATCACATTTTAAACATATTTTGAACATGAATTTTTTTACACTCATAATGCAACCTATGTTAAGCCATGGAAAAGTTTCATATTTTTCTGAGTGGGTTTGCTATTTTTAATAAATTAATCATGTTTCTAGGATTTACTTCGAAGTGGGTCAAATTTCAACAGCATGTACATGAAATAATGACTCAAAAATTGTAGAAAAATCATATTTATGTTCATGATTCCATTTGTAATCTTTTACAACTAAATATTTAAAATCTAATTTACGACGCTCGGGCGGCAACATGGAGCTTAATGGTTTTTTAATTTTAGAAAATTAAATTGATGACTAAAAAATATGATACTTGACATGGTGTCATTATATCATACTTATATACTATGATAAAAATTTTATAATGTTTCGACAAAGTTTTCATGTATGACGTTTGGAAACTGGAGAATTCACGAGAAGGTAAATGTGTTTAGGGATGGAATGAGTTAGGTTTAGAAGCAAATCGATATTCAAATCTTTGTTTGAACTTAAAACTTTTTGTACTACTAAAACCCAATGTATCTTATACCATGTCCACATTTGACATTTTTTAGTACTAGCTTGCTATTTTTAGTTAATTGAACTTCTTTATAGGAATTTAATTAAAAGATCCCAAATTTGAACTACAAGTGCCTTAAATTTGTTTATTTGAACTAAGAAAATTTCTAGGAGTAACAATAAGTGTATATTATATAATACCAAATTATGGGATTTTTTTGTCTTTTGTCTATTTTTGTTTTTTTTAAAAAAAAATAAAAAAATCTTTGCCGAGTGCAGTTATGCCTGGCACTTGGCAAACAATAGTTTTTTTTTATAAAAAATAACATTTGTCGAGTGCCTCATGATTGGCACTCGGCATTTTTTTTTAAAAAAATAACATTCGCATAGTGTCTCACTAATGGCACTCGGCAATTTTTTTTAAAAAAATAGTGTTTGCCGAGTGCCTCCCAATTTGGCACTCGAGAAACCTCGGCTGTTGGCTAAAAAAGCCCCGCAGATCTGGGCGCACTTATTGTGCCCAGATCTGCCCCCCGTGCCCCCTGCTGCTTCCCCGCCGCCTGCTCCCCCGCTGCCGGCTCCCCCGCACCCGTGCTCCCCCGCCGTCGGCCGCCCCCCTGCGCCTCGTCGCCGGCCACCCACCTCTGCGCCCCAGTCACCGCCCTCCCCCGCACCCTGCCGTCGGCCATGCCGGCGCCCCCGCGGCCGTCCGCTCGCCCATCAGCCCGCATCACCGGCCTCCCCCGCACCCCGCCGCCGGGCCACCGGCGCCCCCGCCGGCCTGCGCCACCGCCGCCGGCCACCTCCTGTGCACCCGCCGCCGGCCGCCTCCTATGTGCCCGCCCTCGGCCCCTCCTACTCCGGCCACCGGCGCCCCCAGCGCCTCCTCCTCTGCCCCCGGCCCCTCCTCCTCTGGCCGCCGCCCCCCTCGCTCCGGCCGCCCTCTCCGCCGCCCCCTCCGCCCCCGACCCCTAGCTCCTCCGGTATTTTTGACATGTCAAATTTAGGTTTTTAAATTTTTGTTTGAAATTTGTTTAAATTTTGTGGTGATGCTATATTTGTGTATGTTTGATCACATGTTCACTTATTGACATGCCATAAATTTAATCACATGTTAGTTTATACATTTGTTGAAATTTCATATATATATATATGTGTGTGTCTATATATTATACATGGACTTCAAAATTTAGATAAATATATTTAATCAAATGTTAGTTTATTCATTTGTTGAAATTTCATATATATATATATGTGTGTGTCTATATATATACATGTTAGTTTATACATTTGTTGAAATTAATGACATATTTAATGTAATGTTTAATCACATATTTAATCACATGTTTAATTATTAAGAATGGCATGTTAAATGCCATGTTAATACCATGTTGTTCTAATATACATGTTTTAGAAATTTTAATATAATTGTTGTAATACTTTTTATATTTTAATGATTATGTTGATTAATATCTTGTGTATGTGGATGTCGGCCATCATGCCGTGATATATATATATATATATATGTATGTGGATGTCGGCCATCGTGTCGTCCTATTTATGCATGCTAGATTTGCTATGTATTAGAGATAAGATGTTGTTAAAATTTTAATTGTTTTTGTTATTGTCGCGTAACCTAGGCGTCTCCCGTTCGGAAGAGTTACGGTTTGGAATATGCATGTCTTTGTGAGAAACCAAGGGTGGTTTCGGTGTTTGTGATGAGTGATTGACAGGATTATTTACCCTCTGTTCGAAGGGTACCTCCGAAGGGGCTTCGGAGGTGGTACCTCCGAAGGGTGTTCGGAGGTGTGTCACCGGAGTGTGTTCGGTGTTTGCTTGCTGCAGCTGTGCAGCGGAGTGTGCCTGTCGGAGGGGTCCGGCAGTACACGATGACTGGGTTCGTACCGATGGCTTCGGTACTTTGGGCGGTACACCGGAGTGTGTGCCGGAGGTTGCTAACCCGGAGAGGTCTCCGGAGTACTGGATACACTTGTCTGTTTGTCTGTGGTGCGCAGGGACTACGGAGGCGATGGACAGGGTTCGAGCCAAGTGAACTTGGGTCAAGCGGGTGGTTTGATGCCAAGGGAGCGGGGAGCTCCGTCACGGTGGCTGCGGAGGTGGTCCAGGTCGGTCCTCGGGTCGAGACGTGCCAGGTGAAGGCAGAGAGTGCGGAGCGTGGCTCCGGTTGAAGGTACTCCGAGACAAAGTCCTCGGAGGTGAGGCACTTCGAAGGTACTCCGAATGGAGTGACTTCGGAGTTGGTGGACCAAGTCCTCTACGGAGGCAAGGAGTTCGAAGTGTGCTCCGGAGGGAGACACTCGAAGGTTACCCGACGAAGGTCTCAGAAGTCGAGGTGCATCGAAGGCATTGTCCGGGTGAGGCTCGTCGTGGAGTGTGCTCGGGAAGAGGCACTGCGACGGAGTGCTCATGAAATGCTTCATGCGGAGGCCTTGGACGAAGGAGGGACTTCGAAGGGTGGTACTCCGAAGGTGGGACTTCGGAGTGAGGATGACTTGTGGTGCTTCGGCCATGCATGGCTTCGGTACACGGACGGACGGTGTTAAAGCTCGGAGTAGCTGCGAAGCCGTGGTGATCCACTCCGGAGGTGGTGGTGCGAAGGCCCAAGGGGCTTTGACGGCTTCGGCTTAAAACCGTCACTGTATCAAAGGACTTCTTCGGCGGAGCGAAGGCCATCAGGCTGCTGGCTTCTCGCCGAAGCTTCCGCACCCCTCGCGTGCGAAGGGAGGTTCCAGAAGTCAACACTGTAAAGGCTGACACTGTCTGTTCTGAAAAAGGCTGACACTGTCCCCTCTGCAGCTGACAGAGAAGCCTCCAAAATAAAGGTGGACTACCTTTTGTACCCCTTAGTTCTGTAGAGACAAATCTGTTGTAAACCCTAGGGGTAATGTAGTCACTTCCTTAGGATGAAGCCGTGGGCTATAAATATGGGGGCTCGGTAGGTAACATTTAACACTTTGAGCATTTACTGTTGAGCTCCTGTAGACAGACCTCACTGTATTCATTCTGAGTTCAATACATTTTGTGTTCCTTGTTCAAGCGGCGAAGCCCTGCTTCTGTGTGCTTTTGCTTGAGCTCGTATTGCATACTTCGCTAGTTTTAGTTCACCGAAGCCTGTCTTGGCGAAGGGTGTTTTTATTGCGAAGTGTGTTTTACAGTGTGCTGTCGCTCTGTGTAACACGAGGCAAGACCTCGCTGCTTACTAGCGAAGCCCTGTTCTGTTCCCGTAGTGCTTCTTGTGTCGAAGCCCTTAGCGTAGTCCATTTGCGTGTGCGTGTAGACCTTCGGGTACGAAGCCCAGCACCCGTTGCTGTCGCCAAGTACTTGGTCAAGGTCCTCAGAGGGCTGTCCACTCTTGCGAAGGGTGAAGTGCGAAGCCTGCTCGAAGCACCTCGTGTGCGGAGCCTGCACTGACTTAGCAGAGTAGATTTTCGAGGGTTGTAAGTGGAGCGAAGTCTTCTTGGCTTCGAACTTTTGCTCCTCCGAAGCCTGTGTTCGAAGGTGTCGAAGTACCTCCGAACCAGACCTTCGAAGGTAGTGTTCGAAGCCTGTTCCGCAGAAGACAGAACCGAACCGAAGGCTAAGTTTTTAGCCCAAAATTTTAAAAGCTCCCATTCACCCCCCCTCTGGTCGCCGTTTCCGGTCCAACAATTGGTATCAGAGCGGGTTAAGATCACCAGTTGACCTTAACCGGTTTTGTGATCTTTAGGCGACATGGATAGAGGCAGTAAAATTCCTCTGTTCGATGGGACAGACTTTGCATACTGGAAGGTGCGCATGGAGGCTTACTTGTTAAGCCAAGGAAATGCAATTTGGGAGATTGTGGACTCACAATACTCCATCCCTGATACCCGCACCACTCAAACTGAAAAAGATCAGTATATTGCCAACTCGAAGGCAAGGAACATACTGTTCATTGGTTTGAGTCGGAGTGAGTTTGATAGGGTGCAGCACCTTAGGACTGCTAGGGAGATTTGGACAACACTCACTGTCTTTCATGAGGGCTCTGCTCAGATCAAGGCCAGGCGCCAAAGCACCTACAATCAACAGTATCAGCTGTTTGTGCAGGCACCTGGTGAATCTGTAGATGCCATGTTTTCTCGCTTTGATGCGATAGTGAGTAACTTGCGATCCAACGGGACGCTTGCTTACAGTGATCATGATAGGGCTATCAAGCTTCTCTATGCTCTTGACCGTAGCATATGGGAGGTGAAGATATCCAGCATTGAGGAGTCCACAGGCTATGACACTCTAACCTGTGATGAACTCTTTAGCAAGCTGAAGTCCACAGAGATTGCCAAGGCATCTCTTGCAGTGCACAGAAGCTCTTTGCCACAGCCATTGGCATTGGTTTCTAGCACTAGCCGTGGCACCACTGCAGAACCAAGCACATCAGGCACTTGTGTTCTTGCAGATGGTTTTGCTTTGTCCTCCCTGGTCTCCGTCACGAAGGAGCAGGTGGATACTCTAGCAGATGATGAGCTTGCTCTCATTGCCCGGAGGTTCACCCGCTTTCATCATGAGAGACGGGATCAGAGGAGAAGTGGTTTTAGTGGCTGCTATGAATGTGGCGACACTTCTCACATTAAGGCCAATTGCCCCAAGGTCAAAAAGAGAGATGAGAGTGAGCGCCCCAAATTCCACAAAAAGGAGAGGAAGCCCTTTGTGAAGGGCAAGCGCGGCAAGATGGCTAACAAAGTAGCCAAGGCCGCTTCCAGAGCTTTTGTTGCTGCTCTCAGCGACATCGACACATCCTCAACTGAGGAGTCGAGCTCTGAGGAGGAGGAGTCCCCAAAGAAGGAGGACAAGAAGGACAAGAAGGGACGTGACTTCACCGGCCTTTGCTTCATGGCCGACAGCGATCACAGCGGCGATGAGCTTGACTCATCTGAGGTAAACCTATCATCTGACCAGCTTCTAATTAAATTAGATGAGCTGAATGAAGTTGTGCTAGGTCAGGATAGATTGCTTGTGCAAGCCGCTAGAGAAAGAAAAGACCTTAGACTTAGGCTAGAATCAGTTTCTACTGAATATGCCATGCTTAAGTCTAAATATGATAATGCTGATTGTGAATCATGTTCTGTTGTCATGAGTGAGCTTGCTCAGTTGCGTTCTGTTCATGCTCAAACTCTTTCCGA
Source organism: Zizania palustris (assembly GCA_019279435.1). Lineage (NCBI taxonomy): Eukaryota > Viridiplantae > Streptophyta > Magnoliopsida > Poales > Poaceae > Zizania > Zizania palustris. The sequence continues at coordinate 32,433,780 of JAAALK010000079.1, read as the reverse complement.
GCTTGAGACTGCACAGAAGCAGCTTTTGGAGGTGGATTCTAGACCTCATGATATTATTGAATGCATGAACTGTTCTTTATTGCGCGAGAGCATTAATTTACGTGATAAACATGTTCATGACTTAGAGGCTAGATTAGAAAGGGCCGGTAGTTCTAAGGATGTGCAACCTGCGTGTGACACTTGCATCACCCTTAAGGACCAGCTAGGCACTGTCAGAGAGCGAGCTGAGAATCTCATGTCTGAAAATGAATACCTTCTTTCTGTGGTAAACAAATGCACTGAGGGGAAGGGTAGGATGGATTTGCTCTTGGCCAAGACCAAGTTGTGTGCTGACAGAGCCGGGGTAGCTCTAGGTTTGGGTTTTGAGAGGATAGCTTCAGACAGTAAGACCAAAACTGTTTTTACCTCTCCTACCACCCTAGAGAAAGAGAGAGCTCTGTTGGACACCCCATCAGCCAAAAAGCCTACCCATCCACCAAAGAAAACCACACCTCCTATCAAGAAAAATCCTCCTAAGAAAACCACACAGAAGAAACCCAAGGAGCATGTGAGAGTTGCTCCTGTGACCCATGAGAGTGCCCCCAGGAGAGTGTTTCATTGTTCCTATTGTCAGCGGGCAGGTCATTTGGTTGGGTTCTGTTTTCGTCGCATCAAGGATGAGCGACGCTCTCAGGCGATGAGTTATCAGGACATGCATTACCCATCTTTAGGTATGCATGAGTCTGAGATGTACTATCGTCCTGCTTTTGAGGCTCCTCGTGCTTCTCGGAGAGGTTTTGCTCCTCGAGGTATTCACCATGTTCCATATGGTGGTAGACCTCGGGCGAGTAGCTTTGTACCTCGTCAGAGTAGGAGACCTCGTCATGCTTTGCGTTCTTTGCATGTAGGTAGACCTCGCACTTTGCATCATTCTGATTATTATGTGCGTAGACCGTCTGCTTTTACTGTGCCTACTACTCGTGTCACTCAGTGCTGGATGCCTCGTCATTATTTTACTCACCCCAGCACTGAGCGATCGAGGCGTTCTTATCATGTGTAGGCGACAGGTCGAGGCTTGGAGGGCACGTGGATCATGGACTCCGGTTGTTCGCGCCACATGACCGGAGATGCAGCTTGGTTCTCCAGCCTCACCACAACCAAGCAAAGGGAACATATCACCTTCGGAAACAATCGAAGGAGTAGAGTGAAAGGTAAAGGTGTGGTAAGAATTAATTCAAACTTCACTCTCAAAGATGTTGCTTTGGTTGAAAACCTGGGATACAATTTGCTGTCTGTATCTCAGTTGCTTGATGAGGGCTTCGAAGTGCGATTTCATCGCGATACTTCGCAAGTGCTCAATTTTGATGGCGTTGTGGTGTGTAAGATCTTTAGGGTTGGGAGAGTTTTTGGAGCTGACTTTTCAGAGTCGTCCGGTTCTTCTCATTGTCTTGTTGCACATTCGACTTCTGAGCTTTGGAAGTGGCATAGGAGACTAGGGCATATGAGCTTTGAGTTGCTCGCTCGTCTGAGCGCCCTAGGTTTGATCCGAGGATTGCCCAAGCTCAAGTTTGAGAAGAATTTAGTTTGCGCTCCTTGTCGACATGGTAAAATGATTGCCGCTTCGCATTCGCCAGTCACCACTGTGATGACTGAACAGCCCGGAGAACTTCTCCATATGGACACTGTAGGTCCCTCTCGGGTTAGTTCTTTAGGCGGCAAGTGGTATGTTCTTGTTATTGTCGACGATTTCTCTCGCTACTCTTGGGTCTTCTTTCTTGCCAGCAAGGACGAAGTGTTTTCACACTTTCGGAGCTTGGCTTTGAGACTTTTCACTGAACTCCCAGGTGCATTGAAATTCATTCGAAGCGATAATGGCACCGAGTTCAGAAATAGTCTCTTTGTTGACTTTTGCATGGAGCATGGCATAGAACATCAATTCTCTGCTCCGCGGGTTCCTCAACAGAACGGTGTTGTTGAGAGGAAAAACCGCACCTTGGTTGAGATGGCTAGGACGATGCTTGATGAGCATAGGACTCCTAGAAAATTCTGGGCTGAGGCCATGAACACTGCTTGCTACATCTCAAACCGAATTTTCTTGCGCTCAATTTTAAATTTGACATCTTATGAGCTGCGTTTTGGGAGACAGCCCAAGGTTACTCATCTTCGAGTTTTTGGCTGTCGCTGCTTTATCCTAAAACGTGGTAACTTGGATAAATTTGAGTCGCGATCTTCTGACGGGATCTTTTTGGGTTATACTACTCATGGTCATTCTTATCGTGTTTATAACTTGGAAACTAACACTGTCATCGAGTCATGTGATGTGACTTTTGATGAATCAACCCCCTCTGTTAGTTCTGCTTTTGAACAGGCTAATGAACACGACATGGAACAAACCTTATTCGAAGACGAAGATCCCGGAGAGTTCGAGGATGAACCCCTACTACCCTCGACGTCAACCCCCGAAGCTGACCCCGCTTCTACTACTTCGACACGAGGTCCCGAAGCGACTACCTCAACATCGGTCATCTTGGACCACTCCAACGCACAAGTTGAGGGGGAGACTGCATCCCGCCGCGAGGCTCCACATCATGTTCAAAGGATGCACCCTCCCGAGCAGATCATTGGTGAGCTTGATCAAAGGGTAACACGTTCTCACGCTCATTTTACTAATGCTGCTTTTGTTGCTTCTTTCGAGCCCTTAGATGTTAGTCATGCACTTTCTGATTCTAGTTGGATCAATGCCATGCATGAAGAGCTTGAGAATTTTGAAAGAAACCAAGTCTGGACTTTAGTTGATCCTCCACATAATGTTCATTTCATTGGAACAAAATGGATTTTCAAAAATAAACAAGGGGAGGATGGAACAATTGTTAGAAATAAGGCTAGACTTGTAGCTCAGGGCTTTTCTCAACTAGAAGGGATTGATTTTACTGAAACTTTTGCACCTGTTGCTCGCCTTGAGGCCATTAGGATTTTGCTTGCCTTTGCGACATCCCGGGGATTCAAACTCTATCAAATGGATGTCAAAAGTGCTTTTCTTAATGGCTTCATAGGTGAAGATGTTTATGTAAAACAACCCCCTGGTTTTGAAAACCCCAAGTACCCACATAAAGTCTTTAAACTTCATAAGGCTCTTTATGGACTCAAGCAGGCCCCTCGGGCTTGGTATGATAGACTTAAGTCTTTTCTGCTTGAGCGAGGGTATTTGATGGGCTCTGTTGATAAAACTTTGTTTACTCTCAAGCATGGCAAAGATTTCCTCCTAGTGCAGATTTATGTGGATGATATCATCTTTGGTGGCTCTTCTCATGCTTTGGTTGCCGAGTTTGCAGATACCATGAGCAGGGAGTTTGAAATGTCGATGATGGGTGAACTCACCTTTTTCCTTGGTTTGCAAATCAAGCAAAGCAAACAAGGTACTTTTGTCCACCAGACAAAGTACACCAAGGACCTGCTCAAGAAGTTCGACATGTCCGATGCGAAGCCCCTCGCCACTCCAATGGCTACATCTGTAGCGTTGGACCCTGACGAAGATGGAGAAGCTGTAGATCAGAAGGAGTTCCGGAGCATGATCGGCTCCCTACTCTACTTGACTGCCACGAGGCCGGACATACACTTCGCTGTGTGTCTGTGCGCTCGTTTTCAGGCTTCACCACGAGCTTCGCACCGCCAAGCGGTAAAGCGCATTCTAAGGTATCTCAAACACACCCTTGAATTTGGCATATGGTATTCATCGTCTTCATCTTTATGTCTTAGAGGCTATTCAGATGCGGATTTTGCTGGGTGTAGAATTGATAGGAAGAGTACCTCTGGTACTTGTCATTTTCTGGGTACGTCTCTAGTTTGCTGGTCTTCCCGCAAACAGTCTAGTGTTGCACAATCAACGGCTGAGGCCGAATATGTTGCTGCAGCTAGCTGTTGCTCTCAGATTTTGTGGATGGTTTCCACTTTGCGGGATTTCGGGTTAGATTATAAGAGTGTTCCACTTTTCTGTGATAACACTAGTGCTATTTGTATTGCAAACAACCCGGTTCAGCACTCCAGAACCAAACACATTGATGTACGGTATCATTTTCTCAGAGATCACAATGAGAAGGGTGATATTGAACTTCAATATGTTGATACCCAACACCAGCTTGCCGACATTTTTACAAAACCCCTCGATGCTTCTCGATTTGCTTACTTGCGTGGGGAACTTGGCATTTGTCACCCTTACGGCATTTTGTGAGGGGGAGCTGATTTTAATTGTATTGCATATGCTCATTATGTGTGGAATTGCACTTACATATTTTGCTATTATATGCCTGCTTTTACTTCAAAGAAATCATGACAGCTCTGCTCTATGAAATATGTCTGGAACATTGATTATGCATGATGTTTTATTTTCTAAAATTCGAAACTTGCTCACCGCATAATCGTGTATCTAGCTTGTTTAGGCTGGACTGCTTTTAGCTATCCTTTATCTACTTGACAGCAAGACACTGTTCCTTGGATGCTAAATTTTGCAACTTGAAAAATTGTGTTCTTTTTTCATGGATATTCTTCAAAATATTAAATTCATCAAAATCAAAATCAAAAATCCATGATTTGCCTAGTTTAAATGAAAAGATCCAGGAGGGTTTGTTTGTCGCACTACTCTATTCTAGACTGCTTACCATTGCACTTTGGTCTGAACTGGAATAGTGTAGTGTATGCCAAAATCACCGCCTTAAGCTTCAGATGGCTTTCATGCCTAGGCTTGGCCTGATTGGAAAGTATAAGGTGGACAAACAAATAACCCCTGGCATTAAGAAAAGAACAACAAAATTAATTGCTCATCAAGGTTGCTTTCACAGCTCCTTTTGAACAAAACTTGTCTGTCTAGGGTAGAACTTGTTAGCTTTGCGCAGTCCTTGCCTTCACATGTCTAGCTGCTTTGATTCAGTGGTGATGCTTTTTACTTCCAAATGACAAAATCACATGCCGTCATCTTGTTTCACAGATTGTTAAATTGAGCTGAGCACATGATCAATGATGTTACTGTTGGCATATTTTTGCATTATATGTCCTTGCAATTCTATTCATTCCGAAGCTTTGCATCTTTTGATTGCTCCTTGATGCTTGCATTGCCAAAGGGGGAGAGGTTTGCTCTGTTCTCTGCCGCAAGAAGGCATAATTTTGAAGGGGGGAGAGTTTTTTGACATAAAGGGGGAGAAAAATTTGCTTAACTCAGGGGGAGTTCTTATCAAGGGGAGTTTTGCCAAAGGGCTTTTACTCTTTTGAGAAAGGGGGAGAAAAATTTCTTTTATCAAGTGACATGCTTTGGCTCTTTTTGAGTTTTTTATGGTCACTTGTGTGCTGAAAATTTTTACATTTTCTTGAACTTCAATTTGGTTGTCAATGCACTCATCAAGGGGGAGATTGAGAAACCAAGGGTGGTTTCGGTGTTTGTGATGAGTGATTGACAGGATTATTTACCCTCTGTTCGAAGGGTACCTCCGAAGGGGCTTCGGAGGTGGTACCTCCGAAGGGTGTTCGGAGGTGTGTCACCGGAGTGTGTTCGGTGTTTGCTTGCTGCAGCTGTGCAGCGGAGTGTGCCTGTCGGAGGGGTCCGGCAGTACACGATGACTGGGTTCGTACCGATGGCTTCGGTACTTTGGGCGGTACACCGGAGTGTGTGCCGGAGGTTGCTAACCCGGAGAGGTCTCCGGAGTACTGGATACACTTGTCTGTTTGTCTGTGGTGCGCAGGGACTACGGAGGCGATGGACAGGGTTCGAGCCAAGTGAACTTGGGTCAAGCGGGTGGTTTGATGCCAAGGGAGCGGGGAGCTCCGTCACGGTGGCTGCGGAGGTGGTCCAGGTCGGTCCTCGGGTCGAGACGTGCCAGGTGAAGGCAGAGAGTGCGGAGCGTGGCTCCGGTTGAAGGTACTCCGAGACAAAGTCCTCGGAGGTGAGGCACTTCGAAGGTACTCCGAATGGAGTGACTTCGGAGTTGGTGGACCAAGTCCTCTACGGAGGCAAGGAGTTCGAAGTGTGCTCCGGAGGGAGACACTCGAAGGTTACCCGACGAAGGTCTCAGAAGTCGAGGTGCATCGAAGGCATTGTCCGGGTGAGGCTCGTCGTGGAGTGTGCTCGGGAAGAGGCACTGCGACGGAGTGCTCATGAAATGCTTCATGCGGAGGCCTTGGACGAAGGAGGGACTTCGAAGGGTGGTACTCCGAAGGTGGGACTTCGGAGTGAGGATGACTTGTGGTGCTTCGGCCATGCATGGCTTCGGTACACGGACGGACGGTGTTAAAGCTCGGAGTAGCTGCGAAGCCGTGGCGATCCACTCCGGAGGTGGTGGTGCGAAGGCCCAAGGGGCTTTGACGGCTTCGGCTTAAAACCGTCACTGTATCGAAGGACTTCTTCGGCGGAGCGAAGGCCATCAGGCTGCTGGCTTCTCGCCGAAGCTTCCGCACCCCTCGCGTGCGAAGGGAGGTTCCAGAAGTCAACACTGTAAAGGCTGACACTGTCTGTTCTGAAAAAGGCTGACACTGTCCCCTCTGCAGCTGACAGAGAAGCCTCCAAAATAAAGGTGGACTACCTTTTGTACCCCTTAGTTCTGTAGAGACAAATCTGTTGTAAACCCTAGGGGTAATGTAGTCACTTCCTTAGGATGAAGCCGTGGGCTATAAATATGGGGGCTCGGTAGGTAACATTTAACACTTTGAGCATTTACTGTTGAGCTCCTGTAGACAGACCTCACTGTATTCATTCTGAGTTCAATACATTTTGTGTTCCTTGTTCAAGCGGCGAAGCCCTGCTTCTGTGTGCTTTTGCTTGAGCTCGTATTGCATACTTCGCTAGTTTTAGTTCACCGAAGCCTGTCTTGGCGAAGGGTGTTTTTATTGCGAAGTGTGTTTTACAGTGTGCTGTCGCTCTGTGTAACACGAGGCAAGACCTCGCTGCTTACTAGCGAAGCCCTATTCTGTTCCCGTAGTGCTTCTTGTGTCGAAGCCCTTAGCGTAGTCCATTTGCGTGTGCGTGTAGACCTTCGGGTACGAAGCCCAGCACCCGTTGCTGTCGCCAAGTACTTGGTCAAGGTCCTCAGAGGGCTGTCCACTCTTGCGAAGGGTGAAGTGCGAAGCCTGCTCGAAGCACCTCGTGTGCGGAGCCTGCACTGACTTAGCAGAGTAGATTTTCGAGGGTTGTAAGTGGAGCGAAGTCTTCTTGGCTTCGAACTTTTGCTCCTCCGAAGCCTGTGTTCGAAGGTGTCGAAGTACCTCCGAACCAGACCTTCGAAGGTAGTGTTCGAAGCCTGTTCCGCAGAAGACAGAACCGAACCGAAGGCTAAGTTTTTAGCCCAAAATTTTAAAAGCTCCCATTCACCCCCCCTCTGGTCGCCGTTTCCGGTCCAACACTTTGCATATTTGTGGCCGTAACTGTTTCGAATTGTCCACGTTTGGACAGCCGGAGGATGCGTAGATTGAGCTCGTTTTCATGCTCCGTTCTAATTCGACTCATGGTTTCGGCAGCACCTCCCCGTTGTTCTCCGAACGAACATCCTCTTGGCATGTTGCCCAGACGTGCGTTTGGAGAGCAGCGGGGAGGTGCTGCCGAAATTTTGGGTTGGATCGGAACGGAGTGTGAAAACGAGCTCAATCTACGCATTCTCTGGTGGGATTAGGACCTATCTTACCTATTAGACTGTTAGATGCATCTCGTTTCTCACTAACCCCTAAACACGGGTGTTGTTTCCTAGTTTAGTACAAGATGGATCATCGTGAGTGGATGTACACGTGGGGCACTCGGCGAACGCCCGTTAATGGCCAACCCGGCCGTCAGACGAGTGTGTTTGCCGAGTGCCAACGTGGCACTCAGCGAAGTGCCACATTGCACTCGGCAAAGACTTTGCCGAGTGCCCGATAAAAAGCACTCGACGAACACCCTCGTCGCCGATAAGGCTTGTACCGAGTGGGGTTCATCGAGTGTGGCACTCGGCAAATGTGGCTGTTCCCGTTGTGATCCAGTGTGCCCCTACGCCCCACCCAATCCCGACCTTCCATTCCACGTTGGTGTAGGATAGCATTCTACACCCGTAGTGTAGAATAGCATTTGTGTTATATATATATATATATATATATATATATATATACGATAGCGCTATTCTACACCGACTACTTTCAGTAGTGGATTTTCTCAGTAGAATAGCAATTGAGTACTACTTTTTTCTCAGTAGTAGATTTATCGGAAGAATAGTTATGCTACACCCGTGGTGTATGATAGCATTTGTATATATATATACTAGTCAGATGCACGTGCTTTGCAACGAAACTTTATTTTTAATGATAATATCAATCATTAATATATTGCATCGTAACCTTGCTGAAAATACAGTAAAACAATAAATAGTAAATAAGCATAGAAAATATTGCTGAAATGGAAAAACGAACGTGAAATTTAGTGAATCTAACGGTCAATACGCAAAATTCTTGTTTTTGTGTGATTTTTCGTAAATCAAGGACCTTTGCGCAAAATTCTTGTTTCTATGTGATTTTTTAGAAATCTAAGGGTCTCTATGTAAAATTCGCATTTCTGCGCAAAATATGGAAATTAAAGTACTGAAATGCAAATGTATTTTTTTATTTTCTTCTTTTTCTTTTTTTCCCTTCTCATGATTTTCTTCTAGTCCAATTGGGCTTGGCCCAACTGCATGCGGTGGCTGCGCGTATAGGCGCATGGACGAAACGGCGGGCGCATGTGCACGTACAGGCGACCAAGGCGGAGGCCGTTGGCACATGGGGAGGTGGTTGGCCGGTTTTTACGAGATATAAGTTTTGGCTGGTTTTTTATGGGATGTGGGAGGCGCGCTGCACGGGGAGGGAGGCTGCGGACGGACGACCACTGTCCGCTTTAATATAGTAGATATATATATATATATAAATAGATAGATAAATCTCATATAATCTATTACGAAGCCATCAACAAATCTCTAAAGTTAGTTCTGAAGATTTTAAAGTCTCCCTTATGTTGATAGAAAGAAACTCTACAAAAGCTATTAAAGAATGAGTGTCCTATCTCCTAGTTTTAGAAGATGGAGTAGTATCATATCATATTAGCATGCCCCTATCAGTTTTTTTTCCAACAATACCCTTATATCAGATCATATTAACGGATTTGTCGTTGAAAGAACTTCTATATGATTATCATAGCGCAATTCTCGTTGTATGTTGCAATGACAAATGAGTGTACTAGCCACTGAATATTTCCTTGGAGTGCACAATTATTTTTCCTGATTATTCATGCTGAACTGAACCGTCCACAGTTTAGAAGAAGACATGGAGTTTTACAGCTTTATTTCGACCTTTAGCTAGCTAGCTGTGTGGCTGCCTTTCGCCTTTTGCTCATCTTGACCGACTTTGAACAAAGACTACGTGCGTTTCCGCCTTGAAAGCGACTAGTGTGACGAACCTAACGAATTTCTTCTTAGACCGACCAACAGCTTATATTTTCCCACCATTTATCAGCCAGGTTAACACAACTTATTGACTAACAATTTTGATTTTTAGTGTGAAATTAAAATTATTATACATGCTAATAATATATTATTGTCATGTGATATTATAACTAATATTATGAATCCACCTCTAATCTAAAGTCGACAACAAAAAAAACAAAAAATGACGTTTTTTTATTATACATCTCCAATATATGCACAATATAATTTCCTATCTTTTATTGTGATGTATTTTAGTCTAAAATATATCTTAATAGCTACCCTTACTTCGCTGGAGTACTCTAATTTCTTATCAGTTTTGGTTGTACCTGTTGGTAATACAATAATTATAAATAAAATAAAAAGACAAGATTTGATAAGTATGGTTTATTTATCGATGATATAAGATTAAAATATAAAAAATATTATATCTAGAGTTTGAGTCTGTTAGAAAATAAAATATGATTCTACGAATATGATTGGGAAATGCTTGAGAAGTCATGCATTTTACGAATATGATTCTAGTTGCGTTGAGCTTGTTCTACTTAGTCCATATGTAAACAGAAGACTCACGCTAATTGGTTCCAAAGCTCATCAAGAAAGGCACAAAGCTAATGTAAAAAGAATACCCAGAATATGAGAGCATGAAACGTCGTAGTTTCTAGAGTAATGAAACGGAACGTTCGGTTTAGAATAATTCGGCGCTACTAAACTATTTTTTTCATGCGACCAAATCGGTTTTCTAAAGGCGACCTACATAGAAATATTGCAGTTCAACCGACTCTCCTCGAACAGCACGTAGAAAGATATTTTTACACGTGGTTCTCTTAATCTACTATTCTACTGTGTTTTCATATAAGTTTAGTTAAGTTAACCGTGTATGAAAATTACATAATTATATAAATGTACATCTATACTCAAATTACAGATCATCAGTATGCATTTACATCCACACTCGTATTCGTAAACATTAAATATTCATACTCACGCGCCTTACATTCATATACAATAAAGTCACACATTCACATTTTTATTTTATGCATTCAACAATTACTTTAAACTAATTAACTATTATTAAAGATCAAAAGTTGATTATAGGGATTATGGGATATCACGCAAATCAAAATATTGACGGCTACATACTATTATATCAGACCGATAATTGTTAACAAAACTTGTGATTGACAATTACTGTTACATGAGACCGATAATTGTTAACAAAACTTGTGATTGACAACTACTATTATATATTATATCAGATCGATAATAGCCAATAAAACCAATAAAAACCACACTAGACGGAGGTAAGATTGTAGGAGTAGGACAAAGTGCCCCTACATTGATGCATTTTCTGTGGTTTGGCGAAGAAAATGCGGTGTTCAGTTTGGCCTCACGCGGCCTTTCCTTTTCCCCGTTGAAACTAAATTTGAGGACATCATTACACTTATAGTCAAGTGCCGTACCTCTCTTCTTTTCTCGTTCTTCTTCTTGAGGACCGATTCAAATGTACTGTTGCCAGCGTGTCGCTACCAGCAAACAAGACAGGCTGAATTCCAAGCCACTTGCCATGCATCCATCACCGAAAAAAGAGCCTAGTTTAGTTAGCTTGAATTCCAACCTCCAAGTCCATGAAGATCTTTCCATGCATTCACACAATTTTCAGTTGACTGAACAAACTAAACGGGACCTTACCAAATTGCACTTACTTAGGGATGCATATGCATGTCAAAATATCTGAATTATTTGTATTCATATTCGAATAATTATAAATATAGATATTTATATCCGAATTAAATATGGATAATAATAGAAAAATCCAAATTCATTTTAGAAATATGGATATGAAAACAAATATCCGAATTTCCGTTGAATGTTCATTTTAGGATTTCACATACATTACACTTTTAGGGACTCAAAACAACATGTCATCACTATTGTTGTAGCAATTGCGTTAGCTACAACACAAGTTTTGTATGTGTGTATACGATGTATGGAATGAACCTCGAAGGGTTCTCTCAGAGGGAGGAAGGATTTATACTGGTTCGGGCCTCTCCTAGGAGATAATAGCCCTACATCCAGTTGTGGTGGATTTGGCATGGTATGCCTCAGTATGGAGCAGTAATTCAAGGGTCTCTTGGCCCCTTGGAGAAGGTGTCCTGTTACAAGGGCTTGGCCCTGCTTTTATAGGCACGCAGGCCTTAAGGAAAGGACAGGGATGCCTCCTATGAGCCCTAGGCTCATAGGGGCAAAGAGGGGAAAAGGAGCTAGCTTCGGTACAAAAGTGCTTTACAGCTTTACAGACGTGTCAGGCAACGTCACATCTTGACCAGCTAGACGACAAACTATGGGAAGAGGGGCCCCTGGTACGACTTCTACACTGTAGCGGGCGTAAATATCTTCTGGGTTCGGAGTAGGGCCGGAGCTCCGAATCCGGGGCTCCGAACCGGGGCTCCGAACTGGGGCCTCCGAACCGGGGCCTCCGAACTGGGGCCTTGGCTTTGGATCGGCCGGCGAGGGTCCGGAGACTAGCTCTGAGGAGCTCCGAAGGGAGCTCGAAGGCTAACTCCGAACAGGGCTCAAAGGCTAACTTCGAAGACGGCCCGGAGGCTGGCTTCGAAGTTAGCCGGAGACTTAGCTTTTGGCGGTCTTCAAGGAATCTTAAGCGCTTCACTCTGGAGGGCTCCGAGCGACCCCGCTTCAGAGGGCTTCGACGGGCCCCTAGGGCTTCGCCCCTGCAAGCTCTGGCATAAACCTTGAGACTTGGGAACCGTTTCTTGGGGAGGAAACAGGCTTCGACAATGTTGGGCTCCGGGCTAAAGGCTGTCGGAGGCTGACTTCATTTGGCCCCTGTTCAGGGGAAATATATTCCCCCAACAGTAGCCCCTCGCGTGCTGGCCTTCGGGACGAAGGGGTGCGCGCGCCCTTGGGACAAATTACCTGAAAATTACAACTTTGGAGAAAACAAGCCTTCGGAGCTTGGACCGAAGGTGACTTCGAAATCTACAGGTAATAAATGCCTGCGCTAGCTGTCAGAACGACCTCGGGGAGCCCAAACGGCTCCGCAACGGTTAGAAAAATTACCGTTACCCTATGCTGGGCCGTTTCGCCCTCACTGAAGGCCCACCCGGCAGTGGGTTCGGCCCACGACCGTCGGAATTCTTACCGCCTATAAATAGGGGTTTACCGCGTGCGGCTTCGGCACGCTCTCATTTGCTTTCTTCTCATGTCCTTACAACCTTCGCTCTCTTCTCCTCTTTGGCTTCGCGCGGAGCACCCTTCGCTAGCTTTAGCCCCTCGCTCCGAAGCCCTACCAAAATGCCGAAGAAGGCGGCGGCGAAGCCCTTGGTCTTGGGCTCGAGCTCGGGCTCCGCCCAAATGCAGGCAGTGGCGGCTGCGGCAGCGAAGCCTACACCTAGGCGACTTGGGCCGAGGGACCTTAGGACGCCCTCCGACAAATTTGAGCAGACGCTGGAGATGAGGGCCTCGATTTCTATGGAGGAGTCCATCCGGAGGGCCTGCGAAGGGAGGATTGCGGCGAAGATCCAGCTAAGAGTCCCGGAGAAGTCGGAGGCCGTGCCGAGGCCCCGTGCTGACGAAGTGGTTGTGTTCGAGGCATTCTTCGAAGCCGGCGTCGGGCTGCCAGTAGTTGGGATGCTGAGCGAAGTCTTGAGGGCTTACAACCTCGAGCTTCCTCAACTCTCGCCCAATGTAGTGGCGAGGCTTGCTGTCTTCGAATGGGCCATGAGGGCCGAAGGCTGCGAGAGCCGCGCGGACGTCTTCGTCGCCCTTCACGACACCAACTGTCAGCCGAAGCCAAGGGAGGGGACAGACCGCGTCAAGAGGGCGCTGGCCTTCGGCAGCGCAAATTTCCAGCTCCGGAGGGAGTTCCAGGATGCCTTCCCGGTGAGGGCTGTGAATCAACAAGTGGTACTCAAAGTGGGATCAGGAATGGTTCTATGCCTCCGTCGGCGTGAATTCTCCCCTTCGGAGTACAAACGCCTTTATCTCCTATCGACGCGAAGGGGTGGTGAAGACCAGCGAGGACACCCTTCGCTCGAGGATCTTGCTACTTTAGAAGGTAGCGGCGAAGATGAGTATGAGGGACCTCACAGAGGAGTTCATCACCCTCCGACTCAGCTCCCTCACACGCTCTTGGCCGGAGGGGCTCTTCCAGGCTTCGGGCCAAGGGGAACTTCGCGAGTTGGCCTTCGAATGCTTCTATAAGGCTTCAAACTCTTTTCACTTTCATATTTCGCAAAACTTCACTCTGACTTGAACTTTTTATGAAGCCCACCTCGAAATGAGGACTCCGGAGGAGGCCATTGCGGCGGCGGAGCGCATCGTTGGGACTCTGACACCTGAGGAGCAGGACCAGCGCCTCGCTTTGGTGGGGTCCTAGGAGCATTGGAACAGGGTATGGACCACGCTTGGCCTTGAGGTGTTCCCTGCTCTGCCAGACTTCTCCCACCTCACAACTTCGTCGGCCGGAGCCAAGAGGAAGAGGGGGGATGATGACGAACTTGGGACTTCGAGGGTGCGGTCGGAGGTCCCTGCGACCGAATCCTCTACCCCGGAGGAGGCAGCGGTGGAGCCCACAAGTGCTCCGGCTACCAAGAAGGCCGTGGAGGCCTCGACGGCAATGACTCAGGCAGCGGAGGCTGACGAGCTCACTCCAGCCATCAAGAAGGTCGTGGAAGCCTCGACAGTGACAATTTCGGGTATGAAGGCCGACACGCCAGCCTCGCAGCGAAGGGACTGGGGGGCACACATCGCCCTTCCTTCCTTTCAGGACATTTCTGACGAAGGTAAACTTTTTTATCATGCTTCTCTTCAATATGCGGATCTTGACTTGGTCTTTCTGCAGAGGACGCCGATGCGAGGCCCATCATGGCGAAGCCGGCAGACGAAGCCGGATCGAAGTCCGCCGCGGCGAAGCCAACAGAGGCTTCGGGCAGCAGCGACAGCAGCAGCAGTGGCAGCGACTCGGAGTCCGAAGGCTCTTCGTCTGAAGAAGACGGAGGCAGCGGCGGTGGTGAAGGGGACCTTCAAAGTGACGAGGAGGTCGACGTGGTGGGCCTAAGCCCTGCTTTGCCGAAGCCTGTGCAGGTGGCCGCGGCGGAGGAGATGGTCCATCCCTTCCGGCCGAAGGGTGCCGTGATGGAGGTGGCAATCAACAGCTTCTGTGAAAGCTACGTAGCTGCGGAGGCAGGGGACTTGGTGGCTCAACTTAGCCACTCGAACCCCACGGAGCTCTTCATCAGCGCGAACAAAGCCCTCGTGCGGGTGAGCGAAGCCCTTCACATCCTTCGAATTATACTTTAGCCTTCGATCAATACTTATGATTTCTCTGATTCCCGCAGGCCTTCGCACTAAACGCAGCGGCCTCGACTTCTGCAGACAGGCGGATGACACGCTTGAAAGAGGAGAGGGAGGCCCTCCGACGCGAAGTCTCGATGGAAGTCGAGAAGCGAAGGCGGGCTGAGGCCTCGGCTGACGCGGCGAGGGCTGAGGCTGAGATGGTGAGGGCTGAGGTCGACAAGGCTAAGGCCTTGGCCTCGGAGATGGTTCGGCTCCGCACAGAGCTCAAGGCTTCGAAGGACGCCGAAGCCCGGCAAGCGAAGGAGAATGCTTCACTCCGCCGACGGGCTCAGAAGCTTGAAGACTTCGTCGTGGACAACCTTGGCGAAGCCACCTAGGTCCTGACAGATGTCCTTGAGAAGATAGGGACCGAATGCCGGGCTCCGGACTTCGGCGGCCAGGACCCAATTGGGGACCGCGTCGACTTCTTGAAGACGATGGCTTCGACGGCGAAGCAATCACTGAAGGGCTTCGCCCTCATGGCCGGCCGAGTCGTGGTCCAAGGGGTGTTGCACATGCTTCATGAAGTGGGGTGCAACCACCTCCAGGCAGCAACCTCCGTGACCCCAGTGGCCTTCGAGGGCCAGCACTTGGTGACGCCTCTGGCGGACGTCCGCGGAGCCTGGCGGCGGCTGTAGGAGCCTTGGAAGGAACAAGGCTGCGAAGCAGTCCTCGACCTCCAGAAGGCCCTACGACTTCGCCGATCCAAAGCACCTGCTACACCGGACAGGCCTTCGACATCGACACCTCCGCCTCCGAAGGTGTAGATCTCCTTAGGCTTCTTTGTAATACTTAGCTGCAGGCTTGTAAAAATTTTATCAGCTTATTAATATGAATGCGGTGGTTTTTTATACCTGCCCAGGCTCAACCTCCGAATGTTGACTTCAAAGTGCTTGAGGACTCTGAAGAACTTCGACAGTTGTGGGTAGTCCTCGAAGTAGCTAGGTCCGAAGGCCCCCTCGGTTTAAGCTTCCGAGGGGGCCTAGCGGCGAATCCATCTCCGAAGTAGCTTAGGATTTGCTAGCCGCTGTAAAGACGGAGTCCCTTCAGAGTTCTTTGTTTTTGCCTTCGCGAATGGCCTTAGCAGGCGACGAAGCCTTAGACTTCTCTGCCTTCGACACGGCATCGCCTGCTTTGCTAACTCGGAGCGACCTGCAAAATGGAAGACAAGGTCTGCGGGCTTCGGAGCCTGGACGAGCTGGACGTGGGAGAACAGGCTCTGACAAGGCTTCGTCCAGCCGAGGGGGCCCCGGCCGAAAGAAAGGCAAGCGAGGGTTGGGGCCTCGCACTCGATTTTTCTTAGGCTTAGACACAGACTACTTGTAGTTTTGTTTTCGAAGTATATTTGTAACACACTTCTCAATTATCATACAATGAATGGAGTTTATTTGTATTTGCATACTTCGTCTGTATGCTTCACATTGTTTGATGGCTTCGAACGTTTTAGCTTATCACGCTCGTATTGCGTATTACATTCACACACCTCGCATACATGCTTCCCCCCTTGCTCGTGGCAGATAGGGACTTAGCCGTTGCTGGTGCGGGCAATTAAAATGCGAAGGGGTGCGCCTTTTGGCGGCTTCGGATGCTTGGAATTCATTGAGCGAAGGCCTCTTTTGGGCTTCGAACGCGTTAATTTGGTGCGAAGCAAGGCTTCAGCATAACCAAATTAAGCGAAGCATGCATCGGCATGCTGGGATTTGGATGCGGTGCGTGAGCAAGGCTCCGAAACACACTTAGATTCTTAAGCTAAGTATGACTTCGACAAGCTTAGTTTTTAGCTTAGATCACGTCACGCGAAGCGATGCTTCGGTGCATGCTTAGATAGCGAAGCAAGGCTTCTGGAGCTTGGTCCTGTAGTGAAAAGGATATTTTGTGTGGATTCACTGAACCTGTGATTTTGAGCCACCTTCAACTCTGAGCCACCTTCGACTCTGGGTCACCTACGACCCTGGGCCACCTTCGACCCTGGGATGCATCAGGCCAGAGCCTGGAATCCCGGACTCGCCGAGCCGTCGCCCAGAAGTCTCAAAGCCCACTACTACGAGCCCGGAGGTGCTGTGTAGCCTTCAGAGGGGCGCTCTGGATTTTGCAAAGCGAAGCGAGGCTCCGAATTTAAAATAAGGCGAAGCAAGACTTCGGGTTTTTGATAAGGCGAAGCAAGGCTTCGAATTTTTCCAAATAAGATGGGGCAAAAGTTTGCTTTAAAGGCGAAGCTAGGCTTCGAATTGAAGGCGAAGCAGGGCTTCGAATATACATCAGAGTGACCGCGGATTTATACAGCGAGGTTGTCTTCGGATAGTGGATATACCTCGCAAGGTGGCTGAAGGTTGGCCTCATCGGCCTTGTTAGCCTCGTAGCCCTAGGGCTTCAACGGCCTTCGACTCATGAAGCGGAGCCCCTTCTGGAGGGCGAGCTCCGATATGCGAAGGATAAGGTAAGGCATAGATGGCCTTCGATCTGTGCCCGAAGCCCCTTGTCGAAGGGTGCGCGAAGTATGAAGCTTCGAAGCTCCCCCTCAAGCGTACTTCGAGTTGCAGATAGTGGCAGAGAACTTAGCTTTTAGTACTAAGTTCCCCACGGACGGCGCCAACTGTTGTAGCAATTGCGTTAGCTACAGCACAGGTTTTGTATGTGTGTATACGATGTATGGAATGAACCTCGAAGGGTTCTCTCAGAGGGAGGAAGGATTTATACTGGTTTGGGCCTCTCCTAGGAGATAATAGCCCTACGTCCAGTTGTGGTGGATTTGGCATGGTATGCCTCAGTATGGAGCAGTAATTCCAGGGTCTCTTGGCCCCCTGGAGAAGGTGTCCTGTTACAAGGACTTGGCCCTGCTTTTATAGGCACGCAGGCCTTAAGGAAAGGACAGGGATGCCTCCTATGAGCCCTAGGCTCATAGGGGCAAAGAGGGGAAAAGGAGCTAGCTTCAGTACAAAAGTGCTTTACAACTTTACAGACGTGTCAAGCAACGTCACATCTTGACCAGCTAGATGACAAACTATGGGCAGAGGGGCCCCTGGTACGACTTATACACTATAGCGGGGCGTAAATATCTTCTGGGTTCGGAGTAGGGCCGGAGCTCCGAATCCGGGGCTCCGAACCAGGGCTCCGAACTGGGGGCCTCCGAACCGGGACCTCCGAACTAGGGCCTCCGAACCTGGGCCTCCGAACTGGGGCCTTGGCTTTGGATCGGTCGGCGAGGGTCCGGAGACTAGCTCTGAGGAGCTCCGAAGGGAGCTCGAAGGCTAACTCCGAAGAGGGCCCGGAGGCTGGCTTTGAAGTTAGCCAGAGACTTAGGTTCTGGCGGTCTTCAAGGAATCTTGAGCGCTTCGCTCTGGAGGGCTCCGAGGGACCCCGCTCTAGAGGGCTTCGACGGGCCCCTGGGGCTTCGCCCCTGCAAGCTCCGGTATAAACCTTGAGACTTGGGAACAGTTTCTTGGGGAGGAAACAGGCTTCGACAGTGTTGGGCTCCGGGCCGAAGGCTGTCGAAGGCTGATGTCATTTGGCCCCTGTTCAGGGGAAATATATTCCCCCAACAACTATATTAATATGTATGATTTATTTATTATTTATGTAATTATGGAAATATTTAAGTGAGTAAATATTAATATGTATGCTTTATTTATTTTTTATATAATTATGAAATGCTTAAGTTAGTGAGGGTTTTCTAGCGATAAAGGCAGTAAGATATTTGTAATTTTGTTTGAGCTTGAAAAGTTTCTACACTCAATATATAACATAACTTATACTACGTAAAAGTTTTGGATTTTTCTAGATCCATTTGCTATTTTAACTCATGAATTGTGTTTATAGGATTAAAATTGAAATATGCTAAATTTGAACTGCAATACCTAAAATAATGCACCAAAATTTATAGAAAAATCATATTCATGTTTTTGTGTCGATTTTTAGTTCTTATCCACTAAATTTAATGAAATTTCGAAAAATCTATGTTACAACACTCAATTAGTAATAAAAAAATCAAGTAAAGTCTAAAAATTATAAGACTTGTCATGATATTATGATATGATCCATAGATAATATGATAAATTTTTGAAATGTTTTTAAGAATGTTGCATATAGAATGTTAAGAAACTCGAGATTCTATGAAAATTAATTAAGGTTTTGATAAGGAATAGGTTATAGTTGAAAGTAAATCCATGGTTAAATTTTTATTTAAACTTGAAACTTATTTTATAATCAAAATACAACATATATCATTCTGTATATTTTTTTGTATTTTTATAGATCCTTTTTCTATTTTTAACTCATTAATAGTGTTTATAGGATTTAAAATGAAATATGTGAAAATTGAAGTGCAAGTACCTAAAATAATACAATAAAATTTATAGAAAAATCATATTCATGTTTTTCTATCCATTTTTAGTTCTTATCCACTAAATTTTGAAAAATTTATGTTACGACACTCGATCGATAATATATAGCTTAAGGGTTTTTTAATTCTAAAAAAATAAATAAAGTCTGAAAAATACGAGACTTATCATGGTGTTATGATATTATATATATATAGATAATATGATAAAATTTTTAAATATTTCAAGAAATTTATCACACAAAATCTTAAGGTATTAAGGATCTCGAGATTCTCTTGAATGGAATTAGGGTTTTAAGAAAGAATAAGTTATGATTGAAAATAAATTGATGGTGAAATCTTTGTTTGAACTTAACACTTCTCTATAATCAAAATACAACTTATCTTATTACATATATTTTTTTTGTACTTTTATAGATCTATTTTCTATTTTTAACTCATTAATTGTGTATATAGAATTTATGTTGAAATATGTGAAATTTGAACTGCAATTATCTAAAACAATGCACCAACATTTATAAAAAATCATATTCATGTTTTTATATCCGTTTTTAGTTCTTATCCACTAAATTTATTTATTTTTTTAAAAAAATCTATGTTACGACACTCGATCGGTAATGTGGAGCTTAAGGGTTTTTTAATTCTAAAAAAATCAAATAAAGTTACTATTTTTAACTCATTATTTGTGTTTCTAGGATTTTAATTGAAATATGTAAAATTTGAAGTTTAAGTACCTAAATAATGCACCAAAATTTATAGAAAAATCGTATTAATGTTTTTGTGTCCATTTTAGTTCTTATCCACTAAATTTAAAGAAATTTTAAAAATATATGTGATGACACTCAATCGATAATGATATTATATGTAGATACTATTATAAAAATTTGAAAATATTTTAATAAAGTTGTCACATAGGATGTGAGGAAACTCGAGATTCTCTTGAAAGAAATTAGGGCATGGTGTATGATGAATTTCTGTTCAAGACTTTATGTAGTTATTGTTGGTTGGTCTTGTGTATGATTAATTTTAGCTAGCGTTGTTCAAAAACTTAATTTGTGTATGGTTTATTGTGTATCACTTTGTGTTATTAATTATTATTCTAATTTGGTATATTAGGCACTTTGGATTTTTGGAAAATTTGTGAAACGATGAACATTTTGAGTTAAACTGTGTAAACATCATAATGCAAATTTGTATTTGAGGAGCCATAGTGGAGACGTGCGTCTCATGGCTCTCAGATGATGAGTAATTGTCAACAGAAGAAAAGAGAAGGAAGCTCTCTAAGGAGAGGAACTCCGAAGAGAGGCACTTCGAAGGAAGAGGTCTTGTCATGGCATTTGCCGGTGTGACTCAGGTAAACGGATGGGCGATCGCCGTGCTAAAGGAGCTATGGAATCGTGGTGGTCCAATCCGAGTACACGATGCAAGGGCGGCAATCGAGTTGTTGTGGCATTAGTCGTGTGACTCAGATACACGGATAGGCGATTACCAGGCTTAAGGAGCTGCAGGGTCATGGTGGTCCAATCCGGGTACACGGTGCAAGGGCGGCAAGCGCTTTGGTGGTTTCGGTGCAAAACCATCATCTACATCAACTGTATATGAAAGATCAACGGATCTGATGCGAAGTCGTGGAAGTCACGAAAGCGGAGCATCATATAAAATATCTAGATTAGATGTTTTTACCATTTTGCCATTCGGGCCTTAAATCTATAAAAATTATCCAAGGGCATTTAAGTCTTTTTCTTTAATGTATTTAGGCTATAAATACCCCTTGGGTTGCCCATATAGGGTTAACACTTTTGAACTCATTATTCTGAAAATTATCTTCTTCTCCTCTGGGGAGTGTTCCAAAGCCCCCGCCTTTGCCCCTTCTTCATCGCCATGTTTTTGCTCTAATATCTGGCCAGTTTTTATTTCATTGCATCATGTGTGGGTTTGAATATTTTGTTGATTGTCATTTTTTTTCTGACTAGTTTAGTGCTATAGCTATTTTGCCTCTAAGCTTGGTGTACATGCGAGTGAAGTCATTGTCGCCGTTGTTTTCTCTTTAGGGCACTTCTATTCCTCGTTTTGGCACCTGAACCACCACAGTTGTGTTGAAAACTATATCCAAAGTGCCTGGATTTCTCCATCATGTTTGACTACTTGCACAAGTGCATCAATTCGGTTTTCTCCTATTTTTCTCATCTAGTTTCTGCCGCTGATTTATTTTTCTATTAAAGCCTCTGCCGGTCAATTGATTTCTGCCACTTGGTTTTCTTTTTCTCTGCCCCAGAACCGTGCTTGTCTGTGTAGCAACATTTTTTAGGAGTGGTACCTGGTTTTCTTTTTCTTCCTTCTCCGAACAGAATGCTTCTAGGGTTGTGTCTCTCTGTTTTTTGCTTCTAGCCTCGAGGCGCAGAAGACCTGCACACATGGCTTCTGCCGCTCATGTTGTAGGCGCGTGGAGACCAGCACAGTCATGTAGTTTTTTAGCTAACGTGATTACATGTAGTTTGCCTGTTACTTTATTCATCGATGCAAAAGCCACAACACAACATTGTAGCTTGTCTCGATTTGCATGTGTTTGATTGTTTCCAGTATATGCAACATGTGATTGGAGTTTATTTCTTTGCCATGTTCTGATTTTCACCGTATGGTTGAATGACACTAGTGATTTCCCAGCCTCGGTTTGTATGAGCGTGATATTCTTTACAACAGGTTGGTTCTCTGTGATTTCTTTGCTATATTTCACCATACGAGTGCTTGTTTTGATTATGTGTGCGGAGGTTGCGCCTACGTTGCATACACATACATGTGAAATTTCCACCTGCAGTTTTCTAGCACACACGAAACTTTAGACCGGTTTTTATTTGATTAGAACTTGTCTAGATTTGTGTGTAAGCCATGTGCTTGAGGATGAGTCAATGATTTGTAGATGCATGCAAACTTGTTTGATTTTATTTGAATGCTTGTGATCTCTCAAACTGTCTCTTCTCAATTCAACTGATAGGAGAGTGATAGCATTTGTTATATTCAAGATTTGCTAAATTGTTTGCTTCCACTAATTTACTTTGGAGGAGTGGTGGGTGTTAAGATAAGGTCATCTATTTGAAAGAATTTGTTGAGGTGCCTATTCACCCCTCCTCTAATCATCAATTTTGGTCCTACAATTGGTATTAGAGTCGGTTAGATCACCAGTTGACCTTAACTGGTTTTGTGATCTATAGGCGACATGGACAAACACAATAAGATTCTGTTGTTCGATGGTCGTGATTTTGCTTACCGGAAGGTGGGCATGGAGGCTGACATTCAAACCTAAGGAAATGCTATTTGGGCTAATGTTTATTCCCAATATGTGATCCCTCATACTCGTACCACTTAGACTGAGAAAGAGCAGTATGATTCTAACTGCAAGGCTAGAAACATATTTGTTGTAGCAATTGCTTTAGCTACAAAGAGGTTTCTGTAATGGTTATGACCTATAAGGAAGTAGTGTATAAAAAAGTATGAACCTCGAAGAGTTCTTGTATGAGGCATGGATTTATACTAGTTCATACCTCCTTGAGAGATAATAGCGTTACATCCAATTTATAGTTATTTTGCTATTTTGTTGCCTCTATCCTCTTACAAGGGTAGTACCCTGCTTTTATAGGAAAACATAAAAGGAAAATTCTAATTTACCCTCTACTTACAGGGCTCTGACTATAGGGCTTTGTAGGGGTAAAAAGATAAAGTCTATGCAAATACATGTGCAAATACTAGGGGCAGGGCCCCCTGTTCTAGGTCTTCATGCTAGGGTGGTATTGAGATATTTTACCTATGCCGGAGTGTGGGCCGGAGGCTTCTACTCAGAGGGGGCCTCGGAGATAGCCTCAGAAGGGGCCTTCGCTCCTAGCTCCTAGCTTTGGGATTTCTTGGAGTAGTCTTTGTGGTAGCCTTTTATATACTTTCTTCTCTCAGGACAAAGGGGTCTTGTGCTTGCTATTAGGCTTCATTGCCCCAAAGGGCTTCACATCTTCAGAGGGCCTCAGCCTTCCAGAGGCCTCGAAGATACTATCATTTGACCCCTGTTAGGGTAAAGATATTTCCCCCAACAGTAGACCCTTGCACGTAGCCCTTTAAACGAAGGGGTGTGTGCACCCTATGGCAAATGATAGTATAACATGGCTCCTTTGAACTTCAGGGCTCCGGGATAGGGTTTTGAAACTAAGCCATGGAGCCTGGTCTCGGGCCACGCTAATCATTTAATACCTTGCAGGAGCGGATGGGACGCCTTGGGGAGTCCAACCTACGTCGGGCGGCTAATGGTTTGAAATTGAACAATTGCCGTACAGAGGTAGGATGCTTCATTTTCATCTTGGCCCCACCAATCATAGACTACAGGGTGTGGTTTGCGGGTAGCAAAAAATGTGACTCGAAGGGCACGCTGCAGCTTTTCACCACCTATAAAAGCCCACTGGGACCCCGGGGCTCATTACGCGCTCGTGCTTTGCTTTCTTTCTTGAGTTCTCTAGCTTCCTTCGGAGCCGTTATCTCTCTCACCTCTAGAGCCCCTAGGCTCCTTGCACCCGGAGCCCCTAGCAAGATGCTGAAAAACTACTCGTCAAAGAAGGCCCTCGCCCTAGGCAGGGGGTCAATCTCCATTAAAGCCCAGGCTGTGGCGGCGACGGTGGCTATAGCGAAGACTCCGATGAAGCGCCTCAGAGCGTTCAACCTTCGGCCTCCATCGGACAAGTTCGAGCAAACTCTAGAGTTGTAGGTGACAACGTCCACCTTAGAGTCTATCAATGAGGTGTGCACTAGCAAGGTTTACAAGATGGTAAACCTCTGAGTGATGAGGTCTAAGATTATTTAGGAGCCAAGGGCTGATGAGGCCATAGTCTTCGAGGCCTTCTTCGAAGCCGGGCTCAGGGTCCCAACCGAAGGTATGCTGGGTGAAGTCCTAATGATGTGTCTCCCTCATGTGTCTCCGAACGCCGTAGCCTGACTCACAATCTTCAAGTGGGCTATGAGGACCAAAGGGTGCGAGGGGCGCGCAGATGTCTTCGCATCTCTCCATGATGCCAGCTGCCAGCTGAAGAGGAGGACTGGGAAGGACATAGTGTACAAGGCATTGGCCTTCGGAAGTGTGAACTTCTAGCTTCGCAAGGATTTTGCGAACTCCTTCCCGGCGAGGGAAGTGAACGACCGCATGTACTCGAAGTGGGACTAGAAGTGGTTTTACGTCGCTGTTGGTGCGGACTCCCCCCTTCGGAGCACCAATGCTCTTATCTCCTACCATTGCCAAGATCAAGTGGCGCTGGACTCCGCCACCATCAAGTCTCGGATCTAGCTACTACGGAGGGTGGCTCAGAAGTTGAGCATGAGGGACCTCATCGAAGAGTTTATAACCCTATGAATTAGTCCCCTTGAGCACATTTGGCCGAAGAACCTTTTCATGGCCTCCGCCCTAGGTGATTTGAAGGATATCTCTTCGGACCTTGTTGGTAAGGCTTCAAACCGTAGCTCATACACTCTTGATGCTTTGTTCTTTTATCTTGACTTCTTGGGCTTCATTTTTGCAGTTGCACGCAAAGTGTTGACACCGGAGGAGGATGTTGTCACGACCGAGCGTGTCGTGGAGGCTCTGACACTGCATGAGCGGAGCTGGAGGCTTGCTTTGGTAGGGACTTGGGAGCTCTACAACCGAGTATGGGCTTTGCTTGGAACTGACAGAGTTCGTGCCCTTTCAGAACTCTCAGACCCTGCACCTTCGACCGAGGGGTCGAAGCAAAAGAGGGCGGGCGACGAAAAATCCCAGGGCTAACCCTCAAGACACTCCGAGGGCCTTCGGACTCTACAGAGCCCTCAAGGACTCCTTTGGTGGTTTTGGAGACGCAACCACCCTCGAGCCCCACACTCTGGGAGGAACTAGAGGTAGAGCCGAGGGCTACGGCTGGGGGCTCGGATCTGGAGGCCTCACGGTCTCGCCCAACAACTTGGAAGGATCTCTTCGTGGCCTCGGACTGCCCGGACTTCTCCCCTATCATGGAGGAAGCCAAAGGTACCATCTGTCTTGGCCTTTTAACTACCTTCACTTTTGTAGCTTGTCTTGAATTCTTTTTCTCCTTCAGATTTTGTCGGAGCCGAGGAGGTGAGGCCCGGTGCTATTGATGCAAAGGGGTCCTCCAGAGACAGCGAAGGTAGCAGCAGCAGCAGTAGACAAGAGTGAAATGAGGACCGTTCGAGCAAAGGGGGTGACGAAGGGGCTGGCAACAAAACCCCTCTCCCGGCTTCTTTGGAGGATGCGGTGGAGGTCGTGGACTAGAGCCCTACTCCGGAGACATCCATGAGACGGGTGCCCCTACCGAGGCCCTTCATCTCGCCGGGGTGCCTGCCGGAGACATAATATCTTGGTACCTCCGGGGCGACGAAGGCCTCGCGAGAACTAACTTGGTAGCGGAGCTAGGTCGCTATCGCCATAGAGACCTCACCACAGCGGCCGAGGAGGCCCTCCTTCAAGCAAGCGCGGTCTTGTGAATGGCTTCGTTAATTCCTTATCTTTTCTTGCATTTGATCAACTTCTTCTATTTTTATTAGGCCATTGGTCTTATTCACGGAGTCGCCATCTCCATGGATCATAAGGAACTCTCTGCTATGGAGACCATTGAAAACCTTCAGCTCTAGGCTTCGGAGGCCACTCAACAACAACAACAAGCCAAAGCGGCTGCTAAGGCATCGAATGCCAAATCGGCTAAGGCGAGCGAGGCTTTGGCGAAGATGGCCTCGAAGGTCGAAGACCTCCAACGAGCACTCCGGGCCTCAGAAGAGGGCAACGCAAAGCTAGCGGCGGAGAACACCGAGCTCCGCACAGCCAAACAAGTCTTGGAGGACAAGAGGGTTGAAGTCACTCAGGGGGTCGACAAAGCCACCTCTGTCCTAACTGGACTCCTAGGACGCTAGGGACCAACTGCCAGACTCTGAACTTTTGTGCCCATGACCTAGTTGGGGATCACCTTGGATTTCTTTAGACGATCACCCTTATAACATAGGACACCTTGGTGGGCTTCGCGCGGACCGCAGGGCAGGTAGCTGGCCAAGGAGTGCTGCAGCTGCTCCACAAAGTAGGGTGCCTTTGGAGGGAAGCGCCAGACTTCGCCAGCTCCCGAATTCCTCGAAGCTTGGCGCCGACTTCACAAGCCCTAGAAGGCGTAGGCGCACGAAGCGGCCCTTGAACTCAAAGGGTCGGCACTTGCGCTGGGTGTGGCAACGAACCCCACCTTCAGTATTGACCCGTCCGCTTCCAAAGGTGTAGATCATTTTAGGATTAATTTTGTAATATTTAGCTATAGTCTTGTAAAGAAAACTTATCCATTTATTAATGGAACGTGGGGGTGTTTTTGTACCTGCCCAGACTCAGCCTTCGAATGTTCATGTCGAATTTCTCGAGGATTCGGAGACGCTTCACAACCATTGGGTATTGCTCGAAGTAGCTATGTCTGAAGGCCCCCCTGGTTCAAAATACCATGGTGTCCTAGGGGCTAAGTCATACCTAAGGTAGCCTAAGAGCTACTAGTCTCCGTAAAATATGAGCCCCTTCGGAGCTCTTTGTCTTCACCGGACTTGAGTGGCTTTGAAGTAGCTCTAAATGGCGAAGGGATCCAACCTTCGAATGCACCTTTGCAAGATGGTAATGAAGTCTTGGATTTTTCCGCTTTTGATATGGAGTTGTTTGCACTTTGGACTTGGGCCAACTTGCAAGAGGCAAGAAGAGCTCTCCGGGCTTCGAGGCATGGATGTTCCAGCCGTGGGAGGTCTGGCTCTGGTGAGGGCTCGTCTAGCTAAGGGGGCCTCGTCGAAAAAAGAGCAAGCGAGGGTCAATTTTTTCGGGGTCTTGGGCCCGCTTTTACCTAGGTTTTGATAGCGCTTATTCGTAGTGTTTTACTTTGAAGTGTATCATATACTTTGCAATTGTAACACACTTCACAAATTTCAATGTACTTCACAATTATATGAATGAAATTGACTTCTATTCGTACTTCGAATGAACGAATAGCGAAGCACACTCCGCACGCATGATATCGGTCCTCCCTTGCACGTGGTGGTTAGGGACTTCAACCTAGCCGGTGCGTACAATCATGTGATGGCTCAACGCGTCTTAGAAATGTGGAGGGGTGTGTTCGAACCGAGGGCTTTGAACTTTAGATTGATTTTTAACCCGTATGAGTGCTTCGATCGCTTGATTTGGAGAAAATCGACAAGTTTTACTTCGATTTATATTAGATGAAGACTGATTTAGTTTGAAAACATCGATCGGAGCCTGGCTTCAGGTTTTACTTGAGGCGAAGCTGGGCTTCGAACCATACTCGAGGTGAACCAAGGCTTTGAGATGCGTAATTTGGTACTTGAAGATTGGCTTTGGGGTTTTGTTTTATTAGCAAAATAGGGCTTCAGAGCTTTATTTAACACTAAGCTGGGCTTCGAGATAGATGGTCGAAGCAAGGCTTCAGAGTTTATTTAAAATGCAAAGCACGACTTCGAGGATTATTTTTAGGATAAGCGAAGCAAGGCTTCGAGCTTGTGCGAAGTTGGTGTGGATCACACCGAAGTATTGAGTCACCTTCGACTCTTAGAGCCACCTTCGACTCTTTTTGTACGCTTATAGTTGCAAGCTCGGAGTCCTAGGATGCTTCAGTTTTTTTCACAAGACAAAGCAAGGCTTCAGTTTTTCACAAGACGGAGCAAGGCTTTAGATTTTTCCATAAGATGAAGCAAGTCTTCGGTTTTTTCATAAGACGAAGCAAGGCTTCGGTTTTAGGTAGCCAAAAATCTTAAGCATACCTTCAGAGGCCTAATAAAGTCTGGAGACCAAGGTCTTTGAAGTGCAGTGGGAAGTTTGCCTCGTAGCTCTTGGGGCTTCTGAGATTGGAAGAGAAGAATGGGATGCCTTTAGTGTTTACTTGAAGCCCCTTTCCAAAGACTGCGTGGAGTTTGTATGACTTCACATCTTTCTTCGTAGGTGTACTCTAGGATGTAGGTAGAGTGGCAGAGACGCTAGTTTTTCGTACTAGGATCCCCATGGGCGGTGCCAACTGTTGTAGCAATTGCTTTAGCTACAAATAGGTTTCTGTAATGGTGATGACCTCTAAGGAAGTAGTGTATAAAAGAGTATGAACCTCGAAGGTTTCTTGTATGAGGCATGGATTTATACTGATCCATGCCTCATTGAGGGATAATAGCCTTACATCGAGTTTATAGTGATTTTTCTATTATATTGCCTCTGTCCTCTTACAAGGGTAGTACCCTGCTTTTATAGGAAAACATAAAAGGAAAAGTCTACTTTACCCTCTACTTACAGGGCTCTGACTATAGGGCTTCGTAGGGTTAAAAAGATAAAGTATATGCAAATACATGTGCAAATACCTATGCCGGAGTGTGGGTCGGATGCTTCTACTCGAAGGGGGCCTCAAAGAGGACCTCAGAGATGGACTCGGAGGGGCCCCTCAGAGATGGCCTCAAAAGGGGCCTCTGCTCCTAACTCCCGTCTTTAGGATTTCTTGGAGTAGTATTCGTGGTAGCCTTTTATATACTTGCTTCGCTCACGACGAAGGGGTCTTGGGCATGCTATTAGGCTTCGTTGCCCATAGGGCTTTGCATCTTCAGAGGACCTCGGCCTTCTGGAGGCCTCAAAGATACTGTCATTTGACCCCTGTTAGGGTAAAGATATTTCCCCAACAATATTGTTCACGAGTCTGAGTCGAAATGAGTTCGATAGGGTACAACACCTTCGCACTATGAGAGAGATCTAGACTACTCTGGCTATTTTTCATGAGGGCACTACGCAGATTAAGGCTAGGCACCAAATCACATTTTACCAAGAATACCAAATGTTTATGCAAGGCCATGGTGAATCGTTAGATGTCATGTTTGTGTGCTTTGATGACATTATTAACAACTTGCTTTCCATTGGGACTTTAGCTTACTCTGACCATGATAGAGTGATTAAACTTCTCTACGAAGGAATTTTTTCCAAGAAAATTCATAGACGATCTGAAGTTTCGATTATTTTCTAAATTAGAAAAGAGAGCTCAAATCGGATGTTCCGATACGGTATTGGAAGTTCCGATAATTTATGGTTTGCGAAACAAAGAGCTAAAATCGAAAGGTCTGATTTGGAATCGAATGTTCCCATTATTTATTATTTAGAGACAGAGAGTTAAAACTAGAAGTTCTGATTTGGAATCAAATGTTCTGATTATTTCTTATTCGGAGACAGAGAGTTTAAACCGGAAGCTCCGATTTGGAATCGGTTGATCGAAAGTTCTGATAGGGTATCAGAAGTTCCGATGTGTTTTGGTTTACAGATCGAAAGGCTAGATCGGAAGTTCTGATAGGGCTATTAGAAGTTCTGATGCAGGCTGAGTTACAGATCAAAAGTCTTGATCAAAAGTTCCGATAGGGGTATCGGAAGTTCCGATCAGGATGTAATAGATTGGATTTGTTAGAGATTTGATTGTAGTTAAAGGTCCACACCTTAGCATTATAAATAGGGAGGAGGAGGAGGTCATGGAGATAGGTTTTTAGAAGACCCAAGTGCTCCACCCGAGCCACCACACCTCTCATCTCTCTTTCTTCTTGATCTCAAGAGTTGAGATTGATATTTCTCTCCTGTTCTAGCACACTAGCATGGGAAAAATCCTTCCCTGTATGTGTAGACTCCATAGAGGCATTGAGGAGCCATGCTGAAGAGCGTGGGCCTCATGGCTCCAGATGTGATGAGTCATTGTCAACGTTAGTCAAAGAGGACTAAAAAGAGGAGAAGAGTTGTTGCGTCTGGGCCGCATGTGACTCAGGTACACGGGTAGCGAGCGACTGTCGGGCAGAGGGGCCGCGAAGTTGGGCTGGCCCAATCCGGGTACATGGGCTAGGAGCAGCAGAGGATCCACTAGGCTGTTGACCAGGATTGACTCAAGTACACGGGCGGCGAGCGATTGCTGGGCTTGGAGAGCTGCGGAATCGGGCCAGCCCAATCCGGGTACCTGGTGCAAAGTCGGTTGACGCTTTGTTAGTTTCGGTGCAAAACTAACGACCGCTGATCTTGGATCGGACCATCCTGAAGTGAAGTCGTAGTCGCTACGAAAGCTCCGCTTCGGGATAAAGTTATCTGTAAATAGGAGTTTACTATTTTGTCCTTAGGCCCACAGTCAGTCAGTCTAGTCTGTAAAAATATCCTAAGGGCAGTTTGGTCTTTTTCCTTTTATTTCAGTGTCTGTAAAAACCCTAAGGGTCTTTTAGTATTTTCCTAGGCTATTGGGCTGCCTATAAACAGGGTCCCAATCCCTAGGGTTAGGGTTACCCATTCTGTAATTCACTTTAATCCAGCACTAAAGTTTGGGTCACTTTTGGCTTGTTCCTGTTTCTTCCTGTGAGAGCGTCGCCGCCTTTCTTACTTCTGTTCTTCACGAGTTCCTCAGTTTCATGATTTTTGCTCTCCGATTCACAGAACATCACGTTGTGAAGTTGTTTTATTCATCTCGTTTTGCGTGCCTATCTACTTCTTCTACCGCACGGTATTCTTTCTACTGATCGATTTCTTCCTGCGGAGTTTATCACTTTGGTTTTTGGCAGCATGTTATTCGCTTGTTACAGGCTAGCCAGCAGACTAGTAACAACTTATTTGCCGCAGTAGCACTACTGTGTTGTTGCCATCGAAATCCTCTTTGCTAGCTTCTAGGGCCTGTCATCTAGGGCTGCATGATTGTTTTTTGGTCTACATGAATAGGCACAGATATGTGTGATCTTTTCTGAATAGTATATTGTTCCGCGCCTGTGCACTGTCATTCTTGTGACTAGATCCTGTGTTTGAGCTTTGTTTTAGCCAATATTTTTCAGCACTATTTTCTGCGTGTCAGGCTTTCATCCCATAGACTTCAGCCTACATGGCCTATTACACGTATAGGTAGCAGAAGAGTACTCAGTGCTATTAAAAAGTTGCAGCCACACACGTGTGGGTCCCACATCCTGCTCAGCTAGCTTCGGCTATAGCCTGACAGATCTTCGTGCGTGATTTGCTTTTACCGCTTGTGTCTCTTTGAAGTTTGCTAGAGTTGTGGTTGCGTTAGGATTTTTTATTCGGTGTGAAGGTACTTCGTAGCAGGCTTCGGTCTCTGGTTTCCTGACGAAGCTAGTGCAATAGCTTCGATCGGTCTATGTTTTTCGAAGTATGCAAGGGCTTCGAATGTTCGAAGCATACTTCGCTTAGTGCACTTCGTCAGTAAAAGCAACCTTCGGCAGTTAGAACTGAACACCGCATTTTCGAAGTAGGCCTCGAGTATGGTGTTTTGACTGGGATCGAACTTCATACCGAAGGTCTTAGCGAAGCCCTGCAGAGAGGCAGGCTTCGTATGATTTAGCACTTGCTGTCTTCTAACATACTCCGACTTTCTTGGCTTCGGCAGCTACACACTTCGACGTTGCAGGCTTCAATCGACTACCTTCGACAACTTCAGGCTTCGCACGTACTTCGAAGCAGGCTTCGTCAAATTTCAAACAGGAGACAAAATTCTGAACAATAATCTCTCATCTCTTTTTACGTACACTCAGATTAATTGCTGTGAAGAGTTATTTCTGTGAATCTTAATCTACCCAAGTTTTGAATGCTTTGTTAATCTGCCTTTAAGCACTGTGTTGGTGTTCCTTTACCTAGGACATTCGTCGTTTATAGGCTAGATACTTTAGGTTTTGATCTGCTTACTTTTCTCTGCTTAGTCTGTTGAGGTGCGTTGGTTGTTGGGAGCAGGCCATTGATTAGAAAGAATTTTTAGGCGACCATTCACCCCCCTCTAGTCGCTACTTTCAGTCCTACAAGTGGTATCAGAGCATGGTTAGGGTTTTTCCATACCTTAACCGGTTCTAAACCCCAGTAGTGATCATGACGTCTCCTGCAAAGGTCCCGTCCTTGGAAGCTTATGGCTATAATTATTGGAAGACTCGCATGCGAGCCTATCTCATGAGCCAAAGCTCGGACATCTGGGACATCTGTATTCACGCTACTTTCACAGTGTTGCCTGTTGCTGAGCGTAATTCTCCAGATATTATCTCCCAGCATCAGAACAACAACAAAGCGGTGAATATTTTGTTTTCTGGTTTAGGTCCCACTGAATTTGAGCGTGTGAGAACTTCACACAAAAGCCGGGTGAATCTGTTGAAGCGTTGTTTGGTCGTTTTCAATCTATCATAAACAAGCTTCGGGACAACAAGGCTAAGGGTATTCAGTTAGTCTCAGATCATGAGCAGGCGCTCAAGGTTCTCCATACCTTGGACCCTAAGATCTGGGAGATCAAGGTATCCTCTATCATTGACAGGCACGTCTTATGATACCTTGACCATTTCTGAGTTGTTTAGCAAGCTGAAGGTCAGTGAGGTTGATACCCAGTTGAGATTAAATCTCACTGGCTCTGGTTCAAAGACCCTGGCCCTTGCTACACCATTTACTGACCCCTTCCTCTGTGAGCTGTGCTGGTTTCTCTTTGATGTCTATCACTGAGGACCAGCTTGAGTTGTTAGGAGATGATGACCTGTGTCTTTTTAACAACGGGGTGCGTCGTGTTTATGACAAGAGAATGTTCAAAAGACACGGCACGAAATCTGGGTGCTTTGAGTGTGGTGACCCAGGACACTTCATCGTCAACTGCCCCAAGCGCAATGGTCACAAGAAGGGAACCGGTGGTGGCTTCCACAACTCCGGCAAGCACGACAACTCCTCCACCAAGGGCAAGCCAAAGACCAGATTCTTCAAAAAGGCCCTGAAGGACTACCGACGAGAGAACAAGAAGCGCGACAAGGCTTTCTTCGCCGAGATGGAGAAGAGATACTCCAAGCGGTCCACGGCTTCCTCCTCTTCATCGAGCTCAAGCGATGAGGAGATTTTCATCAGGAAGGGGAAGGACAAGGACGATCCGGCGGGCTTTTGCTTCATGGATTTCGGGGACAGACTGAAGAGCCGCTCACATCAACGCCAAAGATCCCGCAAGAGCTTCTGCTCAATGGCTCTTGGGGATAAGGAAGAGAAGGGCTCCTCCGATGACTCCGACGATGATTATAATGAAAAGGTATCATCTTACGAACGAGAAATTGTTGACTTACTTGAAAGTAATCGTCAGGAGTTAAAATATCGGGAAAAACTGCTTAGAGGGGCTAAGAAGAGAATAGATGAGCTAGAGAGTGAGCTTGCCGTGGCCATCGACAGAATTGAGAGTCTATCTTCTTCCCCTTGCTTGGGTGATAGCAGTGAGTGCCCGAAGTGTGAGGTGCTTCTGTGTGACCTGTCGACTCTGAAGTCCAGGTACATAGAAAGGGTTGATGAGAGGGACGCTTTGGCCACTGAGCTTGAGAGCGCTCAGATGGAGCTGAAAGATGCTCATGCCACTGTCGTCGTGCCCTGTGCTGATTGCCCATCTCATCTAGCTATTTTAGCTGAGCTGAAAGCAAAGGGTGATGAGCATTTGAGCGAGTTGGAGAGAGTTAGAGCTGGGCTGGGGTAGACTAGGCTAGAGCTTGAGACACTGTCAGTTCCACCCACTGTCTATGAGAATTGCCTGTCTCTTAGATTGGAATTAATTAAGCTGAAAGCTGAGAAGTCTGTCCATATTGACAGAGAGTGTGAAACCTGCTTGTCTCAGGTGGAGGTACTAGCTTCCTTGAGAGAGGAGCTAGCTGATGCCCAAAATGAGAACTTTTACCTCCGTTCAATCCTGAGTTGGATTAGTGCCAGAGAGCCACAACTCGGCATGATGATCCAGCAGTTTAAGAGGCAGGATGGGTTTGGGGTAGGCTACACCTACACCAAGGCTGACTTTGAGAGTGCCATTAGCCCGACAGTGGAGTGGAGTAAAATGACTCCTGAGCAGAGATACCCCAAGACTCACTGCACTGAGTCTTTCCAGGCTAGTCAGCCCAAGGATGGAGTATTCCAAGAACATCCCAAAGCTCCACCCAAGAAGCCCATCTGGGTTCCAAAGCCCAAACACCTCCACACTTCTCTTGACTCTCTTCCTAGACCCTCTCACACCAAGAAGACTACACCAAACACCACTAAGCCCAAGAACCCCAAGCCTCAACCACATCCCAAGAAGCCCACCTACCATTGTGAGTTTTGTCAGAAAGACAGACATCTTGTGGAGTTTTGCTTCAGGAGGAAGCGGGTTGAGAGAGCTCGTGGTCGCCAGGAGCAGTTCTACCAGCAGGGTGGTAGACTGAGAGTTCCTCGATACAGGGGGAGGCTAGAGGCCAGGCCGCGTCGTGTAGGTGGTGGTAGAGGAGACGACTTTCATGCCCGTGCTCCAGATGGTGGTGTTCGTTGTGGCAGAGCTCCAGGCCGTTTTGGCTACGGTCCTAGACCTCGTGGCCGAGGTTTTAGGCAGAACCGAGGACCGCGCTTTGAGCCGCGCTTTGATCCAAATTCTTCTGGTGATTTCTTCTTTCCGTATTTTGAGCAGATGGCTCAACATTGGTTTAGCTCTTTTGCTAAACCTGGTGCTGGACCATTCGCTCCGCCTTACAACCACTGATTGTGCAGGATCGGGGACTGGAGGACGTTTGGATCATGGACTCAGGATGCTCTTGCCACATGAGGGGACATCACAGATGGTTCTTCAGTCTCTCTCCCCCGAGCTCCAAGGAATACATCACATTCGGGAACAGTGGTCAAGGGAAGGTAAACGGTATTGGCTCAATTCGCATCTCTGACCATTTCTCTTTAAGGAACGTTGCTTTGGTTGGAAATTTGAACTTCAATTTGATTTCTGTTTTGCAACTTCTTGAGGATGGGTTGGAGGTTCATTTTAAGAAGGGCAGTTCTTCTGTGATTGATTCTAGAGGGTCTTTGATTTGCCAGATCTTACCTTCTGGTAAGGTTTTTCGGATTGACTTCTCTAGTTATTTTGGCCCTTCTCGCTTTTTGATTGTTGGATCCTCCTCTGAGCTCTGGACATGGCATAGGAGGTTGGGCCATTTGAGTTTTGATCTGCTAGTCAGGTTGAGCTCTATGGACCTCATCCGAGGATTGCCCAAGCTTAAGATGGAGAAGGATCTAGTTTGCCATCCTGTCGTCACGGGAAAATGGTTGCCGCTTCTCACTCACCTGTGACTCAGGTGATGACTTCGTATTCGGGCGAGCTGTTACACATGGACACTATCGGTCCAGCTCGGGTACGCTCAGTTGGTGGGAAGTGGTACGCGCTTGTGATCGTTGACGGTTTTTCTTGATTCTTTTTGTTCATGACCTGGTTTTGAAGCTGAAGAATGAGAACAATGGTCGGATGCGAGAGATTCGCTCCGACAACGGCTCTGAGTTCAAAAACTCTCAGTTTGTCAGCTTCTACAGTGATCAGAGTCTTGACCATCAGTTTTCTGCTCCTTACACTCCCCCACAGAACGGCGTTGTGGAACGAAATAACCGCACGCTAGTCGAGATGGCCAGGACGATGCTCGATGAGCACAGGACTCCTAAGCATTTTTGGGCTGAAGCCATGAACACGGCTTGCTATCTGGCCAACCGCATTTTTCTTAGAGCTTACCTAGGTAAGACTTCATACGAGTTGCGGTTTGGTAGACAGCCCAAGGTGAGCCACTTGGGAGCGTTTGGCTACAAGTGCTTTGTGCTCAAGAAGGGAGGGCATTTGGACAAGTTTGAGTCTCGTTGCTGGGACGGAGTTTTTCTTGGTTATGCTTTGCATTCTCGAGGCTTCCATGTATGGAACCTCGAGTCCAACAGCTTGTCGAGACTTGTGAGGTTTCTTTTGATGAGTCCTTTCCTTCTTTGAATCCTTCGTTTGAGCCTTCTGGAGATGGTGAGCTCGGAGAGTCCATCTTCGAGGAAGATGATGACACTCCAGCTGCTGATGAGGGTGGGCCTTCTGCATAGCCTGCAGAACCCACACCTTCTGAGACTTCGACTGACGACGAGGGCAGACCTCTGATCACTTCTTCCACTTCGATCGAGCCTCCTCAGTCGAGTCCAGAGGTGCCAGCTGCTGACTCCGGTGAGGTGACTTCAGATCACCAGGGATCCCGAGCAGTTCAGCGTGATCACCATCAGAGCTCATCATCGGTGATTTGTCTGAGAGGACTTTGCGTTCGTCTATTGACTCTCTTGCTGTGTTTGCTGAATCAGCTTTTGTTGCATCTTTTGAGCCCAGAGACATTTCTCATGCTCTTTCTGATTCGAATTGGATTAATGCTATGCAAGAAGAGCTTGAGAATTTTGTCCACAATTGGGTTTGGACACTGGTTGAGCTGCCACCCAGATGCAACCCCATAGGCACCAAGTGGGTGTTCAAGAACAAGCAAGGTGAAGATGGGGTTGTGGTGCGCAACAAAGCTCGACTGGTTGCCCAAGGTTTTTGCCAGAAAGAGGGTATTGACTTTGAAGAAACTTTCGCCCCTTTTGCCCGTCTTGAATCCATTCGCATTCTCTTAGCTTTTGCCGCTTCGAAGGGTTTTAAGCTTTTTCAAATGGACGTCAAAAGTGCTTTTCTGAACGGGTACATAGAGGAGGAGGTTTATGTTAGGCAGCCCCCCGGTTTTGAGAACCCTAAGTTTCCTCGACATGTTTTTAAGCTGCAGAAAGCTTTATACGGTCTGAAGCAAGCCCCCAGGGCTTGGTATGACCAGTTAAAGCAGTTTTTGTTGGGGAAGGGCTTTGTGATGGGTTCTGTGGATAAAACTCTTTTCTTGATCAAAGATGCTTCAGATTTCTTAGTCGCTCAGATTTACGTGGATGATATTATCTTTGGCGGTACTACTGATGTTCTTGTGTCCAAGTTTTCTGAGCAGATGCACATCGAGTTTGAGATGAGCCTCATGGGTGAACTCAAGTACTTCCTAGGGCTCCAGATCAAGCAGATCAAGGACGGCACCTTCATCCACCAGGGTAAGTACACTCGGGACATGTTGAAAAAATTTGACTTTGGTGGAGAGCTGAAGCCTCAGATGACCCCAATGGGAACATCTGGGGGCCTGGACAAGGACGAAAGCGTCGTCAAAGTCAATGAGAGAGAGTTTCGAGGGATGATCAGTTCGCTGCTGTACTTGACGGCGACGAGGCCAGACATACAGTTCGTCGTGGGACTTTGCGCGTGCTTCCAGTCTTCACCTCGCGCGTCTCATCGACAAGCTATCAAGCGTATTTTCAGGTATCTTACCTATGCCCCCGATCTCGGTCTTTATTATTCATCATCATCATCTCTTGATTCATCTAGCTTTTCGGACGCTGACTTTGGTGGGTGCCGGTTGGATCGCAAGTCGACTTCCGGTACTTGCCAGTTTCTTCGTTCATCTCTTGTTTCTTGGTCTTCTCGAAAGAAATCTGGAGTTGCTCTTTCGACCACTGAGGCTGAGTATGTGGCTGCTGCTAGCTGCTGCTCACAGTTGGTTTGGATGATTTTCACTTTGCGAGATTTTGGGTTGTTCTTTCCTACTAGAGTTCCTCTGTTTTGCGATAGCACCAGTGCTATTAGTGTAGGGAAAAACCCTTATCTCCATTCAAAAACCAAACACATTGATGTGCGCTTTCACTTTCTGTGGGATCAATATGAGAAAGGTGTCATTGACCTTGTTCATGTTGATACCCATCATTAGTTGGCTGATATTTTCACCAAACCCCTAGATCAGTCTACCTTTGAGCGTTTATGAGGGGATTTGGGTGTTGTGTATCCTTTTTAGGATATTTTGCGTCAATTTTTCTTTCTTCTTTACTCTTTTCTTGAGTATTTTTGTGTGTGTTCATATCATGCATATCCACATATCACACTTTGAGCTTGCTTCTGTTATATGATTGAACTGCTTTACTTTTTCTAGCTAGTACATGCTTTTGATTACTTGTAGATGATCATGCTTTGGTTCAGTTCACTTGATATGTCTGATATCTGTCATATGCATGGCTTTTATGCTTTAAAATTGAAAAATGATCACCATTGCTTCTGGTAACTAGCATGTGTAGGCTGAATGCTCGTGCTATCTGTTACATGCCTTGTAGCTAGTTCCTGACTTAGATGCAAATATGCAACTTGGACATCTTTATGCTTTTAACATGGAAAATGTGCTATAAAAATGATGAAAAATCAGAAAAATGAAAATTCCATGCCTTTTTATGCTTGAGTTGAAAAGATCCAGGTGGGTTTGCTTTGTCGCATTGCATTGTTCTGGACTGCTTACCATAACACTTTGGTATGAACTTGGACAGTGTAGTGTATGCCAAGACAAATGTCTTAAGCTTCTGATGGTCTAGTTCTGGCCTAGGCTTGACTTGGTCGGTCAGCATAAGGTTTGACTTGCAAATAACCCCTGGCAAAAATGAAAAAGGAAAAAGAAAAAGCTTGAAAATTGAAATGATAACAAGTTTGCTAAAGCACTTTGTTTTGGACAATGCTTATCTTGGTAGATATCAGTTAGCTTCTGCATCTCATGCTTTACCTTGCTTGGCAACTGGAAAATGTGGTGATGCTTTTGTTTGCAAAAACTGAAAAAATGTGTGCTAATGACTTTCTTTAGATATCATCTGTTGCACTGATCATGCCATGTGTCTTAGACAGTATCTCTCTTGCTATACTTGTTAGATGTTGTAATTGCAGTCAATCATATCTGAGAAGCATGCTTTTTTCACTCCACCTGCACCGCAGTTGCATTCATTGCATATTTTGAGGGGGAGTTGCATTTCAGGGGGAGTTTGTGTCTCTTTAGAGTTCATTTAGTCTCGCATGATGAGTTCAGTTGTCAACAAGGGGGAGAAATTTTGGGAGAAGAGTTTAAGGGGGAGTTTTGGCTTTCTCTGGGATTTGTTTCAGGGGGAGTTTTTTTGTCCAGTTTGTCCTTACTCTTTTGATATCCTTGTTGATGATTCTGAGATTGCACTCGTTTTGAGCTTTTACTTTTGGTTAACAATAATGACCGTTGTTGGGGGAAAATATTTCATCCTCAGAGCCATTATGGTAACAAGGCAAAGGCAGGTGATTGAATCAAAGGTTTCCAGCATATAACTCCAGAATCACCGTGGATCAAGTTCAAAGTATGGAGGCGAACTCTAGTTCGGAGTATATCTTCGAACTAGGACTCTTTCGAGAGCTTCCTTGCCAGCTAGGATGGAAGACTTATCTTCTTTCTCATTAGATTAGTCTTTTACCATTTTAGCCCTATTAAGGGTACCGAATAGTTTCCACTATGTCGGTTGTAATAGAGGGGTAAAAGGGTCTTTTCCTTAATGTTTGGACCTATAAATACCCCCCGTTTTACTCTATAAGGGGGACCGAATACAAGTTATTCAATATACATTTTCGAACTGTTTTAAGCTATTATCCTTTCGGAGGCTTGAAGTAGTTTACTTCGCAAACACTTCGTTTGTTAGTTTCTAACCTACAGAAACCTGTTAGCGTAATCTTTTACGCCAACAGTTGGCGCCATCCGTGGGGAACCTAGTCCAAAAAACTTCGTTCTCTACCAAGTTCTCAAACCATGCCTCCCAAGCGGAGTGCAGGTGGTAGTCCTATTCGGAAGGCTCCTCGGACCTCCGGAGCAAGATCTTCAAACACAGTTGAGGTCGGAGGGCCTTCGACGTTTCCTCCACCTCAAACTCCGGAAGGGATTTCCCTTCCTCGAGCATACGGAGTTCCTCCCCCAACTCCATCTATACTTCGGCCAGCCGGAGTCCCTCTTCCACCTCAAGTTCTACTTCGAACTAATGCGTACAGTTCTCAAGACCCGGAAGGTCCTTCCGGAGGAGATGAAGATGGTCTTGGTGATATGGCCTCTCAAATGGCCAGTCTCCAAGCTGAAGTAGCAAGGTGGTGGCAAGAAGACGCAGATAGGCTTCGTTCTCAGGCCACCCCAGTCATCCCCGAAGTGCCAGAAGACGATGAACTTCCTTATCCCGAAGCCCCGGAGAACACTTCCTTTGACACCGAATCTCCGCTGCATCCTGATTTGCAGAAAGTGCGCTTCGACCCTAAGTTCAAAACTTCGAAGCTTTGCAAATATTCCGGAGATGAAGATCCTAGAGAGTTCGCCCGTTCTTATGCATTAGCAATTGAAGCCAGCGGGGGAGTGCGAGACACTATGTCCAAATGTTTTCCCCTAGCTCTCGAAGGAGTGGCACTGCGGTGGTTCTGGTCTCTGAAGCCAGGATCAATCAGATCATGGGGGGAGTTGAGGAAGAAGTTCGTGAGCAACTTTCAGGGTACCTTCATACCCCCAATGTCAACAGGAAGCCTTTTCCAGGTGAAGCAGCTCCCCAGAGAGACTTTAAGACAGTATTTCAAGCGCTTCGCTCATACGAAGTCGCAAATTCGAGGGTTAACTACGTCTTCTATTGTTAACGCGGCTCGAGAGGGAGTTATTCATGCGGGCCTCCTTGATAAACTTCACAGGAAAAAGATATTTTCTGTTGCTCAGTTGATGTCTTATTTCGAAGAATATGCAAGGTCAGAAGAGGGATGGCTTCGGAGAACTGCTGCAACTGCGTCGATACTGCAAGAAGTTATGTTGGAAGTGAAAACTTCAACACAGCCGCAAGGGCCTAGCTTCGAAGCTCAGCACGACAGGCATTGGGGGCAAAAGCATCCTCGTTCAGAAGTTTTGAACATTGCACCCCCACAGAAGTTTGCCCCAAGGGCTCCGCAACCTTCAGGAAGCAAGACCAGCGGATGGAGGCCGCTAGGGAAACCGGCTGGCAAAGCCCAGGCCTTTTTCTGCTGTGTACATGGTGAAAATTGGAGTCATGCAACTAATGCGTGCAAATCTATACTTTCTTTAAGAGGAGAGTATTTGGAAAGAACTTTGGGTCGAGACACTACTGACCGAGTTCCGACCGAAGTGCATCCGGAACCTGTCCAAGCTGTGGCACGAATAGAGAACTTCAACCCTGCAAGACGGCCTTCGGTGGTCAATGTTATGCCACCTCCGAAGCAAGAAGAGGGACAAGATCGAGGGAAAAGAGTAGTCCTCCCCATCTCCGGAGGAGGGACCCTAGGAAGTATGTCAAAGAGGCAGAGAAGAGAATATGTTAGAGAAGTGGGTCATATTGGAACCTCTTCATCTGCAGCTTCTATGCCCGAATGGTCCCATGTGCCGATATCTTTTTCTGTAGATGATGCAGCCGGTATTAAGTTTCCACATGCAGACCCACTCGTCATCACTGCCGACATAGCAGGGACTGAGGTCCGGAGAGTGCTAATCGACGAAGGGAGTTCGGCATATATTATCTTTGTTCAAGCTTTTGATCAACTCTGCATCTCTAGGAAGCATCTTCTCCCAGCAACCCGTCCTTTACAAGGCTTCGCGGGACCCCCTCTCGATTCCCTCGGTCAAATTGGCCTGGAAGTTACTTTTGGAGAGGGGCTACTGGCCAGGACAGAAGAAGTGATTTTCGATGTTGTGGATGCTCCATATACATACAATGTCATCTTCGGAAGGGGCATGCTGAATCAATTCGGAGCTGTGGCGCATCATAATTACCTGTGTATGAAGATGCCCACACAGGCGGGAGTGCTCACTGTTTTCGGAGATCAGGATACCGCGTGAAGAGTGGAGTATGGTCATGGCCCTCCTCTTGATCCGAGACAGGTGAACAGCGTGCAAGATAACCCGGAGGATTTCCCCGCTCCCAATGAATCTTCGAAGAAATCCTTCCCAAGACCAAGCCTCGAAGGATAGATTGCAACGAAGGTTATTGTCAAAGATGACAAGGAATATTCATTTCAATTTGGCAAAGACTTGCCTCCAGAAGTCGCTACTTCGTTAGAGAAAGTAGTTGAGGAGAATTTAGATGTCTTTGCTTGGTCTGATGAAGACATCACCGGAGTCAGTCGGGATATTATTGAGCACAATTTACTTGTGAACCCGAAGGCTCGGCCTGTTCGGCAAGGACTCCGGAAGCTGTCTGCAGAGAGAGCTATCCTTGCCAAAGACGAAGTGGAAAAGCTGCTGAAGGCTGGGATTATCAGAGAAGTGGCTCATACTAGAGTGGTTAGCCACCCAGTCTTCGTTAGGAAGAAATCTTTAGGGAAGTGGCGCATGTTTATTGATTTTACATCTCTGAATAAAGCATGCCCCCGCGACCCCTACCCCATGCCCTGAATTGATCAATTGGTCGACTCTACTGCCGGTTCAGAGTTATTAAGCTTCCTCGATGCATACTCTGGCTATCATCAAATCTGGCTAAAGCGCGAAGATGAAATCAAGACAAGCTTCGTAACTCCTTCGGGAGTCTTTTGTTATGTAAGAATGCCCTTTGGCTTAAGAAATGTCGGGGCTACTTTTTCGAGGTTAATTGCTAAGGCTCTAGGTCATCAATTAGGTTGCAATGTAGAGGCCTATATGGATGATATTGTAATAAAGAGTGCTTTAAAGCAACAACGTAGCCTAGACTTAGCAGAAACATTCAAGTAGAGGGATCGAAGCTAGCCCCACTCAGATAACTGTGTTGCAAAGGATGGCTCCCCCAGAGAATTTAAAGCAAGTGCAAAAGCTGACTGGTCGTCTTGCAACACTTAGCAGGTTTTTGGCAAGGTCTACGGAGAGAAGTTTGCCCAACTTCAAAGCATTGAAAGGGTCCAAAGATTTATCATGGACACCGGAATGTCAAAAGAGCTTCAAAGATATTAAGAATTATCTCAGTAACCTTGCTACACTCACGGTGCCTATTGCGGACGAAACCCTACTCCTCTACCTTGCAGCTACTGGCTCTGCTGTCAGTGCAGTCCTTGTCAGAGAGGTTGATTTCAACGGGAAGTTGGTACATAATCCAGTTTATTTTGTGTCCGAAGAATTGTCTGGAGCAAAAACAAGATATTCCGAGCTTGATAAATTCACTTATGATCTGATAATGGCTTCGAGGAAGCTAAGGCATTATTTCTTGGCACATAATGTAATTGTACCAACTTCATATCATTTGGGAGATATGCTCCGAAGTAAGGATTCTATAGGAAGAATTGGGAAGTGGGCCATTGAGTTAGCACCCTTTGGCATATCATTTGTGGCAAGAACAGCAATTAAGTCACAAGTGTTGGCGGACTTCGTGGCAGAATGGACTCCCCCTGCAGCATGGGCTCCAGAAAAGCCAAGTGAAGGGATTTGGACTATTTATTCTGATGGAGCTTTCCAAGCATCTGGAGCAGGTGTCGGAGCCGTGATAATTTTGCATTCAGGGCAAAAGACAATGTACTCCACAAGACTCAACTTTAAGTCTACCAATAAGACAGCGGAGTATGAGGGAATTTTATTGGGACTTCGAAAGGCACGCGCTCTAGGGGCTACAAGAGCTGTTATTAAGACAGATTCTCAGATTGTAGCAGGGCACGTAGACAAGAGCTTTCAAGTTCGGCATCCACAGCTTGCAAAATACTTGGAAGAAATCCGTAAGATTGAAGCAACATTTAAAGGGATTTCCATTCGGAGTATACCTAGAGCAGAAAATGTGCAAGCTGACATCTTAGCAAAAGCTGCAGCCGGAGCTACGGACATACCAGAAGAGGCTTTTTATGAAGAACTCAGTACACCTTTGGTGCCACAAATCCCTGCTGCGGAAGTCCTTTGCATTCCAAGTACAGATTGGCGAAGTTCAATTATGGAATTGTTGCAAGGAGAAGCAAATATGTCTGAAGGGCCACAGCTTTCGAGGTTGAAACTCATAATTCGGAGTTATCATATAATCAACGGTATTTTGTACAAGGCCGAAGTATGTTCCCCTTTGCTCCGATGTATATCTCAAGCCGAAGGTCAAGAAATTCTTCGAAAAATTCATGAAGGACTATGCGGTAGCCATTTAGCCCCTCGAGCTTTGGCAGGAAAGACACTTCGCCAGGGGCTTTATTGGCCTACAATAGTAGCTGATGCGGAGAGTTTAGTCCGCACTTGCCAAGGATGTCAGTGGATGGGACGAAGAAGTCATCGCCCACCAACAACTCTCCATGTCATTGCTCCAGTATGGCCCATGGCCAGATGGGGGCATGGATCTTATTGGCCCCTTCCCAATAGCAAAAGGAAATTTGAAGTTCGCAGTGGTAGCAATCGAACACTTTTCAAAG
This sequence comes from Zizania palustris, assembly GCA_019279435.1. NCBI lineage: Eukaryota > Viridiplantae > Streptophyta > Magnoliopsida > Poales > Poaceae > Zizania > Zizania palustris. Next base: position 32,389,612 of record JAAALK010000079.1, on the reverse strand, counting down.
TGGGTCGAAGCAGAGCCCCTAACATCTATCACTTCGAATAATGTACAAAAATATTTCTGGAAGAATATTATATGCCGGTTCGGAGTGCCTCGGCAGCTGACAGTTGACAATGGAACACAGTTTGATGCAGAACCCTTCAGGAAATTCTGTGAAGACCTAGGCATCCAATTATGTTTTGCTGCGGTAAGGCATCCTCAGTCTAACAGAGCTGTTGAAAGAGCCAATGGTAATATCTTATCAGGGCTAAACCGAAGAATAGTTGGATTGGCAAAAGGACTGTGGACTGAAGAGATCCCGAAAATTCTTTGGTCCATTCGGACAACTCAAACAAGGTCTACTGGTTTCACTCCTTTCAGACTATTATTTGGAGACGAGGCTATGACACCAACAGAGCTTAAAGGAGGATCCTTTCGCAGCACCGAACCAGAAATAGAAGCAGAAAAACAAACTTCGCTTGATTTAACAAAAGAGACAAGACTTCGAGATGTTGTCAATTTGTCAAAATATCAGCAGCAGACAAAGACTTGGTTCGACCCGAAGGTCAAGATTAATGAACTTAGACCGGGTCATCTCGTTTTGTGAAGTATTATAGCGCCAGGGAAATTAGGAAATAAGTGGGAAGGTCCATACATAATTGTCCACTCAGGGTGTCCTGGTTCTTTTAAGTTAGCTAATTTGGAAGGTGAAGAGTTAACGCATACATGGCATGCGGAGCACCTAAAGCGATATTTCGCATAGGGGCTCCTTGTAATCATTTGTAAACACTTTCCAAATCAATAAAGCTTATGGTTCAGATAATGCCTACCCCCCATAAACTTCCCACTTCTAGTGGACGCACTGGAATAGCGAAGTTGACCGGGAGGGAAGTGTCATTAATTTGAATCATATTTTTTGGACTTCGAACCACTGGTCCGAAGCTTCCGACGAGGTGGGAAAGTCACTGAAAAACGAATTCCAAGCCATCGGCTTGACAACATCCGTAAAAAGAGTCCAAGGAGACCTAATAATGCGTATTCCAAGTTTCGGTTTGAAAGCATCCGCAAAAAGAGTCCAAGGAGACCACTGTGAATTCTAAACCACCGGTTTGATAGAATTCGCAAAAAGAGCCGAAGGAGGCCAAAACAAACAGAGTTTGAGCTCATGAGCTTCGAATATCTATGAAAAAAGTCCAAACTGACCAATCGTTTGGGAAACTAAAGTGTCCGGAAAGTTGTCCAAAGTGATTTCTTTCAAAACACAAGGTACTAAGTTACCAATCTTCAGACTCCAAGTAGTCGAAGACATTTTATAAGATTTTAATCAATCTTTAAATTGCTGAGGGGCTCCGAGCCCCCAAAATTGTACTCCTAAGTTTTTCTTTGCGCCTAACCATCTTTGAATATAATTCGAAGTTTCTTACGCCCAAAGAGGGGCTGGGAAATAGGGAGACAATTTTAAATCGATATTTATTATTCGAACAAATTATGATTACATCATGAAAATTCGGTATCTATATCGAGAAGGAATCGAAGACCCCTTCGATCTCTAGAGCTAAGGTTGGAACGACTAGTTCTAGAGCCGAGAGTTCTAACAACTTTACGTTTAACTTTCGTACCTCCCTTCGAAGCTCTAAAGTCTTTCTGTTCTTGTTGAAGCTCGGCCCAAGTTCGGAGTCATTCGGGGCTCCTTTCCCAGCTCCCAAGTTCTTCAGATTTTTTACCCTGAGCTTCATCTTCGGACCATGCGATGTCTTCGGAAGATGAAGCTTCCAAGCTAACTTCTTTTTCTTCCTCTTTAATATAAGATAGTATATCTTTGCTTACTTCGGGCGCAATTGCACTGGAGCTATCTCGAGGAACTTAAAATCGAGGTCGCTTGTGAAGTTTTAATAGATCGAAGGTAGCCCATAGTAGGCGGAGTTCTTCGTTAACGTTTAACACTTCGACATCTTCCATATGAGGTGAAGCCTAAAAATACGATAAGCAAATTTCATTCATAAATGCACAAAAAGCATGATTCTTTACATAGTCAGGATCCTAAGGCTAATCTAGACCTGCGGGTTTGGCGAAGGTTGGCTGCTCGAGGCTTGCGACCGAGCTTGCTTCTGGCGTTGTCCTTCGTCAATCCAAGCCTTGATCGCAGTGTGACCTTCGGCTCTCCATGATGCTTGGAAGGCTTGCCAAGCAGCGGCCATATCTTCGGAAGGAGTAAGAAGCCAACTATCGTCGAAGGTAATGGGAGCCGCCTCTGCGTTCGGAGTTATCGATATTCCTAGATCTTCGTAGTAACGAAGTATGCTGATAGCAGCCACTTGTCCGGAGATTTCTCCGTACCGAATGCCTGCCATCTTCATTCTCTTCGCAGCTCCTTGGATCATTTTTAGCCACCAAAGCAAGGAGGCGTTGTCATTCGAAGGAAGTGTCCCAGTAGTACCGAAGTACTCTAGAACACCTAGGAGTTGGTTCATGACCTCCGCAGCTACCTTCTCCGATTTCAGTTTATCTTCAAGCAAGGCGTCCTTCGTCGAAGTCAATTCTTCCACCACACCGGAGAGCCTAGCTGCCTCCGTAGCCAAAGAATTTTTCTGGATAAGTAGGTGGCTAGCCTCCTCTGCAGTTTTGGCCTTTTCCTCCCGAAGCCTGATAAGTTCAGCCCCCGCTGTAGCATGCTCCCCCCGCATCTATTCTATTTCCGCCCAAAGCACGATTTGTTCTGCTTCGAGCTCCTTATTTGCAGTTTCTAAGCTTTGCCTGGCCCTCCGCTCTGCTGAGACCATATTGTCTAAATGGGAAACTCGACCTTCAGAAATGCTAAGATTTCATTGAAGTGTAGTGACTTCCTCTCGAAGGCGAAGGTTTCCACGTTCGTTTGAAACGTTCGCAGCCCGAGCCAAGACTATTTGCTGCAAAGAGAAAAAACCAAGGTGAGAAATTATTTGTATATGAGATCAATTTTGTTTTGCAGATACTTCGTACCTGTTATGCTGCATGTTCCATGGCGGCACTGAGCTCCGAACCCTCAGCTTCGCTCAGGATGGCTACCAAGTCTGTCTCCCCGACTTCGCGGCTAGCTCGATCCAAAGGTTCGAGCAAAGTCCGAAGTCCAGTTCTTCGCTCCAAGAAAGGAGCTAGAAGAGGGAGCAAAGACAAGGCCCTCAGGTCGTCTTCATTCGGCGAGGGGTCGGAGCGCTGGGCTGTATCTTTAGGAACTTCGGTAGACTGGCCCCCCTCTGTAGATTGACCTCCGTTTGTCGACTCAGATGGACTTAATCCCGAACTCAGAGCAGGGAGAGGGTCCATTTTTCCTTTACCTTTTCCAGGTCCCATTTGGGCGACTTCTGGAATTGGCTCCGGAGTTGCCGAAGTCCCAGGAATTGTATCTTCGGGACGGACCTCTTCCACAGGAGCAGATCCTGTTGAGGCAAAGGTATTATACATTGTATAATTTTGCAGGAAAAAAGAATAAAGGAATTATGTGAAGTTTACCTACGAAGTCTTGTCGACGGGTGAGCATCGAACTGCTTGGTGGGTCAAAGGCTACCCCAAAGTCTTCGTCAGAGTCAGAATTCACGGTTAAATCTTCGACTGTTGGAGCCTCTTCGGGAGCCACAATTGTTGCTTCATCGGGAATCGAAGTTGATTCTGCAGCAACTTTGGCTCCACCTTCATTCACAGGGGCTTCATCCTGCAGTAAGTTTTCTTGAGCAGACAAAGTTTCAACTTGCCTGAGGCTGCTTGGCAACTCCGGCACGTTCGCAGCGTCACCAATGCTTGCATCTGCTTGGGCTCCATCTTTGTCAATCAGGTCAACAAGCATTCTACCTTCATCCTCCGAGGAATCAGAGACCGAAGCTATTGGGCTTGAGGGCGCCACAATTTTTGGCTTTCGGGCTACCTTCTTCAATGGAGTGTTGGCAGAGGTCGAGGCTCCAACTTCGGCCTTCCTTTTCTTAGGCCCTTGATCCGAAGGCACCCAATCCAAAAGAGGAGGGGGAACAACTTCGAGTAGCCCCCATACTCAGTTGGACCGCTCCCAAGTACCTACCAACTTAATCCTCCATTCTTTGTCAGCCGTAGTCGGGACTCCCATAATTTTCTCAGAAGCCCGCACGATTTGCTCCGAAGTCATAGGAGCTAGAGAGGCTGAAAGATAAGTTGATGTTGGTTATTTCTTCAAATAAATATATATGAAACATGTTGTTTTCGAAGTTACCTGCAGGGCTCGAGCTCGAAGAAATCTTTCGAAGGCCACCTTCCGTATCGTCTTCGAAGGTGATTGGCCAGTTGGCCATCAGAGGGGGGATCTGAAGTCCGACGAACTCCTCTGCCAAATCCCTCATACTCAGGCGATGGCTAATCCTCTGAAGTAGGCTAAGGCGAGCTTCGAGCTGGCCTAGATCCGGATGGACAAGAGCTTCTCTCCAGAAGTTTATGTCCTGTAGAGGTCCAGCTAAGCGACTTCCTGCTCCAACTTCGGCGTAAAACCATCGGAGGATCCAAACCGTATACCATCTGGCATTGATGGCCTTAGCTGGAAATCAAAGAGCGTATTCGTCTCGGAGCCGGAAGTTAATACTCCCGAAGGCCACAACCATCTTTTCACCTCCAGGCCCTATGAAGGTCTTGGGTTGGCAAGAAGCCCGGTGTAGGGCTGCGAAGATTTCTGCTCTTCCGTCGCAGCCTTCAGCTCGCAATGCCCACTCGAAGATGGAAAGGCGTGCTATCGCGTTCGGATAGAGTTGGGGGAGAGTAACATGGAATAAATCCAGTACCTCGGCCAGGAAGTCAACAGCTGGGAGTCCTAATCCAGCTTCGAAAAAGGCTTCGAAGACAACCACTTCTCCGGGCCTTGGCGAAGGAATAGCTTCTTTTCCAGGTTTGCGAATCACAATCTCCGAACTAATCTTCCCTTCTATCGCTGCTGCGAGTGACTCCTTCTTGCAGGTTGAAGGTCCTAGTTGGTAAGACTGATCCGCATACTTCGATGAGGCCGGAAGGAGATCTTGAGGATCATCGCGTTGGGGATTTCTTCCTGGCGCCGCCATTGCCGCTACTGTTGTTGTCGGAGTCACCGTCGCTGATGTTGCCGCTGCCGTTGCAGCCGCAGCCTGCTGCTGAGCCAAGGCTGAAGCCGCCCTAGGAACCTTGAAACTGGTCTTCGCCATGGATTTGCTCTGGTTGCTCAAAGAAGAAATGGAGGCTAGGGCTTGTCTACTGGTTTGTTTGCAGGAAAGCGGTGAGAAAGTATTTGGGAAGGATCTAGGTCCCTTATTTATAGCCCGGGCCACAAATTTTATCGTTTGGTGTTCTGTCGTTTCACATTCCTGACCGTTATCTCTTTGCGAACTTAACGCATTCCCTTAATTTCCGTTGAGGAAAAAGCCAACGGCTATTACTTCTAAGCCTAAAAAAGCTTTCAGACTTTTTAAGTTAATTCTAAAAAATAGTTCGAACATAATTTTCTTATAAGTTGATTCGAAGTTTTGAATCTCCACATATTTCGAAGGCTGATTAAAATTGTTAGTCTCTACGCATGATTATTTCTCTTGCGTATACTGCTCTCCTAACATCACAGGTCTAGCGGAGAAGCGTATTCGAGGGGCTACTGTTGGGGGAAAATATTTCATCCTCAGAGCCATTATGGTAACAAGGCAAAGTCAGGTGATTGAATCAAAGGTTTCCAGCATATAACTTCTTAATCACCGTAGATCAAGTTCGATGTATGGAGGCGAACTCTAGTTTGGAGTATATCTTCGAACTAGGACTCTTCCGAGAGCTTCCTTGCCAGCTAGGATGGAAGACTTATCTTCTTTCTCATTAGATTAGTCTTTTACCATTTTAGTCCTATTAAGGGTACCAAATAGTTTCCACTATGTCGGTTGTAATAGAGGGGTAAAAGGGTCTTTTCCTTCATGTTTGGACCTATAAATACCCCCCGTTTTACTATGTAAGGGGGACCGAATACAAGTTATTCAATATACATTTTCGAACTGTTTTAAGCTATTATCCTTTCGGAGGCTTGAAGTAGTTTACTTCGCAAACACTTCGTTTGTTAGTTTCTAACCTACAGAAACCTGTTAGCGTAATCTTTTACGCCAACAACCGCTTCTTGCTTTTGTTCAGCTTTTGGTCATTAGGGTTAAACTTTTACTTTATTTTCTTCTTCTTTGTTTCTTGTGCTTTGTTTTCGTATTTCCACATGTGGTCGCAGGTACTAGAGAGCTGATGAAGAGAAGTGTTGACAATGCACTCATTAAGGGGGAGATTGAGGAGCCATGCTGAAGAGCGTGGGCCTCATGGCTCCAGATGTGATGAGTCATTATCAACGTTAGTCAAAGAGGACTAAAAAGAGGAGAAGAGCTACTACGTCTGGGCTGCATGTGACTCAGGTACACGGGCAGCGAGCGACTGTCGGGCAAAGGGGCCGCGAAGTCGGGCTGGCCTAATCCGGGTACATGGGCTAGGAGCAGCAGAGGATCCACTAGGCTATTGACCAGGATTGACTCAGGTACATGGGCGGCGAGCGATTGCCGGGCTGAGAGAGCTACGGAATTGGGCCGACCCAATCCGGGTACCTGGTGCAAAGTCGGTGGATGCTTTGTCAGTTTCGGCGCAAAACTGACGACCGCGGATCTTGGATCGGACCATCCTGAAGTGAAGCCGTAGTCGCTACGAAAGCTCCGCTTTTGGATAAAGTTATCTGTAAATAGGAGTTTACTATTTTGTCCTTAGGCCCACAGTCAGTCAGTCGAGTCTGTAAAAATATCGTAAGGGCAGTTTGGTCTTTTTCCTTTTATTTCAGCGTCTGTAAAAACCCTAAGGGTCTTTTAGTATTTTCCTAGGCTATTGGGCTGCCTATAAATAGGGCCCCAATCCCTAGGGTTAGGGTTACCCATTCTGTAATTCACTTTAATCCAGCACTAAAGTTGGGTCACTTTTGGCTTGTTCCTGTTTCTTCCTGTGAGAGTGCCGCCGCCTTTCTTGCTTCTGTTCTTCACCAGTTCCTCAGTTTCGTGATTTTTGCTCTCCGACTCACAGAACATCACGCTGTGAAGTTGTTTTATTCATCTCGTTTTGCGTGCATATCTACTTCTACCGCACGGTATTCTTTCTACTGATCGATTTCTTCCTGCGGAGTTTATCACTTTGGTTTTTGGCAGCGTGTTATTCGCTTGTTACAGGCTAGCCAGCAGACTAGTAACAGATTCTTTGCCGCAGTAGCACTACTATGTTGTTGCCATTGAAATCCGCTTTGCTAGCTTCTAGGGCCTGTCATCTAGGGCTGCATGATTGTTTTTTTGGTCTACATGAATAGGCACAAATATGTGTGATCTTTTCTGAATAGTATATTATTCCGTGCCTGTGCACTGTCATTCTTGTGACCAGATCCTGTGTTTGAGCTTTGTTTTAGCCAATATTTTTTAGCACTGTTTTCTGCGTGTCAGGCTTTCATCCCATAGACTTCAGCCTACATGGCCTATTACACGTATAGGTAGCAGAAGAGTACTCAGTGCTATTAAAAAGTTGCAGCCACACACGTGTGGGTCCCACATCCTGCTCAGCTAGCTTCGGCTGTAGCCTGACAGCTCTTCGTGCGTGATTTGCTTTTACTGCTTGTGTCTCTTCGAAGTTTGCCGGACTTGTGGTTGCGTCAGGATTTTTTATTCGGTGCGAAGGTACTTCGTAGCAGGCTTCGGTCTCTAGTTTCCTGACGAAGCTCGTGCAATAGCTTCGATCGGTCTATGTTTTATGAAGTATGCAAGGGCTTCGAATGTTCGAAGCATACTTCGCTTAGTGCACTTCGTCAGTAAAAGCAACCTTCGGCAGTTAGAACTGAACACCGCATTTTCGAAGTAGGCCTCGAGTCTGGTGTTTTGACTGGGATCGAACTTCATACCGAAGGTCTTAGCGAAGCCCTGTAGAGAGGCAGGCTTCGTATGATTTAGCACTTGCTGTCTTCGAACATACTCTGACTTTCTTGGCTTCGGCAGCTACACACTTCGACATTGCAGGCTTCGATCGACTACCTTCAACAACTTCAGGCTTCACACGTACTTTGAAGCAGGCTTCGTCAAGTTTCAAACAGGAGACAAAATTCTGAACAATAATCTCTCATCTCTTTTTACGTACACTCAGATTAATTGCTATGAAGAGTTATTTCTGTGAATCTTAATCTACCCAAGTTTTGAATGCTTTGTTAATCTGCCTTTAAGCACTGTGTTGGTGTTCCTTTGCCTAGGACATCAGTCGTTTATAGGCTAGATACTTTTAGGTTTTGATCTGCTTACTTTTCTCTGCTTAGTCTGTTGAGGCGCGTTGGGTGTTGGGAGCAGGCCATTGATTCGAAAGAATTTTTAGGCGCGCATTCACCCCCCTCTGGTCGCTACTTTTGGTCCTACATGCATTCTTAAACAATGACACTCATCATCTTCTTCACGTGGATATCGCCAATCTTCACTGATTGGATCACTGAGAAATGGGCAGAACAAGACGAGGATAAGCAAGGACGCACTTCCTGAACATATTATTTTGCTGCACTAGCGTGTCTCGTGTTACAAGGTAACGATTCATGATCCCTCATTCACATGGTTCTAGGGCTTTGGGGTGAAAATTTTGAATTTACCGGCTAGCCTAGCTTTCCCACGACCCAACACTCTATGCTCTGGATCATAGCATATAGGAGATGAAGATCTCTAGCATTAAGGAGTCGGCAAGTTACGACATGTTGACTTGCGACGAGCTCTTCAATAATCTTAAGTCCACCGAGATTGCCAAGGCATCTCGACAAGGACTTGGAAACTCCTTGCCACCATCAATGGCACTAGTTTCAGGTTCTGGCAGTGACACTCCTATTGGAGTTGGTTCTTCTAGCACTTGTATGTTTGTTGGAGGCTTTTCTTTGTCCTCTCTGGTCTTTGTTACAAAAGAGCAGGTTGACACCATGGATGATGGTGAGCTTGCTCTCATTGTCAAGAAGTTCACCCGTTTCTACAATGATAGATGGGATCAAAGAAGAGGATGCTCTCATGGGTGTTTTGAGTGTAGTGACACAATGCATTTCAAGGCTGAGTGTCCTAAACTTAAGAGGAGAGAAGAAAGTGGTCACACCAAACACCACAAGAGAGACAAAAAACCCTTCCATAAAAAGAACAGAGAAAAGATAGCTAAGAGAGCATCTAAAGCGGTGTCTAGAGCGTTCATGGAAGCCCTCAACAACATCAACATATCATCTAGTGAGGAGGATAACTCATAAGAGGATGATCCGCGAGAAAAGAATGAGAATAAGGCGAAGGACTTCACTGGCCTTTGCTTCATGGCCAACAGCATCAACAATAGCGACAATGAGACATATTCCACTGAGGTAATGCTATCCTATGACAAACATTCAGTTAAACTTGATAAATTCATTGATTCTTTGGTTTGTTAGGATAGTGTTGGCGTAAAAGATTACGCTAACAGGTTTCTGTAGAAGAGAAACTAACAAACGAAGTGTTTGCGAAGCAAACTGTTCTAAGCCTCCGAAAGGATAATAACTTAGAATAGTTCGAATGTGTGTATTGAATAACTTGTATTCGGTCCCTATTACAGGGTGAAATGGGGGGTATTTATAGGCCCAAATATTAAGGAAAAGACCTATTTACCCCTCTATTACAACCGACATAGTGGAAACTATTCGGCTCCCTTAATAGGGCTAAAATGGTAAAAGACTAATCTAATGAGAAAGAAGATAAGTCCTCCATCTTAGCTGGCAGAAAAGATCTTGTAGGGCTTTAGTTCGAAGATGTACTCCGAACCAATGCCTATCTTCGTACTTCGAACTTGATTCCGGGTATATTCGAAGATGATCTTCGGGGAACCTTCGAACCAGCTGATTGCCTTTATGTTGCTTCGGCTAACCCCGAAGATGAGATATTTTCCCCCAACAGTAGCCCCTCGAATACGCTTCTCCGTTTGACCTGTAATGTTAGGAGAGCAGTATACGGAAGGAAAAGATAACCAAACATAGGGGTTATTGGTTTTTATTTTATCTCCGAAATGCACGAAGATATGAGCTTCGAATCAGTTTTAAGGTAATTACTTTTCGAACTATCTTAGAACTGACTCAAGAAGTTCGAAAGTCTTTTAGACTTAGAGAAAATAGCCGTTAAGTTTCTGTTTTGAACGGAAACTGTAGCAGGCGTTAATTTCGTAAAAGAAGTAACGGCAGGAATGCGAAACGACATGGATTAACGGTAAGAAAGTGAAGTCTAGGCTATAAATAGAGGGCCTAGAAGTTACCTGGTTACCTTTTCACCGCATTCTAGCAACCAAAAACTTTTTAGCCCTTTGAGTTCTTGAGCCCTAGCCTCCATCTCCTCAGAGCAATCCGGCGATCGCGATGGTGAAGACTAAGGGATCTGCTCCTCCGTCGGCCTTGGCTCAGCAGCAGCGGCGGCAGCGTTGGCGGCGGCACCTCCGATGCCGGCGGCGACATCTATGGCGGCAGGGGGGAGAAATCCTCAAATCTTTGATGATCAAGGTTTGTGCCCCCCATCAACCAAGTACTTGGATCAGTCTTTCCAGTTGGGGCCTTCGACCTGCAAAAGAGAATCCTTGGCAATCGCATTAGGAGGAAAAATCAGTACGGGGGTTATGATTCTGAAGCCAGGCAAAGAAGTGATTCCAGTGCCAAGACCCGGAGAGGTAGTAGTATTCGAAGCCTTCTTCGAAGCAGGCTTGGGCCTCCCTGCCGTGGACTTCCTGGCCGAGGTACTCAATCTGTTCCATGTAACCCTCCCGCAACTATCTCCGAATGCGGTAGCTAGATTAGCTATCTTCGAATGGGCCTTGAGAGCCGAAGGGTGTGAAGGAAGGGCAGAGATCTTTGCTGCATTGCATAGAGCAACATGCCAGCCGAAAACCTTTGTAGGCTCCGGAGGTGAAAAGGTAGTGGTATCCTTCGGTAGTATCAACTTTAGGCTTCGGGATGAGTATGCCCTCCAATTCCCCGCCAAAGCCATCAATGCCAGATGGTACACTGATTGGATTCTAAGATGGTTCTATGCCGAAGTTGGGGCAGGCAATCCTCTGGCTGGGCCCCTCAAAGAAATCCAATTCCGAAAGGAAGCTTTGGTGCAACCCAACGAAGGTCAATTCGAAGCCCGTCTGAACCTGCTTCAAAAAGTTAGCCGAAGGTTAAGTATGCGAGACTTAGCTGAAGAATTCATCGGCCTGCAAATTCCTCCGCTGATGGCCAACTGGCCTATCATCTTCGAGGATGATTCAGAAGGCGGTCTTCGCAAAATCAACTTGACTTCGAGCCCTGCAGGTAACTTCGAAACCAACATGCATTATACATATTTACTTCGAAGAAAGACTAACTTGAATTATTTATTTTGCAGCTTCTTCAGCCCCTATGACTTCAGAACAAATTATAAGGGCTTCGGAGAAGATTCTGGGTGCCCCAACTCCGACTGAGAAAGAATGGCGAGTTAAATTGGTCAGGAGTTGGGAGAGATTTAACAGAGTATGGGGAATGCTGGAGCTGTCTCCGCCCCCTCTGATGGACTGGGTGCCTTCGGAGAAAGGGCCCAAGAAGAGGATAGCCGAAGCCGGAGCTTCGAGCTCCGCAAGGACTCCGGTGAAGAAGGTGGCTCGGAAGCCAAGAAATCTCGGACCTTCAAGCTCAAGAGTTTCAGCCTCCGAATCTCAAGAGGATGAAGGTAACCTATTAGTGAAGTTGATTGACGAAGATGCAGCTCAAACAATCACTGATATCGAAGATACTGCAGGTATACCGTAGTCTCAAGTTAATATTGAAGAGAGAGCTCCGGATGCTTAGGAAGAAGAGCAAGTTGAAGCCCCTATGGGCGAAGATGAAATCGAAGTTACTACAACTTCAATGGTGGATGAAGGAAGGACTGCTCACGGAGATACTCCGGCAGCTGAAATTTTAAATGTGGATTCAGACGAAGATTTTACCTTTGATCCTCCGAGCAGTCCGGTGCTCGATCGCCCCCAGAGTGCCGAAGGTAAACTTCGCATAATTCCTTTATTATTTTCTGTAAATTTATACAATGTGTAATACCTTTGCTTTTGCAGAACCCCCTTCTGTAGAAGTACAACACGAAGATACAATTCAAAAGCCTTCGTCAACTTCGGAGCCGCACCCGGAGGTCACTCTACAGGGGCCTGGAAGGGGCAAAAGACACATAGAGCCTCCCTCTGCTCAAGGATCAACTTCATCTGAATCAACAGATGAGAGTGAATCAACTGAAGGGGAGCCATCTACTGAAGTTCCAAGGGCCTCAGCAGAACTCTCCGGACCTTCGTTAAGCAGAGCTGATCAGAAGGCTTCAGTAATGCTTCCTCTCTTAACTCCTTTTTTGGAGGAGAGAACCGGACTTCGGACTCTGGTTAAACCTTTGGGTCAAGCCAGTCGCAAAGTCGGGGAAACAGAACTGGTAGCTATCTTAAGCAGGGCGAAAAGTTCGGAGCTTAACATTGCTATAGAAAGAGCAGCCTACCAGGTACGAAGCATCTTCGAACCAAATAGTAAATTATATATGAATAATTTCTTATTTCAGTTTTTCTTTTTCTTAGCAAGCAGTCTTGGCCCGCGCTGCAGCTTTATCAGGCGAAAATGAAATTGCTCAACTTTGGGAAGAAAATGAAGCTATTCAAAGAAATTTTAACATCTCCGAAGGTCGAGTAGCTCAGATGGATAATATAATATCAGCAGAGCGAAGGGCTAGGCAAAGTTTGGAGGCTGCGAAGAAAGAGCTCGAAGCAGAAAGAATTGTGCTTCGAGCAGAGGTTGAAAAACTGCGAAAGGAGGATGCTGCGAAGGGGTCCGAACTTGTGAGGCTCCAAGAGGAGGCTGGCCAACTCCTGACTCAAAAGAATACTTTGACTACAGAGAATGCTAGAATTTCCGGAGTTCTAGCAGAAACGACTTCGGCCAAGGATGCACTTATTGAGGAAAAGCTTAAGTCTGAGAAGGTGGCTTCGGAGGTCATCGAGCAGATGCTAGGTGTTTTGGAGTACTTCGGTACTACCGGATCACTACCTTCGGATGACAACGTCACTCTTCTGCGCCGGTTGAAAAGGATTCAAGGGGCAGCGAAGCAAATGAAGACGGCAGGCATTCGTTATGGGGAACTCTCCGGACAAGTGTCTGCCCTCGGACTACTTCGCTACTACGAAGATTTGGGCCGAACGATTACTCCGAGCGCAGAGAGTTCCATCACCTTCGATGATGAACGGCTTCTAACTCCCTCCGAAGGCGTGGCTGCTGCTTGGCAGGCCTTTCAAGCTTCATGGAGAGCCGAAGGTCGCACTGCGATCAAAGCTTGGATCGATGAAGGCCAACGCCAGAAGCAAGTTCAGAATCAAGCTTCGAGCAGTCAGCCTCCTCCGAACCCGCAGGTTTAGGAATTATTTAGGATTTTGACTATGCAAAGCTTCATGCTTGTAAACATTTATCAATGAAAATCTTGTTTGTTATATTTTTTAGGCTTTGCCTCTTATGGAAGACATCGAAGTGTTAGAGCTTAACAACGAACTTCGCTCATTATGGAACACCTTCGAACTTCTAAAGAGTTATAAGCGTCCTCGATTTCTTATTCCTCGAAATGACTCCGGCGTAATTGCGCCCGAAGTAATCAAAGACATATTGTCTTATATTAAAGAGGAAGAGAAAAAGGTTAACGCAAACACCTCGTCTTCTGAAGACACTATTTGGTCTGAAGACGAAGGTGAAGCTCGAAATAAAAGATCTGAAGATCTTAGAAGCTAGGAAAGAAGCCCTGAACGGCTTCGAACTTGGGCCGAGCTTCAACAAGAGCAGAAGGATTTTAGAGCTTCGAAGGGGAGGAAGAGAGTTAAACGTAAAGTTCTTAGAACTTCCGATGTTGGAACTAGTCGTTCCACCCCTAGCTCTCGGGACTGAAGAGGTCTCCGATTCCTTCTTGGTATAGATACCAATTTTTCATAGTGTAATCTGTAAACACATTTATTTCAATAATGAATGCCGATTTAAAATTGTCTCCATATTTACTAGCCCCTCTTTGGGTATAAGCAACATCGAAATGTATTCAAAGATGGTTATGCGCAAAGAAAAAACTTCGGAGTACAATTTTTTGGGGGTTCGGAGCCCCTCCGTCATTTAAAGATCTTTTGAAATCTTATGAAATGTCTTCGACTTTTTGCAGTCGGAAGAATGGTAGCTTACTACCTTTGTTTTATGAAAGAAATCACTTGAGATAACTTTCAGGACACTTTAATGTCTTAAAAAATTTGTCACTATGGACTATGTTAACAGACATTCGAAGCTCATGGTTCGAATGCTATTTTGCTTTAGCCACCTTCGGCTTGTCTTTGCGATCTCTGACGAACCAATGGTTCGGAGTTTGCAATGGTCTCTTTGGACTCTTTTTACGGATGTCTACCAGCCAATGGCTTGGACTCCGTATAATTTAGCCACCTTCGGCTCTTTTTGCAGAAGTCTACCAGCCAATGGCTTGGACTTCGCAGATTTTGGCCACCTTCGGCTCTTTTTACGGAAGTCTGCAAGCTGCAGCTTGGACTCCGTAGATTTTGGCCACCTTCGGCTCTTTTTACGGAAGTCTACCAGCCAATGGCTTGGACTCCGTAGAGTGTGGTTTTGGGCTCTTTTACGGATGCCTACAAGCCAGTGGCCTGGGCTCCGGATTATGTCAGCCCCCACGTCGGAGGCTTTGAACTTTATGGGTTCGAAGTCCGAAAATACAACCCAGCTTAATGACACTTCCCTCTCGGTCGACCCCGCGATTCTAGTGCGTCCACTCGGAAGCTGGAAGTCTATGAGGGGAAGGCAACTATCAGGGTCATATGCTTTATTAATTTAGAGGTGATTACAAGCGAATTACAAGGAGCCCTTATGCGAAGTATCGCTTTAGGTGCTCCGCATGCCAAGTATGTGCTAACTCTTCACCTTCTAAATTAGCTAATTTAAATGAACTAGGGTGCCCTGAGCGGACAATTAGATATGGACCTTCCCATTTATTGCCTAACTTCCTTGGTGCTATAATGCTTCGTAGAACAAGATGACCTGGCCTTAACTCGTTGAGCTTAACCTTCGGGTCATACCAAGTCTTCGTCTGCTGATGATACTTTGATAAATTAGCTACAGCTCGAAGTCTTGTTTCTTCTGACAAATCTAACGAAGCTTGTCTTTCTTCTTCAATATCCGGTTCGGTACTGCGAAATGATCCCCCTTTGAGCTCCGTTGGAGTCATAGCTTCATCTCCGAATAGTAGTCTGAACGGAGTAAAACCTGTGGACCTTGTTTGCGTAGTCTGAATGGACCATAGAATCTTCGGAAGCTCTTCGGTCCACAGTCCTTTTGCTAATCCTACTATTCTTCGATTTAGCCCTGATAAAATATTTCCATTGGCTCGTTCTACGGCTCCATTCGACTGAGGATGCCTCACTGCAGCAAAACATAGCTGAATGCCTAGGTCTTCGCAAAACTTCCTGAAGGGTTCTGCGTCGAACTGTGTTCCATTATCAACTGTGAGGTATCTAGGCACTCCGAACCGGCAAATAATGTTTTTCCAGAAGAATTTTTGTACATTGTTCGAAGTGATAGCTGTTAAGGGCTCTGCTTCCACCCACTTAGAAAAATATTCAATAGCTACCACTGTGAACTTCAGATTTCCCTTTGCTACTGGAAAGGGGCCAATTAAATCCATACCCCATCTGGCCATAGGCCATACCGGAGCAATGACTTGAAGAGCTGTTGGTGGGCGATGACTCCGTCGACCCATCCACTGGCATCCTTGACATGTGCGGACCAAGCTCTCCGCATCAGCTGTTATTGTGGGCCAATAAAGCCCCTGGCGAAGTGTTTTTCCTGCTAGAGCTCTAGGGGCTAAATGGCTTCCACAAAGGCCTTCGTGAATTTCTCGAAGAATTTCTTGGCCTTCGGCTTGAGATATACATCGGAGTAGAGGGGAACATACTCCGGCCTTGTATAATATACCGTTGATTAACTGATAGTTTCTTGCTCTGAGCTTTAATCTTGACAACTGGGGCTCTTCGGGCAAATTTGTTCCTCCTTGCAAGAGTTCTATGATCGAATCTTTCCAATCTGCACTAGGAATGCAAAGAATCTCCGCAGAGGCAATTTGTGGCACCGAAGGTATATTGAGCTCCTCATAGAAAGCTTCTTCAGGCACATCCACAGCTCCGGCTGCAGCCTTCACTAAAATGTCCGCTTGCACGTTTTCAGCTCTTGGTATACTCCGAATGGAAATTCCCTTGAAATGTGCTTCGATCTTGCGAATTTCTTCTAAGTACTTGGCAAGCTTTGGATGCCGAACTTGAAAACTTTTGTCTACGTGCCCTGCTACTATCTGAGAATCTGTTTTTATAATTATTCTTGTAGCCCCTAGAGCACGTGCTTTTCGAAGTCCCAATAAAATCCCTTCGTACTCCGCTATATTATTGGTAGACTTAAAGTTGAGTCTTGCGGAGTACATTGCTCTTTGTCCTGACGGTGAAATCAATACTGCCCCAATGCTTGCTCCGGATGCTTGGAAAGCCCCATCGGAGTAAACAGTCCAAACTCCGTCGCTTGATTTCTCCGGAGTCAAATTCGCAGGTGGACTCCACTCTGCTACGAAGTCTGCTAGGACTTGGGATTTGATAGCTGTCCTTGCCAAGAAAGATATGCCGAAGGGTGCTAGCTCGACTGCCCACTTTCCAATCCTTCCAGTGGAATCTTTGCTTCGGAGCATATCTCCTAAGGGATACGAAGTTGGTACAATTACATTATGAGCCAAAAAATAATGTCTTAGCTTCCTCGAAGCCATTATCAGAGCATAAACGAACTTCTCAAGTTCGGAGTATCTTGTCTTCGCTCCTGATAATGCTTCGGATACAAAATAAACAGGATTTTGGACCAACTTCCCATTGAAATCCACTTCTCTGACAAGGACTGCGCTAACAGCTGAACCTGTAGCTGCAAGGTACAGGAGTAGGGTTTCGTCCGCAGTAGGCACCGTGAGTGTAGCAAGATTACTGAGATAATCTTTAATATCTTCGAAGCTTCTCTGACACTCCGGTGTCCATGCAAAATCTTCGGACCCTTTCAAAGCTTTGAATATTGGCAAACTCCTTTCCGCAGACCTTGATAAAAACCTGCTAAGTGCGGCCAGACGTCCAGTCAGCTTTTGCACTTGCTTTAAATTCTCCGGAGGAGCCATCTTCTGCAGCGCAATTATTTGAGTAGGGCTAGCTTCAATTCCCCTGCTTGAAACTAAATACCCTAACAATTTTCCAGCCTTAGCTCCGAATATACATTTTTCGGGGTTAAGACGGATCCCACATGCCCGAAGGCTATTGAATGTTTCTGCTAAGTCTAGGCTATGTTGGTGCTTTAAAGCACTCTTTATTACAATATCATCCATATAGGCCTCCACATTGCGATCTAGTTGATGACCTAGAGCCTTAGCAACTAATCTTGAAAAAGTAGCCCCGGCGTTTCTTAGGCCGAAGGGCATTCTTACATAGCAGAAGACTCCCGAAGGAGTTACGAAGCTTGTCTTGATTTCATCTTCGCGCTTCAACCATATTTGATGATAACCAGAATACGCGTCGAGGAAGCTTAGTAACTCCGAACCTGTAGTGGAGTCAACCAGTTGATCAATTCGAGGCATGGGGTAGGGGTCACGTGGGCATGCTTTATTCAAAGATGTGAAATCAATGCACATGCGCCACTTTCCGGAAGACTTCTTTCTGACGAAGACTGGGTTGGCTAACCATTCCGTGTGAGCCACTTCTCTGATAATCCTAGCCTTCAATAATTTTTCAACTTCGTCCTTAGCTAGAGCAGCTCTCTCTACGGACATCTTCCGGAGTCCTTGCCGAACAGGCCGGGCCTTCGGGTTTACAAGTAAACTGTGTTCAATGATATCCCGATCGACTCCGGTGATATCTTCGTCAGACCAAGCGAAGACATCCAAATTTTCTTCCACTACCTTTTCCAAGGAGGTTGCAACTTCAGGAGGTAAATCTTTACCAAATTGAAAAGTGTACTCTTTACCATCTTTAACAATGACCTTCGTTGCAATCTCTCCTTCGGGACTTGGTCTCGGAAAAGACTTCTTCGAAGCTTCGGAGGAGGCTGAAAAAATTTCTTCATTATCCTGCACACTGTTTACTTGCCTCAGATCAAGAGGGGGACCGTGACCATATTCCGCCCTCCTAGCAATGGCTTGATCTCCGAAGATTGTTAGGACTCCTGCTTGTGTGGGCATCTTCATGCACAAGTAGTTGTGATGCGCCACAGCTCCGAACTGATTCAACATGCCCCTTCCGAAGATGACATTATAAGCATACGGGGCATCTATCACATCAAAGATTACTTCTTCAGTTCGGGCTAATAAACCTTCTCCGAAGGTAACTTCCAGGCCTATCTAGCCAAGTACATCAAGCGGAGGTCCTGCGAAGCCTTGCAGAGGACGAGCCGCTGGGAGGAGATGCTTCCTGGAAATGCATAACTGATCAAAGGCTTGCACAAAAATGATATCTGCCGAACTACCTCCGTCAATTAGCACCCTTCGGACTTCAGTCCCTGCAATATCAGCAGTGATAACCAATGGATCTGCGTGCGGGAACTTAATACCAGCTGCATCCTCCGCAGAGAAAGATATCGGAACATGAGACCACTCCGGCATTGCAGCTGCAGATGACGAAGTCCCAATATGACCTACTTCCCGAACGTACTCTCTTCGCTGTCTCTTGGACATGCTTCCGAGGGTACCTCCTCCGGAGATAGGGAGAACTACTCTTTTTCCTCTATCTTGCCCTTCCTCTTGCTTCGGAGGTGGCATAACATTGGCCACCGGAGGGTGCCTTGCAGCATCGAAATTTTCTATCCGCGCCACAGCCTGGACCGGGTCTAGGCGCGCTGCTGCTGGACTTCGGTCAGTACTGCCTCGACCCGAAGTTCTCTCCAAGTACTCTCCCCTTAGGGTAAGGATAGCCTTGCAAGTGTCAGTTGCATGGCTTCGATTTTCTCCATGAATACAGCAAAAAAGGGTCTGGCCTTTGCCAGCCGTTTTCCCTGGCGGCCTCCAGCCGCTGGCCTTGTTCCCCGTAGACTGTGGAGCTCTTGGTGCAAACTTCTGTGGGGGTGCAATATTCAAGACTTCAGAGCGAGGGTGCTTTTGCCCTCTTCTCCGATCATGTTGCACTTCGAAGACTGGTTCCTGCGGCTGTGCCGAAGTCTTCACTTCTGCTTTGACTTCTTGCAATACATTCGAAGTAGCAGCAGTCCTCCGAAGCCAACCCTCTTCTGACCTCGCATACTCCTCGAAGTATGACATCAACTGTGAGACTAAGGAGATGCTCTTCCGATGCAGTTTATCCAGAAGGCCTTGATGACTGACACCTTCCCGAGCCGCATCAACCACTGAAGATGTGGACAACCCCCGAATTTGCGACTTCGTATGAGCGAAGCGCTTAAAGTACTGCCTCAATGTTTCTCCGGGGAGCTGTTTCACCTGAAAAAGGCTTCCTGTTGACATAGGAGGCACGAAGGTGCCCTGAAAGTTACTTATAAACTTCCTCTTCAACTGCGACCAAGAATTGATTGATCCTGGCTTCAAAGACCAGAACCATCTCAATGCCACTCCTTGAAGAGCTAACGGGAAGCACTTCACCATAGTGTCTCTAACTCCGCCGCTAGCCTCAATCGCTAGGGCATAAGAACGCACGAACTCTCCGGGATCTTCATCTCCGGCATACTTACAGAGCTTCGAAGTTTCAAACTTTGGATCAAAGCGAACCTTCTGCAGCTCAGGATGCAATGGAGATTCATTGTCGTAAGAGGCGTTCTCCGGGGCTTCAGGATAACCAAGATCGTCGTCTTCGGGCACTTCTGGGATAGTTGGGGTGGCTTGAGAGCGAAGCCTGTTCGCAGCTTCTTGTCGCCACCTTGCTACCTCAGCTTGATGGTTGGCCATTTGAGTGGCCATATCCCCAAGGTTATCTTCATCTCCTCCGGAAGGACCTTCCGGGTCTTGAGAACTGGTAGGATCAGTTCGAATCGGGATGGAGGGTGGAGAAGTGACTCCGGGCTGTCGGAGTATGGAAGGGGTTGGCGGAGAGGCTTCGTATGTTCGAGGGATAGAAGCCCCTTCTGGAGTTTGCGGAGGGAAAGCCGAAGACCCTCCGACTTCAACTGTGTCGAAGGGTATCTCTCCGGAGATCCGAGAGGACCTCCGAGTGGGATTGCGGGGTGTGCTCCGCTTAGGAGGCATGATGTAAAAGGTTGGTAGAGAACGAAGTTTTTCGGACTAGGTTCCCCACGGACGGCGCCAACTGTTGGCGTAAAAGATTACGCTAACAGGTTTCTGTAGAAGAGAAACTAACAAACGAAGTGTTTGCGAAGCAAACTGTTCTAAGCCTCCGAAAGGATAATAACTTAGAATAGTTCGAATGTGTGTATTGAATAACTTGTATTCGGTCCCTATTACAGAGTGAAATGGGGGGTATTTATAGGCCCAAATATTAAGGAAAAGACCTATTTAGCCCTCTATTACAACCGACATAGTGGAAACTATTCGGCTCCCTTAATAGGGCTAAAATGGTAAAAGACTAATCTAATGAGAAAGAAGATAAGTCCTCCATCTTAGCTGGTAGAAAAGATCTTGTAGGGCTTTAGTTCGAAGATGTACTCCGAACCAATGCCTATCTTCGTACTTCGAACTTGATTCCGGGTATATTCGAAGATGATCTTCGGGGAACCTTCGAACCAGCTGACTGCCTTTATGTTGCTTCGGCAATAACCCCGAAGATGAGATATTTTCCCCCAACAGATAGATTACTCATAAAAGTTGTACGTAAACTAAAAGAAATTAGACCTAAATATGAATATGATTATACTAAACTAACCATGACTAGGTCTAAGTTGAATGATGTTGAATGTGAGTCATGATTAGTTGTCATGAGTGAGCTTGCCGAACTATATTCTGTGCATGCTCAAGACATCAATCAACTTGAGATCGCAGAGAAGAAGCTCATTGAGAAGGAGTCTAGATTCTCATCTTTAGATGCTTGTTTAAATTGTCCAATGCTTTTTGAAAAGATTGAATCAAAGGAAAATCATATCAAAGATTTAGAATCTAGATTGGAGAGTTCTAGGAGTTCGAAGGATGTGCAGCCCGAATGTTCCACCTGCACTATCTTTCAAGACAAACTCAACTTTGTTAGAGGACAAGCTCATAAACTCATGTATGAAAATCAATATATTCTCTCTGTGGTGGAAAAATGTTCTAAGGGCAAGGAAAGGATGAATTTACTCTTGGCAAAGACCAAGATGTGTGCCGACAAAGCTAGTTTAACCTTAGGTTTGGGTTTTGAGAGAGATGAGTGTCATGAGAAGGGCAAGACCATTTTTATCTCTCCCACTACCCTTGAGGAAGAAAAATCCATGATGGATACTCCACCTAAGGCTCCATCCAAGAAGTCCATATGGATTCCTGAGTCCAAAGAATAGCACACTTCTCTTAATCCATTACCTAGACCCTCCAATGCCAAAGATATTCCTTCAGAGGCCACCAAACCCAAAGAGCCTAACCCTCAACTACATCCCAAGAAGCCAACCTATCATTGTGAGTTTTGACATAGAGATGGGCATCTTTAGGAGTTTTGCTTCAAGAGAAAGAGGGTTGAGAGGGCTAGAAAGGAAAGTGTTAGGAAGGAGTTGTTCTACCAGTAGGGTGGCAGACAAAGGGTTCCTCAACGCAGTGAGAGGCGAGATGCCAAGGCGCATCGTGTAGGTGGTGGTAAGGGATATGACTTTCATGCCCGTGCTCCAGAGGGTGGATACCATTCTGGCATAGCTCCAAGTTGTTCTCGATGCGACTTTGGACCTCATGGCCAAGGTTTTAGGCAATTTGATGGACCGCACTTTGAGAGTGAGTCGAGCCTTGGTCCCAACTATTTCACTGCTTTTGGTTTTTCCACTTTTGAGCAGATGGTTCAACACTGGTTCAGTTCTTTTGCTAACCCTAGTGTTAGACCATTTGCTCGTCATTTTTACCCTTGATTTTGCAGGATCAAGGACTGGAGGACATATAGATCATGGTCTTGCAGCTGGTTATCCAACATCAACCCAATGAGCTTCAAGACTATATCACTTTTGGGGGCAACGATCAGGGTAAGGGATTTTGTGTTTTATTTATCCTTTTGAGCTAGATATTTTGAGTTTTCTTTCTTTTGCTTTTGTGTGGGCTTTTCTCATGCTTTATTCCATTCACACACATGCACGTGCTTCTGTTATATGATTAACTGCTTTTACATGAACTTACTTGTATATGCTTTTGGATTATTGTCTATGATCATGTTGATTCAGCTCTTTTGAATATATATCTGATATATATTGTGAGCATAGCTTTTATGCTTTAAAAATCTGATCAGGGTCACTGCTCAGTCTGGTAACTAGCATGTGTAGCTGATTGCTTTTGTTATCTTTTACATGCCTAATAGCTAAGTCCTTATCACTTAGATGCAAACATACAACTTGAACATTTAAATGTTTTACATGGAAATCTTGTTGTGAAAAATAAAAAAAACCATGAAATTGATATACATAACTTTTGTGTTAAAATTGAAAAGATCCAGGTGGGTTTGCTTTGTTGCACTAATTTTTTTCTAGACCGCTTACCATAGCACTTTGGTATGAACTGGGACTTTGCAGTTTATGCCAAGACCAATGTGTTGATGTCATTTTTTGTCACACATGTGGCCTAGTGGATCTGCTTAACTCCAGTGCAGGTTCTACAATCATAGAAAAATTGTTCTAAACTATGATATCATCCTCACATCAATCTAAGAGATCGTAGCGATGCAGCCTTAGACCTAGAAAATACACTGAAATAGATCGATGACCATACTGATTGGACCGATGCCTCAAGAGATCGAAACGATGCAGCCTCGAATGACACCAATCAGCCGATACAATCATCGGGGTGGCGGGACTCACCTCTTCGCCGAAGATCACAATGATGCAACCCAGCTCCGAGTGCCAATTCCCGACGAGATTAACCTTGGAAACCAAGGGTGGCGATACGCCAAAAGTAATTGTTATTTGTAGATTGCTTGATTGTCCACTAAACCTAGTTAATTAGATACAAATTTATAGTCTGGAGACTTGTCGCCCGTTACGATAACCCTAACCAATTTTTTGATTTGTTTTTATCTTTCCTTATCGGCTCCTTCATATACAGCCACAAATAACCATCTGGATGGACTCCTTTGACCACACTTTAACCAGACTTCCTTGACTTCTGTTGACTGAGCGATGCTCTTAGTGGGCTCTAGGCCTTTACCAAATCTTGGTGTCAACACATGCCCCCTAGTTTTGGAGCATAAGTATAACTAATGGTTCGAAATTATCGGTCTTTAAGGCCCTCTGCAACATGTCCTTCCCAACAAACCTTCAAACGCCTTTTCGAATTTCTCATTTGTAGACAAATCTCTTCATCTTCTAGTGATCCACAGTATATATGTTTAGAGTATCGGCTCAATATTGCACTAACCTTTCATCTTCTTCCTCACATTCCTTCTTCGGTCATAAGCGACTGTGATGGATGTCGCCTGGTCTGATGCATCTACTTCTTTTTATGGCAGCATCACACCAGGTTTCATCCTACATAGTCTAATAATGACATTTTTAACATCACCTAAGATTTTGTCCCCCAAATATCGGGCCTGCAACTGCTTTTTTGTTTCAAAAATCGTACTCATTATTATCTTTTTTGTTGACCGTTGAAGACGGTCCCACCAAATCTATCGGGATCGCCTTGACCTGTTTGTTGAAGCATTGCTCTCTTTTTATAAGTGCTGTTGATAGAAAAAATGGCAGTAAATGGTTAAGATTGTCAAAATATCAATTTTGGTAATTTGGGCCAAAAATACACGTCTTGGATCCGGCCGAAGCCCTACAGGGCCAAAGGCCCATTGAAGCTATGGGCTTCAGAAGCTTCCAGTAGGCCTGCTAGCTTAGGCCCAAAGGCCTTCGGAAGCCTGCCTCACCAAAGCTTCGGCCTGAGGAGCAGGCTTCGGCGGGCCTAGCCGAAGGCCCACTTCGGGCAGAATACCAAAGATAGAGTTTGAGTCTAATTCTGGCTAATTTTATCCCTACGCATGATTAGGCTGAATATTAACATATTAATCTTTGAGATTAGAAGACTAGCCCCTATAAATATAGTGGTGAGGCTGGTTCATTAACCCCACCAACACAACACAAATCAAACACAAAGCCCTAGCTTTGAACGATACCTTTACTTTTATCTTTAATTTTCTACAACCTTCGTGGGTTTTCCTGGAAGCCCTCCACCGGCCACTTCGGAACAGTGGTAATCCTTGTTACTTCACCTGTGAAGTATCCATTAATCTACGTAATAGATTGCTATCGCCTTGTTACTTTGCCTGTGAAGTATCCGCTAATCCACGTAACAGATTGCTACCTTCGTTTCCCTAGTGCAACACTTAGCAGAATTCGGTCCCCAAGCCGAATTGGCACTTGATCTCTGTTCTGTTGTAGGTTTTCATGCTCGGAACGACTTTGTTGGAGGTATCTGGAGCCAGGAGACTAGTTTCAGAGGCTGCCAGAACACCCTCCGGTGGATATACTGCTTCGACTACCTGTGCTAGACCGTCACGCTGTTGTCGGTTTGACCGAGTCCCGTGCGCTAGCACGCTTCATAGTAGGCTTCGTCACGTCAGGCATCGCCACGTTCATACCCCGCATTAGACGAAGTCACGACAGCGCATTGCGTTCGAGTTATTTTATCGTGTCACAGACTTCGCGCCGAACCCCGCTGTTTGGAGGTGATTGTCACGTCGAGATCTGTTCGGAGCCTGCCTTCGACTAGATTAGTCCGAACGCCGAAGTCACCCTTCAGCGGGACCCTTCGCATCAGACACCGAAGATACCCTTTGGTGATACCCTTCGTACAGTACCCTTTGGATCAGTCAGGCTTCGTCCAGCTTGCTAGTTTATTTTATCTAATATATTTCTTTTCGGCTAATTGGATTATTTCTGTGTGATGTGATTACCTGGCGACTTCACCCTCCTTGCCACTATTAAGGGTAGTCAGAACGCGACGCCAGTGTTGTGTTACACTTAGGCTTGTCCCTAAGCATCCGCACACTTTTGGATCATCGAACTGACCCAAGTGCGGGGGCACGTTTTCGTGTCAACAAGTACCCATTGGCTTCTTCCTTTCCCTTTTACGCTTTTGGCATTCACAGTTCACTCTCCACATTCTAGCCCTTGAGTTCATCATTGGCACCTCTGCACCATCTCCAGCAACCGTACCTTTGCCCTCTTCTCAAGTCAGGACCTCCAACGGCCTCCGCCATTGTGACCAATGACTCCATCCGTGAGGTAAGTTTCTTGTCCCTTCCCCTTTTGTCTTCTTGTTCTTCGGTGTTCTTGATTTCTCTGCTTTCTTTTCACACTGGCTATGTTTTCTTCTTTTTATTCTCTGTAGAACTCGAAGAAACAAATTCTAATCCCTTTTGCTAGCCACCATTCTTGCTACTTTTTGGGTCCGATGGGTAACCCCGACCCCACTACTATCATAAATGCTAAAAACCCATTGGATCCTGTTCAAATTTTCTCACATGCTTGCCTCAGACTAGAACACAACAAGAAAACTGAGCCCGTAGATCTCGGGGAACACGTGGACTTCCTCAACCTCTAGTTAGAGAGGTATGTATTCTGTGGATCCACTCTGGGTCCAACCTCCCACCTCTAGTTCCTAGCCGAGTAGCTTGCTGCCCACACAAAAATTCCTCTTGGATGATATTTTCTTGGAGCCACCTATCGGCCAAGCTATCGGCTAGATAACCTGTCGGCCACTTCGATTGTCCTTGGTGGTTTTTACAACATTGGATCAACGTTTACACTGCCAAAGTTATCAATGATCCCCTCTTGCTTTAATGCAATTCCCTTATGACTTCCCTGAATCGGTCGTCCCTTCTTACCGTCGATGTACTTCTTTAGGTGAGACAGCCGCTTGCCGATCCAGCTTCCGCATGTGCTCCGAGGCCCTGAGCCTTTGTTTCAAGGGTTTCTATTCCAGATTCCCTACGAACCTCATAATTTTGAATCCCTTCGGGACCAATCAGAATACGACTACCCCCATCGGCTAATCTTAGTCGATGTGTGTCGAGATGAAGAATCCATCAGGATCTACAAAGCTGCAATCTCCCCTTGCCTTCATCCCATCAACTTCACAGTCGACCATCTTCGCAAAGATTCATATGAATTTTATCATCCGACAGATTTCACGAGGCAATTGGGATTCGACCAACTCCTACCCCATCTCTTCTTCATCGACCGGATCTAAGTTCGCAAGGAAATCAATGATGGCGTGGAGTGTGATGACCTTCTACGCATGGCCGATGCAATCCCTTGCAGTGATCTTGTTTCCTGGTCGGCCTACTGTGCGAGCTCTATTGGCTTTCATCGATGGTGGAGCGAATGGAGGGGTCATTTCTTCAATCGCCTTTAAAGCTGTACTGTGAGAGGCTGCACCCTGGCATAGATGAAGGGGCCCGTGAGGTGAAAGTTTTGCTTGTCTGTTTGTTTGCTTGTCTTCCTACTTTTGCTCACTATTTGTTAGTGCGGGAGGATGATCTCGATGCCCTGACAAAAAGTCACAACGGGTAGCTGATACAGTATGGACATGTGTCAGCCACTACCAATTTGGGAATTGCTGCTCCTACTCCGACAGAGTGGGTCAACAAAAGGCGGGTCAAGACCTCAGCGTGCAAGAGCAAAGCAACAACTGTCATCGTGCGTCGATCCACTAGGGCCCGTACTGTTCAAGTGACCTCACCACCTGAGGAGCCATGTTGCAGATCATGGGCCTCATTGCTCCAAAAGTGATGAGTGATTGTCAACGAAAGTCAACGATGAAGAAAGAGAGAGGAGACGAATAGGAGTCGAGACATGTCGTGTCTTGGGCTGCGTGTGACTTAGGTACACGGGCGGCGAGCGACTGCCGGGCAGAGGGTACGCGGAGTCGGGGCGGCCCAATCCGAATACATGGGCTAGGAACAGCGGGGGATCCGCTGGTCTGTTGACCGGGTTTGACCTAGGTTAACGGGTGGCGAGCGATTGCCAGGCTAAGGGAGCCGCGGAATCGGGCCAGCCCAATCCGAGTACCCGGTGCGAAGACAGCGGATGCTTTGTCGGTTTCGGCGTAGCTTCTACGAAAGCTCTGCATTAGGACAAGTTACCTTTAGTTAGGATTTTACTATTTTGCCTTTTAGACTCACAGGCTGTGTTAGTAAAGTCTGTAAAAATCCTAAGGGCATTTTGGTAATTTCTAGTTTAATTCAGCGTCTGTAATAAACCCTAAGCGTATATAGGGATTTTCCTGATTTATTAGGCTGCCTATAAATAGGGCCCCAATCCCTTAGGGTTTCTTAACTCATTTTAAATTAAAAAAATAGAGTTCAAAGCTACTGTTCACTTTCCCCACTGTTCAGCCGCCGGAGTTTTTATTATCAGCGCCGCTATTTTCTTTCTCGATCGGTTTTGATTCGCCTTGTGGTAGCGCGAGGCTGCCTCTGCGCGAGGTCATGCAAGGAACGAGTAGCGCTCAACACGTGTGAGCCTTGCTGTAGTCGTGCGAGCAGGAAGCACAACTCCTATACGCACCGGCGTGTGGCGTTACTGTGTGAATCTGGAGGCCGTTGACAGCCGCATGGAGCAACGCTGGCTTGAGTTGGAAGCTGTGAGGCGCAGAATGACGGGAGTAGTGCATGTCTTCAACGAAGAACACGAGGCAGAGCCAGCCTGTACATGGGTGGGCGTACGCTACTGTGGACAACTGCACATGAACAGTCATCTCACTTATTAATCACTATGCTTTCGAAATTCACTCTGTGATTTTATGACTGAATGAAATAGATGATTGATGTTTGATTACTGTTTGGTGCATGTCAAGTACCTAGATCATATACCTAGCTATTGTGGTATATTTTATCTTGCATGTTTCTTGTATGGTTGAATATTTGTGAGCACTTTTATTTACAACATTCATTTTGTCGGATTAAATGATTGTGTAGTGTTGATGATTATACATGTGCTGATTAAAATGCCTGTGAGTTAAATGATCTTTTAATTTTTCTTTAAATACTGTGGTGGTGTCTTTTTGATTAGGACACCAGTCATTTTTAGGCTATATTATTTTCAGTGTTTGAGATCTGTTAGTTCTCACTAATAGTTTTTTGAGGTGCGTTGGGTGTTGGGAGAAGGTCATTGATTTGAAAGAATTTTTGAGGCGCGCATTCACCCCCCTCTGGTCATAACTCTTGGTTCTACAAGTGGTATCAGAGCAAGGTTAGGGTTTTTCCATAACTTAACCGATTCTAACCCAAGGTAGCAATCACGACTTCTTCTGGCAAGGTTTCGTCCCTTGAGGTTTTTGGCTACAACTATTGGAAGACTCGCATGTGAGCCTATCTATTGAGCTAGAGCTCAGGGATATGGAACATGTGTGTTCATGCTCCTTTTACTGTGTTTCTGGCTACAGAGCATACTACTCCTGAGATAGTCGCTCTGCATAACCTGAACAACAAGGCAGTGAACATACTGTTTTCTGGTTTAGGTCCTAGTGAGTTTGAGCGCGTTAGCCATCTCGACACTGATCGAGAGATCTGGGCTGCCCTTCAGGCACACCATGAGGGGACAACTCAGGTCAAGGCTATAGGTTCTATTAGACCTACCGGCGAGAATATGAAAACTTCTCACAGAAGCCGGGTGAGACTGTTGAAGCTTTGTTTCGTCGCTTTCAGTCGATCATTAACAAGCTTCAGGCCAACAAGGCCAATCGTGATCAGCTGGTCTCAGATCATGAACAAGCGCTCAAGGTTCTTCATACCTTGGACCCTAAGATCTGGGAGATCAAGGTATCCTCTATTGTTCAGAGCGCTTCCTATGATACCTTGACTATCGCAGAGCTTTTCAGCAAGCTCAAGGCCTCAGAGGTTGATATCTAGTTGAGATCAAATCTCACTGGTTCTGGATCAAAACCCTGGCCCTTGCGACACCTACTGCTTTGAGTTATGCTTTGTCCTCTTTGATGTCTATCACTGAGGACCAATTGGATTTGCTAGGAGATGATGATTTTTGTCCTTTCAATAGCTTTGTTCATTGTGTCTATGATAAAAGAATGTTCAAACGACATGGCACAAAACATGTTTGCTTTGAGTGTGGTGATCCAGGTCATTTCATCGCCGACTGCCCCAAGCAGAACACACACAAGAAGAGCACCAACGGTGGCTCCTATGACTTCAACAAGCACGATAGCTCCACCTTCACAAAGGGCAAGCCCAAACCTAGGTTCTTTAGAAAGGCCCTGAAAGACCACTAGCGCGAGAACAAGAAGCAAGACAAGGCCTTCTTCGCCGAGATGGAGATAAGCTACTCTAAGAGATCATCATCTTCTTCCTCTTCATCAAGCTCAAGCGATGAGGATATCATGATCAAGAAGGGGAAGGACAAGGATGATCCGACAGGCCTCTATTTCATGGCCTTCGGGAACAAGCCGAAGAGCCACTCGCACCGCAGCCGAAGATCCTACAAGAGCGTCTATTCAATGGCTCTTGGGGATAAAGAAGATAAGGGCTCCCCCGACAACTCCTCCGACGACGATGATGAGAAGGTATCTTCCTATGAACAAGAAGTCGTTGAATTACTTGAAGAGAACCGTCAGGAGTTAAAATATCGGGGGAAACTTCTTAGAGGGGCTAATAAGAGGATAGATGAGCTTGAGAGTCTATCTTCTTTCCCTTGCTTGGGTGAGAGTAGTGAGTGCCCTAATTGTGAAGTGTTGTTGTGTGACCTGACGACCCTGAAGTCCATGTACACAGAGAGGGTTGATGAGAGAGACGCTTTGGCCACTGAGCTTGAAAGTGCTCAGTTGGAGCTAAAAGATGCTCATGCCTCAGTTGTTGTGCCCTGTAGAGACTGGACATCCCACTTATCTGATCTTGTTAAGTTGAGAGCAAAGGGAGATGAGCAGGTTGGCGAGTTAGATAGAGTCAGAGCTAAGATGGAACAGACTAAACTTGAGCTCGAGACATTGTTAGTTCCACCCACTGTCTGTGAGAACTACTTGTCTCTGAGGTTGGAACTAATCAAGCTAAAAGCTGAGAAGTCTGTTCAAGTTGTTGGAGAATGTGAGATCTGCTTTTCTTAGGTGGAGGTGCTAGCTTCCTTGAGAGATGAGTTAGCTGATGCTCAAAATGAGAACTGTTACCTCCGTCAGATCTTGAGTTGGGTCAGTGCCAGAGATCCTCAGCTCGACATTATGATCCAGCAGTTCAAGAGGCAGGATGGTTTTGGAGTAGGTTACACCTACACCAAGGCTGACTTTGAGAGTGCCCTGAGCTGTGCAGTGGAGTGGAGTAAGATGACTCTAGAGCAGAGATATACTAAAACTCACTCCACTGAGTCTTTTCAGGCCTGTCAACCCAAGGATGGAGTGTTCCAAGAACAACCTAAAGCTCCACCTAGGAAGCCTATATGGATCCCGAAGCCCAAGCAGCTCCACACTTCTCTTGACTTTCTACCTGGACCCTCTCACACCAAAGAGCATACACCCAACATCACAAAGCCCAAGAAACCCAAGCCTCAACCACATCCCAAGAAGCCTACCTATCATTGTGAGTTCTGTCAAAGAGATGGGCATCTTGCGGAGTTTTGCTTCAAGAGGAAGCAGGTTGAGAGAGCAGAGAGAGCTCTAGGTGGCCAGGAGCAGTTCTACCAGTAGGGTGGTAGATAGAGAGTCCCTCGATGCGGAGAGAGGCTAGAGGCCAGGGCGCATCGTGTAGGTAGTGGTAGACGAGACGACTTTCGTGCCCGTGCTCCGGAGGGTGGTTTTTGCTCCGGCAGATCTCCAGGCCATTCTAGATATGGCTTTGGACCTCGTGGCCGTGACATTCGGTAGAACATAGGACCACGCTTTGAGCCGCGCTTTGGTCCAGACACTTATGATTCTTTATTCTTTCCTTGTTTTGCTAAACCTGGCATCGAACCATTTGCTCCCCCTTATGACCATTGATTTTGCAAGATCAGGGCCTGAAGGACATATGGATCAGGAATTTGGGATGCTCTCACCACAAGACGTGACATCGCAGATGGTTCTCCAGCTTCACTTCCCCGAGATCCAAGGAGTACATCACATTCAGGAACAATGGTCAAGGGAAGGTACATGGCATTGGTTCAGTTCAAATTTCTGAGCATTTCTCCTTGAAGAATGTTGCTTTGCTTGGAAATTTGGTTTTCAATTTGGTTTCTGTTCCACAACTTCTTGAGGAGGGCTTAGAGGTTCTAGAGGATCTTTGGTTTGCCAGATCTTACCCTTCAGTAAGTTTTTTGGATTGATTTCTCTAGTTCTTTTGGTCCTTCTCTTTGTTTGATCGCTGGATCCTCTTCTGAGCTCTGGAGGTGGCATAGGAGGTTAGGTCATTTGAGTTTTGATTTGCTAGTCAGATTGAGCTCTATGGACCTCATCCGAGGATTGCTCAAGCTTAAGATGGAGAAGGATCTAGTTTGCTATCCCTGTCATCATGGGAAGATGGTTGCCGCTTCTCACGCACCTGTGACTCAGGTGATGACTTCATACCCGAGAGAGCTATTACACATGGACACTATTGGTCCATCTCGGGTACATTCAATCGTGGGAAGTGGTATGCACTTGTGATTGTTGACTATTTTTCTCGATTCTCGTGGGTTTTCTTTCTAGAGTCTAAGGATGAGGCTTTTCAGTTTGTTCATGATCTGATCCTGAAGCTAAAGAATGAGAACAATGGTCGGATGCGAGAAATTCACTCTAACAACGGTTCTGAGTTCAAGAATTCTCAGTTTGTCAGCTTCTGTAGTGATCAGGGTCTTGAGCACCAGTTTTCTTCTGCTTACACTCCCCCACAGAATGGCGTTGTGGAATGAAAGAACCGCACGCTGGTCGAGATGGCCAGGACGATGCTCGATGAGCATAGGACTCCTAGGCGCTTTTGGGCTGAAGCTATGAACATAGCTTGCTATCTTGCCATCCACATCTTTCTTAGAGCTTACTTAGGTAAGACATCATATGAGTTGCGGTTTGGTAGATAGCCCAAGGTGAGACACATGCTAGCGTTTTCCTAAAACTGCTTTGTGCTCAAGAAGGGAGGGCATTTGGACAAGTTTGAGTCTCGTTGTTGGGATGGAGTTTTTCTTGGTTATGCTTTGCATTCTCAAGGCTTCCATGTTTGGAACCTCGACTTTCAGAAGCTTGTCGAGACGTGTGATGTTTCTTTCGATGAGTCCATGCCTTCGCTTACTCCTTCTTTTGAGCTTTTTGGTGATGATGATCTTGGAGAGTCCATCTTCGAGGAAGATGATGAGACTCTTGCTGTTGATTAGGGTGGGCCTTCTACACAGTTTGCAGACCCCACACCTTCTAGAACTTCGACTGAGGATGAGGGCAGACCTCTGATTACTACTTCCACTTCGATCGAGCACCCTCAGTCGAGTCTAGAGGTGCTAGCTGCTGACTCTGGTGAGGTGACATCTGATCACCAAGGATCCCGAGCAGTTCAGCGTGATCACCCCTCAAAGCTCATCATCGGTGATCTCACTATGAGATCTTTGCATTCTCAGGCTGGTTCACACGCTGTTTTTGTTGAGTTTGCTTTTGTTGCCACCTTTGAGCCTAGAGATGTTGCTCATGCTTTATCTGATGCGAATTGGATAAATGCCATGCAAGAGGAGCTTGAAAACTTTGTTAACAATCGGGTTTGGACACTAGTTGAGTTGCCACCTAGATGCAACCCCATAGGCACCAAGTGGGTGTTTAAGAACAAGCAAGGTGAAGATGGGGTTGTGCTGTGCAACAAAGCTCAATTATTTACCCAGGGTTTTTGCTAGAAAGAGGGTATTTCTTTTGAGGAGACTTTTGCCCCTGTTGCCCGTCTTGATTCCATTCGCATACTTTTGGCATTCGCTGCTTCAAAAGGTTTTAAGTTTTTTCAATTGGATGTCAAGAGTGCTTTTCTGAACGGGTATATAGAGGAGGAAGTCTATGTTAGGCAGCCCCCCGGTTTTGAAAACCCTAAGATTTCTCGAGATGTTTTCAAGTTGCAGAAAGCTTTATATGGTTTGAAGCAAGCCCCCAGGGCTTGGTATGATCGTTTAAAGTAGATTTTCTTAGGGAATGGCTTTGTGATGGGTTCTGTGGACAAAACTCTTTTCTTGCTCAGAGTTGGCTCAGATTTCTTGATTGCTCAGATTTACGTGGACGGCATAATTTTTGGTGGTTCTACTAATGATCTTGTGTCCAAGTTTTCTGAGTAGATGCACAGCGAGTTCGAGATGAGCCTCATGGGTGACCTCAAGTACTTCTTAGGGCTCCAGATCAAACAGACCAAGGATGGCATCTTCATTCACCAGAGCAAGTACACGTGGGACATGCTAAAGAAGTTTGACTTTGGTGGAGAGCTGAAGCCTCAGATGGCCCCCATGGGCACATCTGGGGGCTTGGACAATGACGAGAATGGCATCAAGGTCAATGAGAGATTGTATCGAGGGATGATCGGATCGCTGCTGTACTTGAGGACGATGAGACCAGACATTCAGTTCACCGTAGGTTTGTGCGCGCGCTTCCAGTCTTCACCACATGCATCTCATCGGTAGGCTGTGAAGCGCATTTTCAAGTACCTTACCTATGTGCCTGATCTTGGTCTTTACTATTTAGCATCATCATCTCTTGAGTTATCTGGCTTTTCCGACGCTGATTTTGGTTGGTGTCGGCTGGATCGCATGTCGATTTCCGGTACTTGCCAGTTTCTTGGTTCTTCACTTGTTTCTTGGTCTTCTCGAAAACAATCTGGAGTTGCGCTTTCTACCACAGAGGCTGAGTATGTAGCTGCTGCTAGTTGCTGCTCACAGTTGGTTTGGATGTGTTGATAGCAAAAATGGCATTGAATGATCAAGATTGTCAAAATATGAATTTTGGTAATTTGGACCAAAAATACACATGTCCTGGATCGGGCCGAAGCCCTACAGGGACGAAGGCCCATTGAGCTCTAGGCTTTGGAAGCCTTTCTAGAAGGCCTGCTACCTTCAGCCCGAAGGCCTTCAGCCAGAGGAGCAGGCTTTGATGGGCACTGCCGAAGGCCCACTTCGGGCTGATTTCCAGAGATAGAGTTTGAGTCTTATTCTGGCTAATTTTATCCCTACGCATGATTAGGCCGAATCTTAACAGATTAATCTTAGAGATTAGAAGACTAGCCCCTATAAATATAGGGCTGAGGTTGGTTCATTAAACCCCCAACACAAATCAATCACAAAGCCATAGCTTTGAACCGTACCTTTATTTTTATTTTACTTTTCTACAATCTTCGTGGGTTTTCCTGGAAGCCCTCCACCGGCCACATCAAAACAGTGGTAATCGTTGTTACTTCGCCTGTGAAGTACCTGTTAATCTACGTAACAGATTGCTATCTCCTTGTTACTTCGCTTATGAAGTATCTGTTAATCTACGTAACAGATTGCTACCTTTGTTCCTCTAGTGCAACACTTAGCAGATTCGGTCCCTAGGCCGAATTGGCACTTGATATTTGTTCTATTGTAGGTTTTCACGCTCGGAGTCACTTCGCTGGAGGTGTACGGAGCCAGGAGATTGGTTTCGGAGGCTCCGAGAACACCCTTTGGCGGGAATACTACTTCGACTACCCGTGTCGGACCATCACGCTGTTGTCAGTTTGACCGAGTCCCGCGCGCCAGCATGCCCCACAGCAGGCTTCGTTAAGACATGCTTCACAATGTTTGCATCCCGCGCCAAACGAAATCATGCCAGTGCGTCGCGTTGGAATATTTTTGTCGTGATAGAGACTTCGCACCGAACCCCGCTGTTCGGAGGTGATTTTCGTGTAGAGATCTGTTCCGAGCCTGCCTTCGACCAGATCAGTCCGAACGCCGAAGACTACCTTCGGCGAGACCCTTCACATCAAACGCCGAAGGTACCCTTCGGTGATACCCTTCGCATGATATACTTCAAATCAATTAGGCTCCGTCCAGCCTGCAGATTTATTTTGTTTAATATATTTGTTTTTGGCTAATTGGATTATTTCTGTGTGATCTGATTACCTAGTGACTCCATCCCCCTTGCCACTGTTAAGGGTAGTCAGAATGCGATGTCAGTGTTGTGTTATACTTAGGCTTGTCCCTAAGTATTCGTACACTTTTGGATCATCGAACTGACTCAAGTGCGGGGGCACGTTTTCATGTCAACACATTTTTGGTGACTCCGCTGGGGAAGGCTACGCCAACATGATGGGTACATCCATATCGGTCGCTGATGCATCTATAATGACTACTACATCTACATCGCTGTTGGATCCCATGGGGGGCGCAGATATCGACAACCGCAACATCATGATGCCTACCCTTGAAGATATTCCCGCAGAAGACCTAGCAGAGATTGAGGCGAAGATGAAGGCACTCCAACACCTCATGCTTGGGAGCTACATCAAGACACGCGCAGGCTTCATCAAGCACGACGTCAACGTCCCCGACCTTGTTCAGACCCAGGTAACACCAGTATTGTCTTGTTTATCTTCTCTAGAGATTGAGCAAAAAATAGCTCCATCGGTAGATCAAGTTGTTAGCGTTTCGCTAGCCAACCATTTAGATTCGGCAGTTAGCTCCCAGGTAGAGGCAACACTTAGAAGGTTCGGCTTTACCGAGGCCGTACTTCCAGCTCTGATTGCTAGCATACCTCCGATAAATCACATTTACAACAGAACTAACGGTAATACCGACAAAACCTTTGCGTCTCCGGCCTCGACATCTATGGCCGAGACCACTCACCATGCTTGTGGCTATACCAGCACTGCCTACTATGTGCCACCTCTACCCGCGCCTGTGCTAGTTTTTCCCATGCTACCCGCGAGACATGCACAAGCATATAGGCCCAAAAATGTCATGCATCCCGAGCTAGCGCATGAGGAGGAACCCTACGGTCAACACGCCGACATACTGCCGCATGTCGCGCCCCCGCATGAGAGACGTGTGCAGGCAGTAGGCCAGGATGACATTGAAGAGCGGATTTGCACATTGTTTAGGGAGTGGACCGGCTTTGTACCAAGGGGTCAGGCTATGGTTTACCGGAAGTCGTACCCCAAACATTTCGACATGATACCTTACCCTCGCAGCTATAGAGTCCCTAAATTCACCAAGTTCGATGGTGAGGGTAACAAAACCACATTAGAGCATGTCAGTTAGTTTCTAGCATAGTGTGGAGAAGCTAGTGGGTCGGACGCTTTAAAACTTAGACTATTTTCTCTCTCACTATCCGGCACTGCTTTCACTTGGTTTTTGGTGCTCCCGCCAAACTCTATCCAAACATGGGCTGAATTAGAAAAAAATTCCACGACTACTTTTATATGGATGAGACAGAACATAGGCTTTCACACTTGACATCGGTTAGACAGAAATCTAGCGAGAGCATCTCTAAATATATCAAGCGCTTTCGAGATACCAGAAACCGGTGTTTTAGTCTTAATATTTTGGAAAGGGATTTGGCAGATCTAGCTTTCAATGGGTTGCGCTCTAAAATTAAGGAGAGACTAGACAACCAACATTTTTAGAAGTTAGCCAAGTCTTGCAACAGGCTCTAGTCCAAGAAGGCCGAGCCAAGGATAAAAAGTTTATTAAGACGTTTAAAAAGCCTAGGGCCGAGGTCCACGTCATGGAACACTACGACGAGAAAGAATCAGAGGAGGAAGAAGATTCGGCTGACATGTACGTGGCTGAATGGGTTTGGAACGCTAAGAGCAAACCAGTTACATACTCTAAACTGCGGCCGTCTCCAACCAAGAATCGGCCTAGTGAAGTCAAGTACTCGTTTGATATAGCCAAGTGTGATAAAATATTTGATTTCCTCTTGAAGAAACAACTTCTCATGTTTCCCAAAGGCCAAGTCATTCCATCTGCTGACGAACTAAAGAAACGCCCATTCTGTAAGTGGCATGATTCGCATTCACATTATACTAACAACTGCAATGTTTTTCATCGACAGGTTCAATCGTCCATAGAGGAAGGACGATTGAAAATACACCCCAGTCCAAAGATGAAGCTGGATAAAGACCCCTTTCCCATAAACACCATCAACCTCGATGAAAAGTAAGTGCTAATTCGGCCAGAGCAGGCCGAGACAACTAAAGGGAAAGCGGTCGTTATTGGAGAATTGCGTACACGCACACTAGTACCTAAGAACCCTGAAGTAGGAGTGTGGAAATGGAATGTCAATACGTCCCCTTCAGATAGGGCTCACAAGAAGCCGAAGGTGACATATCAGATGCTGTTAAACAAGCACCAAAGAAAAGCTAAAGAAACAGGCCCCCATGCAAAAAGGCTAAGTCAACCGGAGGGGCCAAAACAGTCGGAGGGTGGCTTCAGACCATAGTGGCTGAACCCTGCGCACGATGACTTTTGGCCACAGTGGCCAAACACTCCCTATGACGGCTTCGGACCCCAGTGGCCTAACCCTCCGTACAGTGGCTTCAGACCTCAGTGGTCGAACCTTACGCAGAACGAGTTTGGACCCCAATGGCTGAACCCGGCTCCGCTCTGGATGAACCCTCCAGTGGGAGGCTTTGGCACACAATGGCTAAACATACCTCCAGCCTAGCAGGACCCTTCGCTGATATGGTTCGAGATACTGTCGACTTGGCCGAACCCCCCTCCGGGTAATGGGTTTGGCTCACAGTGGGCGAAGCCACTGGAGGCGCTGATGCTTCCGCCATACAATTGGGCAGGGAACCCATGGGCTCCATACACATCACAATCAGAGCACCCTCCGCAACATTACACTATCCCTTATTTTCCTTTGGAGTATTATAACTGGTAGGGACAAGCAGACGCGGCGAAGGGAGACATCATCCACAGGTTGTCTGTAGTACCTCTGAATCGACTCGCACAGGACAGAGCCAGGGGGGATGAGCGTGAAGAGGCGAAGGATAGAGAGTTAGAAGCTATCACAGTCAGAGTAGGGTCTCAGGCAGTCCCAATCCCGAAGGCCCCTCGTCGAAGCCCAACAGAGGTAAGTCCCCTACTCCAGCAGAGGCCAACACCGGAGCTTGGTCCGATCGGCCAAACGAGGCCAGTCTGAATGGCAGGGTCCACAGCAAAGGGCCCTACGATTGTGAAGTACACGAGGCTGACCTGGATAGTACCCCTTTGGCTAAAAATCACAAAAACAGGATGGTGGCGCCTGGTACCAAGCCATAGCCATCTTGGGCACCTCCAATCAGGTACAAATCATAGAAAAGGCGTCCGCAATGCCTACGGGCATAGGAGATGCACGAGAAGAAAGCCGAGGACGAACGAGATGACATCATTGAGGAAATCCGCCCTCGGGCAGCGATGAAGCAGGTATGGAGACCTAATCCGGTTGAGATGACCAACCCGGCTCCTTGTCCAAGCGACTATGACAACGACACGCTCAACGATGTATACTCAACCATCTCTGAGGGGCTCGCACCTCAGGCAATGGATATCAATGTCATCATGCTGCCCGTCGAGTTCACCCTACCACAGGATGAGGCCGAGTTTGCTCAGTTGAACCTCGGCCCGCGCAACGCTATTTTTGAGAAACCCGAGGATATGGCTCGCCATCTATAGCCTCTCTACGTCAGAGGTCACATTGACGGGAAGCCGATCTCCAGGATGCTTGTTGACAGTGGTGCCACTATTAACCTAATGCCTTACCCGCTATTGAAGAAACTTGGCAGGGATGAGCATGACTTGAAGAAAACTAACCTAATGCTCAATGGCTTCAACGGCGAGAGTTCTGAGGCCAAGGGCGTACATTCCATGGATTTAATAGTAGGAAACAAGACGTTGCCGATAGCATTCACGTGAATTGTTGTATCCCTTCTACTTTGCTTCAATGCGTAATACAGTGGGACGATGATGACGTGGAAGTCATACCAGCAGACACTTCGGCCTAGGTAGCATTGGCCGATGTGTCCATTGACGCCATCCACAACAAAGTAGAATGTTTATCAGACAGGGATCTTTTGGATTATGACTTTGTTAGCGTGTCCGGAGGACGTTTCGTACTAGTGTCTGTAAAGCCAGCTGGTGTAGCACGGCTATTTATAAATTAGTGGTCATGTAAAGAAAAAGTAATCTATATTGGCTAAAGTCTCGTGTGGAGCAATATCGGTCTGCTAAAGACGGTATTGACGAGGCCATCGAAGACTTTAGCGAAGTAGAAAAGTTAGGACAAGGTTTTGCGTCGGCTGATCCTTTAGAAGAAGTCGACATAGGCGATGGTAGCGTCTCAAGACCGACTTTTGTAAACCAACATTTACAAGCTGATGAGAAGGCTGAATTAATAAAGTTGCTTCGGTCGTACGTCCATTGTTTCACATGGGAGTATAGCAAAATGCCCGGATTAAGCCACGAGCTCATGGAGCATCGGCTACCTATTAAACCCGGCTTTAGGCCTTATAAATAGCCTTCACATCGCTTTAATTCAGCCATATATGACCGAGTTAAAGAAGAGGTAGAGCGATTACTCAAGGCTGAGTTTATTAGGCCATGCAGATATGCTGAATGGGTCGCTAACATTGTGCCTATAGAAAAGAAGGGGAGCAGCAAAATACGAGTTTGTATTGATTTCAGGGATCTAAACAAGGCCACTCCAAAGGACGAGTATCCCATGCCAATAGCCGACATGCTAATCAACGATGCTTCAGGACACAAGGTAATAAGTTTTCTCAATGGCAACGCTGGTTACAATCAAAATTTTATGGCCGAAGAGGATGTCTATAAGACAACCTTTCGATGCTCTGGTTTTGTCGGTTTGTTTGAGTGGGTCGTTATGACTTTTGGATTAAAGAATGCTAGCGCTACATATCAACGTGATATGAACTTGATCTTTCATGAGTTGTTAGGATTTATGTTAGAAGTATACATAGATGATGTTGTAGTCAAATCGGACGCTATGGGAAACCACTGAGCCGATTTGAAAGTTGCTTCTGATAGGATGCGACAATATGGTTTGAAAAATGAACCCGCTCAAATGTGCTTTTGGTGTGTCAGCAGGCAAGTTCTTAGGATTCATGATTCATGAAATAGGTATAGAAATTGATCCTACGAGGCTTGAGAAGATTAGAAACTTTGCAGTGCCGACATGCAAGAAAGATGTACAAAAGTTGCTAGGCAAGATGATTTATTTGGGTCGCTTTATATCTAACTTGTCTGGCAAGATTGATGCCTTTGTCCATATAGTCCGGCTAAAGAATGAAGCCGAGTTCACTTGGGGGCAAGTTAGAAAAGCGCCTTTGAAAAGATTAAAGAGTGTTTGTCATCACAGCTCGTGGTGAGAGCACAAAAAGTTGTAATTCCATTTTGGTTGTACATCGCCGTAGAAGATAGCATGATAGGGGCCGTGCTAATCCAAGACGTGGAGGGAAAAGAGTACATCATCACATTCTTGAGCCGCCGCCTGTTGGATGCTGAAACAAGGTACGTGTTTGTGGAGCATTTATGTTTATCACTTTATTACGCATGTACCAAATTACGTCACTATATTCTTCCTACTACATGTATTGTCACTTGCCAAACCGATGTCATAAAATACATGTTGCAAAAGGCAATTCTAAGTGGAAGAATTGGAAAGTGGGCTTACGCTTTGATTGAGTATGATTTGGCCTATGAACCTCTAAGAGCTATGAAAGGCCAAATTGTCGCTAATTTTATAGTTGATCACCACATAGATGTCAGTTGGGGTGACAATATTGCTCTAATTGAGGTAGTGACATGGAAACTTTATTTTGATGGTTCAGCTTGTAAGAATGGACAAGGTATTAGAGTGGTTATCATATCACCTAATGGAATGCACTTTGAGACCTCGACCCTTTTAGAATTTCCCTCTACTAATAACCAAGCTGAATATGAGGCTTGATTGCTCGAACTTGAATTACTAGAATCCATGGGTGTTAAACATGTTCATGCACATGGTGATTCTTTCTTAGTAGTGCAACAAGTAGCTAAGAGTGCTCAATGTTTTAATGACTTGCTAAATAGTTACTTGGATAAATGTTTAGATATAATTGCTACTTTTGAAGACTTCAAAATTTCTCACGTGTCAAGAAAATCAAATTCAATTGCAAATGATTTGGCTCAGCAAGCATCTAGCTATCAAGTCCGGAGAGGTAAATTTTCTGTACAAGAAAAGCCAATGCTTGGTCTCACTGCCGAAGCCGGAAGCTTCAGGCAGGCGTGAGGTCTGTCAAACCCAATGGGTCGGGCCCCTCCGACCACCGGAGGGTGTCACGTGTTGGAGCCCTCGTACCGGAACACTCCATCCGCTGAGTGGCCTTGCACGCCGGAGCCCCTGCGCCGAAGCCCGCTAGACAGTAGAGGTCTTCGGGAACTGGACCTCTCTGGCGAGAGGCTTCGGCCTGATCGGCTCCGCGCGGCCGATCCAGTCAGCCTTCGGTATAAATAGGAAAGGCCCGGAGGCACTACGAAGTTACCAATTTAGACATCACTCTAGGAAAGGAGTTAACAAACCCTCTGGATGTCTGTAAGTATGATTGGAGAATTCCAATCGTCTAGTATTTAAGAAATCCCAGTCAAAGGGTTGATCGGAAAGTTCGGTGACAAGTTTTCAATTCGTATTGCTAGATGATGTGTTATATCGCCGAACTATTGATGGAGTACTTTTAAAGTGTTTAGACGATTGTTGACACGGAAACGTGCCCCCGCACTTTGGTCAGTCCGGTGATCCAAAAGTGCATGGATACTTAGGGACAGGCCTAAGCGTGACGTAGCACCGACGCCACGTTCTGACTACCCTTAATAGTGATAAGGGGGGTGGAGTCACCAGGCAACCATATTACACAAAATAATCCAATTAGCGGAAAGAAATTGGTTAAACGGGTTAAAATAACCAAACCAGTCGGAGTCCTCCTGGTTCTAAGTCTGATGCGAAGGGTGCACCAAAGGGTACCTTCGGCGTGTGGTGCGAAGTGCTCCACCGAAGGGTGGTTCGGTGTTCGGACTGATCCGGCCAAAGGTAGACCCCGAACGGATCTGAACACGGTGATCACCTCCGAACAACGGGGTTCGCCGTGCGATCTCTGATGCAGCGAATTACCGAGTAGTGACGCGAAGGCCACACGCGGGTGCAACTTCGTCTGGTGCGGACCGTAGTCATCGCGAAGCCTGTCCTGACGAAGTATGATTGCGAAGCTTGTTGTCGAAGCCTGTGATCCTATCGAAGGGTGTCCTGGGGACCTCCGGAACTGATCTCTCAGCTCCGAACACCTTCGGTGAAGGGGCTCCGAATGTGCGAACCTGCAACAGAGGTGATGCGAGGTACCAATTCGGCCTTAGGAGCGAATTTTGCGAGGTGTTGCACGGGTGACAAAGGTAGCAATCTATTACGCAAATTAACGGATACTTCACAGGCGAAGAAACAAGGCGATAGCAATCTGTTACGTAGATTAAAGGGACTTCACGGGTGAAGTACCAAGGCTTACCACTGTTCCGTAGTGGCGGACGGAGGGCTTCCAGGCAAACCCATGAAGAGGTATAGAAAAGTAAAGGTACGATCAAAGCATGGCTTTGGTTTGGTTTGAATTGGGGGGGGCTCTCCACGCCGGCCAGGCCTATCTATTTATAGGGGGTTAACCCCTAATCTAATCTACTATTAATCCGGCCGGGTAGAGATAGA
This sequence comes from Zizania palustris, assembly GCA_019279435.1. Classification (NCBI taxonomy): domain Eukaryota; kingdom Viridiplantae; phylum Streptophyta; class Magnoliopsida; order Poales; family Poaceae; genus Zizania; species Zizania palustris. The sequence continues at coordinate 32,346,843 of JAAALK010000079.1, read as the reverse complement.
GATTGAGCTGGCGTTGCAACCAACTTTATCTCTGCCGAGGTGGGCTTCGGCCAGGCCCGTCGAGGCTTGCTCCTCGGGCCGAAGCATCGGTAGCGTGGGCCTCGGCCAGGCCCGTCGAGGCTTCATCCTCGGGCCAAAGTTTCGGTAGTATGGGCTTCGGTCAGGCCCGTCGAGGCTTGCTCCTCGGGCCGAAGCTTCGATAGCATGGGCCTCCGAAGGCTTCCGAAGCTTCGGCAGCGTGGGCCTCCGACGGCTTCTGAAGCTTCGGCAGTGTGGGCCTCTGAAGGCTTCCTAGCCAAAGACCATGGGCTAGCTGGAGGCTTTCGGAGCCCATAGCTTGATTGGCTTCGGCCCTGTAGGGCTTCGGATAGACCCTGGACATGTGTATTTTCGACCCAAATCACCAAAAATTGATATTTTGATAATCTAGCCATTAATGCAATTTTTTGCTATCAACAACGATGAACAGTCCAAAGTAGCTACGGGAGAAGTCCATGAAGGGCTTTGTGGCACTCATCAGTCGGCCCAGAAAATGAGTTGGATGCTCAAAAGAGCAGGTTTGTACTGGCTGACTGTGACTGAGGATTGTTTTAGATATTATAGAGGGCGTGAAGCGTGCCAGAAGTTTGGTAATATTCAGCTAGCTCCTGCTTCATCACTTAACCCTATTATCAAGCCATGGTCATTCCGAGGTTGGGGTTTAGACTTCATCAGCCAGATTTATCCTCCTTCTTCCAAAGGGAATCGATTTGTGTTGATGGCAACAAATTACTTCACCAAATGGACCGAAGTCATGTAACTCAAGAATATGACTCACAATGAGGTAACTGATTTTATCTTGAATCACATTATACATAGATTCGGTATTCCCCAAACTCTCACTACAGACCAGGGTACTTCATTTGTTTCTAAATAAGTGAGAGACTTTGCTGAATTTTATGGTATTAAGTTGATAAACTCTTCACCATAGTATGCTCAGGCCAATGGTCAGGCCGATTCTAGTCATAAAACTGTGATTAAGCTCATTAAGAGGAAAATTGAAGAGTTCCCTAAGAGATGGCATGAAGTGCTTTCCGAGGCACTATGGGCTTGTAGAGTTGCAAAGCACAGTGCTACAAAAGTTAGTCCATATGAGCTAGTATATGGACATGAGGCTGTTCTACCTATAGAAGTGGATCTTGGCTCTTTAAGAGTTCTAAAGCAAGATGGCTTATCGGTCGATGAATATGAAACTCTTTTGAAGGACAATTTAGAAGAAGTGACCGATAGGAGGCTGAGGGCTCTAGAAACTATAGAGATAGACAAGAGGAGAGTGGCTAGAGCCCACAATAAGAATGTTTAACCAAAATCGTTCCAAGTTGGGAAGGCCATTTCAAAATAGCTGAAATCGCTCTAGGTAATGCATATGTGCTAGAATCTCTACAAGGAAAGCAGTTTTGAAGAGCTTTGAATGGCAGGTACTTGAAAAAGTATTTTCCGAGTGTGTGGCAAACTGCTTGAAAGTGTCGAAAGGCCGATATGGAAAGTATCGTCCTTAGCCCATTATGCTTTTAGTTCACTTAGTTAACTAAAAGGCAGGGGGCATGTGTTGATAGCAAAAAATGGCATTGAATTGTAAAGATTGTAAAAATATCAATTTTGGTAATTTGGGCCAAAAATACACATGTCCTAGATTGGGCCGAAGCCCTACAGGGCCAAAGGCCCATTGAGCTCTAGGCTTCAGAAGCCTTTCCAACAGGCCTGCTACCTTCGGCCCGAAGGCCTTTGAAGGCCTGCCTCGCCAAAGCTTCAGCCCGAAGAGCAGGCTTCGGCGGGCCCTGCCAAAGGCCCACTTCGGGCTGATTTCCAGAGATAGAGTTTGAGTCTAATTCTGGCTAATTTTATCCCTACGCATGATTATGCCAAATCTTAATAGATTAATCTTAGAGATTAGAAGACTAGCCCCTATAAATATAGGGGTGAGGGCAGTTCTGTTGATAGAAAAAAATAGCATTAATGGTTAAGATTGTCAAAATATCAATTTTGGTAATTTGGGCCGAAAATAGACATGTCCTGGACTAGGCTGAATCCCTATAGGGCCGAAGGCCCATTGAGCTGTGGGCTTTGGAAGCTTCCAGCGAGCCTACCACCTTTGGCACGAAGGTCTTCGCAGGCCCACCTCGCCGAAGCTTTAGTGCGAGGAGCAGGCTTCAGCGGGCCTAGTCAAAGGCCCACTTCGGGCAGGAAATCAAAGATAGGGTTGAGTCCGATTCTGGCTAAGTTTTATCCCTACGTGAGATTAGGCCGAGCCCTATCAGATTAGGCTTAGAGATCATAAGTCTAGCCCCTATAAATATAGGGGTGAGGCCGGTTCATTAACCCCCCAACACAAATCAACACAAAGCCCTAGCTTTGAACTGTACCTTTACTTTTACCTTTACTTTTCTGCAATATTCATGGGTTTGCCCGGAAGCCCTACGATGGCCACTTCAAAATAGTGTAATCCTTGTTACTTCACTTGTGAAGTATCTGTTAATCTACATAATAGATTGCTATCGCCTTTTTACTTCGCTTGTGAAGTATCCGTTAATCTACATAATAGATTGCTATCGCCTTGTTACTTCGCGTGTGAAGTATCAGCTAATCTACGTAACAGATTGTTACCTTCACCCCTAGTGCAACACTTAGCAGAATTCGGTCCCCAGGCCGAATTGGCACTTGATATCTGTTCTTGTTGTAGCAATTGTGTTAGCTACAGCATAGGTTTTGTATGTGTGTATACGTAGTGTAAAATGAACCTCGAAGGGTTCTCTCAGAGGGAGAAAGGATTTATACTAGTTCGGACCTCCCCTAGGGGATAATAGCCCTACGTCCAGGTTGTGGTGGATTTGGCATGGTATGCCTCATTATGGAGTAGTGAACCCCAGGGTTTCATAGCCCTAGAGAAGCTATCCTGTTACAAGGGCTTGGCCCTACTTTTATAAGCACACAGGCCTTAAGGAAAAGACCAAAATGCCCCCTATAAGTCCTAGTCTCATAGGGGCAAAAAGGGGAAGAGAAGCTAGGTACAGTACAAAAGTGCTTTACAGCTTTACAGACATGTCAAAAAACGTCACATCTTAACCAGCTAAACGACAAACTAGGGGCGGAGGGGCCCCTGGTATGGCTTCTACACTGTAGCGAAGTACAGATATTTTTTGGGTTCGGAGTTGGGGCCGGAGCTCTTCAGGCGGAGTCTGCAATGGAGGCTTCGAAGCGCACTCCGAAGGGGGCTTCGGAGCATACTCCGAATTGAACTCCGAACTGGGGCTTAGAGATGGGGCTCCGAACTGGGGCTCAGAGCTGGGGCTCCGAACGGGAGTCTTGGAGACTTAGCTTGGAGTTGGTTGGAAAAGGTCTGGAGAATGGCTCGAAGGGCTCCGAAGGGAGCCTGAAGGTTAATTTCGAACAGAGCCGGAAGGTTAACTCCGAACAAGGCCCGGAGGTTAACTTCGAAGTTGGCCTGAAACTTAGCTTCTAGCAATCATTAAGGGATCTTGAGGGCTTCGCTCTAGAGGGCTTCGCCGTGGAGGGCTCCGAAGGGGTTCGGGGGCTTCGCTCCAGTGGGCTCCGAAGTGTACTCTGGGACTTGGAAACAGATTCTTCAGAGAGGAACAGGCTTCGACGGTGTTTGGCTCCGGGCCGAAGGCTGTCGGAGGCTGACGTCATTTGGCCCCTGTTCAACGGAAAACTATTCCCCCAACAGTAGCCCCTCGCTTGTAGGCCTTCGGGACGAAGGGGTGCGTGCGCCCTTGAGACAAATGACCGAAAATTACAACTTCAGGGAAAATAGGCCTTCGGAGCTTGGACCGAAGGCAACTTCGAAATGTGCAGGTGATAACTGCCTGTGTCAGCTGTCAGAATGACCTGAGGGAGATCAACTGACTCCGCAACGGTTATAAAAATGACCGTTACTGCGCGTCGGGCCGCTTCGCCTTCGCTGGAGGCCCACTTGGCAGTGGGTTCGGCCCACGGCTTCGGCACGCTTCTCATTTGCTTTCTTCTCAACGCCTTGCACCCTTCGCTCTCTTCTCTTCCTTAGCTTCGCGCGAAGCACCCCTCGCTAGCTTTAGCCCCTCGCACCGAAGCTCCACAAAAATGCCAAAGAAAGCTACTTCGAAGGCTTTGGCTTTGGCTGAGGCGGTTGGGGCAGAGGGACCTTCGGATGCCATCTGACAAGTTTGAGAAAACGCTGGAGATGAGGGCCTCGATCTCCACAAAGGAGTCTGTCCGGAGGGCCTGCGAAGGGAGGATTGCGGTGAAGATCCAACTAAGAGTCCCGGAGAAGTCAGAGGCTATACCAAGACCTCAGGCTGACGAAGTGGTGCTGTTCGAAGCCTTCTTCGAAGCCGGCCTCGGGCTGCCAGCGGTGGGAATGTTGAGCGAAGTCCTGAGGGCTTACAACCTCGAACTTCCTCAACTTTCGCCAAACACCGTGGCGAGGCTAGCTGTCTTTGAATGGGCCATGAGGGCCGAAGGTTGCGAGGGCAACGCAGACGTCTTCGTCGCCCTCCACGACGCCAACTGCCAGCCGAAGCCGAGGGAGGGTACAGACCACGTCAAGAGGGCTCTGGCCTTTGGAAGCACCAACTTCCAGCTTCGGAGGGAGTACCAAGATGCCTTCCCGGCGAGGGCTGCCAACAGCAAGTGGTACTCGAAGTGGGATCAAGAGTGGTTCTACACCTCCGTCAGCGCGAAATCTCCCCTTCGGAGTACCAATGCACTTATCTCATACAGACGTGAAGGGGTGGTGAAGACCAGCCCGGACACCCTTCGCTCGAGGATCTCGCTCCTTCGGAGGGTTGCCGCAAAGATGAGCATGAGGGACCTCGCAGAGGAGTTCATCACCCTTCGACTCAGCCCCCTTGCGCGCTCTTGGCCGGAGGGGCTCTTCCAACCTTCGGGCTGAGGGGGCCTGAACGAAGTGGCCTTTGAACGCTTTGGTATGACTTTGAAACTTTTCCATTTTCATACTTTGATGGGAACTTTATTCTGACTTAGATCTTTATGAAGCTCATCTTGAAGTGAGGACTCCAGAGGAGGCCATCTTGGTGGCGAAGCGCGTTGTTGGGGCTCCGACACCGGAGGAGCAAGCCCAGCGGCTTGCTTCGGTGGGATCTTGGGAGCACTGGAACAGGGTGTGGACCCCGCTCGGCTACGAAGAGGTCCCGGCTCTGCCGGACTTCTCCCACTTCGCAGCTTCGACAACCGGCGCCAAGAGGAAAAGAGGGGATGACGACTGTCGCGCCCCGATTTAATAAATCAGGACTTTATTGAAATTCCATAGAAAATCAATAAAACAAGACGTTCATCAAGCGACCACGTACAATACGGGCAATCATTCACGGTTCGTAGACCGCATTAATACAAAAGTGAATGAAAGTGAAGAGAAACTAATAAAATCAAGGGTCCTAGATGAACGCCTCCTTCCAGTCTCGCCTTGACTGGGTCGCTACTCCAGACCTTCATCCTCCTCGTAGTAGACGGGCTCTGATGGTGTAAGTCAACGGGGTGAGTACAGATGTACTCAGCAAGCCACCGAATGCAATTATAATGCAAGGTAAATAACAAGGGAGATAGTGGCTAGTTTTGCGGAAGCAGCATAATTGTAAAGCATTAAGTGTGATCAATTTATTAGTACTGAAAAGTAAACATGTGTATGCATCATCATCTTCTAACTCGAGGAGTACGTTTCACCTCCTCGCACAACAGTCCTTACATGCCATGAATAACTCAAACCTTCAAACAATTGTAAACTAACTGCGAGTAGTCACACAACCCGCCCTTGACCGTGGGCTCGACTTTTCGAAAAGATTGATTGTACTCTGATAAGAGATGTACCACTGTACCCACAAGGCACGCACTCATCACCTACACCAAAGTGTAACGAGATGACCCATCACACGGGAACTCGTGCCAAAACCTTCCATATGGTCTTCCCCGACTCAACAGCACCCTCTTATAGGTTTCGTACCGTGTCTAGCCATGTCGAGTTTCCACAATACCCCCTCTTGAGCCATCGTTGGTACAAGGCGCCCTGAGGGCTAGCCCCTTGCCCCCTCCACTATGGTGCCGTGAGACGGAGTGTTCCACACTTCCAGTTAGGACTTACCCATTAGACTTGTGGTTGGTACGGAAGTGCTTTGCAACAGATCCCGCAGACCGGTCCTTATAGTGCCCTGGGTGCGACATACCAAAACCCGAGCTTGCACCCGGAACCCACCATACTTATAACATACCTAACTCCAACAGAGTCCAGAGACAAGAATAACGGGGTATTTCATATACCAGAATTCATCTATTCTACGACTCATTCTTTATATCCTATAGCAGTTGTGCCGGTACATTGGGCACTAGCTAATATAATATTGGTAGAGTGACAAGGAGTTGAGGCTCAATAAGCATGGCTTGGGTTTGCACACAAGGACGGGGATCTAATAAATAGAAGTGTAGGGCTTGATCTTTGACTAATGCAATATTAACCTATGTGTTATAGCGATAATTTACTAAAATCATGGGCTCAATGATGATCAACTGTTTCCACAGAGGTGGTCGATGACTTGCCTTGCTCAGCAAATGGGGATGGAGGAACCTCGGGGTAGAACTCCTGCTCCTCGACGAACTCGTAGTCTTCTCGATACGGAAAATAAACAATACATTCAATAAACAGATAAAATTCACCAAATATTAAACATACACATGTGTAGGTTTTATTATGTGAAGTAATATTTTTAATATTTCAAGGTTTTGTACAAAACAGTAAAGTTTAATATTTTGGAATTTTTCCCAATTTATTTTATGTATTATTAATTTTAATCCTAAGGGATTTTTATTCATTTATTTATTAATAATATTTTGGGTAGCAGAAGCATACTGTTTTTATGGCATTAATGTGTAGAGAATAATATTCTGGTTCTAACAAAATTTGAATGGTGAAATTTGGAGTTAAAATGAGCAAGATATGAATTTTTGAAGTTTAAACAATTTTCTGGAATTTTATTTAAACAGAAAACAGTCCCTGGTCCACGGTGAGCCAGGCCCACGGTGGACCGCACCACTGTGCGCGTGGACCGAACCGATCTGGATCGTCCGATCCAGATCGAGCGGTCGGGCGCGAGGCGGGACGTTTAAATGAAATTGAACGGCTGTGATTAAATCCTAGCGAACGGGTATGACGTGGACGCACCAGATTGAGTCAAACTTTTAAATAGAGATCGACGGTCCAGATTAAAAGATACCGGTTTGACCGGATCTGAGGGCTCAGATTAGATCCTGTAGGATCTAATCTGGATCGTCCGTGCGGGATCGTGCGGCTCGGATGAATTCCGGCACGGCACGCGGTGACGAGGGTAGTTTACCCTTCGTCTCCGGCGACGGTGACCTCGGGTGCGGCCATGGCGGCGACGGTGAGGGCCTAGGGGCCTAGCTCTTGGCGAAAATGGAAAGAGGAGAGGACGGCGATCATGATGGTACCTCTGGCGGCGACGGAGGGGGCCTGGAGGTGACCGGCGGCGAGCGTAGACGGCGGGGAGGCTTCGGGTGCTCGACGGCGACGGTGTTCCGGTGGTCTTCACGACCGACGGAGGGGTGGCTGAGGAGGGGTGGTCGACGACAGACCCGAAGGTGGCGGCGGCTAGGGCGGCGGGGGTCCGAGACGACGGCGAAGGCTTGCCGGAGTTGAAGCAGGGGAGGAGCTCGCAAAATGGGCAGAGACGCTCTGGAGGGCTAAGGCTCGGGCTACGGCGTTGTGGGGTGAGTGCGGTGACCAGAGGGGTTCTTATAGGGGGTCGCCGGCGTCAGGATGGCAGGGAACCAAGGGGATCCCGAGGGCTCCGGCGATCCCTTACCAAAGCTCCGGGTAGCTTTCCTAAAGCGTAAAAACGCGTTGCTATGGATGGTAAGGTGGCGGCGGCATGCGGGGGAAGTGATCCGAGACGATCCGGGCGATCGCGGGCTGCCGGCGGCGAGAAGCAGAAGGTGATCGCTGGGAGAAAGGAAGGGGGCGATCCCCTTCCATCGGAGACGAAGCACCTGACAGGTGGGCTCCACCTGTCAGTGGGCGAACGGGGAAGGAAAGGGCCAACAGGTGGGGCCGAGCAGTCAATGGGTGAAGGCACGCGCATGAGGCTGACACGTGGGGCCAAGCGGGCGCGGGAGGGAGAGAGAGGCGGGGGAACGCGCCGACAGGCGGGTCCCGCTTGTCAGTGAGAGGGCGGTGTTGGGCTGGGCCTAAAAGGCTTTAGGAGGGAGGTTTCGGGGTTGGGGCCCAATAAACATTTTCAATTCTTTTCTGATTTAAAATAAATCCAGTTATTCATATATTTGATTAGGGGTTGAATCATTGTTGATAAAAATTTGTAAAAATTCCTAAAATTATATCTTGGCCTCTAGTTCATCTCATAAAATTTTCAAGTCCAAATTTTGAGTATTTCTCCCTGTTTGGCTTTATTTGGGTTCTTTTGTGAATTTCCTAATAATAATAAATCCAAAATTGATTTAAATAATACTTTCTTTTATTTTATTCTTTTTTTAAATTTCTGGGGTGTTACAATCCTATCCCCCTTACAGAGAATCTCGTCCTCGAGATTCGGCTCAATCCTCGAATAGCTCAGGATGCTGTGCCTTGAGTTCATCTTCTTTTTCCCATGTAGCTTCCTCTACTGGATGATTGCTCCACTGCACTTTGCAGAAGCGGATGACTCTACTCCTGGTTGTCCTTTCTTTGACTTCCAATATCTTTACCGGTTTTTCCACATAGGTCAGATCCTCTTGGACATCCAACTGCTGAAGGTCCACTTGTTCCGTGGGAACGCGGAGACACTTCTTGAGTTGAGATACATGGAACACATCATGCACTCCCGTCAACGAAGGTGGTAGTTCCAACTGATAAGCTACTTCGCCTTGGCGTCGAACAACAGGAAATGGTCCAACATATCGAGGGGCCAACTTTCCTCTCATGTTAAACCGTTGAGTTCCACGGAGAGGCGTGACTCGTAGATAGACATGATCTCCTTCTTCAAAGGCTAGGTCTCGACGGCGATTGTCTGCGTAGCTCTTCTGTCGTGATTGGGCTGTCTTGAGCCGGTCTCTGATGATCTGTACCTTCTCTTCAGCTTCATGAAGAATGTCGGTTCCGAATACTTGGGATTCACCAGTTTGGTCCCAAAGTAGAGGCGTTCTGCACTTACGTCCGTATAGGGCTTCAAAAGGAGACATCTGAAGGCTGGCTTGATAGCTGTTGTTGTATGAAAATTCAGCGTACGGCAAGCTCTTGTCCCAAGTGGCTCCAAAATCCAAAACAGATGCTCGAAGCATATCCTCTAGTATTTGATTTACCCTTTCTGTTTGTCCATCTGTCTGAGGATGGTAGGCGGTACTGAAATTTAATCTCGTGCCCATCTCCTCTTGGAGGTTCTTCCAAAAACGAGAGGTAAACTGACTTCCTCGGTCAGATACTATCTTCTTGGGTACTCCATGAAGACATACAATCCAGGCCATATATAACTCTGCAAGCTTAGGACCACTAAAGGTCGTCTTGACGGCTATGAAATGAGCTACTTTCGTAAGCCGATCAATGATCACCCATATCGAATCATACCCAAGTTGGGTCTTTGGTAATCCGGTGATGAAATCCATTCCGATCTCTTCCCACTTCCATTCCGGCACTTTAAGTGGCCTGTAACAATCCTGCAGGTCTCTGATGTTCAGCCTTTACTCTTCTGCAGGTGTCACACTCGGCGACGAACTGGGCAATCTCTCTCTTCATGCTAACCCACCAATAGCGTTCCTTCAGATCTTGGTACATCTTGGTGCTGCCGGGATGAATGGAGTACAATGTCTCATGGGCTTCTCTTAAGATAAGAGTCTTTATTTCCGAGTTATCCGGCACACATATCCGAGTTCCAAACCATATGGTGCCATTCTCGTCTTCTGAAAATCCGGGGGCTTTTCCTTGTCTCATGTTCTTCTTAATGGCAGCTATATCCGGGACCTCCATCTGAGCCTCACGGATCTGCTCGAACAAGACAGGTTGGGTCTCCAAGGTGGCTAGGTATGCTCTTGTGGTTACCCCAAGATTTAATTTTTCCATCTCCCTACATAACAGGGGTGCGTGTTCTTGAATCATCATGGCTGTGCAATATCCCTTGCGACTTAACGCATCTGCTACCACATTTGCTTTTCCTAGGTGGTAGTGGATACCTAAGTCATAGTCCTTGATTAGTTCCAACCATCGTCTTTGCCTCAGATTAAGGTCAGGCTGTGTGAAGATATACTTCAAGCTCTTGTGATCCGTAAAGATCTCACAGCGATTTCCAACCAGATAGTGCCTCCAAATCTTAAGGGCGTGCACTACGGCGGCTAATTCCAAATCATGAGTCGGATAATTCAACTCATGGGGTCTCAACTGTCGGGAGGCATAAGAGATAACTTTTCCATCTTGCATACGAACACATCCTAATCCTTGGCGAGATGCGTCGCAATAGACATGGAAGTCTTTGCGGATATCCGGTAGGGTCAGTATAGGTGCAGATACCAAACGGGTCTTGAGAGTGCGGAAACTTTCCTTGCATTCAGGAGTCCATTCGAACTTCTCTCCTTTCTGCAACAACTTGGTCATTGGCTTGGCTATCTTAGAAAAATTCTCGATGAATCTTCGGTAATATCCGGCCAATCCCAGAAAACTTCGTATCTCAGATACGTTCGTGGGTGGCAACCAATCCGTAACTGCTTCTACGGTGGCAGGGTCTACTGCGATTCCTTGCGCAGAGATGATGTGTCCAAGGAACTTTACTTCTGCCGTCCAAAACTTGCATTTGCTGTACTTGGCATATAATTGGTGTTCCCTTAGCTTTCCTAAGGTTAACCGGAGGTGAGTCTCGTGCTCCTTCTGGTCCTTGGAATAAATGAGGATGTCGTCTATGAAGACCACGATGAACTTGTCCAAATATTCCATGAATACCTTATTCATCATATTCATGAAGAATGCAGGGGCGTTGGTCAATCCAAAGGACATAACCGTGCACTCGTATAATCCATAACGGGTAGTGAAGGCAGTCTTGGGTATATCCTCTTCTCGGATCCTCAACTGATGGTAACCAGACCGCAGGTCGATCTTCGAGAATACCGTAGCTCCTTTGAGCTGGTCGAAGAGATCATCGATCCGAGGTAGCGGATACTTATTCTTGATTGTTACCTCATTCAAGGCGCGATAATCCACACACATCCGCTTTGCCTTGTCTTCTTTCTTCTCGACGAAGATGACAGGGGCACCCCACGGTGATGTGCTTGGTCTGATATAGCCTTTCTTCTCAAGATCTTCCAACTGTTGCTTCATCTCAGCTAATTCGTTGGCGGCCATTCGGTATGGTCGTTTGTATATAGGGGTGGTTCCAGGTACCAAGTCAATCCTGAACTCGATGTCCCTCTTGGGTGGCATTCCTGGTAAATCCTCTGGAAACACGTCCGGATACTCACCGACTATCGGGATTTCCTCCAAGATAATCTGATGTAGTCTTGGTCTTCTGATCTTCAGTCTTGGCATCTGAAATGTGACGGCAGTCCCTTCTTCGCTGGTCACAGTCACTTTTCTCTGGGTACATTCTATCACCCCTTGGTATTTATTTAACCAATCCATGCCTAGAATGAGATCTAGGCCTTGACATTCTATTAGGATGGGGTCGGCCCAAAATATGGTGTCATGGATATCTATCCCTACCTTTGGGCTATATGATAGGGCTAGAGTTTGTTTTCCCGGGGTGGCTATTTGTACGGCTCTGGGTAGATCTTCGGTGTTTAGATTGTTCTTTTCCACAAAATCAGTTGATATGAAGGAGTGCGTAGCTCCAGTGTCAAATAAAACCACTGCAAGTGCTGAATGTACCAAGAACTTACCCATCACTATCTCTGGTGCGGCCTGAGCTTCTTCATCGGTGACGTGATTAACTCGGGCGCGGATGGCGGGGTTCGCGGCAACTCCTTGGACGCGCTTAGGATGGGGGCAAGCATTGGAGTAATGCCCCTCCTGACGGCAGTTGAAGCATACCACGGGCTTGCCGTGCTTGTCGCGCAGGATCTCTGCCTTCTTGGCCGGGGCAGCTGGGGCGGTCGGTGCGGTTGGAGCGGCACGAGGTTGGCTGACTCCGGCATTGGCAGCTGGTGGCGCCGGGCGATACACTGGCCGGGGGTGGTACTGTGGCGCTGGTGGGGGTGGAACAAAACGGGGTCTCAGGGCCATACCCTGGTTCTGCCTGAAGGCTATCATCCTCTTCTTCTTCAGGTCAACTTTATTCTGTTGGGTCTCTTGCATAATCGCCTTGTTCACCAACTTTTGAAAGTTGGCGAAGTCTCCTGAGATGAGTTGTAGGGACAACTCGTCCTTCAGTCCCCTAAGGAACTTGGCCTGTCTGGCCGCATCCGTACGGACCTCCTCTAGTGCGTACCGGGCCAGACGGTTAAACTCGTGTAGATACTCAGTGACAGATCTGCTCCCTTGCTGCAGATCTCGGAACTCTTGTTGCTTCTGGGCAACGATGCCGTCGGGGATGTGGGCGGCACGAAAGGCGGCTGAGAACTCCACCCAAGTGGGGGCGTGGCCCTCGGGCAGAGTCTCGCGGTGGTTGTCCCACCACTTCGCGGCGGGACCATGAAGCTGGTGGGTGGCGAAGGCCACCCTCTCCTGCTCAGTGCAGGTCAGGAGGTCGAGCTTCTTCTCGATCGCCCGCAACCAATCCCCAGCCTCCATGGGGTTGGTGGTACTAGAGAAGGTTGGCGGGCGGACTCGGAGGAACTCCGAGAGCTGTGATGCGGGAGCGGGAGCTGGTGTGGCAGGTCGGGGCAGCTCGGGCTGTTGGTGGAGGCGAAAGAGGTGAGCCTGCTGCTCTTGCATCTGCTGCTGCTGCTGCTGCATCTGGTGCAGGAGGGCTGAGACCAACTGATTCTGAGTGGCCATCATTTCGGCCAAGGTGGGGTGGTTGGCGACCGGGGCTTGCCTCTGCCCGGTGGATCCCCATTGTGGCAGGTTGCCACTATCCCCTCCGTTCTGAGGAGCGTCTGATCCTTGAGTGTTGGTCATCCTGGAATTTTCAATGTATACACATTTATTTTGATGAACTTCTTTATATTTTATTTCAAAAGGGTACCGTTCTTGCGGTTACATTTATTTATTCTCTCATTCATGCCTTATATTTTGACATGAATGCTAATACAAGCAAGAAATAAAAATAGCAATCAATCGTAAAACTACGTCTAAGGCAGCTCGGGGGACGGCTCGATCTCGGGCTCGTGGGAGATGGTCGGGGTCGAGGAACTGGATGGTCCGGCGGGTGGTGCGCTGCGGGAGATCCTCTTGGGCCTCACAGTGGGGGTCTGAAGGGGTTTCTTCCGACGAGGCGGAAGAGGCGCGATCTCCTCTATGTCCTTCTTCAACTCTCTGAGCTGCTGACGGAGCTGGGCGTGGACCATGGCGCCCTGGCGTAGGAGCTCATTCTGACGCCTCAACTCCTCCACCTCCAGGGTCAACAGAGGGTTCTGCTCAAGCTGTCGACGGAGCTCGGCGTTCTCCCTGGTCAGGTTCTCCGAAGTGTGGCGGTAGAAGTCGATGGTGTCGTGCTGGCTGTCTGCGTCGAGGACGGCCTCTGTGTGGAGGTTGTCCATGGCCTCCAAGAGTCTCATCGTGCGAGTGATGGCGGAGCTGCTCTGGGTGAGGGGACTGATGTAGATGCTGCGGTGACTCCCGGGTGTGCGCATGGGCATGAAGCGGTAGACGGTGTCGCGGAGGTGGCAGTCGTAGACCAGTCGAAGCTCGGCGAGGGACTGGAGAGCGGCTCGCTGGCTGGCCACCACGAATGAAGGTCCTCCAACTCCATGGGTGTAGAAGGGTGGCTGCGTGGAAGAGGGGCGGATCACCACCGTGACCTCGCAGTAGCTCTCGTTCGCATCGGGAAAGATCCCGTGGAACGCAGGCTCATGGGGAAACCCCAAAAAGTCGACGAGCACGCGAAGCTCGCGGATGAATCCGGCCTCGTCACGAAGAGTCCCGCTCATGGTATGAACCGGCATCTACAAAAAGAGAGAAAAATTTTGTGAAAATCTCAGAAGATGAGAGGATAAGTAATCTTTTGTAAAATATAGTGAATATATATATAAGTCCTATGGTCAGGTCTGTTTGGCTTCCTACAGTCAAGTCGGCTCTGATACCATCTTGTCGCGCCCCGATTTAATAAATCAGGACTTTATTGAAATTCCATAGAAAATCAATAAAACAATACGTTCATCAAGCGACCACGTACAATACGGGCAATCATTCACGGTTCGTAGACCGCATTAATACAAAAGTGAATGAAAGTGAAGAGAAACTAATAAAATCAAGGGTCCTAGATGAACGCCTCCTTCCAGTCTCGCCTTGACTGGGTCGCTACTCCAGACCTTCATCCTCCTCGTAGTAGACGGGATCTGATGGTGTAAGTCAACGGGGTGAGTACAGATGTACTCAGCAAGCCACCGAATGCAATTATAATGCAAGGTAAATAACAAGGGATATAGTGGCTAGTTTTGCGGAAGCAGCATAATTGTAAAGCATTAAGTGTGATCAATTTATTAGTACTGAAAAGTAAACATGTGTATGCATCATCATCTTCTAACTCGAGGAGTACGTTTCACCTCCTCGCACAACAGTCCTTACATGCCATGAATAACTCAAACCTTCAAACAATTGTAAACTAACTGCGAGTAGTCACACAACCCGCCCTTGACCGTGGGCTCGGCTTTTCGAAAAGATTGATTGTACTCTGATCAGAGATGTACCACTGTACCCACAAGGCACGCACTCATCACCTACACCGAAGTGTAATGAGATGACCCATCACACGGGAACTCGTGCCAAAACCTTCCATATGGTCTTCCCCGACTCAACAGCACCCTCTTATAGGTTTCGTACCGTGTCTCGCCATGTCGAGTTTCCACAATACCCCCTCTTGAGCCATCGTCGGTACAAGGCGCCCTGAGGGCTAGCCCCTTGCCCCCTCCACTATGGTGCCGTGAGACGGAGTGTTCCACACTTCCAGTTAGGACTTACCCATTAGACTTGTGGTTGGTACGGAAGTGCTTTGCAACAGATCCCGCAGACCGGTCCTTATAGTGCCCCGGGTGCGACATACCAAAACCCGAGCTTGCACCCGGAACCCACCATACTTATAACATACCTAACTCCAACAGAGTCCAGAGACAAGAATAACGGGGTATTTCATATACCAGAATTCATCTATTCTACGACTCATTCTTTATATCCTATAGAAGTTGTGCCGGTACATTGGGCACTAGCTAATATAATATTGGTAGAGTGACAAGGAGTTGAGGCTCAATAAGCATGGCTTGGGTTTTCACACAAGGACGGGGATCTAATAAATATAAGTGTAGGGCTTGATCTTTGACTAATGCAATATTAACCTATGTGTTATAGCGATAATTTACTAAAATCATGGGCTCAATGATGATCAACTGTTTTCACAGAGGTGGTCGATGACTTGCCTTGCTCAGCAAATGGGGATGGAGGAACCTCGGGGAAGAACTCCTGCTCCTCGACGAACTCGTAGTCTTCTCGATACGGAAAATAAACAATACATTCAATAAACAGATAAAATTCACCAAATATTAAACATACACATGTGTAGGTTTTATTATGTGAAGTAATATTTTTAATATTTCAAGGTTTTGTACAAAACAGTAAAGTTTAATATTTTGGAATTTTTCCCAATTTATTTTATGTATTATTAATTTTAATCCTAAGGGATTTTTATTCATTTATTTATTAATAATATTTTGGGTAGCAGAAGCATACTGTTTTTATGGCATTAATGTGTAGAGAATAATATTCTGGTTCTAACAAAATTTGAATGGTGAAATTTGGAGTTAAAATGAGCAAGATATGAATTTTTGAAGTTTAAAAAATTTTCTGGAATTTTATTTAAACAGAAAACAGTCCCTGGTCCACGGTGAGCCAGGCCCACGGTGGACTGCACCACTATGCGCGTGGACCGAACCGATCTGGATCGTCCGATCCAGATCGAGCGGTCGGGCGCGAGGCGGGACGTTTAAATGAAATTGAACGGCTGTGATTAAATCCTAGCGAACGGGTATGACGTGGACGCACCAGATGGAGTCAAACTTTTAAATAGAGATCGACGGTCCAGATTTAAAGATACCGGTTTGACCGGATCTGAGGGCTCAGATTAGATCCTGTAGGATCTAATCTGGATCGTCCGTGCAGGATCGTGCGGCTCGGATGAATTCCGGCACGGCACGCGGTGACGAGGGTAGTTTACCCTTCGTCTCCGGCGACGGTGACCTCGGGTGCGTCCATGGCGGCGACGGTGAGGGCCTAGGGGCCTAGCTCTTGGCGAAAATGGAAAGAGGAGAGGACGGCGATCATGATGGTACCTCTGGCGGCGACGGAGGGGGCCTGGAGGTGACCGGCGGCGAGCGTAGACGGCGGGGAGGCTTCGGGTGCTCGACGGCGACGGTGTTCCGGTGGTCTTCACGACCGACGGAGGGGTGGCCGAGGAGGGGTGGTCGACGACGGACCCGAAGGTGGCGGCGGCTAGGGCGGCGGGGGTCCGAGACGACGGCGAAGGCTTGCCGGAGTTGAAGCAGGGGAGGAGCTCGCAAAATGGGCAGAGACGCTCTGGAGGGCTAAGGCTCGGGCTACGGCGTTGTGGGGTGAGTGCGGTGACCAGAGGGGTTCTTATAGGGGGTCGCCGGCGTCAGGATGGTAGGGAACCGAGGGGATCCCGAGGGCTCCGGCGATCCCTTACCAAAGCTCCGGGTAGCTTTCCTAAAGCGTAAAAACGCGTTGCTATGGATGGTAAGGTGGCGGCGGCATGCGGGGGAAGTGATCCGAGACGATCCGGGCGATCGCGAGCTGCCGGCGGCGAGAAGCAGAAGGTGATCGCCGGGAGAAAGGAAGGGGGCGATCCCCTTCCATCGGAGACGAAGCACCTGACAGGTGGGCTCCACCTGTCAGTGGGCGAACGGGAAAGGAAAGGGCCGACAGGCGGGGCCGAGCGGTCAGTGGGTGAAGGCACGCGCATGAGGCTGACACGTGGGGCCAAGCGGGCGCGGGAGGGAGAGAGAGGCGGGGGAACGCGCCGACAGGCGGGTCCCGCTTGTCAGTGAGAGGGCGGTGTTGGGCTGGGCCTAAAAGGCTTTAGGAGGGAGGTTTCGGGGTTGTGGCCCAATAAACATTTTCAATTCTTTTCTGATTTAAAATAAATCCAGTTATTCATATATTTGATTAGGGGTTGAATCACTGTTGATAAAAATTTGTAAAAATTCCTAAAATTATATCTTGGCCTCTAGTTCATCTCATAAAATTTTCAAGTCCAAATTTTGAGTATTTCTCCCTGTTTGGCTTTATTTGGGTTCTTTTGTGAATTTCCTAATAATAATAAATCCAAAATTGATTTAAATAATACTTTCTTTTATTTTATTCTTTTTTTAAATTTCTGGGGTGTTACATTCTTGGCCGGGGCAGCTGGGGCGGCTGGTGCGGCGGGAGCGGGGCGAGGTTGACCGGCTCCGGCATAGGCGGCAGGTGGTGCCGGACGATACACTGGGCGGGGGTGGTACTGCGGTGCTGGTGGAGGAGGGGTGAATCGGGGCCTCTGTGCCATGCCTTGGTTCTACCTGAAGGCAATCATCCTCTTCTTCTTCAGGTCGACCCTATTTTGTTGGGTTTCCTGCATAATAGCTTTGTTCACCAACTTTTGAAAGTTGCCGAAATCTCCAAAGATGAGTTGTAGGGACAACTCATCCTTCAGTCCCCGGAGGAACTTGGCTTGCCTGGCTGCGTCAGTACGGACCTCTTCAGGTGCGTACCTAGCCAACCTGTTGAACTCATGCATATATTCTGTTACGGACCTACTCCCCTGCTGCAGGTCTCTAAACTCCTGTTATTTTTGCGCGATAATGCCGTCGGGGATGTGAGCGGCACGAAAAGCGGCCGAGAACTCCGCCCAAGTGTGGGCGTGTCCCTCTGGCAGGGTCTCGCGAAGATTGTCCCACCATTCTGCGGCGGGACCATGGAGTTGGTGGGTGGCGAAGGCCACCTTCTCCTGCTCAGTGCAGGTCAGCAGATCGAGCTTCTTCTCAATGGTCCTTAACCAATCCCCAGCCTCCATGGGGTTGGTGGTGCTTGAGAAGGTGGGCGGGCGAACTCGGAGGAATTCCGAGAGCTGAGAGGCGGGAGCGGGAGCTCAGGCGGCGAGACGATGCAGCTCGGGCTGTTGGTGGAGGCGGAAGAATTGAGCATGCTGCTCCTGCATCTGCTGTTGCTGTTGTTGCATCTGGTTCAACAAAGCAGTGACTAGCTGGTTTTGGGTGGCCATCATTTCGGCCACTGTAGGGTGATTAGCGATTGGGGCTTGCCTTTGTCCCGTGGCTCCCCATTGTGGCAAGTTGCCCCTCTCTCCTCCGTTCTGGGGAGCGTCGGAACCCTGAGTGTTGGTCATCCTGGAGTTTCCAAAGTAGACAACATTTATTTTTAGAGAACTCTTTATGTTTTATTTCAAAAGGTACCGTTCTTGCGGTTACATTTATTTATTTCTTCATTCATGCCTTATGTTTTGACATGAATGGTAATACAAGCAAGCAAAAATGAAAAACAATCAATCGTAAACTACGTCTAGGGTAGCTCGGGGGACGGCTCGATCTCGGGCTCGTGGGAGCTGGTCGGGGTAGAGGAGCTGAATGGTCCGGCGGGTGGTGCGCTGCGGGAGATCCTCTTGGGCCTGACAGTGGGGATCCGAAGGGGTTTCTTCTTGCGAGGCGGAAGAGGGGTGATCTCCTCAATGTCCTTCTTCAATTCTTCGATCTGGTAGCGGAGCTGTGGGTTGGTGGCGACACGCTGCCGAAGGAGCTCATTCTGACGCCGTAACTCCTCTGCCTCGGCAGCCAAACATTGCCCCTGCTGGATGCGGCGACGAAGATCTCCGTTTTCGCGGTTCAGATCCTCAGAAGATTGTCGGTAAAAGCTGATTGTGTCGCACTGTCCATTGGCGTCCTGCAGTGCCTCGTAATGGAGATCATCCATGGCCTCCAACAAGCGCATGGTATGTCCAATCGCAGAATGGCGCTGGGAGAGTGTGCTGACGAAGACGCTGTGGGGACTCCCTGGAGTGCGAAGAGGCACGAAGCGAATGTCCGTGTCGTAGAGCTCACTATCATAGATCATCCGGAGCTCTGGGAGTGCCTGGAGGGCGGTGCGCTGACTGGCAACCAAGAAGGTAGGTCCTCCTCCACGATAGGTGTGAGCTGTCTGAGGGGAGGGCTGGACGACGACGGTGACCTCGCAGAAGCTTTCTTCCTCGTCGGGGAAGACTCCATGGTACATCGGCTCATGCTCGAATCCGAGAAAACCGACGAGCATGCGCAGCTCGCGGATGAATCCGGCCTCATCACGAAGGTTCCCACTCATGGTACGGACCGACATCTACAAAAGAGAGAAAGTTTTTGTGAAAATCTTGGAAGATGAGAGGATAAGTAGTGTTTGTAAGAAAATATAGTAAGTATATGTCCTAAGGTCAGGTCTGTTTGGCTTCCTACAGTCGAGTCGGCTCTGATACCATCTTGTCGCGCCCCGATTTAATAAATCAGGACTTTATTGAAATTCCATAGAAAATCAATATAACAAGACGTTCATCATGCGACCACGTATAATACGGGCAATCATTCACGGTTCGTAGACCGCATTAATACAAAAGTGAATAAAGGTGAAGAGAAACTAATAAAATAAGGGTCCTAGATGAACGCCTCCTTCCAGTCTCGCCTTGACTGGGTCGCTACTCCAGACCTGCATCCTCCTCGTAGTAGACGGGCTCTGATGTTGTAAGTCAACGGGGTGAGTACAGGTGTACTCAGCAAGCCACCAAATGCAAATATAATGCAGGATAATAACAAGGGAGATAGTGGCTAGTTTTGCGGAAGCGAATAGTTTGTAAAGCAATTTAATGTGAACAATTTATGAGTACTGAAACATAAACATGTGTATGCATCATCATCTTCTAACTCGAGGGGTACAGTCAGCCCCACCTCGCTCAACAGTCCTTACATGCCATGAATAACTCGACCATTCAAACAATTGTAAACTAACTGCGAGTAGTCACATAACCCGCCCTTGACCGTGGGCTCGACTTTTCGAAAAGATTGATTTTACTCTGATCAGAGATGTACCACTGTACCCACAAGGCACGCACTCATCACCTACACTGAAGTGTAACGAGATGACCCATTTCACGGGAACTCGTGCCAAAACCTTCCATATAGTCCTCCCCGACTCAACAGCACCCTCTTATGGGTTTCATATGGTGTCCCGACGCATCGGAGCCCCACCATACCCCCCCTTGAGCCTCGTCGGTACAAGTCGCCCGCAGGCTAGCCCCTTGCCTCCTCCTCTATGGTGCATCAAGCTGGAGTATTCCATACTTCCAGTTAGGACTTACCCATTAGACTTGTGGTTGGTACGAAAGTGCTTTGCAACAATCCCGCAGACCGGTCCTTATAGTGCCCCGGGTGCGACAAACCAATGCCCGAGCTTGCACCCGGAACCCACCATACTTATAACTTAGCCAACTCCAACAGAGTCCAGAGACGAGAATAACAGGGAAATTCATATACAGAATCCAGCTATCTACGACTCATTCTTTTTATCCTATAGCAGTTGTGCTGGTACATTGGGCACTAGCTAATATAATATTTGTAGAGTGACAAGGAGTTAAGGCTCAATAAGCATGGCTTGGGTTGCACACAAGGACGGGGATCTAATAAATATAAGTGTAGGGCTTGATATTGGACTAATGCAATATTAACCTATGAGTTATAGCAGTAATTTATTAAAACATGGGCTCAATGATGATCAACTGTTTCCACAGAGGTGGTCGATGACTTGCCTTGATCAGCAAATGGTGATGGCGGAACCTCGGGGTAGAACTCCTGCTCCTCGATGAACTCGTAGTCTTCTCGATACGGAAAAATAAACAGTACATTCAATAAACAGACAAAAATTCACCAAATACTAAACATACAAATTTATGGGTTTTATTATGTGGAATAAAGTTTTAATATTCTGATGTTTGGTGAATAAACAGTAAACTTAATTTCTTAGGGCTTTCTAATTTATTTTTCTGAATTAATAATTTATCCCTAAGGGGTTTTTATTCTTTTATTTGTTAAAAATATTTTGGGTAACAGTAACATACTGTTTTTATGGCATTAATGTGTAGAGAATATTATTCTGGATTTAACAAAATTTGAATGGGTAAATTTGGAGTTAAAATGAGCAACTTATGAATTTTCAAAGTTTAAATCAATTTCTGGAATTTTATTTAAACTAAAAAAGGGTTCTGGTCCATGGTGAGCCAGGCCCACGGTGGACTGCTGCACTGTGCGTGTGGACCGGATCAACCAGATCCGTTGCATCCAGATCCGGCGGCCAGGCGCGAGGCGGGATCCCTTAAATGAAAACGGACGGCCAGGATTATATCCCGCGAACTGGTATGACGTGGACGCACTAGATCGATCCAGGGGGTTAAGTGACGATCGACGGCCGAGAGGCCTCGATACCCCTTTGACCAGATCTGAGGGCCCAGATTAAATCCTGAGGTTATTTAATCCTAGCCCTCCGATCGTGATCGGACGGCCAGAGCGCGATCCGGCACGGCACGACGTAAGGGGCGCGTACCCCCCTTCGTCTCTGGCGACGGTGGGCTCGGGTGCGTCCACGGCAGCGGTGGCGAGCGCCTACGTGCCTAGCTAGGGCCAGAAATGGAACGCGGAGGTGATGGGGGTCACGATGGTACCTTCGGCGGCGAAGATGGGCGACGGACGGCGACGACGGCGAGGGTAGACAGCGAGGTCTCCTCGGGTGGTCGTCGGCGACGGTGATCTGGCGGGTTCCACGGCCAATCGAGGGGTGGCCGAGGATGGGTGGGCTCTGGTGATCACAATGGTGGCGACGACTAGGGCGGTGGGGGCCGGGATCGAAGGCGATCGGTGACCAGAGGTGGAGCAGGACCTCAGACCGAAAAAAGAGGCGATGGCGCTCGGCTTTCGCTCGGGGAGGGTGGTGTGAGTGTGGGCTGAGTGCGGAGGCCAGAGGGGTTTATATAGGGGGTCGCCGGCGGTCGGGATGGCAAGGAACCAAAGGGTTCCCTAGAACTCCGGCGAGGTCTTTCCAAGCTTCGGGTAGCTTTCCTTAAGCGCGAAAACGCGTCGCCATGGATGGAAAGGAGGCGGTGGCGTGCGGGGAAGGTGATCCGGGGGTGATCCGGGCGATCGCGGGCGGCCGGCGACGAGAAACAGAAGGTGATCGCCGGGAGAAAGGAAGGGGGCGATCCCCTTCCATCGGAGACGAAGCATCTGACAGGTGGCCCCCACCTGTCAGCGGGCGAGACAGAAAAGGAAGGGCCGACAGGCGGGCCACACCTGCCAGAGGGAGGAAGGGGGGCGGCAGAGACTGATAGGTGGACCAGGCGGGGGCGGGCGCGGGAGAGAGAGGAGGGAAGCGGCGCCGACAAGCGGGCCCCACCGGTCAGTGACTCACGGTTTGGACTAGGCTGGGCTCGGTTACTTTGGAGGTTGAGGCCCGTTAAGCATTTTTAATTCTTTTCCGATTTAAAATAAATCCAGTAATTCATATATTTGGTTAAGGGTTGAATCACTGTTGATAAAAATTTGTAAAAATTCCTAAAATTATATTTTGGCCTCTAGTTCATCTCATAAAATTTTCAGGTCCATATTTTGAGTATTTCTCCCTGTTTGGCTTTATTTGGGTTCTTTTATGATTTTCTTTTAATAAATAAATCCAGAAATGATTAAATAAAAATTTTCTTTTATTTTATTTGTTTTTATTTCCTGGGGTGTTACAACGACGAGCCCGAAACTTCAAGGGCTCGGCTGGAGGTCCCCGTGACCGAAGACCCCACCCCAGAGGAGGCAACGGCCGCGACCCTCAAACAGAAGAGGAGCCAACAAGTGCTCTGGCAAAGGCTACCGAAGACTTCGACGGCGACGGCTTCGGGCGCGGAGGTCTTCACGGCAGCTTCGCAACAAAAGTATTGGGGGGCACCTATTGACCCCTCAACCTTCGAAGAGATCTCCGACGAAGGTGAACACTTCAAACATACTTCTTTTTTATATGCGGATTTTGACTTGAACTTTTTTGCAGAAGATGATGCTGGTGCGAGGTCCACCGTTCCGAAGCCTACGGAGATCTCCAGTAGCAGCAGCAGCGACAGCAGTAGCAGCAGCTCGGAGTCCGACAGCTCCTCATCTGAAGAAGATGGAGGTGGCGGCCACGACGAAGGGGACCCTCCAAGCGACGAGGAAATCTAGGTGGTGGACCAAACTCCAGCCCTGCCGAAGCCTGTGCAAGCGGTGGTGGCGGAGGAAATCGTCCGGCCTCTAGCCGAAGGGAACCATAACAGAGGCCGCCATCAACAACTTCCGCGAAGGCTGCGCAGCTGCGGAGGGAGGAGGCTTGGTGGCTCAACTTAGCCACTCGAACCACATGGACCTCTTCATCAATGCGAACGAGGCCCTTATCCAGGTGAGCGAAGCCTGACGCAGCCTTCGATCAAAACTTATGATTTTCTTGAATTCTTCCAGGCCTTCGCACTGAACACAACAGCTTCGACTTCTGCAGACAGGCGGATGGCGCGCTTGGCGAAGGAGAAGGAGGCTCTCCGACGCGAAGTCTCAGTGGAAGCCGAGAAATGAAGGTGGGCCGAAGCTTCAGCCGAGGCGGCGAGGGCCGAGGCGGTGAGGGCCGAGGCCGGCGAGGCTAGGGAAGCCTTGGCCTCAGAGACTGACAGGCTCCGCGTGGAGCTCAAAGCTGCGAAGGACGCCGAAGCCCAGATGGCGAGGGAGAACTCCGAGCTTCGTGAAAGAGCTCAGCACCTTGAGGACTTTGTCGTTGACAACATCGGCAAAGCCACTCAGAGCCTGACCGAGGTCCTTCAATAGATAGGGACCAAATGTCGGGCTCTAGACTTCGGCATCCAAGATCCGATTGGGGACCGCGCCGCATTCTTGAAGGTGGTGGCTTCGATGGCGGATCAGTCTCTGAAAGGCTTCGCCTTGATGGCCGGCCGAGTGGTGGGTCAAGGAGTGTTGCAAATGCTTCACGACACGGGGTGCAACCACCTCGAAGCAGCAACCTCCGCGACTCCGGTGGCCTTCGGAGGCCAGCACTTGGTGACACCTCCGACTGGCATCCGCGGAGCTTGGCGGCGACTTCAGGAGCCTTGGAAGGACCAAGGCTGCGAAGCAGTCCTCGAGCTTCAGAAGGCCCTCTGCCTTCGCTGAGCCAAAGCGCTTGCCTCGCCAAATCAGTCTTCGACGTCGGCACCTCCGCCTCCGAAGGTGTAGATCTCCTTAGGCTTCTTGTAATTCTTAGCTGTAGGCTTGTAAAAACTTATCATTTTATTAATATGAATGCGGGGGTGCTTTATACCTGCCCAGGCTCAGTCTCCAAATGTTGACTTCGAAGTACTTGAGGACTCTGAAGAACTTCGCCTGTTATGGGCGGTGCTCGAAGTAGCTAGGTCCGAAGGCCCCCCTCGGTTCAAACTTCCGAGGGGCCTAACGGCGAAGCCATCCCCGAAGTAGTTCAGGATCTGCTGGCCATCGTGAAGACGGAGTCCCTTCGGGATTCTTCATTTTTGCCTTCGCGAAAGACTTTGGTAGGCAACGAAGCTTTAGACTTCTCTGCCTTCGATACGGCACCGCCAGCCTCGCAGACTTGGAGCGACCTGCAAAGTGGAAGACGAGGTCTATAGGCTTCGGGCGTGGACAAACCGGACGTGGGAGCGCAGGCTCCGACGAGGCTTCGTCCAGCCAAGGGGGCCCTAGCCGAAAGAAGGGCAAGCGAGGGTTGGGGCCTCGAACTCGCTTTTTCTTAGGCTTAGATACAGACTACTCGTAGTTTTGTTTTCGAAGTATATTTGTAACACACTTCTCAATTATCATTCGATGAATGGTGTTTGTATTTGCATACTTCGTCTGCATTCTTCGCATTATTTGATGGCTTCAAACATTTTTTAGCTTGTCACACTCGTACTGCGTATTATATTCGCACACTTCGCATACATTCTTCCCCCCTTGCTCGTGGCAGCTAGGGACTTAGCCGTTGCTGGTGCGGGCAAATAAAAATGCGAAGGGGTGCGCCTTTTGGCGGCTTCGGATGCTTCAAATACATTGAGCGAGGGCCTCTTTTGGGCTTCGAACGCGTTAATTTTGGAGCAAAGCAAGGCTTCAGCGTAGCCAAATTAAGCGAAGCATGCTTCGGCATGCTAGGATTTGGATGTTGTGCGCGAGCGAAGCTCCGAAACACACTTAGATTTTAATCGAAGTGTGACTTCGAGATGCTTAATTTTTAGATTAGATCATGTCACACAAAGCGAGGCTCAGTGCGTGTTCAGATAGCGAAGCAAGGCTTCTTGAGCTTGGTCCTGTAGTGAAAAGGATATTTTGTGTGGATTCACTGAACCTGTGATAAGTTGAGCCACCTTCGACTCTGAGCCACCTTTGACTCAGGGTCACCTACGACCCTGGGCCACCTTCGACCCGGGGATGCATCAGGCCGGAGCCTGGAATCCCGGACTTGCCGAGCCGTCGCCCGGAAGTCTCAAAGCCCACTGCTACGGGCCCGGAGGTGCTGTGTAGCCTTCGAAGGGATGCTCCAGATTTTGTAAAGCGAAGCAAGGCTTCGAATTTTTAAACAAGGCGAAGCAAGGCTTCGGGGTTTTTTGATAAGATGAAGCAAGGCTTCGAATTTTTAAACAAGGCGAAGCAAGGCTTCGGGGTTTTTTGATAAGATGAAGCAAGGCTTCGAATTTTTCAATAAGATGGAGCAAAAGTTTGCTTTAAAGGCGAAGCAAGGCTTCGAATTTAGGGCGAAGAGGGGCTTCGATTTAAGGCGAAGCAGGACTTCGATTTTATATCAAAGTAATTGCAAAATTGTAGATCGAAGTGGTACTTTGGATATTGTACATACCTCGTAAAGTGGGTGAAGGCTTGCTTCGTAGCCCCTGGGGCTATGACGGCCTTCGACACACGAAGCGGAGCCCCTTGCCAGAGGATGAGCTCCGAAACACGAAGGATGGAGGAAGGCGAAGAAGGACTTCGAACTGCACCCGAAGCCCCTTGCCGAAGGGTGCGCGAAGCAAGAAAGCTTCGAAGCTCCCCCCTCAAGCGTACTTCGAGTTACAGACAATGGCAGAGAACTTAGCTTTTAGGACTAAGGTCCCCCACGGTCGACGCCAACTGTTGTAGCACTTGTGTTAGCTACAACACATGTTTTGTATGTGTGTATATGGAGTGTAAAATGAACCTCGAAGGGTTCTCTCAGAGGGAGAAAGGATTTATACTGGTTCAGACCTCCCCTAGGGGATAATAGCCCTACGTCCAGGTTGTGGTGGATTTGGCATGGTATGCCTCATTATGGAGTAGTGAACCCCAGGGTTTCATAGCCCTAAAGAAGCTATC
This sequence comes from Zizania palustris, assembly GCA_019279435.1. Taxonomy (NCBI): domain Eukaryota; kingdom Viridiplantae; phylum Streptophyta; class Magnoliopsida; order Poales; family Poaceae; genus Zizania; species Zizania palustris. The sequence goes on along the minus strand of JAAALK010000079.1, from coordinate 32,320,290 downwards.
CTGTTACAAGGGCTTGGCTCTGCTTTTATAAGCACGCAGGCCTTAAGGAAAAGACCAAAATGCCCCCTATAAGTCCTAGGCTCATAGGGGCAAAAAGGGGAAGAGAAGTGTTGGCGTAAAAGATTACGCTAACAGGTTTCTGTAGATTAGAAACTAACAAACGAAGTGTTTGCGAAGTGAACTGTTCTAAGCCTCCTAAAGGATAACAACTTAGAATAGTTCGAATGTGTGTATTGAATAGCTTGTATTCAGTCCCTATTACAGGGTGAAACGGGGGGTATTTATAGGCCCAAACATTAAGGAAAAGACCTATTTACCCCTCTATTACAACCGACATAGTGGAAACTATTCGGTACCCTTAATAGGGCTAAAATGGTAAAAGACTAATCTAATGAGAAAGAAGATAAGTCTTCCATCTTAGCTGGCAGAAAAGATCTCAAAGAGCCTTAGTTTGAAGATATACTCCGAACCAAGGTCTATCTTCAAGCTTCGAGCTTGACTCAGGACATCTCTGAAGATGCATGTTTGGAAACCTTCGAATCTATTATCTGCCTTTGTCTTGTTACTGCAATAACCCTGAGGATGAAATATTTTCCCCCAACAGTAGCCCCTCGAATACACTTCTCCGTTAAATCTGTAATGTTAGGAAAGCAGTTTACGAAAGAAAAAACAACTAGACGTAGGGGTTATTAGATTTTAACCTATCTCCGAAATGTATGGAGATATTAAACTTCGAATCAGTTTTAAGACAATTACTTTCGAACTATCTTAGAACTGACTCAAGAAGCTCAAAAGCCTTTTAGACTTAGACGAAATAGCCGTTAGCTTCTTTCTTCTAACGGAAGTTACAGAGTGCGTTAATTTCGGAGAAAAGTAACGGGCAAGAATGCGAAACGACATGGACTAACGGTAAAAAATGTAAAGTCTAGGCTATAAATAGAGGGCCTAGAACTTTCCTGGGTACCTTTCCACCGCTCTCTTGCAAACAGAAAGCCCTTTGAGCCCTAGACTCCATTCTTCCTCCAAAGCAATCTAGTAGCTTCAATGGCGAAAACCAAGAGTACTGGAGCTCCTTCGGCCTTGGCTCGACAACAGGCGGCCGCAGCAGCAGCGGCTGCGGTATTGGCGACGGCACCTCCAACACCCGTAACGGCATCCATGGCGGTGGGAGGGGGAAATCCCCAAAATATTGGTGATCAAGGTCTCTGCCCGCCATCAACAAAATACTTAGACCAATCCTTCTAACTGGGATCTTCTACCTGCAAAAGAGAATCTCTGGCGGTCGCAGTAGAGGGGAAAATTAGTGCGGGAGTCATGATCCGCAAACCTGGAAAGGAACTTATCCCGTCACCAAGACCCGCAGAAGTGGTCATCTTCGAAGCTGGGTTAGGTCTTCCGGCAGTGGATTTCTTGGCCGAGGTACTAGATCTGTTTCACGTCACTCTCCCTCAACTTTCTCCGAATGCAGTAGCTCGTTTAGCTATCTTCGAATGGGCGTTGAGAGCCGAAGGTTGTGAGGGGAGAGCAGAGATCTTCGCTGCACTGCATAGAGCTTCGTGCAAGCCAAAAACCTTCGTAGGGCCCAGAGGTGAAAAAGTGGTAGTAGCCTTCGGAAGTATTAACTTCAGGCTTCGGGATGAATACGCCCTTCAATTTCCTGCTAAGGCCATCAATGCAAGATGGTATACCGACTGGGTCATGAGATGGTTTTATGCCGAAGTTGGGGCGAGCAACCCTCTAGCCGGACCTCTGAAAGACATCCATTTCCGGAAGGAAGCCTTAGTGCATCCAGACCAAGGTCAGCTCGAAGCTCGCCTCAGCCTACTCCAGAAGATCAATCGAAAGTTAAGCATGCGAGACTTAGCCGAAGAATTCCTCGGGCTCCAAATTCCTCCATTGATGGTCAACTGGCCTATCATCTTCGAAGAGGATTCGGAAGGCGGTCTCCGAAAAATTACTTCGACTTCGAGCCCTGCAGGTAACTTCGAAAACAACATATATTATGCCTATTCATTCGAAGAAGTAACTAACTTAATTCATTTTTTAGCTTCTTCAGCCCCTATTACTTCGGAGCAAATCGTACGGGCTTCGGAGAAGATTTTGGGCGCTCCAACTCCGACCGAAAAGGAATGGAGAATCAAGTTGGTCGGGAGTTGGGAAAGATTTAACAGAGTGTGGGGAATGCTGGAAATCGCTCCGCCCCCTTTGATGGATTGGGTGCCTTCGGAGAAAGGACCCAAAAAGAGGAAAGCCGAAGCTGGGACTTCGAGCTCCGCCAAGACTCCGGTCAAGAAGGTGGCTCGGAAACCAAAAAACCCTGCACCTTCGAGCCCAAGGGCTTCAGTCTCTGACTCCCAAGAGGACGAAGGGAGGTTGCTTGTGCGTCTGATGGACGAAGATGCATCTCAAAGGACGGCACAAGCCGAAGTACCTGCGAACGTGCCAGAGTCTCGAGAGAACCTTGAGCAACCAAGGACTTCGGCAGTTCAAGAGGGTTTACCTCAGGACAAAGTTGCTGTGGATGAGAGTGGAGTTGAAGTTACTATGGTTTCGATTCCTGAAGAGGCGACGAGGACTGTCTAGGAAAATGTTCCTGCAGTCGAAGATTTGACGGCTGATTCGGACGAAGATCTCGCCTTCGATCCGCCAAACAGTCCAATGATTACTCCTCGCTAGAATGTCGAAGGTAAACTTCGAATAATTCTTTTATGCTTATTTTGCGTATTTATACGATGTATAATACTTTTGTTTTTACAGAGTTCACTTCTGTGGAAGAGGTCCGTCAGGAAGATACAATCCCTAGACCATCGATGACTTCGGAGCCAATCCCAAGATCCACTCAAATGGGGCCTGGAAGAGGCAAAAGAAATATAGATCCCCTCCCTGCTGCAAGCTCTGGATCAACTCCGTCTGAGTCAACAGACGAGAGTCAATCTACCGATGAGGGCCAATCTCCAGGGGCTCCGAAGACTACAGGCCAACACTCCGGCCCTTCGTTGAACGAAGATGACCAACAAGCGATAAGTATGCTCCCCCGTCTAGCTCCTTTCTTAGAGCAAAGAACTGGTCTTCGGACTTTGCTCGAGCCTTTGGATCGAGCTAGTCGCGATATTGGGGAGACGAACTTGGTGGCCATTCTGAGCGAGGCGAAGAGCTCAGAGCTTAACGCTACTATGGAGCACGCAGCCTACCAGGTACGAAACATCTGTGAAATAACATTAAGTTTACATACAAATAAGTTCTTACCTTGATTTTTTCTTTTCGTAGCAAACAGTCTTGGCCCGAGCTGCGAATATATCGAATGAACGAGAAATCGCTCGCCTTCTAGAGGAAAACGAAACTCTTCAACGGAATCTTACTATCTCCGAAGGCCGAGTGGTTCAGATGGATAGTATAGTGTCAACGGAGCGCAGGGCCAGACAAGGTTTGGAGGCTGTGAATAAGGAGCTCGAAGCAGAAAGAATTGTGCTTCGAGCAGAAATTGAAAGAATGCGGGCGAAGCACGCTACTGTGGGGACCGAGCTTGTCAGACTTCAAGAGGAAGCTAGCCAGCTTTTCAACCAAAAGAATTCCTTGACTACAGAAACTGCTAGACTTTCCGGAATTCTGGAAGAAGTAACTTCGGCGAAGGATGTGCTAATCGAAGATAAGCTGAAGTCCGAGAAGGTAGCTGCGGAAGTTATGAATCAACTGCTAGGTGTTCTGGAGTACTTCGGTACTACTAGGACACTTCCTTCTGATGATAACATTTCTCTTCTGCGCCGGTTGAAAAGGATTCAAGGAGTAGCGAAACAGATGAAGATAGCAGGCATTCGCTATGGAGAACTCTCCGGACAAGTGGCTGTTGTTGGCCTACTTCGTTATTACGAGAATCTAGGCCGATCGATAACTCCGGGCGTAGGAGAGGGCCCAATTACCTTCAATGACGAGCAGCTTCTAACTCCTTCCGAAGGTGTGGCTGCTGCCTGGCGAGCCTTCCAAACTTCATGGAGAGCCAAAGGTCGCTCTGCGATCAAGGCCTGGATCGACGAAGGACAACGCCAGAAGCAAGCTCGGACCCAAGCTTCAAGCAGTTAGCCTCCTCCGAACCCACAGGTTTAGATATGTCTTAGGATTTTTGACTATGTAAAGCTTTGTGCTTATGTACATTTATCAATGAAAATTTGTTTATCATATTTTTAGGCTTTGCCTCATACGGAAGATATCGAAGTGTTAGACATTAACGACGAACTTCGCTCATTATGGGCTACCTTCGATCTTCTAAAAGCTTATAAACGCCCTCGATTTTTAGTTCCTCGAGATAGCTCCGGTGCTATTACTGCCGAAGTAAGCAAGGATATTCTATCTTATATTAAAGAGGAAGAAAAAGAGGTTAACTTGGACACTTCGTCTTCTGAAGACGTTATATGGTCCGAAGACGAAGATGAGGCTCGAAATAAAAAACCTGAAGAACTTGGAAGCTGGGAAAGGAGCCCCGAACGCCTTCGAACTTGGGCCGAGCTTCAACAAGAACAGAAGGACTTTAGAGCTTCGAAGGGAGGCAAAAGAGTTAAACGTAAAGTTGTTAGAACTCCCGGCACTGGAACTAGTCGTTCCAACCCTAGCTCTAGAGATCGAAGAGGTCTTCGATTCCTTCTTGGTATAGATACCAATTTTTCATGATGTAATCTGTAAACATATTCGTTCAAATAATGAATACCGATTTAAAATTGTCTCCCTATTTACTAGCCCCTCTTTGGGGATAAGCAACTTCGAACTGTATTCAAAGATGGTTATGCGCAAAGAAAAACTTCGGAGTACAATTTTTTGGGGTTCGGAGCCCCTCTGTAATTTAAAGATCTTTTAAAATCTTATAAAATGCCTTCGACTAATTGTAGTCTGAAGAATGGCAACTTAGTACCCTTTGTTTTTTGAAAGAATTCACTTGAGATAACTTCTAGGACACCTTAGTGTCTTAGATAATTTGTCACTTTGGACTATGTTAACAGACGTTCGAAGCTCACGGCTCAAACTCTGTTTTGCTTTGGCCACCTTCGGCTCTTTTTTGCGAACTCTGTCAAACCAGTGGTTCGGAGTTCGCAATGGTCTCTTTGGACTCTTTTTACGGATGTCTACCAGCCAATGGCTTGGACTCCGCATATTTTGGCCACCTTCGGCTCTTTTTACGGATGTCTACCAGCCAATGGCTTGGACTCCGCATATTTTGGCCACCTTCGGCTCTTTTTACGGATGTCTACCAGCCAATGGCTTGGACTCCGCATGATGTGGTTTTGGGCTCTTTTACGGATGCCTACAAGCCGGTGGCTTGGACTCCGGATTATGTCAGCCCCCACGTCGGAAACTTCGAACCAATGATTCGAAGTCCGAAAATATGATTCAGCTTTATGACACTTCCCTCTCGGTCAACCCCGCGGTTCCAGTGCGTCCACTCGGAAGCTGGAGGTTTATGAGGGGAAGGCACTATCTGGACCATATGCTTTATTAATTCAGAAGATGATTACAAGTGATTTACAAGGAGCCCTTATGCGAAGTATCGCTTTAGGTGCTCCGCATGCCAAGTATGTGCTAACTCTCCACCTTCTAAATTAGCTAATTTAAAAGAGCCAGGACGTCCTGAACAAACAATTAGGTATGGACCTTCCCATTTATTTCCTAACTTCCCTGGCGCTATAATGCTTCGTAGAACAAGATGACCCGGTCTAAGTTCATTGATCTTAACCTTCGGGTCAAACCAAGCCTTCGTCTGCTAGTGATACTTTGATAAATTTGCCAAAGCTCGAAGTCTTGTTTCTTCTGATAAATCTAGCGAAGCTTGTCTTTCTTCTTCAATCTCCGGTTCGGTGCTGCGAAGTGATCCTCCTCTTAGCTCCATTGGGGTCATAGCTTCATCTCCGAATAGTAATCTGAATGGAGTAAAACCTGTGGACCTTGTTTGCGTAGTCCGAATGGACCACAAAATATTCGGAAGCTCTTCGGTCCACAGTCCTTTTGCTAATCCTACTATCCTTCGATTTAGCCCTGACAAAATATTTCCATTGGCTCTTTCTACAGCTCCATTAGACTGAGGATGCCTCACTGCAGCGAAACATAACTAGATGCCTAGATCTTCGCAAAACTTTCTGAAAGGTTCTGCATCGAACTGTGTTCCATTATCAACTATAAGTTGTCTAGGCACTCCGAACCGGCAAATGATGTTTTTCCAAAAGAATTTCTGTACATTGTTCGAAGTGATAGCTGTTAAGGGATCTGCTTCTACCCACTTAGAAAAATATTCAATAGCTACCACTGCGAACTTTAGATTTCCCTTAGCTACTGGAAAGGGACCAATTAAATCCATACCCCATCTGGCCATAGGCCATACCAGAGCAATAACTTGAAGAGCTGTTGGTGGGCGATGGCTCCGTCGACCCATCCACTGACATCCTTGACAAGTGCGGACCAAGCTCTCCGCATCAGCTGTTATTGTAGGCCAATAAAGCCCCTGGCGAAGTGTTTTTCCTGCCAAAGCTCGAGGGGCTAAATGGCTACCGCAAAGTCCTTCATGGATTTCTCGAAGAATTTCTTGACCTTCGGCTTGAGATATACATCGGAGTAGAGGGGAACATACTCCGGCTTTGTATAAAATACCGTTGATTATTTGATAATTTCTAGCCCTGAGTTTCAATCTTGAAAGCTGTGGCTCTTCAGGCAAATTTGTCCCTCCTTGTAAAAGTTCCATTATTGAATTTTTCCAATCTGCACTTGGAATGCAAAGAATCTCTGCAGAGGGAATTTGTAGCACCGAAGGTGTACTGAGCTCCTCATAGAAAGCTTCTTCTGGTATATCCACAGCTCCGGCTACAGCTTTTGCTAAGATGTCCGCTTGGACATTTTCTGCTCTTGGTATACTCCGAATGGAAATACCCTTGAAGTGTGCTTCGATCTTACGGATTTCTTCTAAGTACTTTGCAAGCTGTGGATGTCAAACTTGAAAACTTTTATCTACGTGCCCTGCTACTATTTGAGAATCTGTCTTTATAACAACTCTTGTAGCCCCTAGAGCACGTGCTTTTCGGAGTCCCAGTAAAATCCCTTCATACTCCGCTATATTATTGGTAGACTTAAAGTTGAGTCTTGCGGAGTACATTGCTCTTTGCCCTGAAGGCGAAATCAACACTGCTCCAACGCCTACTCCGGATGCTTGGAAAGCCCCATCGGAATAAATAGTCCAAACTCTGTCACTTGACTTCTCCGGAACCAAAGTTGCAGGTGGAGTCCATTCTGCTATAAAATCTGCTAAGACTTGCGATTTGATTGCTGTCCTTGCCAGAAAAGATATGCTGAAGGGTGCTAGCTCAACTGCCCACTTCCCAATCCTTCCAGTGGAATCCTTACTTCGGAGCATATCTCCCAAAGGATACGAAGTTGGTACAATTACATTGTGAGCCAAAAAATAATGTCTTAATTTCCTCGAAGCCATTATCAGAGCATAAACGAACTTTTCGAGTTCGGAGTACCTTGTCTTTGCTCCTGATAATGCTTCGAATACAAAATAAACAGGATTTTGCACCAACTTCCCATTGAAATCCATTTCTCTGACAAGGACTGCACTGACAGCAGAACCTGTAGTTGCAAGGTAAAGGAGTAGAGTTTCGTCCGCAGTGGGCACCGTGAGTGTAGCGAGATTACTGAGATACTCTTTAATATCTTCGAAGCTTTTTTGACACTCCGGTGTCCATGCAAAATCTTCGGACCCTTTCAATGCTTTAAATATAGGCAAGCTTCTCTCCGCAGACCTTGATAAAAACCTGCTAAGTGCTGCCAGACGTCCAGTCAGCTTTTGCACTTGCTTTAAATTTTCCGGAGGAGCCATCTTTTGGAGCGCAGTTATTTGAGTAGGGCTAGCTTCAATCCCCCTGCTTGAGACTAAGTACCCTAACAACTTCCCAGCCTTAGCCCCGAAGATACATTTTTCGGGGTTAAGATGGATCCCACATGCCCGAAGGCTATTAAATGTTTCTGCTAGGTCTAGGCTATGTTGGTGCTTTAAAGCACTCTTTATTACAATATCATCCATATAGGCCTCCACATTGCGGCCTAATTGATGACCTAGAGCCTTAGCAACTAACCTCGAAAAAGTAGCCCCGGCATTTCTCAAGCCGAAAGGCATTCTTACATAACAAAAGACTCCCGAGGGAGTTACAAAGCTTGTCGTGATCTCGTCTTCGCGCTTCAACCATATTTGATGATAACCAGAATACGCGTCGAGGAAGCTTAATAACTCCGAACCTGCGGTGGAGTCAACCAATTGATCAATTCGGGGCATGGGGTAGGGGTCACGAGGGCATGCTTTATTCAAGGATGTGAAATCAATGCACATGCGCCACTTCCTGGAAGATTTCTTTTTGACGAAGACTGGGTTGGCTAACCATTCTGTGTGAGCCACTTCTCTGATAATCCCGGCCTTCAACAATTTTTCAACTTCGTCCTTCGCCAGAACAGCTCTTTCTGCAGACATTTTTCGGAGTCCTTGCTGAACAGGTCGGGCCTTCGGGTTTACAAGCAAACTATGTTCAATGATATCCCGATCGACTCCGGTGATATCTTCGTCAGACCAAGCGAAGACATCTAAATTCTCTTCTACCACCTTTTCCAAGGAGGTTGCAACTTCTGGAGGTAAATCTTTACCAAATTGAAATGTATATTCTTTACCATCTTTAACAATAACCTTCGCTGCAATCTCTCCTTCAGGACTTGGTCTTGGGAAGGATTTCTTCGAAGCTTCTGAAAGGGCTGAAAAATTTTCTTGATTATCTTGCACATTGTTTACTTGTCTTGGATCAAGAGGGGGGCCATGACCATATTCCGCTCTTCGGGCGATAGCTTGATCTCCGAATACAGTAAGAACTCCTGCTTGCGTGGGCATCTTCATACACAAATAATTGTGATGCGCCACAACTCTGAACTGGTTTAGCATGCCTCTTCCAAAGATGACGTTGTAAGCATATGGGGCATCTACAACATCGAAGATTACTTCCTCAGTTCGGGCCAACAAACATTCTCCGAAGGTAACTTCCAGGCCTATTTGGCCGAGTGCATCAAGCGGAGGTCCTGCGAAGCCTTGCAAAGGGCGAGCCACTGGAAGGAGGTGCTTCCTGGAGATGCACAATTGATCGAAGGCTTGAACAAAAATAATGTCTGCCGAACTGCCTCCGTCAATCAACACTCTTCGAACTTCAGTGCCCGCAATATCAGCAGTAATAACAAGTGAGTCTGCATGTGGAAATTTAATGCCAGCTGCATTCTCCGCAGAAAAAGATATTGGTACATGAGACCATTCCGGCATAGCAGCTGTAGATGACAAAGTCCCAATGTGGCCCACTTCCCTAACATAATCTCTTCTCTGCCTTTTTGACATGCTTTCGAGTGTACCTCCTCTGGAGATGGGGAGGACTACTCTTTTTCCTCGGTCTTGCCCTTCTTCTTGCTTCGGAGGTGGCATAACATTGGCCACTGGAGGGCGTCTTGCAGCTTCGAAGTTTTCTATCCGTGCCACAGCTTGAACAGGCTCTGGACGTGCTGCAGCTGGAACTTGGTCAGTAGTACCTCGACCCGAAGTTCTTTCTAGGTATTCTCCTCTCAGAGTGAGTATAGCCTTGCAAGTATCAGTTGCGTGGCTTCGGTTTTCACCATGAATGCAGCAGAAAAGGGTCTGGCCTTTGCCAGCCGTTTTGCCTGGCGGCCTCCAGCCGTTGACCTTGTTCCCCGAAGGTTGTGGAGCTCTCTGCGTGAATTTTTGCGGGGGTGCAATGTTCAGGACTTCAGAACGGGGATGCTTTTGCCTCCTTCTCCGATCATGCTGAACTTCGAAGACTGGTTCTTGTGGCTGTGCCGAAGTTTTTACTTCTACTTTTACTTCCTGCAATATGGATGGAGTAGTTGTAGTTCTTCGAAGCCAACCTTCTTCCGACCTTGCATACTCTTCAAAGTATGACATCAACTAAGAAACAAAGGATATGCTTTTCCGATGAAGCTTATCCAAGAGGCCTTGATGAGTGACACCTTCCCGAGTTGCATCAACTACCGAAGATGTAGACAACCCTCGGATCTGCGACTTCGTATGAGCGAAGCGCTTAAAATATTGCCTCAAGGTCTCTCCAGGGAGCTGCTTCACCTGGAAAAGACTTCCCGTCGACATCGGAGGCACGAAGGTGCCTTGAAAATTGCTTACGAATTTCTTCTTCAGCTGCCCCCATGAATTAATTGATCCTGGCTTCAAAGACCAGAACCACCTTAATGCCACTCCTTGAAGAGCTAAGGGGAAGCACTTTGCCATGGTATCTCAAACTCCTCCACTAGCTTCAATTGCTAGGGCATAAGAACGGACAAACTCTCCAGGATCTTCATCTCCAGCATACTTACAGAGCTTCGAAGTCTTAAACTTCGGGTCGAAGCGAACTTTTTGCAGCTCAGGGTGCAGCGGAGATTCAGTATCAAAGGAGGCGTTCTCCGGGGCTTCGGGATATATGGGTTCGTCGTCTTCAGGCACTTCTGGAATAGTCGGGATGGCTTGAGAGCGAAGCCTGTTCGCAGCTTCTTGCCGCCATCTCGCTACTTCGGCTTGGAGGCTGGCCATTTGAGCGGCCATATCCCCAAGATTGTCTTCATCTCCTCCGGAAGGATCTTCCGGGTCTTGAGAACTGAGAGGATCAGTTCGAAGTGGGATTGAAGGTGGAAGAGGGACTCCGGATGGTCGAAGTATAGATGGAGTTGGTGGAAGAACTCCGTATGCTCGAGGAATGGAAACTCCTTCCGGAGTTTGAGGTGGAGGAAACGTCGAAGGTCCTCCAACCTCAACTGTGTCGGATGGTGCCTCTCCGGAGATCCGAGAGGACCTCCGAACAGGGTTACGAGTTGTGCTCCGCTTAGGAGGCATGATGTAAGAACTTGGTAGAGAACGAAGTTTCTTGGACTAGGTTCCCCACGGACGGCGCCAACTGTTGGCGTAAAAGATTACGCTAACAGGTTTCTGTAGATTAGAAACTAACAAATGAAGTGTTTGCGAAGTGAACTGTTCTAAGCCTCTGAAAGGATAACAACTTAGAATAGTTCGAATGTGTGTATTGAATAGCTTGTATTCGGTCCCTATTACAGGGTGAAACGGGGGGTATTTATAGGCCCAAACATTAAGGAAAAGACCTATTTACCCCTCTATTACAACCGACATAGTGGAAACTATTCGGTACCCTTAATAGGGCTAAAATGGTAAAAGACTAATCTAATGAGAAAGAAGATAAGTCTTCCATCTTAGCTGGCAAAAAAGATCTCAAAGAGCCTTAGTTCGAAGATATACTCCGAACCAAGGTCTATCTTCAAGCTTCGAGCTTGACTCAGGACATCTCCGAAGATGCATGTTTGGAAACCTTCGAATCTATTATCTGCCTTTGTCTTGTTACTGCAATAACCCTGAGGATGAAATATTTTCCCCCAACAAGAAGCTAGCTACTGTACAGAAGTGCTTTACAACTTTACAGACATGTCAGACAACATCACATCTTAACCAGCTAAACGACATACTAGGGGCGCAGGGGGCCCTGGTATGGCTTCTACACTGTAGCGAAGTACAGATATTTCTTGGTTTCAGAGTTGGGGCCGGAGCTCTTCAGGCAGAGGCTGCAATGGAGGCTTCGAAGCACACTCCAAAGGGGGCTTCGGAGCATACTCCGAACTGAACTTCGAACTGGGGCTTAGAGCTGGGGCTCTGAACGGGAGTCTTGGAGACTTATCTTGGAGTTGGCTGGAAAAGGTCCGGAGACTGGCTCGAAGGGCTCCGAAGGGAGCCTGAAGGTTAACTTCGAACAGAGCTTGAAGGTTAACTCTGAACAAGGCCCGGATGTTAACTTCGAAGTTTGCCTGAGACTTAGCTTCTGACAATCTTTAAGGGATCTTGAGGGCTTTGCTCTAGAGGGCTTTGCCGTGGAGGGCTCCAAAGGGGTTTGGGGGCTTCGCTCCAGCGGGCTCCGAAGTGTATTCTGGGACTTGGAAACAACTTCTTCGGAGAGGAACAGGCTTCGACGGTGTTGGTCTCCAGGCCGAAGGCTGTCGGAGGCTGACGTCGTTTCGCCCCTGTTCAAGGGAAAACTATTCCCCCAACAGGTGTGTTGCAGGTTTCATCATTCGGAGCCACTTCGCCGGAGGTGTCTGAAGCCAAGTGATTGGTTTCGTAGGCTGCCAGAACACCCCTCGGCGAGGATACTGCTTCGACTACCCATGCCAGACCGTCACGCTATTGTCGGTTTGACCGAGTCCCACACACCAATACGCTTCGCAATAGGCTTCGGCACGACAGGCTTCGCCACGCTCGTACCTCGCGTCAGACGAAGTCACACCCACGCGTTGCATCTAAGTTATTTTATCATGTTAGAGACTTCGTGTCGAACCTCGCTGTTCGAAGGCAATTGTCGCATCTAGTTCTGTTCGGAGCTAGTCTTCGGCCAGATCTGTCCGAACACCGAAGGCACCCTTCAGCGGGATCCTTCGCATCAGACGCCAAAGGTACCCTTTGGCGATACCCTTCGCATTGTACACTTCGGATCAGTTAGGCTCCGCTCGGCTGGCTGATTTGTTCTGTTTAATATATTTCTTTCGGCTAATTGGATTATTTCTGTGTGATCTGATTACCTAGCGACTCCACCCTCCTTACCATGGTTGAGGGTAGTCGGAATGCGACGTCGGTGTTGTGTTACGCCTAGGCTTGTCCCTAAGTATCCACACACTTTTAGATCGTTGAACTGACCCAAGTGCGGGGGCACGTTTTCCTGTCAACACACTATTTGGTCACTCCACTGGGAGGGCTACACCAACATGACAAGTACATCTACATCGGTCGCCGGTACATCTACAATGACTACTACGTCTACACCGCCAATGGATCCCATGGGAGGCATGGATATCGACAACCGCAACATCATGATGCCTACCCTTGGAGATATCCCCGCGGAACACCGAGAAGAGATCGAGGTGAAGATGAAGGCACTCCAAGACCTCATTCTTGGGAGCTACATCAAGACATGTGCAGGCTTCATCAAGCGTGACATCAATGTCCCCGAACTCGCTTGGATCTGGGTAACACCGGTATCGCCTCATTTATCTTCTTTACAGATTGAGCAAAAGATAGACGCATCAGTAGACCAAGCCGTTAGCGCTTCACTAGTAAACCGTTTAGATTTGGTAGTTAGCTCTTAAGTAGAGGTGACGCTTAGAAGGTTTGGCTTTACTGAGGCCGTACCTCCAGCTCCTATTGCTAGTATACCTCCGATGAATCACATTTACAGTAGAACTAACGGTAGTACTGGCAAAACCCTCATGCCTCTGGCCTCGGTATCCATGGACAAGACCAATCATTATACTTACGGCCAGGCCAGCACTGCTCACTATGCGCTGCCCCCACCTACACCTACGCTAGCTTTACTCACACTACCCACGCCGCATGCACAAGCGCATAGGCCCGAACACGTCGTATAGTTAGCGCATGAGGAGAAAACCCATGGCCCACACACCGACATCCCACGCGTGTCGTGCCCCCACATGAGAGACACGCACAGGCAGTAGGTCAGGATGACATTGAGGAGCGAATCTGCGCACTGGCTTCGTACCTAGGGGTCGAGCTAGGGTTTATCGAAAGCCGTACCCTGATCATTTTGATACAATACCTTACCCTCATGGATATAGAGTCCCTGAATTCACCAACTTCAACAGTGAGGGTAACAAAACCACACTAGAGCATGTTAGTCAATTTTTGGCACAGTGTGGAGAAGCTAGTGGGTCGGACGCCTTAAAACTTAGACTATTTTCTCTCTCGCTATCCGACACCGCTTTCACTTGGTTTTCGGCGCTCCCTCCAAACACTGTCCAAATATGGGTCGAATTAGAGCAGAAATTCCATGACTACTTTACACGGGTGAAACAGAACTTAGGCTTTCACATTTGACATCGGTTAGAAAAGAAATCTAGCTAGAGCGTCTCTAAGTATATCAAGCATTTTTGAGATACCAGAAATTGATGTTTTAGTCTTAATATTTTAGAAAGGGATTTGGTCGATCTGGCTTTTAGCGGGTTGTGTTATGAGATTAAGGAGAGACTAGACAACCATCACTTTTTAGAGGTTAGCCAAGTCTTGCAATAGGCTCCGGTCCAGGAAGGCCGAGTTAAAGTTAAGAAGTTTATTAAGACGTTTAACAAGCCTAGGGCTAAAGTCGGAGGAGGAGGAAGACTCGGCCAAAATGTACGCGGCCGAATGAGTTTGGAACGCTAAGACTAAGTTTGTTACTTGCTCCGAGTTACGACCATCTCCCACTAAGAATCGTCCTAGCAAGGTAAAGTACTCATTTTATATAACTACGTGTGATAAAATATTTGATTTCCTCTTGAAGAACCAGCTTCTCAGGTTGCCTAAAGGCCAAGTCATTCCATCTGCCGATGACCTAAAGAAACACCCATACTGTAAGTGGCATGATTCGCATTCGCATTATACTAACGACTGCAATGTTTTCTATCGACAGGTTCAATCGGCCATAGAAGAAGGACGGTTGAAGATAGACCACAGTCCAAAGATGAAGCTGGAGAAAGACCCGTTTCCCGTTAACACCGTCAATCTCGATGAAAAGAGAGTGCTGATTCGTCCAGAACATGCCAGGTCAACTAAGGGGAAAGCGGTCATCATTGGAGAACCACGCACACGCACACTCGTACCTAAGAACCCTGAAGTAGGAGTGTGGAAGCGTAATGTTGGCACATCTCCTTCGGCTAGGGCTCACAAGAAGCTGAAGGTAACATATCAAATGTTGTTAAACAAGCATCAAAGAAAAGCTAAGGAAATAGGCCCCCACGCCAAAAGGCTAAGTCATCCAAAGGGACCCAAGCGGTCTGAGGGTGGCTTTGGACCACAATGGCCGAACCCTCCGCATGGTGGCTTTGGGCCATAGTGGCCTAACACCCCCTACGGTGGCTTCGGACCCTAGTGGTCAAACCCTCCGTATAGTGGCCTTGGACCCTAGTGGTTGAGCCCCGTGCAGAACAAGTTTGGCACCCAATGGCCAGACCCAGCACCGCTCTAGATGAGCCCTCCGGTAGGAGGCTTCAGCCCACACTGGCCAAACATACCTCCTGCCTGTCAGGACCCTTCGCTCCTATGGTCCGAGACACCGTCAAACTGGCCAAACCCCCTTTCGGGTAACGGGTTTGGCTCATAGCGGGCGAAGCCACTGGAGCCCCTGATGCCTCCACCATAAAACTGGGCAGGGACCCCGTGGGATCCAACGTATCACAATCGGAGTACCCTCTGCAACATAACACTATTCTTTGTTTTCCTTCGGAGTATTATGACTGGCAGGGACAAACAGACACAGCGGAGGGGGGCATCATCCACAGACTGTCCGTGGTACCTTCGAATCAACTCGTGCAGGACAGAGCCAAGGGAGATGAATGCGAAGAAGCAAAGGATAGGGAATCTGAATCTATCACAGTCAGAATAGGGTCTTAGGAAGTCCCAATCCTGAAGGCCCCTTCGTCGAATCCTGACAAAGGTAAGTCCCCTACTCGGGTCGAAGCCTACACTGGAGCCTGGTCCGATCGACCAAACGAGGCCGGTCCAATTAGCGGGGTCCGCAGCGAGGGCCCCTCCGATTATGAAACATGCGAGGCCAAGCTAGGCAGTACCCCTTCGGCCAATAATAACAGGAACAAGGGAGTGGCACCTGGTACCAAGCCACAGCCATCTTGGGAACCTCCAGGTATGTCCAAATCACAGAAGAGGCATCTGCAATGCCTACGAGCATAGGAGATATGTGAGAAGAAAGCCGAGGATGAGCGAGATGCTATCCTTGAAGAAATCTGCCCTCGGCCAACGATGAGACATGTATGGAGGATTAAGCCGATTGAGATAACCAACCCGGCTCCTAGTCCGAGCGACGACGACGACGACATGCTCGACAACAACTACTCGCCCATCTCTGAGGGACCCGCACCCCACGTGATGGACATCAACGTCGTCATGTTTCCCGCCGAGTTCGCCCTACCACAAGACAAGGTTGAGGTTTCTCAGTTGAACCTCATCCCACGTAATGCTATTTTTGAGAAACCCGAGGATACGACTCGCCATCTAAAGCCTCTCTACATTAGAGGTCACAATTACGAGAAGCCGATCTCCAGGATGCTTGTTGATGGTGGATCCACTGTTAACCTAATGCCTTACTCGCTATTGAAGAAACTTGGCAGGGATGAGGAGGACCTATGAGGAGCCATGCTGAATAGCGTGGGCCTCATGGCTCCAGATGTGATGAGTCATTGTCAACGATAGTCAAAGAGGACTGAAGAAGAGAGGAGATCTGCTGTTTCAAGGGCCGAGTGTGACTTTGGTACACGGGCAGCGAGCGACTGTTGGGCTGAGAGAGCTGCGAAGTCGGGCTGTTGACCAGGGTTGACTCAGGTACACAGGCGGTGGTTGATTGCCGGGCTGAGAGAGCTGCGGAATCGGGCCGGCCCAATCCGGGTACCTGGTGCAAAGTCGGTGGAGGCTTTGTCAGTTTCGGCGCAAAACTGACAACCGTTGATTCTGTATCGGACTGTCCAGAAGAGAAGCCATAGTCGCTACAAAAGCTTAGCTTCCGGATAAGTCATCTGTATCTCTAGGCCCACAGTCAGTCAGTCGTGTCTGTAAAAATTCCTAAGGGCAGTTGAGTCTTTTCCTTTATTTTAGCATCTGTAAAAACCCTAAGGGGCTGGTGGAATATTCTAGGCCATTGGGCAGCCTATAAATAGGGCCCCAATCCCTACGGTTGGACTACCCCTTTTTGCTGAAATCATTTCCTACTCTATTGGGTCATTTTTGTCTCCTGTTCTCTGTCTTGTCCGTCCCCGGGCTTCAGTTCGTAGCAGATCTGTGTTGCATTTATTTCATTTTTTCTCCTGATGCAGTGAAGCTTCTATTCTCTGATCGTGCGCAGCATGTTTGCAGCAATTTTATATGGCTTCATTTCACGTGCATAGCGATTTTTCTTGAGCATTTGTGCCTCGGTTTCTACTGTTCTTCACAGAAGTAGTACTAGTTCATACTGGTTGCAAGTAGTACTACTACACTGTAGCAACAGTACACTAGTACTCTAGCCTTGCCTTTACTGTGTTGCTTTTTGATCGAAGTAGACAGGGCTGAAAACCTTTTCTGGTTGTTTCTGTCGAAGCCCCTTCTCTTTGTTCGAAGTCCCTCAGCTCCGTGAGGCAGGCTTCGATCTGATATCTTCGAAGGCTTCGACAGAACTTTAACTTCGCTATTATCCAGTGAATCTAGCTTCAAAGTACGTTTTGGACTTAGTCTGTTGACTTGGCATACTTCGTAGGTGTACTTCGTTTCTAGCATACTTCAGCTATTTTGCGAAGCATACTTTGATAGGCTTCGAAGGTAGCTTCGAAGTATATCCTTCTAATAGACTTCGCTCAACGTATTGTTTTGCTAGTCTTTTCAAAAGATGTCAGTTTGTGTGTTCGAAGCTTGTCATTCGAAGTGTGTATGATCTTCGACTTCTTGTGTCAACACTTGCAGACTTCGTTTTGAAGCTGGCCTATGGTTCGAAGGTCATACCTCGATAGTGCTAGCTTCGAAGGTAGTCGTGTAGGCTTTGAGTTGATCTTGCTGCCGCGTGTCAGGCTTCGCCTCTCTTTCGGAGGTTGATTTTCTGTGAGCTTGTTCAAATCTTTCTGATCAAAGTCTAGGCTTCGAAGTACTCTGTGTCGAAGCAAGCTTCGATACTCTCATACTTCGCTTCGAAGCATACTTCGCTCTTTTCCACACACTAACTAGGCTAGACCAAACAAACCTTCGACACGACAATGATACCATTCGCTCGGCTTTGACAAGCAACTCCGAAGCAGGCTTCGACCACCGAAGCAGGCTTAGACCAGCGAAGCAGGCTTCGCCAAGTTTCAAACAGGAGACAAATTTGAACGGTAACTTCTCATCTCACTTTATATACACTTAGATCATTCTTTGAGAAGTTTGACCTGCCATGTCTTGAATATTTTGTTTATCTGCCTGTTAGCATTGCTTTAGTGTTTCTCTGATTTTAACATCAGTTGCTTCTAGGCTAGATACCTTTAGACTTAGGCAATCTGTTCATACTTTGCTTCTTAGTCTTTTGAGGTGCGTTGGGTGTTGGGAGCAGGCCATTGTGATTCGAATGAATTTTTTAGGCGCCCATTCACCCCCCCTCTGGTCGCTACTTTCGGTCCTACAAGTGGTATCAGAGCTTGGTTAGGGTTTTTCCATACCTTAACCGGTTCTAAACCCCAGTAGTGATCATGACTTCTCCTGGCAAGGTCCCGTCCTTGGAAGCCTATGGCTATAACTATTGGAAGACTCGCATGTGAGCCTATCTCATGAGCCAGGGCTCGGACATCTGGGACATTTGCGTTCACGACACGTTTGTTATATTGCCAGTGGCTGAGCATGGTACTCCTGGTATCATTGCCCAGCATCTGAGCAATAGTAAAGCTGTGAACATTCTGTTTTCTGGTCTAGGTCCCTCTGAGTTTGAGCGTGTGAGCCATCTCTCCACTGCGAGAGAGATCTGGGCTACCCTCAAGGCACACCATGAGGGAACAACCCTGGTCAAGGCTCGGCTCTATCAGACCTAGCGGTGTGAGTACGAGAACTTCACACAAAAGCCGGGTGAATCTGTTGAAGCGTTGTTTGGTCGTTTTCAATCGATCATAAACAAGCTTCGGGACAACAAGGCTGAGGGTGCTCAGTTAGTCTCAGATCACGAGCAGGCGCTCAAGGTTCTCCATACCTTGGACCCAAAGATCTGGGAGATCAAGGTATCTTCTATCGTTGAGAGTACTTCTTACGATACCTTGATCATTTCTGAGTTGTTTAGCAAGTTTTAGGCCACTGAGGTTGATATCCAGCTGAGAACAAATCTCACTGGTTCAGGATCAAGTCCCTGGCCCTTGCTACACCTTCTGTTGATCCTTCTTCTTTGAGCGGTGCTGGGTTCTCCTTGATGTCTATCACTGAGGACCAGCTTGAGTCTTTGGGAGATGATGATTTGTGTCTTTTTAATAACCGGGTGCGTCGTGTATATGACAAGAGAATGTTCAAAAGACACGGCACAAAATCCGGGTGCTTTGAGTGTGGTGATCCAGGACATTTCATCGCCGACTGCCCCAAGCGCAATGGCCACAAGAAGGGCACCGGTGGTGTCTTCCACGACTCCGGCAAGCACGAGAGCTCCTCCTTCAGCAAGGGCAAGCCGAAGACCAGATTCTTCAAGAAGGCCCTGAAGGACTACCGGCGAGAGAACAAGAAGCGCGACAAGGCCTTCTTCGCCAAGATGGAGAAGAGCTACTCCAAGCAGTCCACGTCTTCTTCCTCTCCATCAAGCTCAAGCGATGAGGAGATCATCATCAAGAAGGGGAAGGACAAGGACGATCCGGCGGGCCTCTACTTCATGGCTAGCAGGGACAGACCGAAGAGCCACTCACACCAGCGCCGAAGATCCCGCAAGAGCTTCTGCTCAATGGCTCTTGGGGATAAGGAAGAAAAGAGCTCCTCCGATGACTCTGACGATGACAACGAAAAGGTATCATCTTATGAGCGTGAAATTGTTGATTTACTTGAGAGCAATCATCAGGAGTTAAAGTATCGGGAAAAACTGCTTAGGGGGGCTAAGAAAAGGATAGACGAGTTAGAGAGTGAGCTTGCCGTGGCCAACGACAGAATTGAGAGTCTATCTTCTTCCCCTTGCTTGGGAGATAGCAGTGAGTGCCCGAAGTGTGAGGTGCTTCTGTGTGACCTGTCGACTCTGAAGTCTAGGTACACAGAAAGGGTTGATGAGAGGGACGCTTTGGCCACTGAGCTTGAAAGCGCTCACCTGGAGCTAAAAAATGCTCAAGCCACTGTCGTCGCACCCTGTGTTGATTGCCCATCTCATCTAGCTGTCTTAGCTGAGCTGAAATCCAAGGGCGATGAGCATTTGGGTGATTTGGAGAGATTGAGAGCTGAGCTTGCGCAGACTAGGCTAGAGCTTGAGACATTGTCAGTTCCACCCACTGTTTGTGAGAACTGCCTGTCTCTTAGACTTGAGTTGATCAAGCTGAAAGCCAAGAAGTCTGTTCAGGTTGATAGCGAGTGTGAGACCTGCTTATCTCAGGTGGAGGTTCTAGCTTCCTTAAGAGAGGAGCTAGCTGATTCTCAGAATGAGAACTTTTACCTCTGGTCTATCCTGAGTTGGATCAGTGCCAGAGAGCCACAGCTCGGCATGATGATCCAGCAGTTCAAGAGGCAGGATGGGTTTGGAGTAGGTTACACCTACACCAAGGCTGACTTTGAGAGCACCATTAGCCAGGCAGTGGAGTGGAGTAAAATGACTCCTGAGCAGAGATACCCTAAGACCCACTCCACTGAGTCCTCCCAGGCTTGTCAGCCCAAGGATGGAGTGATCCATGAACCACCCAAAGCTCCACCCAAGAAACCAATCTGGGTTCCCAAGCCCAAACACCTCCACACTCCTCTAGACTCTTTTCCTGGACCCTCTCAGCCCAAGAAGACAACACCAATCACCACTAAGCCCAAGAACCCCAAGCCTCAACCACATCCCAAGAAGCCCACCTACCATTGTGAGTACTGTTAGAGAGACGGGCATCTTGCGGAGTTTTGCTTCAGGAGGAAGCGGGTTGAGAGAGCAGAGAGAGCTCATGGTGGTCAGGAGCAGTTCTACCAGCAGGGTGGTAGACTGCGTGTTCCTCAACGCGGGGAGAGGCTGGAGGCCAGGCCGCATCGTGTAGGTGGTGGTAGAGGAGACGACTTTCTTGCCCGTGCTCCAGTTGGTGGTGGTCGCTCCGGTAGAGCTCCAAGCCGTTTTGGCTACGGTCCTGGACCTCGTGGCCGAGGTTTTAGGCAGAACCGAGGACTGCGCTTTGAGCCGCGTATTGGTCCAAACTCTCATGATGATTTCTACTTTCCGTCTTTTGAGCAGATGACTCGACACTGGTTTAGTTCTTTTGCTAAACCTGGTGCCGGACCATTTGCTCCCACTTACAGCCACTGATTGTGCAGGATCGGGGACTGGTGGATGTTTGGATCATGGACTCAGGATGCTCTCGCCACATGACGGGACATCGCAGATGGTTCTCCAGTCTCACTCCCCCGAGCTCCAAAGAGTACATTACTTTCGGGAACAGTGGTCAAGGGAAAGTAAGTGGCATTGGCTCAATTCGCATTTCAGACCATTTTTCTTTAAAGAACGTTGCTTTGGTTAGAAACTTGAACTTCAATTTGATTTCTGTTTCGCAACTTCTTGAGGATGGTTTGGAGGTGCGTTTTAAGAAGGGCAACTCTTCTGTGGTGGATTCTAGAGGGTCTTTGATTTGCCAGATTTTACCATTCGGTAAAGTTTTTCGAAT
The DNA here is from genome assembly GCA_019279435.1 of Zizania palustris. Classification (NCBI taxonomy): domain Eukaryota; kingdom Viridiplantae; phylum Streptophyta; class Magnoliopsida; order Poales; family Poaceae; genus Zizania; species Zizania palustris. The sequence goes on along the minus strand of JAAALK010000079.1, from coordinate 32,298,855 downwards.
TGACTTCTCTAGTTCTCTTGGCCCTTCTCGCTGTTTGATTGCTGGATCCTCCTCTGAGCTCTGGAAGTGGCATAGGAGGTTAGGTCATTTGAGATTTGATCTGCTAGTCAGGTTGAGCTCTATGGACCTCATCCGAGGATTGCCCAAGCTTAAGATGGAGAAGGATTTAGTTTGTCATCCCTGTCATCATGGGAAAATGGTTGCCGCTTCTCACTCACCTGTGACTCAGGTGATGACTTCGTATCCAGGCGAGCTCTTACATTTGGACACTGTTGGTCCAGCTCGGGTACGTTCAGTCGGTGGGAAGTGGTACGCGCTTGTCATTGTTGACGACTTTTCTCGATTCTCGTGGGTTTTCTTTTTGGAGTCTAAGGATGAAATGTTTCAGTTTGTTCATGACCTGATTCTGAAGCTGAAGAATGAGAACAATGGTCGGATGCGAGCAATTCGCTCCGACAACGGCTCTGAGTTCAAGAACTCTCAGTTCGTCAGCTTCTGTAGTGATCAGGGTCTGGACCATCAGTTTTCTTCTCCTTACACTCCCCCACAGAACGGCGTTGTGGAACGAAAGAACCGCATGCTAGTCGAGATGGCCAGGACGATGCTCGATGAGCACATGACTCCTAGGCATTTTTGGGCTGAAGCCATGAACACGGCTTGCTATCTGGCCAACCGCATTTTTCTTCGAGCTTACTTAGGTAAGACTTCGTATGAGTTGCGGTTTGGCAGATAGCCCAAGGTGAGCCACTTGCGATCGTTTGGCTGCAAGTGCTTTGTGCTCAAGAAGGGTGGGCATTTGGACAAATTTGAGTCTCGTTGCTGGGATGGAGTTTTTCTTGGCTATGCATTGCATTCTCGAGGCTTCCGTGTTTGGAACCTCGACTCCCAGCAGCTTGTCGAGACTTGCGAAGTTTCTTTTGACGAGTCCTTGCCTTCTTTGACTCCTTCTTTTGAGCCTTCTGATGGTGAGCTCGGAGAGTCCATCTTCGAGGAAGATGAGGATACTCCAGCCGCTAATGAGGGTGGGCCTTCTGCACCCCCTGCAGAGCCCACACCTTCTGTGACTTCGACTGAGGACGAGGGCGGACCTCTGATCACTTCTTCCACTTCGATCGAGCCCCCTCAGTCGAGTCCAGAGGTGCCTGCTACTGACTCCGGTGAGGTGACTTCAGATCACCAGGGAACCCGAGCAGTTCAGCGTGATCACCCCTCAGAGATCATCATCGGTGATTTGACTGAGAGAACTTTGCATTCATCTACCTCTCTTGCTGTGTTTGCTGAATCTGCTTTTGTTGCATATTTTGAGCCTAGAGTCGTTTCTCATGCTCTTTCTGATTCTAATTGGATTAATGCTCTACAAGAAGAGCTTGAGAATTTTGTCCGTAATCGGGTTTGGACAATAGTTGAGCCGCCACCAGGATGCAACCCCATAGGCACCAAGTGGGTGTTCAAGAACAAACAAGGTGAAGATGGGGTTGTGGTGCGCAACAAAGCTCGACTAGTTGCCCAGGGTTTTTGCCAAAAAGAGGGTATTGATTTTGAAGAAACTTTCGCCCTTGATGCCCGTCTTGAGTCCATTCGCATGCTCTTAGCTTTTGCCGCTTCGAAGGGTTTTAAGCTTTTTCAAATGGATGTCAAGAGTGCTTTTCTGAACAGGTACATAGAGGAGGAGGTTTATGTTAGGCAGCCCCCCAGTTTTGAGAACCCTAAGTTTCCTCAACATGTTTTTAAGCTGCAAAAAGCTTTATACGGGTTGAAGCAAGCCCCCAAGGCTTGGTATGACCGGTTGAAGCAGTTTTTGTTGGGGAAGGGCTTTGTGATGGGTTCTGTGGATAAGACTCTCTTCTTGCTCAGAGTTGCTTCAGATTTTTTAGTTGCTCAGATTTACGTGGACGATATTATCTTTGGCGGTACTACTAATGATCTTATGTCCAAGTTTTCTGAGCAGATGCACAGTGAGTTTGAGATGAGCCTCATGGGTGAGCTCAAGTACTTCCTAGGGCTCCAGATCAAGCAGACCAAGGACGACACCTTCATCCACCAAGGTAAGTATACTCGTGACATGTTGAAAAAATTTGACTTTGGTGGTGAGTTGAAGCCGCAGATGACCCCGATGGGTACATCTGGTGGTCTGGACAAGGATGAGAGCGGAGTCAAGGTCAATGAAAGGGAGTTTCGAGGGATGATCGGTTCACTGCTATACTTGACGGCGACCAGACCGGACATTCAGTTCGCCGTGGGACTTTGCGCGCATTTTCAGTCTTCACCACGCGCGTCTCATCGGCAGACTGTCAAGCGCATCTTCAGGTATCTCACTTATGCGCCCGATCTCGGTCTTTAATATACAGCATCATCATCTCTTGATTTATCTGGCTTTTCGGACACCGACTTTGGTGGGTGCCGATTGGATCGCAAGTCGACTTCCGGTACTTGTCAGTTTCTCGGTTCTTCTCTTGTCTCTTGGTCTTCTCGAAAGCAATCTGGAGTTGCTCTTTCGACCACTGAGGCTGAGTATGTAGCTGCTGCTAGCTACTGCTCACAGTTAGTTTGGATGATTTCCACATTGCGAGATTTTGGGTTATTCTTTCCTACCAGGGTTCCATTGTTTTGCGACAGCACTAGTGCTATTAGTGTAGGGAAAAACCCTTGTCTCCATTCAAAAACCAAACATATTGATGTGCGCTTTCATTTCCTGCGGGATCAATATGAGAAAGGTGTCATTGACCTTTTTCATGTTGATACCCATCATCAGTTGGCTGACATTTTCACCAAACCCTAGATCAATCTACCTTTGAGCGTTTACGAGGGGATTTGGGTGTTGTGTATCCTTTCTAGGATATTTTGCGTCAATTTTCCTTCTTCTTTACTCTTTTCTTAAGTCTTTTTGTGTGTGTTCATAACTTGCATATTCACATATCACACTTTAGAGCTGCTTCTGTTATATGATTGAACTGCTTTACTTAGTCTAGCTGGTACATGCTTCTGAATACTTGTCAAATGATCATGCTTTGGTTCAGTTCACTTGATATGTCTGATATCTGTCATATGCATGGCTTTTATGCTTTAAATTTTTTTTAAAAAATATCACCATTGCTTTTGGTAACTAGCATGTGAGGGCTGAATGTTTTTGCTACCTGTTACATACCTTGTAGCTAGTTCTTGACTTAGATGCAAACATGCAACTTGGACATCTTTCTGCTTTAAAACATGGAATTGTTCTGTAAAAATGATGAAAAATCAATAAAAATGAAAATTCCATGCCTTTTATGCATAACTTGAAAAGATCCAGGTGGGTTCGCTTTGTCGCATTCCATTGTTCTGGACTGCGTACCATAGCACTTTGGTATGAACTAGGACATTGTAGTGTATGCCAAGACCAATGTCTTAAGCTTCTGATGGTCCACTTTTGGCCTAGGCTTGACTTGGTCGGTCAGCATAAGGCTTGACACGCAAATAACACCTGGCAAAAATGAAAAAGGACAAAGAAAAAGCCTAAAAATTGAATTGATAACAAGTTTGCTGAAGCACTTTGTTTTGGATACTGCTTATCTTGGTAGATATCAGTTAGCTTCTACATCTCATGCTTTCCCTTGCCTGTTAACTGGAAATTATGGTGATGTTTTTGTTTTGCAAAAACTGAAAAATGCGTGCTAATGACTTTCTTTAGATATCATCTGCTGCACTGATCATGACATGTATCTTAGACAGTATGTCTTTTGCTATACTTGTTAGATGTTGTAATTGCAGTCAATCATATCTAAGAAGCATGCTTTATTCACTCCACCTGCACCCCAGTTGCATTCATCGCATATTTTTAGGGGGAGTTGCATTTCAGGGGGAGTCTGTGTCTTTTTCGAGTGTTTGATGAGTTCACTTGTCAACAAGGGGGAGAAATTTTGGGATAAGAGTTTAAGGGGGAGTTTCTGTCTCGCTTACTCTTTTGATATCCTTGTTGATGTTTCTGATATCACACTCATTTTGAGGTTTTACATTTTGGTTAACCATAATGACCGCTTCTTGCTTTTGTTCAGCTTTTTGGTCATTAGGGTTAAACTTTTGCTTTCTTCTCTTCTTTGTTTTCTTGTGCTTTGTTTTCGTGTTTCCACAGTTGTTCGTAGGTACTAAAAAGCTGAAGAAATGAAGTGTTGACAATGCACTCATCAAGGGGGAGATTGAGGAGCCATGTTGAATAGCGTGGGCCTCATGGCTCCAGATGTGATGAGTCATTGGCAACGATAGTAAAAGAGGACTGAAGTAGAGAGGAGATCTGCTGTTTCAAGGGCCGCGTGTGACTCAGGTACACGGGCAGCGAGCGACTGTCGGGCTGAGAGAGCTGCGAAGTTAGGCTGGCCCAATCCGGGTACATGGGCCAGAAGCAGTAGAAGACCCACTGGGCTGTTGACCAGGGTTGACTTAGGTACACAGGCGGTGAGTGATTGCCGGGCTGAGAGAGCTGCGGAATCGGGCCGGCCCAATCCGGGTACCTGGTGCAAAGTCGGTGGAGGCTTTGTCAGTTTCGGTGCAAAACTGACAACCGTTGATTCTGTATCGGACTGTCCAGAAGAGAAGCCGTAGTCGCTACGAAAGCTTAGCTTCCGGATAAGTCATCTGTATCTCTAGGCCCACAGTCAGTCAGTCGTGTCTGTAAAAATTCCTAAGGGTAGTTGAGTCTTTTCCTTTATTTTAGCGTCTGTAAAAACCCTAAGGGGCTGGTGGAATATTCTAGGCCATTGGGCAGCCTATAAATAGGGCCCCAATCCCTAGGGTTGGACTACCCCTTTTTAATGAAATCATTTCCTACTCTATTGGGTCATTTTTGTCTCCTGTTCTCTCTCTTGTGCGACGCCAGGCTTCAGTTCGTAGCAGATCTGTGTTGCATTTATTTCAGTTTTTCTCCTGATGCAGTGAAGCTTCTATTCTCTGATCGTGCGCAGCATGTTTGCAGCAATTTTATATGGCTTCGTTTCACGTGCATAGCGATTTTTCTTGAGCATTTGTGCCTCGGTTTCTACTGTTCTTCACAGAAGTAGTACTAGTTCATAGTGGTTGCAAGTAGTACTGCTACACTGTAGCAACAGTACACTAGTACTCTAGCCTTGCTTTTACTGTGTTGCTTTTTGATTGAAGTAGACAGGGCTGAAAACCTTTTCTGGCTGTTTCTGTCGAAGCCCCTTCTCTTTGTTCGAAGTCCCTCAGCTCCGTGAGGCAAGCTTTGATCTGATATCTTCGAAGGCTTCGACAGAACTTTAACTTCGCTATTATCCGGTGAATCTAGCTTCGAAGTACGTTTTGTACTTAGTCTGTTGACTTGGCATACTTCGTAGGTGTACTTCGTTTCTAGCATACTTTAGCTATTTTGCGAAGCATACTTTGACAGGCTTCGAAGGTAGCTTCGAAGTATATCCTTCTGATAGACTTCGCTCGACGTATTGTTTTGCTATTGTATTTTCAAAAGATGTCAGTTTGTGTATTTGAAGCTTGTCATTCGAAGTGTGTATGATCTTCGACTTCTTGTGTCAACACTTGTAGACTTCGTTTCGAAGCTGGCCTGTGGTTCGAAGGTCATACCTCGATAGTGCTAGCTTCGAAGGTAGTCGTGTAGGCTTCGAGTTGATCTTGCTGCCGCGTGTCAGGCTTCGCCTCTCTTTCAGAGGTTGATTTTCTGTGAGCTTGTTCAAATCTTTCTGATCGAAGTCTAGGCTTCTGAGTACTCTGAGTCGAAGCAAGCTTCGATACTCTCATACTTCGCTTCGAAGCATACTTCGCTCTTTTCCACACATGAACTAGGCTAGACCAAACAAACTTTCGGCACGACAACGATAACCTTCGCTCGGCTTCGACAAGCAACTCCGAAGCAGGCTTTGACCACCGAAGCAGGCTTCGACCAGCGAAGCAGGCTTCGCCAAGTTTCAAACAGGAGACAAATTTGAACGGCAACTTCTCATCTCACTTTATATACACCTAGATCATTCTTTGAGAAGTTTGACCTGCCATGTCTTGAATATTTTGTTTATCTGCCTGTTAGCACTGCTTTAGTGTTTCTCTGATTTTAACATCAGTTGCTTCTAGGCTAGATACCTTTAGACATAGGCAATCTGTTCATACTTAGCTTCTTAGTCTTTTGAGGTGCGTTGGGTGTTGGGAGCAGGCCATTGATTCGAAAGAATTTTTTAGGCGCCCATTCACCCCCCTCTGGTCGCTACTTTCGGTCCTACAACCTAAAGAAAACCAACTTGATGCTCAACGGCTTCAACGGAGAGAGTTCTGAGGCCAAAGGCGTGTTCTCGATGTAGTTGACGGTAGGAAACAAGACATTGCCGACATCATTCTTCGTCGTCGATGTGCAAGGTAACTACAATGTACTGCTTGCGCATGACTAGATTCACGCAAACTGCTACATTCCTTCTACTTTGCACCAATGCCTAATTCAATGGGACGGTGATGAAGTAGAGATCATACCCGCAGATACTTTGGCCCAGGTAGCATTTGTCGACGTGTCCATTGATGCCATCCACAACAAAGTAGAATGTCTATCAGGTAGAGATCTTTCAGATTACTACTTTGTTAGCGTGTCAAGAGGACGTTTCGTACTAGTGTCTGTAAAGTCGGCTGGTGTAGTACGACTGTTTCTAAATTAGTAGTCATGTCTAGCAAAAGTAATCTAGATTGGTTGAAGTCTCGTGTAGAGAAATATCGTTCTCCTAAAGATGGTATTGCCGAAGCCATCGAAGACTTTAGCGAAGTAGAGAAATTTGGACAAGGTTTTGCGTCGGCTGACCCTTTAGAAGAAATTGACATTGGCGATGGTAGCATCCCAAGGCCGACTTTTGTAAACCAACATTTACAGCCTGATGAAAAGGTCGAAGTAATAAAGTTGCTTTAGTCGTACGTCGATTGTTTTGCATGGGAGTATAGCGAGATGCCAGGATTAAGCCGCGAGCTCATGGAGCATCGGCTACCTATCAAATCCATATTTAGGCCTTATAAACAGCCTCCTCATCTCTTTAATTCGGCCGTCTATGACCGAGTTAAAGAAGAGGTGGAAAGGTTGCTCAAAGCTGAGTTCATTAGGCCATGCTGGAATGTTGAATGGGTCGCTAACATTGTGCCTGCAGAAAAGAAGGGAAGCAGCAAAATATGAGTTTGTATTGATTTCAGGGATCTAAACAAGGCCACTACGAAGGATGAGTATCCAATGCCAATAGCCGACATGCTAATCAACGATGCTTCAAGATACAAGGTACTAAGTATTGTTGATGGCAATGCTAGTTATAATCAAATCTTTATGGCCGAAGAGGACGTCTACAAGACAGCCTTTTGATGCCCTAGTTTTGTTGGTTTATTCGAGTGGGTCGTTATGACTTTTGGTTTAAAGAACGCTGGCACTACATATCAACGTGCTATGAACCTGATCTTTCATGACTTGCTAGGAGTCATGTTAGAAGTTTACATAGATGCTGTTGTGGTCAAATTCGACGCTATGGGAAACCATTTAGCCGATTTGAAAGCTTCTTTTGATAGGACGCGACAGTATGGCTTAAAAATGAACCCGCTCAAATGTGTTTTTGGCGTGTCGGCGAGCAAGTTCTTAGGCTTCATGATTAATGAAAGAGGTATAGAGATTGATCCTAAGAGGCTTGAGAATATTAGAAACTTTGCAGCGCCGACATGCAAGAAAGATGTGTAGAAGTTGCTAGGCAAGATGAATTATTTGCGTCACTTTATATCTAGCTTGTTTGGAAAGATTGATGCCTTTGTCCCCATACTCTAGCTAAAGAATGAAGTCGAGTTCACTTGGGGGGCAAGTCAGCAAAGTGCCTTCGAAAAGATCAAGGAGTGCTTGTCATCGCCACCCGTGGTGAGGGCACCCAAAGCCGGGATTCTGTTTCGGCTATACATCACATTCTTGAGCCGCCGCCTGTTGGACACCAAAACCAGGTACACATTTGTGGAATGCTTATGTTATCACTTTACTACGCATGTACCAAATTACACCATTATCTTCTCCCTACTACATGTATTGTCGCTTGCCAAACCGATGTTATAAAGTACATGTTGCAAAAGACGATTCTAAGTGGACGAATCGAGAAGTGGGCTTACGCTTTGATTGAATATAATTTGGCCTATGAACCCCTAAGAGTTCTGAAAGGCCAACTTGTCACTAACTTTATAGTTGATCACTACATAGATGTCAGTTGGAGTGACAATGTTGCTCTAATTGAGGTAGTACCATGGAAACTTTATTTTTATGGTTCAGCTAGCAAGAGCGGCCAAGGTATTGGGGTGGTTCTCATATCACATAGTGGAATGCACTTTGAAACCTCGGCTCGTTTAGAATTTCTTTCTACTAATAACCAAGATGAATATGAGGCTTTATTGCTAGGACTTGAATTGCTAGAATCCATGGGTGTTAAACACGTCCATGCGCATGGTGACTCTCTGTTAGTAGTGCAACAAGTAGCTAAGAGTGCTCAATTTCTTAATGGTGTGCTAAATAGTTACTTGGAGAAATGCCTATATATAGTTGCTACTTTTGATGACTTCAAAATTTCTCACGTGTCAAGAGAAGGCAATCCATTGTGAAGATTTGGCTCAGCAAGCATCAGGCTACGAGGTCAGGAGAGGAAAATTTTCTGTATAGGAAAAGTCGATGCTAGATCTCACTGTCGAAGCCAGAAGCGTCACGCAGACGCGAGGTCTGTCGAGCCCAGCGAGCTGGACCCCTTCGGTCACTGGAGGGTGTTGTCCATCGGAGCCTTCGCGTCGGAGTACTGCGTCCGCCAAAGGGTTTGGCCCGCCAGAGCCCCTGCGCTGAAGCCTGCTGGACAACAGAGGCCATTGGGAGCCAAAAACCTCTAGCAGAAGGCTTTGGACTGACCGGCTCCACACGACCGACTCAGTCAGCCTTCGGCAAAAGCAAGAAAGGCCCAGGGGCACTCCGAAATCAGTAGTTTAGATGTCACTCTAGGGAATGAACTAGCAAACCCTCCGGAAGCCCATAAGAGCGATTGGAGAGTTCCAATCATCCAATATTTGAGAAACCCTAGTCAAAGGGTTGATCGGAAAGTTCAGCGACAAGCATTCAAGTTTGTGTTGCTAGATGATATACTATATCGCCGAACTGTTGATGGAGTACTTTTAAAGTGTTTAGATGATGAACAATCCTAGTTAGCTATGGAGAAGTCCATGAAGGGCTTTGTGGCACTCATCAGTCGGCCCATAAAATGAGTTGGATGCTCAAAAGGGTAGGTTTCTACTGGCCGACTATGACTGAGGATTGTTTTAGATATTATAAAGGGTGTGAAGTGTGCCAGAGATTCGGCAATATTCATCTAGCTCCCACCTCATTGCTTAACCCTATTAACAAGCCATGGCCATTCCGAGGTTGGGGTTTAGACTTCATCGGCCAGATTTATCCTCCTTCTTCAAAAGGGCATCAGTTCGTGTTGATGGCAATGGATTACTTCACCAAATGGACCGAAGTCGTGCCTCTCAAGAATATGACTCACAACGAGGTACTTGATTTTATCTTAAAGCACATTATACATAGATTCGGTATTCCTCAAACTCTCACTATAGATCAAGGTAGTTCATTTGTTTCTAAAGAAGTGCGAGACTTTGCTGAATTTTATGGTATTAAGCTAGTAAACTCTTCGCCATATTATGCTCAGGCCAATGTTCAGGTCGAGTCTAGTAATAAAATGGTGATTAAACTCATTAAGAGGAAAATGGAAGAGTTCCCTAAGAGGTGGCATGAAGTGCTTTCCGAGGCATTATGGGCTTGTAGAATTGTAAAGCACGGTGCTACCAAAGTCAGTCCATATGAGTTAGTATATGGACAAGAAGTCATTCTACCTGTAGAAGTAGATCTTTTCTCTTTGAGAGTTCTAAAGCAAGATTGCTTATCAGTCAAGGAGTATGAGACCCTTTTGAAGGACAATCTAGAAGAAGTGACTGATAAGAGGTTGAGGGCTTTAGAAGCTATAGAAATAGACAAAAGGAGAGTAGCTAAAGCCTACAATAAGAAGGTTAAACCAAAATCGTTTCTAGCAGGTAACTTGGTTTGGAAGACGATTTTGCCCTTAGGCACTCAGAGCCCTAAATTTGGTAAATGGTCACCTAGTTGGGAAGGTACTTTCAAAATAGCCGAAATCGCTCCTGACAATGCATATGTGTTACAATCTCTGCAAGGAGAGCGGTTTCGAAGAGCTTTGAATGGCAGGTACTTAAAAAGGTACTTCCCAATTGTATGGCAAACAAATTGAAAAGTGTCGAAAGGCCGATAATAGAGGTATCGTACTTAGCCCGTTATGCTTTTAGTTCACTTAGTTCACTAAAAGACAGGGGGCATGTGTTGATAGCAAAAATGGCATTAATGGTTAAGATTGTCAAAATATCTTTTTTAGTAATTTGGGCCGAAAATACACATGTCCTAGACTAGGCCGAATCCCTATAGGGCCGAAGGCCCATCGAGCTATGGGCTTTGGAAGCTTCCAGCGAGCCTGCCACCTTCGGCCCAAAGGTCTTCGGAGGCCCACCTCGCCGAAGCTTCGGCCCGAGGAGCAGGATTCAGCGGGCCTGGCCGAAGGCCTACTTTGGGCAGGAAATCAAAGATAGGGTTGAGTCTGATTCTAACTATGTTTTATTCCTACGTGAGATTAGGCCGAGTCCAATTAGATTAGGCTTAGAGATTAGAAGTCTAGCTCCTATAAATATAGGGGTGAGGACGGTTCATTAACCCCGCCCCCAACACAAATCAACACAAAGCCCTAGCTTTGAACCGTACCTTTACTTTTACCTTTACTTTTCTGCAATCTTTGTTGGTTTTCCTGGAAGCCCTCCGATGGCTACTTCGGAATAGTGGTAATCCTTGTTACTTTGCTTCTGAAGTATCCATTAATATACGTACTAAATTGCTATTGCCTTGTTACTTTGCCTGTGAAGTATCCATTAATCTACGTAATATATTGCTATTGCCTTGCACCTATGAAGTATCCACTAATCTGCGTAACAGATTGCTACCTTCGCCCCTAGTGCAACACTTAGAAGAATTCGGTCCCTAGGCCGAATTGGCACTTGATACCTATTCTATTGCAGGTTTCATCGTTCAGAGCCACTTCGTTGGAGGTGTCCGAAGCCCAGAGATTGGTTTCGGAGGCTGCCAAAACACCCCTCGGTGAGGATACTGCTTCGACTACCCATGCCAGACTGTCACGTTGTTGTTGGTTTGACCGAGTCCCATGCACCAACATGCTTCGCTATAGGCTTCGGCATGATAGGCTTCGCCACGCTCGTACCCTGCATCAGACGAAGTCACGCCCGTGCATTGCGTCTGAGTTACCATGGTTGAGGGTTGTCAGAACGCGATGTCGGTGTTGTGTTACGCTTAGGCTCGTCCCTAAGTATCCGCACACTTTTTGATCGTCGAACTAACCCAAGTGTGGGGGCACATTTTTGTGTCAATAGGTTCATTAAACCCCCAACACAAATCAATCACAAAGCCCTAGCTTTGAACCGTACCTTTACTTTTATTTTACTTATCTCCAACCTTCGTGGGTTTGCCTGGAAGCCCTCTGCCGGCCACATCGAAATAGTGGTAATCCTTGTTACTTCGCCTGTGAAGTACCCATTAATCTAGGTAACAGATTGCTATCTCCTTGTTACTTCGCCTGTGAAGTACCCGTTAATCTACGTAATAGATTGCTACCTTCATTCTCTAGTGCAACACTTAGCAGATTCGGTCCCTAGGCCGAATTGGCACTCTATATCTGTTATGTTGTAGGTTTTCACGCTCGGAGCCACTTCGCCAGAGGTGTCCGGAGCCAGGAGACTGGTTTTGGAGGCTGCTAGAACACCCTTCGGCGGGAATACTGCTTCGACTACCCATGCCGGACCGTCACGTTGTTGTTGGTTTGACCGAGTCCCATGCACCAGCATGCCCCACAGCAGGCTTCGTCAAGAAGGCTTCACCACGTTTGCACCCCCGTGCTAGACGAAGTGACGCCGGTGCGTTGTGTTGGAATATTTTTGTCGTGTCAGGTACTTCGCACCGAACCCCGCTATTCAGAGGTAATTGTCGCGTCGAGATCTATTCGGAGCCTGCCTTTGCATCAAACACCAAAGGTACCCTTCGGCGATACCCTTCAGCGATACCCTTCGCACAATATACTTCGAATCAGCTAGGCTCTGTTCAGCTTGCTGATTTATTTTGTTTAATATATTTCTTTTTGGCTAATTAGATTATTTTTGTGTGATCTAATTACCTGGTGACTCCATTCCCCTTGCCACTGTTAAGGGTAGTCGGAACGCGACGTCAGTGTTGTGTTACGCTTAGGCTTGTACCTAAGTATCTGCACACTTTTCGATCATCGAACTAACCCAAGTGCGGGGGCACGTTTTCGTGTGAACGGGATGATTTCCACTTTGAAAGATTTTGGGTTCTCTTTCCCTGCCAGAGTACCTTTGTTTTGTGATAGCACCAGCGCGATTAGTGTAGGGAAAAACCCATGTCTTCATTCAAAAACCAAACATATTGATGTGCGCTTTCACATTTTGAGGGATCAATATGAGAAAGGTGTCATTAACCTTGGTCATGTTGAGACCCATCATCAGTTGGCTGACATTCTTATCAAACCCCTAGATCAGTTTACGTTTGAGTGTTTGCGAGGGGATTTGGGAGTTGTGTTTCCTTTTTAGGATATTTTTTGAGTCTTTTCTTTCTTCTTTACTCTTTTATTAAGTATTTTCGTGTGAGTTCATATCCTGCATATTCATATATCACACTTTGAGCTTGCTTCTGTTATATGATTCACCTGCTTTACTTATTCTTGCTTGTATATGCTTTTGAATACTTGTCGATGATCATGCTTGTTTCAGTTCACATGATATTTCTGATATCTGTCGTATGCATGGCTTTTATGCTTTAAAATTGAAAAATGATCACCATTGCTTCTGGTAACTAGCATATGTAGGCTGAATGCTTTTGCTATCTCTTACATGTCTAGTAGCTAGTTCCTTACTTAGATGCAGATATGCAACATGGACATCTATATGCTTTAACATGGAAAATATGCTATAAAATGATAAAAATCAGAAAAATGAAAAATCCATGCCTTTTATGCTTAATTGAAAAGATCCAGGTGGATTTGCTGTGTCGCACTTCATTGTTCTGGACTGCTTACAATAGCACTTTTATATGAACTAGGACATTGTAATGTATGCCAATACCAATGTCTTAAGCTTCTGATGGTCCTGTTCTGGCCTAGGCTTGACTTGGTCGGTTAGCCTAAGGTTGACATGAAATAACCCCTCGCAAAAATGAAAAAGGAAAAGAAAAAGTCTAAAAATTAAAAAGATAACAACTTTGCTGAAGCTCTTTGTTCTGGACAATGCTTATCTTAGTAGATATCTGCTAGCTTTTGCATCTCATGTTTTACCTTCTGTTGTAGCAATTGCGTTAGCTACAACAGGTTTAGTGTGTATATAGTGTGTAGAGCGAACCTCGAAGGGTTCTGACAGAGGGAGACAGGATTTATACTGGTTCAGGCCTCCCTAAAGTGATAATAGCCCTACGTCCAGTCTACAATGCATTTGGCATAGTTTTTCTCTACTGAACCTATTGGATCCCTCTATTACAAGGGCATGGCCCTGCTTTTATAGGCACACAGGCCAAAGGAAAAGACCTAAATGCCCTGTACAAGTTATTGGCCTTATAGGGGCAAGAAGGGAAAATGACTAGACTACTGTACAAACAGCTTTACAGCTTACAGACATGTTAGATAAACGTCACTTCTGAGCAACTAAGCGACATACTAGGGGTGGAGGGGTCCCTGGTATAGCCCTGTGCTGCAGCGGGGTTGAGATATTTTCCAGGTTCGAAGTAGTGGCCGGAGCTCTTCAGGTGGAGACTGCATCAAAGGCTTCGAATGTACTCCGAATGGACTTCTGGGGACTTAGCTTTGAAAAGGACCGGAGGCTTTGGGGCACCCCGAAGGAAGCCCAGAGGCTTGACTCCGGAGGGCTCCGAAAGGAGCCTAGAGGCTAACTCCGAAGGGAGACCGGAGGTTAGGCTCTGGAGGACTCCGAAGGGAGCCTGGAGGCTAGCTTCGAAGAGAGCCTGGAGGCTAGGCTCTGGAGGACTCTGAATGGAGTCTGGAGGCAAGCTCCGAAGGGAGCCCAGAGGCTAGGCTCTGGAGGACTCCGAAGGGAGCCCGGAGGCTAGCTTCGAAGAGAGCCTGGAGGCTAGCTTCGAAGAGAGCCCAATGTCTTGGACTAATTGCTGCTTGGAAATAAGTTCGGTAGGAGGGAATCTGCTTTGACACTGTCAGGATTCGGTCTAAAGATCTATGAAGGCTGACGTCATTTGGTCTCTGTTCAATGGAAAACTTATTCCCCCAACAGTAGCCCCTCGCCCGTAGCCCTTCGAAGCAAAGGGGTGCGTGCCCCTTTGGACAAATGACAGTAAAAAATGTAATTTCAGAGAAGACAGGCCTCCGGAGCTTGGACCGAAGGGGCTTCGACTTGTGCAGGCAATAAATGCTTGTTCCGACTGACAGGGTGGCCTCGGGGAGACCAAACTGCTCCGCAACGGTTATAGAATTGACCGTTGCAGTGCAGGGGGTGCGCCGGTTCGCTTCATCTTCTCCTCAGGCCCACTTGACATAGACTTCGGCACAGGAACCATCAGGATTTTTACCGCCTATATGTTGACACGAAAACGTGCCCCCGCACTTGGGTCAGTTCGATGATCCAAAAGTGTGTGGATACTTAGGAACAGTCCTAAGCGTAACACAACACCGACGTCGTGTTCCGACTACTCTTAGCCGTGGTAAGGGGGGTGGAGTCGCCATGCAATCAAATCACACAAAATTATCCAATTAGCCGAAAGAAATATATTAAACAGAATAAAATCAGCAAACCAGTCGGATCCTGTCTGCTTCGAAGTATGGTGCGAAGGGGGTCACCGAATTATACATTTGGCGTCTGGTGCGAAGTGTCCCACCGAAGGGTACCTTCGGCGTTCGGACTGATCTAGTCGAAGATGAACTCCGAACGGACCTGGACGCAGCGATCACCTCCGAACGGTGGGGTTCGGCGTGAAGTCTCCGATACGACAAGATACAATAATTACTCGAGCGCTGCGCGCGGGTGTGACTTCGTCTAGAGCGGAGTACGAGCGTGGCGAAGCCTGTCATGACGAAGTGTGCTGTTGAAGCATGCAGTCGAAGCAGAATTCTCGACGAAGGCTATCCTGGTGACCTCCGAAACCGATCTCTCAGCTCCGGACACATCCGATGAAGTAGCTTCGAACGTGGAAACCTGCAACAAAGAGGATTCGAAGTACTAATTCGGCCTGAGGACCGAATTCTGCTAAGTGTTGCACTAGTAGCGAAGGTAGCCATATGTTACGCAGATTAGCGGATACTTCACAGGCGAAGTAACAAGGTGATAGCAATCTATTACGTAGATTAACGGATACTTCATAAGCGAAGTAACAACGATTACCACTATTCCGAAGTGGCCGGCGGAGGGCTTCCAGGCAAACCCATGAAGAGGTACAGAAAAGTAAAGGTAAATAAATGCGATCAAAGCTAGGGCTTTGTGTTTGATTTGTGTTAGGGGGGCCTCTAAGCTGGCCTCGCCTCTCTATTTATAAGGGCTAAACTTCTCATCTAATCTGCTATAATTTGGCTTGGATAGAGATAAAGACTTAGTCGGAATTGTACCCAACTCTATCTCTGCCAAAGTGGGCTTCGGACAGGACCGTCGAAGCTTGCTCCTTGGGACGAAGCTTTGGCGGTGTGGGCCTCCGAAGGCTTCCTGACCGAAGGCCGTGGGATGGCCGGAAGCTTTCAGAGCCCATAGCCCAATGGGCCTTCGGCCCTATAGGGCTTCGGCCTACCCTGAGACATGTGTATTTTTGGCCCGAATTACCAAAATTGATATTTTGACATTCTCAGCCATTGATGCCATTTTTTGCTATCAACACATTCCCCCTGCCTTTTAGTGAACTAAGTGAACTAAAAGCACAATGAGGTAAAGACTATACCGTCCATATTGGCTTTTCGACACCTTTTACTCTGTTTGCCACACGCTTGGGAAATACCTTTTCAAGTATCTACCATTCAAAGCTCTTTGAAACCGCTCTCCTTGCAGAGATACCAACACGTATGCATTGCCAGCAGCGATTTCAGCTATCTTGAAAGGACCTTCCCAACTAGGTCACCATTTACCAAATTTGGGACTCTTCGTGCCTAAGGGTAAAATCATCTTCCAAACCAAGTCTCCTACTTGAAACGATTTTGGTTTAACCTTCTTATTGTAGGCTTTAGCTACTCTCTTCTTGTCTACATCTATGGCTTCTAAAGCCCTTGGTCTCTTATCGGTCACTTCTTCTAGGTTATCCTTCAAAAGAGTCTCATACTCATTGACCGATAAGCCATCCTGCTTTAATACCCTTAAGGAACCAAGACCTAATTCTACAGGTAGAACGACTTCTTGTCCATATACCAACTCATATGGACTAACTTTGGTAGCACCGTGCTTTGCAATTCTACAAGCCCATAGTGCTTCGGAAAGCACTTCATGCCACCTTTTGGGAAATTCTTCAAATTTCTTCTTAATGTGCTTAATCATGGTTTTATTACTAGACTCAGCATGACCATTGGCCTGAGCATAGTAGGATGAAGAGTTTACCAACTTAATGCCATAATATTCAGCTAAGTCCCTCACCTCTTTAGAAACGAACGAACTACCCTGATGTGTTTCAAGATTGTTGTAGCAATTGCGTTAGCTACAGCACATGTTTTGTATGTGTATATGGTGTGTAAAATGAACCTCGAAGGGTTCTCTCAGAAGGAGAAGGGATTTATACTGGTTCGGACCTCCCCTGGAAGAGCTGAACTATTACAAGGGCTTGTCCTTGCTTTTATAGGCACGCAGGCCAAAGGAAAAGACCTAAATGCCCTCTATAAGTCATAGGCTTTATAGGGGCAAAAAGGGAAAAGGCTAGTCTACTATACAAAGTTCTTGACAGCTTTACAGACGTGTCAGATAAACGTCACTTCTGAATAGCTAAACGACATACTAAGGGCAAAGGGGCCCCGGTATGGCTTCTACACTGTAGCGAAGTATAGATATTTTCCTGGTTCGAAGTAGTGGCCGAAACTCTTCGGGCAGAGGCTGCGAAGAAGGCTTTGAAGGACACTCCGAAGTGGGCTCTTGGAGGCTTAGCTTCGAATTGGCTGGAGAGGGTCCTGAGACCGGCTCTGGGGAGCTCCGAAAGGAGCTCGGAGGTTAACTCTGAAGATAGCCTAGAGACAAACTCCAAAGATAGCCCAGAGACTAATTCCGAAGATAGCCCGGAGACTAACTCCGAAGAGAGCTCCGAAGAGAGCATGAGGACTTGGCTTCTGGCAGACTTCGAAAGGGGGCTTGGAGGCTTCGATCTGTTGGGCTCCAGAAGGAGTCTGAAAGTCTTGACCTGGAGGGCTCCGAAAGGAGTCCGGAGGCTTGGAAATAACTCCGGCAGGCGAGAGCCTGCTTCGACAGTGTCGGGCTCTGGGTCGAAGGCCAACGGAGGCTGACGTTATTTGGCTCTTGTTTGAGGGAAAACTTATTCCTCCAATAGTAGCCCCTCGCCAACAGCACTTCGGAACGAAGGGGTGCGTGTGCCTCTGGACAAATGACAGAAGAAAATGCAACTTCAAAGAAGACAGGCCTTCGGAGCTTGGACCGAAGGGGGCTTCGACTTGCGCAGGTAATAAATACCTGCCTCGATTGTCAGAACGTCCTTAGGGAGATCAGTTGACTTCACAACGGCTATAAAATTGACCGTTACAGTGCGCTGGTTCGCTTCAACTTTGCTTGAGGCCCACCCGTTAGTGACTTCGGCATAGGAACCGTCAGGATTTTTACCGCCTATAAAAAGGGGTTTACCGCACACGGCTTCGGCACACTTCTCATTTGCTTCTTTCTCAGCGCCTCGCATCCTTCGCTCTCTTCTCTTCATCTCTAGCTTTGCGCGGAGCCAACTTCACAAGCCTTAGCACCCTTCGCACCGAAGCTCCACAAAATGCCGAAGAAAGTTGCTTCGAAGAAGGCTTTGGCCCTGGGCTCGAGTTCGAGATCTGCCCAGGCGTAGGCAGTGGCTGCAGCTGGGGCGAAGCCTACAGCGAGGCGGTTAGGGCCAAGGGATCTTCAGTCACCATCAAACAAGTTCAAGCAAACCTTAGAGATGAGGGCTTCGATTTCGATGGAAGAGTCTGTCCGAAGGGCGTGCGCGAGGAAGATATCACCGGAGATCCAGCTTCGGGTGCCGGAGAAGTCGGAGGCCGTACCGAGGCCTCGGGCAGACGAAGTAGTACTCTTCGAGGCTTTCCTCGAGGCCGGCCTCAGACTGCCGGCTGTGGGAAAGCTGAGTGAAGTCTTGAAGGCCTACAACCTCGAGCTTCCTCAACTATCGCCAAATGCCGTGGCGAGGCTAGCAGTCTTCGAGTGGGCAATGAGGGCCAAAGGCTGCAAGGGGCGCGCCGATGTCTTCATAGCCCTTCACGACGCCAATTGCCAGACGAAGCCAAGGGAGGGATGGGACTACGTCAAGAGGGCCTTGGCCTTCGGGAGCACCGATTTTCAGCTTTGGAAGGAGTACCAGGATGCCTTCCTAGAGAAGCCCGCCAACAGCAAGTGGTATTCGAGGTGGGACCAAGAGTTGTTCTACGCCACAGTTGGTGTTAACTCCCACCTTTGGAGTACCAACATGCTCATCTCCTACCGACGCGAAGGCATGGTGAAGACGAGCCCCGACACCCTTCGCTCGAGGATCTTTCTCCTGCGGAGGGTGGCCTCGAAGATGAGCATGAGCGACCTCGCGGAATAGTTCATCACCCTTCGGCTCATCCCCCTCATGTACTCTTGGCCAGAGGGCCTCTTTCAACCTTCGGGCTCGGAGGGCCTAAGCAAGGTGTCGATAGAACGACTTGGTAAGACTTCGAAGTATTTTCACTTTCATACTTCACAAAATAACTTTTTCCTGACTTGGAATCTTGATGAAGCCGCTCCTGAAGTAAGGACTCCGGAGGTGGCCATCATGGTGGTAGAGCGTGTTGTCGGAGCCCCGACACCCGAGGAGCAGGCTCAACGGTTCGCTCTGGTGGGGACTTGGGAACACTGGAACAGAGTGTGGACCTGGCTCGATGTTGTGGGGGTCCAAGCTCTGCCAGGCTTCTCCAACCCTGCACCCTCGGCGAATGGCTCCAAGAGGAAAAGGGTGGATGATGACGAACCCGAAGCTTCGAGGTCTCGCTCGGAGCTCCCAACAGTCGAAGCCCCTATGGCGGAGGCAACAGCCGCGAGCCCTGGAACTGGAGCGGGGCCAGCAAGGGCTCCGATGGCAACTATCGAAGTGGTGGCGAGGGCCGCGATGGCGATGACTTCGGGCGCGGAGGTAGAGGCTCCACCTTCGCAGCAAAGGGATTGGGGAGCACACATCGACCCCTCTGCCTTCGAAGAAATCTCCGACGAAGGTAAACACTTCAACATACTTCTCTTTTCATACGTGGATATTGACTTGTACTTTTTTGCAGATGTCGATTCCAGTGCGAGGTCCGCCGTACTGAAGCCGACGGAGGCCTCCGACAGCAGCAGCAGCTTGGAGTCCTATAGCACTTCGTCTAAAGAAGACGAAGGTGACAGCCGTGGTGAAGGGAGCCCTCGGGATGGAGCCGAAGAGCACGTCGAGGTGGTGGACCGGAGTCCAGCTCCGGAAGTTGAAGTGGAGGAGATAGTCCGGCCTCTGCAACCGAAGGGGGCCGTGACTGAGGCGGCCATTAATGATTTTCATGAAGGCTGCATTGTTACAGGGTTAGGTGGCTTGGTGGTTCAACTCAGCTGCTCGAGCCCCTTCGACCTCTTTACAAATGCAAACGAAGCCCTCATCTAGGTGAGCGAAGTCCTATACAACCTTCGATTCATATTTGTTCTTCAATCAACACTTGTGATTTTCTTGAATTCTTTTAGGCCTTTGCACTGAACGCCACAGCAGCAATCTCTACGAACAAGCGGATGGGTCGCTTGGTGGAGGAGAGGGATGCCCTCCGACGTGAAATCTCGGTGGAAGCCGAGAAGCAAAGGTGGGCCAAAGCCTCAGCAGAGACGGCGAGGGCTAAGGTCGATAAGGTGAGGGAGGTCTTGGTCTCAGAGACCGACAAGCTCTGGGCGGAGCATCGAGCTTTGGACGATGCTAGAGCGGAGTTGGCAGCGGAGAACTTAAAGCTTCGCCAAGCCAGCCACTGCCTGCAGGACTTCGTTGTTCATAACGTTGATGAAGCCACTTCGAGCTTGACCGGGGTCCTTGAGCAAATAGGGACCGAGTGCCAGGTTCCAGACTTCGGCCTTCAGGACCTAATCGGAGATCGCGTTGAGTTCCTGAAGATGGTAGCTATGATGGTGGAGGTGTCCTTGAAGGGCTTCGCCTTGATGGCCAGTCGAGTGGCGGGTCAAGGGGTGCTGCATATGCTTCATGACTAGGGGTGCAACCACCTCGAAGCAGCTACCTCGACGACTCCAGTGGCCTTCGGAGGCCGGCACCTGGTGATGCCTCCGCCGGGCGTCCGCGGAGCCTGGCGCCATCTTCAAGAGCCTTGGAAGGCCCAAGGCTGTGAAGCAGTCCTTGAACTCCGAAAGGCCATCTGCCTTCACCGAGCCAGGGCATTGGCCTTGCCAGCTCAGCCTTCGACATCGGCGCCTTCGCCTCCAAAGGTGTAGATCTCCTTAGGCTCCTTGTAATTCTTAGCTGTAGGCTTGTAAAAACTTATCAGTTTATTATATAAATGCGGGGGTACTTTATACCTGCCCAGGCTCAGCCTTCAAATGTTGACCTTGAAGTACTTGAGGACTCTGAAGAACTTCGCCAGTTATGGGTGGTCCTCGAGGTAGCTAGGTCCGAAGGCCCCCCTCAGTTCAAACTTCCCAGGGGTCCTAACGGTGAAGCGATTTCCGATGTAGCCCAGGAGTTGCTCGCTACCGTGAAGACGGAGCCCCTTCGGAGTTCTTCCTCCTCGCCAGACTTAAGCTATTTCGAAGTAGACTTAAGTGGCGAGGGGGTACAGCCTTCCAGTACGGCCTTGATAGATGGCAAAGCGTTAGACTTCTCTGCCTTCAATATGGCACTGCTTGCCTCGCAAACTTGGACAAACTCGCAAGGTGAAAGATGACGTCTGCGGGCTTCGGGACATGGACGAACCGAACGTGGGAGAGTAGGCTCTAACGAGGCTTCGTCCAGTCGAGGGGGCCTTTGCCGGAAGAAGAGCAAGCAAGGGTCGGTGCCTCGAGCTCGCTTTTTCTTAGGCATAGATACAGACTACTCATAATTTTGTTTTCGAAGTGTATTTGTAACATACTTCTCAATTATCATTCAATGAATGAGATTTGTTGTATTTGCATACTTCGTCTGCATGCTTCGCATAATTTGATTGTTTTGAACATTTTATCTTGTCACGCTCGTACTGCACATTACATTTGCACACTTCACATACATACTTCATCCCCCCTTTCGTGTGGCAGCTAGGGACTTAGTCATTGCTGGTGCGGGCAAAAAATGCGAAGGGGTGCGCCTTTTTGGCGGCTTCAGATGCTTATATCGTGTCGAGCAAAGGCCTCTTCCGGGCTTTGAATGCATTAATTTGGAACGAAGCAAGGCTTCAGCATAGCCAAATTAAGAGAAGCATGCTTCGGCATGCTTGGATTTGGACATTGTGCGTGAGCGAGGCTCCAAAACACACTTGGATTTTAAGCAAAGCATGACTTCGAGATGCTTAAATTTTAGATTAGATCATGTCACGCAAAGCGAGGCCTTGGTGCATGTTTAGATAGCGAAGCAAGGCTTCTTGAGCTTGATCCTGTAGTGAATGAAAAGGGTATTTGGTGTGGATTCACCGAACCTGCGATGGGTTGAGCCACCTTCGACTCTGCGTCACCTACGACCGTGGGCCACCTTCGACCCTGGGATGCATCAGGCCGGAGACTGGAATCCCAGACTTGCCGAGCCATCACTCGGAAGTCTCAAAGCCCACTGCTATGGGCCTGGAGGCGCTGTGTAGCCTTTGGAGTGGTGCTTCGGATTTAAATAGTCATCGAAGTCATGCTTTGCTCCTTAACAATACGAAGCTGGCAACCTTAGTTCTTAAAAGAACGAGGTTGTTGGCTTCGGGTCTTGAGAAGGACACAACAGAGCTTTGGTTTTAAATGAAAAGGAAGTAAGGCTTCGATTTTAAAACAGAGGTAAGGCTTCGGCTTCAAACACGAAGGAAGGCTTCGACTTTTAATAAAATGGAGCAAGGTTTTTCTTTAAAGGCGAAGCGAGGCTTCGATTTTGAGGTGAAGCAGGGCTTCAAATTTTTATTAAAGTAATTGCAAATTTGTACATCGAAGTGGTGCTTCGGACTGTACATACCTCGTAAAGTGGGTGGACTTGCCTCGTAGCCCCTGGGCTTTGAAGGCCTTCGACATGCTAAGCGGAGCCCCTTGCTAGAGGGTGAACTCCGAAGCGGAAGGATGGAGGAAGGCGAAGAAGGCCTTCGAACTACACCCGAAGCCCCTTGCCGGAGGGCGCACGAAGCAAAAAAACTTTGAAGCTCCCACCTCATGCACACTTCGAAATGCAGACAGTGGCAGAGAACTTAGCTTTTAGGACTAAGTTCCCCATGGACGGCGCCAACTGTTGTAACAATTGTGTTAGCTACATCACAGGTTTTGTATGTGTATATATATGGTGTGTAAAATAAACCTCGAAGTGTTCTCTCATAAGGAGAAGGGATTTATACTAGTTCGGACCTCCCTAGGGGGATAATAGCCCTACGTCCAGTTTTTGGTGGATTTGGCATAGTATGCCTCGGTTGAATCTAATGGATCTAGAGGATCTCATGGCCCTGGAAGAGCTGAACTATTACAAGGGCTTGACCCTGCTTTTATAGGCACGCAGACCAAAGGAAAAGACCTAAATGCCCTCTATAAGTCATAGGCTTTATAGGGGCAAAAAGGGAAAAGGCTAGTCTACTATACAAAGTGCTTGAAAGCTTTACAGACGTGTCAGATAAACGTCACTTCTAAACAACTAAACGACATACTAGGGGCAGAGGGGCCCCCAGTATGGCTTCTACACTGTAGCGACATATAGATATTTTCCTAGTTCGAAATAGTGGCCGGAGCTCTTCGAGTGGAGGCTGCGACGAAGGCTTCAAAGGACACTCCGAAGTGGGCTCTCGGAGGCTTCGCTTCGAATTGGCTGGAGAGGGTGATGGGGGAGTGGTCCCGATCTTCCGATAGGTAAAGGATAAACTTGGGTTGGTGGAGAATCTCGACGTTGGCGATCCAAGGCTCCGGTCCGGCGGATCAAAACCTTGCAATCGTTACACCACTGTCTCCGTTGGTTATCAACCACGCAGAATGCGATTGACCTCGCCACGAAGGCTAATTCCTGCAAGCGAACCCAAGAACACAAGCAAGAACAGGAAGGATACAAATCGAATGCCAAATCACAGACAAACGAAGATAAGGTGAGGTTTCACAAACGCCAATGCAGCAGCCAATCGGTCCGGTGCAAGAGGCGGGATCTAAACACAACAGTGTAGATGCATTAAAGCAAAACCTAACCCTAGAGGCGGCTGGCGTGAGAATATATAGGGCGGCGGCCTGTGGAAGACGAACAGACACAGGCTAAGGGCTAGAATACGTACAGACTTAGACTATGGGCCAACACGGCCCAGTTCTGTCATGCAAGACTGTTTAAATCACACAGAACGACTCGAGACTCCAAATGAGGTGAAACCAACGGCAAACGATCCGTCTTCTCCTCAGCTTTCCAAAAAGTCAAAGAATGCGTCAATCGGACTTCGTTTGAGGAAGTTATGCCCATTTTGGTGCAGGGTGGTTGATGTAGTCCGAACCAGCGAAATCTTGACTTCAAAACATCTGTGCGACTCCGTCTTCAGCTCCAACTCTTGTATTCCATCTCCCATGTTCCTAAGCAACAAAATATCACTAGTATTCAGTAGCATCCCGTCCAAACAAATATAATCAAAATTACTAAGGAAAGAATTAACCTCATGGTTCAAGCGACGGGCACGGGCGCGTGTGATTCGTCCTAGTAACTGAATTGTAGGTGGAGGCTCCATGTGTGTATCATGTGAAGTGATGTCCTCATCATTCTCCCCCTCTTGAATTGGAGTCGTCCTCGACTCAAGCTCATCGTCAGCTCCCAAATAGGGTTTTAAATCATCAGCACGAGGCATCAATTTAAACTTTCTCAAATCAGGAAAACGATCCTTGCGCAAGTATAACCAAACAAGATCTCCTGGTTTGAAAAACATCTTCTTTCTTCCTTTATTTGTCCTTTGAGCAAAATAGCATGCTTTCTTTTCTATAACTTTCTTGGTCTTCAGATGCATAGCTTTCACAAACTCTGCACACTTAGTTGCTTCCATGTTTGCTCTCTCTTGAAAAGGAAGTGGCAGCAAATCAAGTGGTGTGATTGGCTTAAAACCATACACCACTTCAGACGGGCACAAGTGTGTTGTTGAGTGGACATGTGGAAGACAGTCCTCCCATTCTTTCAAGTTCTTCTTAATCATTGTTCGCAGCAACATGGAGAGTGTACGATTTACCACCTCTGTTTGACCATCAGTTTGCGGGTGACAAGTTGTTGAAAATAACAATTTTGTGCCAAGCTTGGCCCACATTGTCTTCCAAAAGTAACTCATAAACTTCACATCATGATCTGAAATAATGGTTCTAGGCATCCCGTGCAATCTCACAATTTCCCTGAAAAATAAATCAGCAATATGTGAAGCATCGTTGGTCTTGTGACAGGGAATAAAGTGTGCCATTTTAGAAAACCTATCCACTCTTACAAATATGGAGTCTCTCCCCCTCTTTGTCCTAGGCAATCCCACAATAAAGTCCATGCTAATATCTTCCCAAGGTGCACTAGGAACAGGAAGTGGAGTATACAAACCATACGGGTTAAGTTTGGACTTAGCTTTATGGTATGTGGCACAACGCTGCACAAATCGTTCAACATCTCTCCGCATCTTGAGCCAATAAAAATTATTGGACAGCAGGGCCAAAGTCTTTTCTCTCCCAAAATGTTCCATTAATCCATCGCCATGTGATTCCTGCAACAACAGCAAATGTACGGACGAATCTGGAACACATAGCTTGTTAGCATGGGACAAGAAACCGTCATAATCATGAAATGTTTTCCAGTCTTTCCCCTCATTACATTTAGTGTATGGTTCAGCAAATTCTTTATCTACAACATACAAATCTTTCAAACTTTCCAAATCTGGAACGTTAATATCAAGTTGAGATAAAAGAACAACCATGCGAGACAATGCAGCAGCAACCACATTTTCTTTGCCATTCTTGTATTTCACAATGTATGGGAAAGATTCAATAAATTCAACCCATTTTACATGTCTACGGTTCAGTTTAGCTTGCCCTCTCAAATATTTGAGTGCGTCATGATCAGAATGTATAATAAACTCCTCAGGCAAAAGGTAATGTTGCCAAGTTTCAAGCACACGCACTAAGGCATATAATTCCTTATCATAGGTAAAATAATTCAATTGTGGACCATGCAATTTCTCACTAGAATAGGTCACGGGTTTACCGCCTTGTAGCAGCACATCTCCTATGCCAAAATCACTAGCATCACATTCTAACTCAAAAGGCTTACTAAAATCGGGTAGCTGAAGTAGAGGTGCGTGTGTAATGCGATCCTTGAGTGTGGCAAGAGCTTGTTCTTGTGCTGACTCCCAAGTAGAAGTAACTCCCTTCTTGGTCAACTCAGGCAAAGGACCGGTTATGGTGCTGAAATCTCTCACAAAACGCCGGTAGGAACCTGCAAGACCAAGAGAGCTACGTACTGCAAGGTTAGTTTTAGTTGCATGCATGACACGTCCTTTCGGATTAATAGCTTGTGATGAAGAAGGAAAAATAACTTTATCTTTTTGTTGCCTCGAAAGTGTTTCAGCTACTTGCTGATTTTCAGAAGGTTGTTTGCTCTTTTGTGAGTCCCTAACACGTTTTTCTTGTTCAAATTTCACAATTTCAGCAGGAGTCATAGGAAGCAATGTAACTTTCTTTCCTTTATACATAAATGTGTACTTATTGCTCCTACCATGGTGTGTAGCATCAGTATCATATACCCAAGGTCTACCAAGTAATAGAGAACATGCTTGCATTGGTACTACATCAAAATCAGCACTTCCGAAGTATGTACCAATGGAAAATTCGATGTGAACAGTTTGTGTTACCTTGACCTTACCGCTGTCGTTGAGCCATTGCACATGGTAAGGGTGTGGATGTGCACGTGTGGGAAGTTGAAGCTTAGTTACCACGTCGAGGCTCACCAAATTGTTGCAACTACCGCTGTCGATGATGACACGCGCACGCCGGTTATTGACGAGGAAGACGGTCTGAAATATATTGTTCCGTTGTGCCTGGTCGTCCTGGTCCATGTGAGTGCTCAAGTCACGTTGTACAATAAGTGCTGCCATGTTAGTGAAAAGGCAAAACAACAAAGAATAATCCTTATGTAAACAGCTAGGTGGGGTGCTGGATGTGTGGTGGAAGCAATTCGTCAAGCACCTTACCAACGCTTGCAAGTGTTCTTACCACGCCGCAGTGAGGTCACCGGCCTACAGGTGATGAACCAAGTGGAGGGTGGTGTACAATTGCAAGAAATGATCCTGTCCTGACCAAGAGAAAGGTGTAGCTTGGAAGGCAAAGTGAGTAGCAAGGATTAGCGATAATAATAACAGTTAAACCAAGTTCAATAAGTATTCCCTAGTACTCGTCAAAGTTGCTGACCGTAGTGCTCCCAAAGTGAAAGTTAAAGTAATAGAGGGAAACTATGTGCCCAAAAATCAAAAAGGAAGCAAAAACAGGTCAAAATCAGCTCTCTATAGATCGGACAAGGGATTGGACAAGAGATCGGACAAGTGATCGGACAAGGGTATGTGCAAATTTTTTTTTTCTCTTTTTTTTTTCTGCTGCTGTTCGGATCGGACAAGAGTTCGGACAAAGGTTCAGACAAGAGATCGGACAAGCAACAAACAGCCAAAGACTGCCTCAGATTGGACAAGAGTTCGGACAAGAGTTCGGACAAGAGATCGGACAAGCAACAAACAGCCAATGCCTTCCTCAGATCGGACAAGTGTTCGGACAGGAGTTCGGACAAGAGTTCGGACAAGCAAAATAACAGGACCGCTTCTCTTTTTTTTATATTTTTTTTTCTCCTTTTTTTTCACTCTATTTTTTTTTTGAAACAAGGATGACCAGAGATGCAACCACAAAAATTGGCACCTACAACTGAGGTGGGATGTGGCTTGCAAAAATTCAAACAAGTTCGCTGTCCGGCGAGCAAAAACTCTGTCCAATTTTTTTTCTTTATCTTCCTGATTTTTTTTGGCGATTTTTTGACCCTCCAAATTGGGTCAGGAACACGCTCAAAAAATTTCAGATTTTTCTGCCAAACGAGCGAAAAGTTATGCCTGTTTTACTGAAGGGGGGTCACAAAGAGCAGATCTGGAAAACAAATAGGGTTGCGGAAGGGGGGTTTTTCGGTGGGGAAATTTTTTCTGAGACACAAGAACAACTACTACTCAAACGACACAGAGGGATGACTAAACCAGCAACAAGACTCGACCAAGAACATGAACTCAACAAAGTTAAAACTGAAATTAAAATCGCAAGGCACAAAGGGGTTCTCGGTGGGGAATTTTTTTTGGTGCGGTTTTCTGGACTCTGGGTAAAACAAAAGCAGATCGAGATTACCTAACGGGAAATCTGAGCTCTGATACCAGCTGATGGGGGAGTGGTCCCGATCTTCCGATAGGTAAAGGATAAACTTGGGTTGGTGGAGAATCTCGACGTTGGCGATCCAAGGCTCCGGTCCGGCGGATCAAAACCTTGCAATCGTTACACCACTGTCTCTGTTGGTTATCAACCACGCAGAACGCGATTGACCTCGCCACGAAGGCTAATTCCTGCAAGCGAACCCAATAACACAAGCAAGAACAGGAAGGATACAAATCGAATGCCAAATCACAGACAAACGAAGATAAGGTGAGGTTTCACAAACGCCAATGCAGCAGCCAATCGGTCCGGTGCAAGAGGCGGGATCTAAACACAACAGTGTAGATGCAACAAAGCAAAACCTAACCCTAGAGGCGACTGGCGTGAGAATATATAGGGCGGCGGCCTGTGGAAGACGAACAGACACAGGCTAAGGGCTAGAATACGTACAGACTTAGACTATGGGCCAACACGGCCCAGTTCTGTCACGCAGGACTGTTTAAATCACACAGAACGACTCGAGACTCCAAATGAGGTGAAACCAACGGCAAACGATCCGTCTTCTCCTCAGCTTTCCAAAAAGTCAAAGAATGCGCCAATCGGACTTCGTATGAGGAAGTTATGCCTATTTTGGTGCAGGGTGGTTGATGTAGTCCGAACCAGCGAAATCTTGACTTCAAAACATCTGTGCGACTCCGTCTTCAGCTCCAACTCTTGTATTCCATCTCCCATGTTCCTAAGCAACAAAATATCACTAGTATTCAGTAGCATCCCGTCCAAACAAATATAATCAAAATTACTAAGGAAAGAATTAACCTCATGGTTCAAGCGACGGGCACGGGCGCGTGTGATTCGTCCTAGTAACTGAATTGTAGGTGGAGGCTCCATGTGTGTATCATGTGAAGTGATGTCCTCATCAGAGGGTCTGGAGACCGGCTCTGGGGAGCTTCGAAAGGAGCTTGGAGGTTAACTCCGAAGATAGCCCGGAGACTAACTCCGAAAATAGCCTAGAGACTAATTCTGAAGATAGCCCGGAGGCTAACTCCGAAGATAACTCCGAAGAGAACTCTGAAGAGAGCATGAGGACTAGGCTTCTAGCAAACTTCGAAAGGGGGCCTGGAGGTTTCGATCTAGAGGGCTCTAGAAGGAGTCCGAAAGTCTTGACCCGGAGGGCTCCGAAAGGAGTCCGGAGGCTTGGAAATAACTCCGGCAGGCGAGAACCTACATTGACAGTGTTGGGCTCCGGGCCGAAGGCCAACGGAGGCTGACATCATTTGGCCCCTGTTTGAGGGAAAACTTATTCCCCCAACAAAGATAAAGTTAAGTACCTCGTTGTGGGTCATGTTTTTGAGAGGCACGGCCTCGGTCCACTTGGTGAAGTAATCTGTCGCCATCAACACAAACCGATGCCCTTTTGAGGAAGGCAGGTGAATTTGGCCAATGAAGTCTAAACCTCAACCTCGAAACGGCCATGGCTTGACAATAGGGTTGAATAATGAGGCAGGAGCTAGCTGAATATTGCCAAACTTCTGACATGCTTCACACCCTCTATAATACTTAAAACAATCCTCAGTCATAGTCGGCCAATAAAAACCTGCTCTTTTGAGCATCCAACTCATTTTTTGTGCCAACAGATGAGTGCCACAAAGTCCTTCATGGACTTCTCCCGTGGCCACCTGGGAATGTTCGTGGTCTAAACACTTCAATAGTACTCCATCGATAGTTCGGCGTTACAATGTGTCGTCTATCAACACGAAATTGAACGCTTGTCGCCAAACCATCCGATCAACCCTTTGGCTAGGGTCTCTCAAATACTAGACGATTGGAATTCTCCAATCGCCCTTATAGGCTTCAGAGGGTCTTGCTAGCTCAACCTCTGAAAAAATTTCTAAACTACTGACTTCGGGGTGCCCCCCGAGCCATTCCCGCTCCTATCGAAGTCAGGCCGGACTGGCCATTCGGAGTGTGCTGGGCCGAAGCCCTCTAGAGGGTCCGGCCTCCCGGAGGCCCTCACCGTGCGGGGAACTTTGGCTCACGGCCTCCGGCGTTCCAGGCCCCTTGGTGGTCAGAGCTTCGGCAGTGAGACCAAGCATCGGCTTCTCCCATACGGAAAATTTCCCCCTCCTGACTTGGTAACCAGATGCTTGCTGAGCCAAATCATTTGTGATTGAATTGGCTTCTCTTGACACGTGAGAGATTTTGAAGTCATCAAAAGCAGCAACTATGTCTAGACATTTATCCAAGTAACTATTTAGCAGGCATTAAAGCATTAAGCACTTTTAGCTACTTGTTGCACTACTAACAAAGAATCACCATATGCGTGGACATGTCTAGAACCTACAGATTCTAGTAATTCAAGCCCTAGCAATAAAGCTTTGTATTCAGCTTGGTTATTAGTAGAAGGAAATTCCAAACGGCCCGAAGTCTCAAAGTGCATTACATTAGGTGATATGAGAACTACTCCAATACCTTGGCCACTCGTGCAAGCCGAACCATCAAAATAAAGTTTGCATGGCACTACCTCAACTAGAGCAACATTGTCACTCTAGCTGACATCTATGTGGTGATCAACTATAAAGTTGGCTATGATTTGGCCTTTCATTGCTCTCAGGGGTTCGTAGGCCAAATCGTATTCAATCAATGTGTAAGCCCATTTTCCGATTCTTCCACTTAGAATTGGCTTCTGTAACATGTGCTTTATAACATCAGTTTGGCAAACGACAACACATGTAGTAGGGAGAAGATAATGGCGTAATTTGGTGCACGCGTAGTAAAGTGATAAACACAAACATTCCACAAACGCGTACCTGGTTTCGGCATCCATCACGTGACGGCTCAAGAACATGATGATGTACTCTTTTCCCTCTACCTCCTAGGTTAGCACGGCCCCGATCACGCTATCTTCAGTAGCGATGTATAGCCGAAACAAAATCCCGGCTTTGGGTGCTCTCACCACAGGCGGTGATGACAAGCACTCCTTGATTTTCTCAAAGGCACTTTGCTGGCTTGCCCCCCAAGTGAACTCGACTTCGTTCTTTAGCCGGAGTATGGGGACAAAGGCATCAATCTTGCCGGACAAGTTGGATATAAAGTGACGCAAATAGTTCATCTTGCTTAGCAACTTCTGTACATCCTTTTTGCACATCGGTGCTGCAATGTTTCTAATATTCTCAAGCCTCTTAGGATCAATTTCTATGCCCCTCTCGTGAATCATGAAACCTAAGAACTTACCCGCCAACACACCAAAAGCACACTTGAGTGGGTTCATTTTCAAACCATACTATCGCATTCTATCAAAAGCGGCCTTCAAATCGGCTAAATGGTTTCCCATAGCGTCCGATTTGACTACAACATCATCGATGTAAACATCTAACATAACCCCTAGCAAGTCATGAAAGATTAAGTTCATAGCGCACTGATACGTGGCGCCAACATTCTTCAAACCAAAAGTCATAACGACCCACTCGAATAAACCAACAAAACCAGGGCATCGAAAGGCAGTCTTGTAGATGTCCTCTTCGGCCATAAAGATTTGATTATAACCAGCATTGCCATCAAGAAAACTCAGTACCTTGTGTCCTGAAGCATCGTTGATTATCATGTCGGCTATAGGCATTTGATACTCGTCTTTCGGAGTGGCTCTGTTGAGATCTCTGAAATCAATACATACTCGTATCTTGCAGCTCCCTTTCTTCTCTACAGGCACAATGTTAGCAACCCATTCTGCGTACCTGCATGGCATAATAAATTCAGCCTTGAGCAGTCTCTCTACTTCTTCTTTAACTCGGTCATAGACAGCTGAGTTAAAGCAACGAGGAGGTTGTTTATAAGGCCTAAATCCGGAGTTGAAAGGTAGCCGATGCTCCACGAGCTCGCGGCTTAGTCCCGGCATCTCGCTATACTCCCATGCAAAACAATCGACATACGACCGAAGTAACTTTATTACTTCGGCCTTTTCATTAGGCTGTAAATGATAGTTTACAAAAGTCGGCCTCGGGATGCTACCATTACCTATGTCAACTTCCTCCTAGGGATCGGCCGACGCAAAACTTTGTCCTAATTTCTCTACTTTGCTAAAGTCCCCGATAGCCTTGGCAATACCGTATTTATTAGATCGATACTGCTCTACCCGAGACTTTAACCAATCTAGATTACTCTTGCTAGACATGACTATTAATACAAAAACAGCCGTGCTAGACCAGCCGGCTTTACAGACACTGGTAAAAAACGCCCTCCGGATACGCTGACAAAATCGTAATCCGAAAGATCTCTACCTGACAGACACTCTACTTTGTTATGAACGGCGTCAACCGATACATCGGCCAATGCTACTTGGGCCGAAGTATCCGCGGGAATAATCTCTACCTCATCGCCATCCCACTGCATCAGGCACTGGTGTAGAGTAGAAGGAATGCAACAATTCACGTGAATCCAGTCACGCCCGAGTAGCACGCTGTAGTTACCTTGTACATCGACGACGAAAAATGCTGTTGGCAATGTCTTCTTGCCCAGCGTCAACTCCATGGAGAGTACACCCTTGGCCTCAGAGATCTCGTCGTTGAAGCCGTTGAGCATCAAGTTAGTCTTCTTCAGATCATCCTCGCCCCTGCCAAGTTTCTTCAATAACGAGTAAGGCATTAAGTTAACAGTGGCGCCGCCGTCGACGAGCATTCAGGAAATGTGACCTCTGACGTAGAGGAGTTTTAGATGGAGAGTCGAGTCCTCGGGCTTCTCGAAGATGGCATTGCGCGGGCTGAGGTTCAATTGAGCGACCTCGGCCTCGTCCTACGGCAGGGTGAACTCGGCGGGCAGCGTGATGATGTTGATGTCCACCACCTGGGTGTTGGCCCTTCGGAGACGGGCGAGTAGTCATCGTCGAGCATGTCATCATCATCGTCGCTCGGACTAGGAGCCGGGTTGGTTATCTCAACCGACTTTATCCTCCATACCTGTCTTGTAGCTAGCCGAGGGCGGATTTCCTCAAAGATAGCATCGCGCTCATCCTCAGCCTTCTTCTCGCACATCTCCTGTGCTCGTAGTCATTATAGACGTCTCTTCTGTGATTTGGACATGCTTGGAGATGCCCAAGACGGTTGCGGCTTGGTGCCGGGTGCTACTGCCTGGCTCTTGTCAACTCTGGCCAAAATGCTATTGCCCCCTTCAGCCTCGCGTACCCTGCATTCAGAGGGGCCTTCGCCACGAACCCTGCCATTTGGATCGGCCCTGTTCAGCCGATTGAAACATGCTCCAGCGTATACTCCGTCCGAAGTATGGGACTCACCTCCGTCAAACTTCGGACTGCATGGTCATGAGACCCTACTCTGATGGTGATAGCTTCAGACTCACTTTCCTCGGCCTCCTCACACCTATACTCTTTGGCTTCGCTCTGCATGGTCCGATTTGGAGGTACCACGAATAGCCTATGGACGATGCCTCCATCCGCTGCGTCTGTTTGTCCCTGCCATCTGTAACACTCTGAAGGAAAACAAGGTATAGCGTTAAGTTGCGGAGGGTACCCCGGCTGTGATATGTACGGAGCCCACGGAGTCCCTACCCAGTTATACGGCGGAGGCATTGGTGGCTCCAGTGGCCTCGCCCACATTGAGCCGAACCCGTTACCCGGGGGGTTCGGCAAAGTCAACGGTGTCTCGGATCATATCAGTGAGGGGTCCTGCCATGCCGGGGGCACGTTCGGCCAGTGCGGGCCGAAGCCTCCTATTGGAGAGCTTGTCCAAAGCGGTGCAGGGTTCAGCCATTGGGGGCCAAAGTTACTGTACGGGGGTTTTTGCCATTGAGGCTCGAAGCCAACGTGCGGAGTGTCAGGACACTGTGGCCCGAAGCCACCGTGCGGAGGGTTTGGCTGCTTCGGTCCAAAGCCACCCTCTGAAAGTCTTGGGCCCTTAGGCTATCCCAGTCTTTTAGCATGGGGACCTACTTCCTTATCTATTCTCCGATGCTTGTTCAACAGCATGTTGTATGTTACCTTCGGCCTCTTGTCAGTCTTAGCCGAAGGGGTGTTAATGTTCTTTTTCCACACTCCTACCTCGGGGTTCTTTGGTATTAGCGTGTGAGTGCACGACTCTCCAACAATTACATCCTTCCCCTTAGCCGACCCAACCTATTCTGGCTGAATCAACACCATCTTCTCACCGAGGTAAAAGGATCTTTATCCAGCTTCATCTTTGGATTATGGTCTATCTTCAATCATCCTTCCTATATGGCCGATTGGACCTGCCGTCAAAAAACATTGTAGTCATTAGTATTATGTGAATGTGAATCATGCCACTTACAGTATGGATGCTTCTTCAACTCATCGGCAGATGGAATGACTTGACCTTTAGGTAACCTGAGAAGCTGACTTTTCAAGAGAAAATCAAATATTTTATCACACTTGGTTATATCGAATGATTACTTGGCCTCACTAGGCCGATTCTTTGTGGGAGATGGTCGTAATTCAGAGCAAGTGATAGGTTTACTCTTAGCGTTCCAAACCCATTCGGTTGCGTACATGTCGGCCGAATCCTCCTCTTCTGATTCCTCCTCGTCGGAGCGTTCCATGATGTCGATTTCAGCCCTAGGCTTGTTAAATGTCTTAATAAACTTTTTATCTTTGGTTCGGCCTTCTTGGACCAGAGCCTAATGTAAAACTTGGCTAACTTATAAAAAGTTCTAGTTGTCTAATCTTTCCTTAATATTGGAACGTAACCCATTAATAGCTAGTTCCGCCAAGTCCCTTTCTGAAATATTAAGGCTAAAACATCGGTTTCTAGTATCCCTAAAATGCTTGATGTATTCAGAGGCGTTCTCGTTAGATTTCTACCTAACCGATGTCAAGTGTGAAAGCCTAAGTACTGTCTCACCCGTGTAAAAATAATCATGGAATTTCTGCTCTAAATCATCCCACGTTTGAACGGAGTTTGGCAGGAGCACCGAAAACCAAGTGAAAGCGGTGCCGAATAGCGAGACAGAAAATAGTCTAACTTTTAGAGCATCTATCCCGCTAACTTCTCCACATTGTGCCAAAAATTGACTAACGTGCTCTATTGTGGTTTTGCTACCCTCGCCGTCGAACTTAGTGAATTTAGGGATTCTATAGCCACGAAGGTAGGGTATTGTATCGAGATGGTCGGGGTATGGCTTACGGTAAACCCTAACCCCTCCCTTGGGCACAAAGCCAGCACACTCTCTAAACAGTGCGTGGACCCGCTCCTCTATGTCATCTCGGCATGTTGCCTATGCGCGCCTCTCATGCGGGGGCATGACATGCGGTGGGATATCGGCGTGTCGGCCATGGGTCTCTTCCCCACGTGCCATCCGTATGACGTGCTAGTGTCCGGGTGCCTGCGCATGCGGTGCGGGCAGCGCGGGTACCGGTGCAGGTGGTGGTGCATGGTACGCAGTGCTAGTTTGGCCGCAAGTATAATGATTAGTCTCGGCCATAAGTGTTGAGGCCAGAGAGATCACGGTCGTGCCAGTGCTGCTGTCAGTTCTGCCGTACACATAGTTTACCGGAGGTGCACTAGCAATAGGGACCGAGGGTATGGCCTCAGTAAAGCTGAACCTTCCAAGAGTTACCTCTACTTGGGAGCTGACTGCCGAATCTAAATGGTTAGCTAGCGAAGCGCTAATGGCCTGATCTACTGATGCGGCTATTTTTTGCTCAATCTCTCAAGAAGATAAACGAGGCGATACAGGTGATACCTGCACCTGAGCGAGGTCGGGGGTGACGATGTCATGCTTGATGAAGCCTGCGCGTGTCTTAATGTAGCCCCAAAGCATCACGTCTTAGAGTGCCTTCAACTTTGCCTCAATCTTTGCTCAGTCTTCTGCAGGGATATCTTCAAGCGTAGGTGTCAGGATGTTGCGGTTGTCGATATCCGTGCCTCCTATGGTGTCCATTGGCGGTGTAGATGTAGTAGTCATTGCAGATGTACCGGTGGTCGATGTAGATGTACCCGTCATGTAGATGTACCCAAAAAGTGTGTTGACACGAAAACGTGCCCTCGCACTTGAGTCAGTTCGACGATCCAAAAGTGTGTGGATACTTAGGAACAAGCCTAAGCGTAACACAACACCGACATCGCGTTCCGACTACCCTTAGCCGTGGTAAGAGGGGTGGAGTCGCTAGGAAATCAGATCACACAAAATAATCCAATAAGCCGAAAGAAGTATATTCAACAGAATAAAATCAGCAAACTGGTCAAAGCCTGTCTGCTTCGAAGTATGGTGCGAAGGGGGTCGCCGAAGTATACCTTTAGCGTCTGGTGCGAAGTGTCCCGCCGAAGGGTACCTTCGGCATTCGGACTGATCTGGTCGAAGATGAACTCCGAACGGATCTAGACACGGCGATCACCTCCGAACGGTGGGGTTTGGCATGAAGTCTCCGAGACAGCAAGATACAGTAATTACTCGAGCGTTGCGTGCGGGCGTGACTTCGTCCAGAGCGGAGTACGAGCGTGGCGAAGCCTGTCGTGACGAAGTGTGCTGGCGAAGCGTGCAGTCGAAGCAGAATTCTTGACGAAGGGTGTCCTGGTGACCTCCGAAACCGATCTCTCAGCTCCGGACACCTCTGACGAAGTAGCTCCGAACGTGGAAACCTGCAGCAAAGAGGGTTCAAAGTACTAATTCTGCCTGAGGACCGAATTCTGCTAAGTGTTGTACTAGTAGCGAAGGTAGCAATCTGTTACGCAGATTAGGGGATACTTCATAGGCGAAGTAACAAGGCGATAACAATCTATTATGTAGATTAACGGATACTTCACAAGCAAAGTAACAAGGATTACCACTACTCCGAAGTGGCCGACGGAGGGCTTCCAAGCAAACCCACGAAGAGGTACAGAAAAGTAAAGGTAAATAAATGCGATCAAATCTAGGGCATTGTGTTTGATTTGTGTTGGGGGGCCTCTAAGCTGGCCTCGCCTATCTATTTATAAGGGCTAAATTTCTGATCTAATCTGCTATAATTCGGCTTGGATAGAGATAAATACTTAGCCGGAATTGTACCCAACTCTATCTCTGCCGAAGTGGGCTTCGGCTAGGCCCGTCGAAGCTTGCTCCTTGGGCCGAAGCTTCAACGGTGTGGGCCTCCGAAGGCTTCCTGGCCGAAGGCCGTGGGCTGGCCAAAAGCTTTTGGAGCCCATAGCCCAATGGGCCTTCGACCCTATAGGGCTTCAGCCTGCCCCGGGACATGTGTATTTTCGGCCCAAATTACCAAAATTGATATTTTGACAATCTCAGCCATTGATGCCATTTTTTGCTATCAACACTATAAAAAGGGATTTACCACACAAGGCTTCGGCACACACCCACTTGCTTCTTTCTCAACTCCTAGCATCCATCGCTTTCCTCTCATCATCTTTAGCTTCGCGTGGAGCCAGCTTCACAAGTCTCAGCACCCTTCGCACCGAAGCCTCACAAGATGTTGAAGAAGGTTGCGTCGAAGAAGGCCTTGACCCTGGGCATGAGTTTGAGCTCCACCCAAGTGCAAGCGGCGGTGGCGGCGAAGCCTGCAGCAAGGCACTTGGGGCCGAGGGACCTTCGGTCGCCGTCGGACAAGTTCGAGCAAACTCTGAAAATGAGGGCTTCGGCCTCAACGGAGGAGTCTGTCTGAAGGGCCTACTAGGGGAAGAAATCGGGGGAGATCCAGCTCTGGGTACCAGAGATGTCGGAGGCCATACCGAGGCCTCGGGATGATGAGGTTGTACTCTTTGAGGCTTTCTTCGAGGCCGTCCTTGGGCTGACGGCAGTGGACATGCTGAGCGAAGTATTGAAGGCATACAACTATGAGCTTCCTCATCTGTCTCCCAATGTCGTGGCGAGGTTGGCCGTCTTCGAGTGGGCTATGAGGGCCGAAGGCTACGAGGGGCACGCAGATGTCTTCATCGCCCTCCATGATGCTAACTGCCAGCCAAAGTAGAGGAAGGGGGCAGATCGCATCAATAGGGCCTTGGCCTTCAGGAGTGCCAACTTCCATCTTCGGAAGGAGTACCAGGATGCCTTCCCAGTGAGGGCCACCAACAGCAAGTGGTACTCGAAGTGGGACCAAGAGTGGTTCTATGCCCTGACATCCTTTGGTCAAGGATCTTGCTCCTACGGAGGGTGGTGTCGAGGATGAGCATGAGGGACCTCGCGGAGGAGTTCATCACCCTTCGGCTCAGCCCCCTCGCGCTCTCTTGGCCGGAGGGTCTCTTTCAACCTTCGGACTCGGAGGGCCCAAGCAAGGTGTCGGCGGAGTTCCTTGGTAATACTTTGATTTCTTTTCATCTTCATACTTCGCAAAAATGAACTTGTGCTGACTTGGAACATTGATGAAACCGCTCGCAAAGTAAGGACTCCGAAGGAGTCAATTATAGCGGCGGAGCGCATCATTGGGGCTCCGACGCCTGTGGAGCAGGTTCAATGGCTCGCTCTGGTGGGGACTTGGGAACACTGGAATAGAGTGTTGGCCTGGCTCGACGTCGAGGGGGTCCAAGCTCTATAGACTTCGCCAACCCTACACCTTTGGTGAGCGGCTCCAAGAGGAAGAGGGTGGACGACGACGAAATCGAAGCCTCGAGGGTCTGCTCAGAGCTCCCAACATTCGAAGCCCCTGCTACGGAGGAGACAACGACCGTGAGCCTTGGAACTAGAGTAGAGCCAGCAGGGGCTCTGGTGGTGGCTACCGAAGTGGTGGCGGCAAGGACCGCAACAGCAACCCCTTTGGGTTCGGGGGCTGAGGCTCCGCCCGGGCAGCGAAGGGACTGGGGAGCACACATCGCTCCCCCCTCCTTCAAAGATATTTCCTTCGACGAAGGTAAACACTTGATCACACTTCTCTTTTCATACATGAATATTGACTTCTATTTTTTTGCATATGTCGATGTCGGTGCGAGGCCCGCCGTGCCAAAGCCCACGGAGGCCTCCGACAGTAGCAGCAGCAGCAGATCAGGGTCCGACGGTACTTCATCCGAAGAGGATGGGGGGGACAACTGTGGTGAAGGGAACCTTTGGGACGAGACCGAAGAGCATGTCGAGGTGGTGGACCAGATCCCGGATCCGCGGGAGTCTGCACCGGAGGAGGCTGTGACAGAGATGGTCTGGCCTCTACAGCCGAGGGGGCCCGTGACGGAGGCAGCCATTCACGCGTTCCACGAAGGCTGCGTCACTGTAGGGGAAGGGGACTTGGTGGCATAACTCAGCCGCTCAAGCCCCTTCGACCTCTTTGCAAATGCGCACGAAGCCATCCTCCATGTGAGCAAAGTCCTACACAGTCTTCAAGTCGCACTTTCTTCTTACTTAACACTTAGAATTTTCTTGAATCTTTTCAGGCCTTCGCGCTGAATGCTGCAGCAGCAGCCTCCGTAGACCAGCGGATGGCTGACCTAGTGGCGGAAAGAGACGCCCTTCGACGCGATATCTCGGTGGAGACCGAGAAGCAAAGGCGAGCCGAAGCATCAGCGGAGGCGGCAATGGTCGAGGCCGAGAAGGCGAGGGAGGTCTTGGTTTTTGAGACCAACAAGCTTCGAGTGACACTTTGAGCTTCGGAGGAGGCCAGAGCGAAGCTGGCGGTGGAGAACTCTGACCTTCATGCAGCCGACCATTGTTTGTAGAACTTCATGGTCAAGGGGTCGATGAAGCCACTTCGAGCTTGACTTCAGTCCTTGAGCAAATAGGGACTGAGTGCCGGGCTCCGGACTTCAACCCTCAAGACCCACTCGGGGATCGCCTCGAGTTCCTTCAGACTGCGACTGCGATGGCGGAAGAGTCGATGATGGGCTTCGCTCTGATGGCTGGCCGAGTGGTGGGCCAAGGAGTGTTGCAGATGCTTCATGACGTAGGGTGCAACCACCTCGAGGCGGCAACTTCGGCAACTCCGGTGGCCTTCGGAGGCCAACACTTGGTCGCGCCGCCTCCGGACGTCCGCGGAGCGTGGAGCCACCTTCAAGAACCTTGGAAGGACCAAGGCTGTGAAGCAGTCCTCGACCTCCAATGGGCCCTTCGTCTTCGCCGATCCAGGGCACAAGCCTCGCCAACTCAGCCTTCGACGTTGAAGCCTCCACCTCCGAAGGTGTAGATCTCCTTAGGCTCTTTGTAATTCTTAGTTGTAGGCTTGTAAAAACTCATTTGTTTATTAATATAAATGTGGGTGTACTTCATACCTGCCCAGGCTCAGCCTTCGAATGTTGAACTCGAAGTACTTGAGGATTCTGAGGAGCTTCGCCATCTTTGGGTGGTCCTCGAAGTAGCTAGGTCCGAAGGCCCCCCTCGGTTCAAGCTTTTGAGGGGTCCTAGGGACGAAGCCATTTTCGAAAAAGCCCATGAGCTGCTGGCTGCCGTGATGATGGAGCCTCATCGAAGTTCTTCCTCCTCACCATACTTAAGCTATTTTGAAGTAGACTTAAGTGGTGATGGGGTACAGCCTTCGGGTATGGCCTTAACAGGCGGCGAAGCCCTAGACTTCTCCGCCTTCGATACGACACCACCTACATCCCAGACTTGGACAAACCTGTAAGGAGAAAGGAGAGGTCTGTGGGCTTCAGAGCGTGGACGGTCCGGCTGTGGGAGAACAGGCTTCGATGGGGCTTTGTCCAACCGAAGGGGTCGTGCCCAGAAAAAGAGCAAGCAAGGGTCGAACATGTCGGGGCCTTGAGCTCGCTTTTTCTTAGGCTTAAATACAGACTACTCATAATTTTGTTTTCAAAGTGTATTTGTAACATACTTCTCAATTATCATTCAATGAATGAGATTTATTATATTCGCATACTTCGTCTGCATGCTTCGCATAATTTGATGGTTTCGAACGTTTAGCTTGTCACGCTCGTACCACACATTTCATTCGCACACTTCGCATACATACTCTGGTCCCCCCTTGCGCGTGGCAGCTAGGGATAGTCGTTGCTGGTGCTGGCAATTAAAACTGCGAAGGGGTGCGCCTTTTGGCGGCTTCAGACGCTTATATCGCGTCAAGCGAAGACCTCTATTTAGGCTTCGAACGCATTAATTTGGAGCGAAGCAAGGCTTCAGCATACCCAAATTAAACGAAGCATGCTTAGATTTGGATATTGTGCGCGAGCAAGGCTCCGAAACACACTTAGATTTTAGGCGAAGCATGACATCAGTATGCTTAAACTTTAGATTAGATCACGTCACGTGAAGCGAGGCCTCAGTGCGCATTCAGATAGAGAAGCAAGGCTTCTTGAGCTTGATCCTGTAATGAATGAAAGGGATATTTGGTGTGGATTCACCGAACCTACGATGGGTTGAGCCACCTACGACTCTGGGCCACCTTCGACCCTGGGCCACCTTCGACCCTGGGATGCATCAGGCCGGAGCCTGGAATACCAGACTCGTCGAGCCATCGCTCGAAAGTCCTAGACACCTTGAGTCATCACTCGAGGGAGTCCTAAAGCCCACTGCTATGGGCCTAGAGGCGCTATGTAGCCTTCGGATGGGTGCTCCCGATTTTGCAAAGCGAAGCGAGGCTTCGAATTTCAAATAAAGCGAAGCAAGGCTTCAGGTTTTTGATAGAGTGAAGCAAGGCTTCGAATTTTAATAATGGAGCAGGGCTCCAATTTTGAATGAAACGAAGAGAGGCCACGATTTTAAAGCAAAGCCTTTGATTTTCGAGGAAGTGAAGCGAGGCTTTGATTTTAAAACGTGAAGCAATGCTTCGACTTTTAATAAGGTGGAGCAAAGTTTTGCTTTAAAGGAGAAGTAAGACTTCGGTTTTAAGGCGAAGTACGACTTCAATGATTTACTAAAATAATTGTAAATTGCACAGTGAAGAGAGGCTTCGGACTGTGTACATACCTCGTAAAGTGGGTGAAAAGCTTGCCTCGTAGCCCCTGGGGCTTCGGAGGCCTTCGGCGCGCGAAGCGGAGCCCCTTGCTAGAGGGTAAACTCCGAAGCACAAGGGATGGTGGAAGGAGAGAAAGGCCTTTGGGCTGCACTCGAAGCCCCTCGCTGGAGGATGCGCGAAGCAAGAAAATTTCAAAATTCCCCCCTCAAGCGTACATCGAGACACAGGTGGTGGCAGAGAACTTTGCTTTTAGTACTAGCTTCCCCACGGACGACGCCAACTGTTGTAGCAATTGTGTTAGCTACAACAGGTTTAGTGTGTATATGGTGTGTAGAGCGAACCTCGAAGGGTTCTCAGAGAGGGAGACAAGATTTATATTGTTTCAGGCCTCCCCGAAGGGATAATAGCCCTACGTCCAGTCTACAGTGGATTTGGCATAGTTTTTCTCTACTGAACCTATTGGATCCCTCTATTACAAGGGCATGGCCCTGCTTTTATAGGCACGCAGGCCAAAGGAAAAGACATAAATGCCCTCTACAAGTTATTGGTCTTATAGGGGAAAGAAGGGAAAAAGACTAGGCTACTGTACAAACAGCTTTGTAGCTTACAGACGTGTCAGATAAACGTCACTTCTGTGCAGCTAAACGACATACTAGGGGCGGAGGGGCCCCCGGTATGGCCCTGTGCTGCAGCGGGGTTGAGATATTTTCCAAGTTCGAAGTAGTGGCCGGAGCTCTTCAGGCGGAGACTGCATCAAAGGCTTCGAAGGTACTCCGAATGGACTTCTGGGGAATTAGCTTTGAAAGGGACCGGAGGGGTGTCCGGAGGCTATGGGGGACCCCGAAGGAAGCCTAGAGGCTTGATTCTGGAGGGCTCTCAAAGGAGCCCGGAGGCTAACTTCGAAGGGAGCCCGGAGGCTAGCTTCGAAGAGAACCCAGAGGCTAGCTTCGAAGAGAGCCCAGAGGCTAGGCTCCGGAGGACTCCGAAGGGAGTCCGGAGGCTAGCTCCGAAGGGTGCCCGGAGGCTAGGTTCCGGAGTACTCCGAAGGGAGCCCGGAGGCTAGCTTCGAAGAGAGCCCGGAGGCTTGGACTAATTGCTGCTTGGAAATAACTTCGGTAGGAGGGAATCTGCTTCGACAGTGTCAGGCTCTGGTCCGGAGATCTACAGAGGCTGACGTCATTTGGCCCCTATTCAAGGGAAAACTTATTCCCCCAACACCTTGCTTGTCGACTAGAAAATGTGACGATGCTTTTTTTGCAAAAAACTGAAAATGCGTGCTAATGACTTTCTGTGGATATCATCTATTGCACTGATCATGCCATGTGTCTTAGACAGTATTTGTGTGTTATACTTGCTAGATGTTGTAATTGCAGTCAATCATATCTGAGAAGCATGCTTTTTACACTCCACTTGCACTCGAGTTGCATTCATTGCATATTTTGAGGGGGAGCTGCATTTTAGGGGGAGTTTGAGTTTGTGTCTCTTTTGAGTGCATTTAGTCTCACTTGATAAGTACAATTGTCAACAAGGGGGAGAAATTTTGGGTCACTTAATCTTTTAGAAGAGTTTAGGGGGAGTTTTGGCTTTCTCTAGGATTTGTTTCAAGGGGAGTGTCAGTCTTTTTTTGCCTTTACTCTTTGGATATTCTTATTGACAGTTTAGAGATTGCACTCATTTGAGTTTTATTTTTGTTTAACCATAATGACCGTGTTGACGCAGAAATGTGCCCCGCACTTGCGCTGGTTCGATGTCCAAAAGTATCGCAACGATACCGGCGTCGTGTTCGGACTACCCTGGATAGTGACAAGGGATTTGGAGTCGCCAGGCAATCAGATAAATAATTAATATTTTAATCCAATTGGCCGAAAAGTATTAGTAACAATGTGAACAGTAACAAAAATTAACAAAATACCCGGAATTGGCCAATTCGGAGGCCGATTCGGAGTTACAGCACATACTGGTCTGAAGGGTCCTTGGGACACCTTCGGCCTCAGTCCTGGTCAGACCAGAGGCACAACCTCGGTCGGACTAGAGGTCATGAAGGGGCTCTGAGCGAAGTCCCGAAGGTCTTTGTGAGGTGGCTCCAGCACGGTGCGGAGAGCTCTGGTCGGACCAACGAAGCCTCCCTGGTCAGACCGACAAAGTAGACTTCGAAGGGCACGGGCTCCGGCGTGTAAGGCTCCAGCGAAGGGCTTTGGCGCAGTGCGAAGTACTCGGGTCAGACCGGTGTGATGCCCTCGGTCTGACCGGCCGTTGCCGACATTAGCCTGACGAAGGGGTCCAGCCAGACCGGTACCTCAATGCCGGTCGAACCGAAGTAACAGATCTGATCTGTTAAACCTGGTAAACTTAGCAAATAATCCCCAATCACCTCCAAACTTTGCAGAGATGTTTAGGACGACAATTGATCTGCAAAAAAATAAGATATCAAACACAATTCGGCCGGAGGGCCGAATTGCCAGGTAGGGGAATAAAAACCGATAAAAAGGATAGCAATCCGTTACGTGGATTAACGGGAGGTTCACAAGCGAACCAACAAGGGTTACCATGATTACAGGCGCGGTAGACGGAGGGCTTTCAAGCAAACCTACGAAGATGCAGAAAAGTAAAGAAAATAAATACGATTCAAAGCTAGGGCTTTGGATTGCTGTGTTGGAGAGAGCCCTTGAATTGGCCTTTCCCCTAGTATTTATAAGGCGGTGGGCTGGTTATCGCTAGCTAGAGATAGAGTTAGATGCGTCCAAAATCCTGTAGAGATAAGTTTTGGGCGAAAATACCGCTACAATGTCGCTTTGTAGTAGTGCGAGCCCATGGGTCTGGTCTGACCGAACCTAGCCAGTTAGACCGGCCTACCATAGCCGGTCAGACCGGCCATTTCCAGGTTTGACATATTTTCGGTCCAAAATACTATTTTTCAGTATTTGCATAGTTTGCATTGACCATTAATGCTATTTTTTGCTATAAACACATGCCCCCTGCCTTTTAGCAAACTTAGTGAGCTAAACGCACGACGGGCCTTGGGCGATACCTGCAATATCGGCCTTTTAACACTTCAAGCGTTTTTCCACACACTTGGGAAGTACTT
Organism: Zizania palustris; assembly: GCA_019279435.1. Lineage (NCBI taxonomy): Eukaryota > Viridiplantae > Streptophyta > Magnoliopsida > Poales > Poaceae > Zizania > Zizania palustris. Next base: position 32,254,138 of record JAAALK010000079.1, on the reverse strand, counting down.
TTTTTAATATCTACCATTCAAAGCCCTTCGAAATCGCTCTCCTTGTAAAGATTCTAGGAAATATGCATTGCCTGGAGCGATTCCGACTACCTTAAAAGGTCCTTCCCAACTAGGTGACCATTTACCAAATTTTGAACTCCTAGTGCCTAATGGCAAAATCATCTTCCACACCAAATCATCGATTTGAAATGATTTTTCCTTGACCTTCTTGTTGTAGGCCCTAGCTACTCTTCTTTTATCTCTCTCTATTGCCTCTAGAGCCTTCAACCTCTTATCGGTCACCTCTTCTAAATTATCCTTTAGAAGTGTCTCATATTCGTCGACCGATAAACCATTTTGCTTCAGAAATTTAAGTGAGCCAAGATCCACCTCTACCGGTAGAACGACTTCTTGTCCATATACTAACTCATATGGGCTAACTTTAGTGTCACCATGCTTTGCAACTCTACTAGCCCATAGAGCTTCAGAAATTACCTCGTGCCACCTTTTTGGAAACTCCTCAATCTTTTTCTTGATCAATTTAATCACAGTTTTGTTACTAGACTCGGCCTGGCCATTGGCCTGAGCATAATATGGGGAAGAGTTTACCAATTTAACCCCATAGTATTCGGCAAAGTCCCTCACCTCTTTAGCAACAAATGAAGTACCTTCGTCCATAGTGAGAGTTTGGGGATTGCCGAATCTATGTATAATGTATTTCAAGATGAAATCAATTACCTCGTTGTGAGTCATGTTCTTGAGCGGCACGACCTTGGTCCATTTGGTGAAGTAATCTGTTGCCATCAACATGAACCGATGCCCTTTCGAAGACGAAGGATGAATTTGGCCGATGAAGTTTAAACTCCAACCCCAGAACGGCCATGGTTTGATAATAGGATTAATTGTCGACGCGGGCGCTAGCTTAATATTTCCAAACTTTTGACAAGCTTCACATCCTCTATAGTATCTAAAACAGTCTTCAGTCATAGTCGGCCAGTAAAAACCTGCTCTTTTGAGCATCCAACTCATCTTCGGGGCCGACTGATGAGTACCGCAAAGCCCTTCATGTACTTTGCCTGCAACAACTCTAGCTTGATCGGGGTCCAAAAACTTCAAAAGCACTCCATCAATACTTGGGCGATACAACACATCGTCGAGCAAAACAAATTTGAAAGCATGTCGCCGAACCTTCCGATCAACCTTTTGGCTTGGGTTTCTCAAATATTGGACGATTGGGACCCTCCAATCATCCTCACTAACCAAAGGAGCGATGGCCAAATTGAGCTGGCCTCAAGGTTTACCATTTGGACCTGCCCCCGAGCACTAAACCTTCCTGACAACGATCGGTCAGACCGGCTATTGCCGGTTGTCTATCACAATTCGGTCTGATCGTCCTGACATGATCGGTCAGATCGGGTACGCAAGGGCAGTTGGACCATGCTCACAAAGCTGGTCAGACTGACGGTAGTACCCTCGGGTGTTACATCATCTTCAAACATCGGCTTTTCCCGTGCGTAGAATTTACCTCTTCTGATTGATAGCCTGATGCTTGTTGAGCCAAGTCATTTGTATGTGAGTTGGCCTCTCTAGACACCTGAGTAATCTCAAAATCATTAAAAGTAGAAATTAAGTCTAAACACTTGTCCAGGTAGCTATTTAGCAAACCGTTAAAACATTGAGCAAGCTTGGTGACTTGTTGCACGACTAATAAAGAATCGTCGTATGCGTGAACATATTTCACACCCATGGAGTTTAACAACTCAAGACCTAGCAATAGGGCTTCGTATTCGGCTTGATTATTAGTTGAATGAAATTCCAAACAGGCCGAGGTTTCAAAGTGCATACCACTTGGTGATACGAGTACCACTCCAACACCTTGGCCATTTTTGCAAGCCGAACCATCGAAGTACAGTTTCCATGGTAATACTACAATCAAAGCGACTTCATCATCCCAATTGATATCTATGTGGTGATCCACTATAAAATTAGCAATGACTTGGCATTTCATAGATTTCAATGGTTCATAAGCCAAATCATATTCGATTAACGCATACGCCCACTTGCCGATTCTACCACTTAGAATCAGCTTTTGCAACATGTATTTTATGACATCCATTTGGCAAGTGACAATACATGTGCTAGGGAGAAGATAGTGACGTAATTTGGTACACACATAATATAGGGATAAACACAAACGCTACAAAAACACGTACCTTGTCTCGGCGTCTATAAGTCGGTGACTCAAGAAGGTGATGATGTACTCTCTTCCTTCGATGTCTTGAGTCAACACAACTTCAATCACACTCTCCTCCACGACAATATAAAGCCGAAACGGAATCCTGACCTTCGGCGCCCTTACCACTAGCGGCGTCGATAAGCACTCTTTGATTTTCTCGAACGCGTGTTGCTAGCTTGCCCCCAAGCGAACTCGGCTTCATTTTTTAGCCGGAGTATTGGGACGAAAGCATCAATTTTGCCAGACAAGTTAGATATGAAGCGTCGCAAATAATTAACCTTGCCTAGCAGTTTCTGCACATCTTTCTTACATGTCGGCGCTACACATCTTCTTATTTTCTCAAGCCTCTTAGGATCAATTTCAATTCCTCTTTCGTGAATCATGAATCCCAAGAACTTACTCACCGACACACCAAAAGCACACTTGAGCGGGTTCATTTTTAAACCATACTGGCACATTCTTTCAAAAGGAACTCTCAAATCGGCGAGGTGGTTTTTCATAGCGTCCAATTTGACCACAACATCATCTATATAAACTTCTAACATAACCCCTAGCAAGTAATTAAAGATTAAGTTCATGGCAAGTTGGTATGTGGCGCCAGCGTTCTTTAAACCAAACGTCATTACTACCCAATCAAACAAGCCGACAAAACCTGGGTAGCAAAAAGCCGTTCTAAAAACGTCTTCTTTGACCATAAAGATTTGATTATACCCAGCGTTGCCGTCAAGAAAACTTAGTACCTTATGTCCTGAGGCATCGTTGATCAACATGTCGGCTATCAGCATGGGATATTCGTCTTTTGGAGTAGCCTTGTTCAAATCCCTGAAGTCGACGCAGATGCGGATCTTGCCACTCTCTTTCTTCTTGACAGGCATGATATTAGCGACCCATTCCGCGTACCTGCATGGCCTAATAAAACCTGCTTCTAATAGATGTTCAACCTCCTCTTTAACTCGGTCATAAATGGCCGAATTGAAGCGGCGCAGCGACTGTTTATATGGCCTAAACCCAGGTTCGATGGGGAGCCCATGCTCAACAAGCTCTCGTCTTAGTCCGGACATCTCGCTGTAATCTCACGTGAAGCAATCAATATACGATCGAAGCAATTTTATTACTTCAGCCTTTACATCATTATTCAGATTCTTATTTACAAACGTTGGCCTTGGAACATTACCATCTCCTATGTCTACTTGTTCCAAAGGGTTGGCCGACGAGAAGCCTTGACCTAATATTTCTACCTCGCTAAAATCTTCAATGGCTTCGGCGATACCGTCTTGAGAAGACCGATATTGTTCCATGCGAGATTTTAACCAATCAAGATTAGCGCTAGACATTCTCTTATCTTAGACACAACCGAGCCACACCAGACGGCTTCACGGAAATAGGAACGAACCTTCCCTCTGATACACTGACAAAGTCATAATCCGAGAGGTCCCGTCCCAACAAGCACTCTATCTCATCGTGGGCGGCATCGCCGGACGCATCGGCCAAACTAACATGGGCCGATGTATCAGCATACACAATCTCGACTTCGTCACCATCCCATTGTATTAGGTGTTGATGCAAGGTGGACGGCACACACTGATTGGCGTGGATCCAGTCACACCCAAGCAATACATTATAATTGCCTTGTACGTCGACGATGAAAAAAGCGGTGGGTAGCGTCTTGTTTCCCACCATCAGTTCCAAGGACAGTACCCCCTTGGCTTCCATTGTGTCGCCGTTGAAGCTGTTGAGGGTGACGTTGTTTTTCTTTAGGTCATCGTCATCCTTGTCGAGCTTCCTTACAAGGGAGTACAACATTAGGTTCACGGTGGCGCCGCCATCGACAATAATCCTCGAGATAGGATTCCCGTCGATGTGCCCCTTATGTAGAGGGGTCTTAGGTGATGGCTCGTGTCTCTGGGCTTCTCGAATATGGTGTCCCGTGGGCTGAGGTCTAGCTGAGTGACCCCGGCCTCCTCCTAAAGTGGAGCTAACTCGAAAGGCAACATGATGATGGCGACGTCCATTGCCTGAGGAGCAGGCCCCTCGGAGATGGGATTGTAGTCGTCATCGAGAAAATCGTCTTCATCGGAGCTAACAACGGGGGCCGAGTCATCGACTATGACTGGCCTGGGTCTCCAGACTTTCTTCACGGTGGACCGAGGACAAATTTCCTCAAAAAGTGCATCACGTGCCTCCTCGGCCTTCTCTTCTCGCATCTCCTGAGCCCGTAAGCGCTGCAACCTCCTCTTTTGTGACATGGACATCCCTGAGGGCACCCACGATGGCTGAGGACGGGTGCCGGGTTCCATGGTATTGCTTCTAACATTTTTGGCCGAAGGGGACTTACTTGTATCAGCCTCGGATATCTCGCGTTTGCCATGAAAGGTCTCCTGCTCCTGGTCGATCGAACCGGCCATGGCGGGTGGGTCAGGCTGGTCTGTGTCGAAAACCGTCATAAGGCCAGTTGGACCAGCCACAGTAGGCTGGTTAGACCGAGCTTCAGCCGAATCTTCGTGCAGTCTTGTCGGGGCATCCTTTGGGATCGGGACCTCTTGGGATCCAACCCTGATGACTATAACCTCCGTGCCATCTCCACATTCATCCCTTCCGACGACATCTCGTGGAGCCTGGTTTTGAGGCACTATGGACAGGTGGTGAACAATATTGTTATCCTGCGCCGGCCCCTGATCCTGCCACTCGGAGACACTAGAAGGAGTGTAAGTGTTAGTAGCCGGACATTGCGCGAAGTTCTCCGCTGGCGGAGGCCAAGCCGGAGCCATCGTCCAGCAGTAGGGCGGTGGCATCGGAGGCTCTAGCATCCTCCCCACTGAGTGCCGAACTCGTTGGCTAGTTGGGAGCCCGGCCACATCGATGGTACCTAGGACCAGACCAGCGAAGGGGCCTACCAAGCTGGAGGTAAATTAGCCCATGGTGGAGGTGGGCCCGGCCACTGGAGGCCGAGTCCATTCGGAGGCTGCAGCCTGCTCGAAGGAGGTGGGTTTGGCCACCGAGGCCTGGATCCACCCAGAGGCTGGAAACCCTCCGGAGGAGGCGGGCTCGGCCACTGAGGCTCAAAGCTTCCCGGAAACAGGGGGTGAACCAGAGGAGGGTTCGGCCAATGAGGTCCAAACCCTGCCGGAGGTTGGGACCTACCCGGAGAAGGGTTCGGCCACTGAAGTCCGAACCCTACCAAAGGCTGCATCCACTCCGAAGGAGTGTTCGGACCTTGAGGTCTGAACTCATCACTCACGAGGCTCGTCCTCCTAGGGGGCTTCGACCGTCCTGGAGCCCGTGGGCAAACACCTTTTATTTTGGACCTTCGCTGGTGCTTGTCCAAAAGCATTTTGTACGTCACCTTCGGCCTTCTGTGATGTTTGGCCGAAGAGGATGACTTAATATTTTCTTTCCACACCCCTACCTCCGGATTCTTTGGTACAAGTGTGTGTGTGCGAGTGGCTCCTATGACGATTGCCTTTCCCTTAGCCGACTCGGCCTGCTCTGGCCGAATCAACAACTTCTTCCCTTCTAGCTCAACGTTGTTCATGGGGAAAGGGTCTCTGTCTAATTTCATCTTTGGATTTGCTTCTATTTTCAATCGTCCTTCCTCTATGGCCGATTGTACCTACCGACGAATAACGTTGCAATCGTTAGTGTAGTGAGAATGTGAATCATGCCACTTGCAGTAGGAACGCTTTTTTAACTCGTAGGTGGATGGCATGACTTGCCCTTTTGACAGCCGTAGGAGTTGATTTTTTAATAGGAAATAAAATATCTTATCACATTTAGTTACGTCGAATGAATATCTAACTTCATTAGACCGACTCTTAGAGGGAGACGGCCGCAATTTGGAGCAGGTGACGGGCTTAGACTTCGTGCTCCAAGTCCATTCGGCCGTGTACGTATCGGCTGGACCCTCTTCGGATTCTTCCTCGTCAGAGTGCTCCATAGTATGGACTTCAGCCCTTGGTTTACTGAAAGTCTTAACGAATTTTCTATCTTTTGTCCAGCCTTCCTAGACTAGAGCCTATTGCAATACTTGGCAAACATCCAAGAGGTTTTGATTATCCATACGCTCCTTAATTTCTGGTCATAGGCCATTGAATGCTAGATCTGCTAGGTCCCTTTCCGATACGTTTAGGCTAAAACATTTATTCCTGTTGTCTCTAAAGCAATTAACATACTCAAAAACACTTTCGCTAGATTTTTGCTTAATCGCCGTGAGGTGTGATAGCCTAAGCTTGGTCTCGCCTGTGTAGAAATAATCATGAAACTTTTGCTCTAGTTGCGCCCACGTATGCACGGAGTTCGGCAGAAGCACCGAAAACCAAGTGAATGCGGTGCCGGACAACTATAGGGATAATAGCCTGAGTTTTAATGCATCCGATCCGCTGGCTTCTCCACATTGTGCTAGGAATTGCCTAATGTGTTCTAACGTGGATTTACTACCCTCACCATCAAATTTCGTGAAATCTGGGACCCTATAACCACGAGGGTACGAAATGGTGTCAAAGTGGTCGGGATATGGTTTTCGATAAACCCTAGCTCTATCTCTAGGTGCAAAGCCGGTGCATTCCCTAAATAGCACGCGAATACGTTCCTCCATATCATCATGATCTAATGCTTGTGCACGTCTTTCATGTGGTGGCGGGACGCGTGGTGGTATATCGACGTGCTCTGGCCTATGCTGTGGTGTGGGAGTGTGCAGTGTGAGCGGCGGTGGCAGAGCAGTTACGGGCGCAAGCGGTGGTGGCATTTGATAAGTTGGGTTTGCCTGGCCATAAGCGTAGTTATGTATTTCGGCTGTGAATGAAGTAGCCGGAAACGTGATGGTTTTTCTAGTATTGCCGTCGGTTCTGCTATAAATATGATGTGCTGGCGGAATACTAGTAATTGGTGCTGGTGAATTGGCCTTAGTAAAACCGAATCTTCTAAACACTGCCGCCACTTGCGAGACAATTGTGGGTTCTAGTTTATTGGCTAGTGAGGCGCTAACTGCTTGGTCAATGGACGCAGCTATCCTACGGTCGACTTGTGAGGCAGATAAAGGGGGTGATGACGAGCGTACCTGGGTCAAGTTGAGGTTGTCGCACATGACGAAGCTCGAGGGCGTCTTTATGCAATCTCTGAGCATCAGTTCTTCGAGTTCCTTCTTTTTTGCTTCAATCTTTACTCGGTCTTCTTCAGATATCTCCGCCATGGTGGGTGTCATAACGTTGCGGTCGTCGATGTCCACGCTCCCCATAGTGTTCATCGGCAATGTAGTGGATGTAGATGTAGTAGAGGTACCCGCTGCCGATGTAGAGGTAGTAGTCATGGTTGGCGTTGTCCCCAGCGGAGTCGCCAGAAAGTGTGTTGACGCAGAAATGCGCCCCCGCACTTGGGCCGGTTCGACGTCCAAAAGTATCGCAACGATACCGACGTCACATTCCGACTACCCTCGATAGAGACAAGGGATTTGGAGTCGCAGGCAATCAGATAAATAATTAATATTTTAATCCAATTGGCCGAAAAGTATTAGTAACAATGTGAACAGTAACAAAAATTACCAAAATACCTAGAATCAGCCAATTCGGAGGCCGATTCGGAGTTACATGAGATACTGGTCCGAACGGTCCTTGGGACACCTTCGGCCTCAATCCCGGTCAGACCAGAGGCACAACCTCGGTCGGACTGGAGGTCACGAAGGGGCTTCGAGCGAAGTCTCGAAAGTCTCTGCGAGGTGGCTCCGACACGGTGCGGAGAGCTCCAGTCAGACCGACAAAGCCTCCCCGGTCAGACCGACGAAATAGACTTCGAAGGGCACGGACTCCGGCGTGTAAGGCTCCAGCGAAGGACACCGGCGAAGGGCTTTGGCACAGTGCGAAGTATCCTAGTCAGACTAGTGTGATGCCCTCGGTCTGACCGGCTGTTGTCGACAACAGCCTGACGAAGGGCTCTGGCCAGACCGGTACCTCAACGCTGGTCGGTCCGAAGTAACAAATCCAATCTGTTAAACCTGGTAACCTCAGCAAATAATCACCAATCGCCTCCAAACTTTGCAGAGATGTTTAGGACAACAATTGATCTGCAAAAACAATAAGAGATCAAACACAATTCGGCCGGACGGCGGAATTGCCAGGTAGGGGAATAAAAACCAATAAAAAGGATAGCAATCCATTACGTGGATTAACGGGAGGTTCACAAGCGAACCAGCAAGGGTTATTGTGATTACGGGCGCGGCAGACAGAGGGCTTTCAAGCAAACCCACGAAGATGGGGAAAAGTAAAGAAAATAAATACGATTCAAAGCTAGGGCTTTGGATTGGTGTGTTGGAGAGAGCCCTTGAATCAGCCTTGCCCCTACTATTTATAAGGGGGTGGGCTGGTTATCCCTGGCTAGAGATAGAGTTAGATGCATCCAAAATCCTGTAGGGATAAGTTTTGGGCGAAAATACCTCGAATCTTACTCGGATCTATAATCTGGACCCTGGCTGGTCTGACCGAGCCTATGGGTCCGGTCTGACCGAACCTGGCCGGTTAGACCGGCCTACCGTAGCCGGTCAGACCGGCCTTTGCCAGGTTTGACATATTTTTGGTCCAAAATACTATTTTTCAGTATTTGCATAGTTTGACCATTAATGTCATTTTTTGCTATAAACATGCCGTTTTATGGCTTTTGTTCAGCTTTTGATCATTAGGGTTAATTCTTTTATTTTATTTTCTTCTTTCTGTCCTCTTGTGCTTCGTTTTCGTGTTTACACAAGTGTTTTGTAGGTTACAAAGTGTTAATGAAGAGAGTGTTGACAATGCACTCATCAAGGGGGAGATTGAGGAGCCATGTTGAAGATCATGGGCCTCATGACTCCAAAAGTGATGAGTGATTGTCGACGAAAGTCAATGATGAAGAAAGAGAGAGGAGACGAATAGGAGTCGATACCTGTCGTGTCTTGGGCTGTGTGTGACTCAGGTACAAGGGCTGCGAGCGACTGCCGGGCAGAGGGGCCATGGAGTCGGGCCGGCCCAATCCGAGTACATGGGCCAGGAACAGCGAGGGATCCACTGGTCTATTGACCAGGTTTGACCCAGGTAAACGGGCGGCGAGCGATTGCCGGGCTGAGAGAGCCGCAGAATCAGGCCGGTCCAATCTGGGTACACCATGCGAAGACGGCGGATGCTTTGTCGGTTTCGGCGTAAAACAGACGCAACTATCCAGACCGCCCATCGGAGATCAGATGGTCCTGAAGCGAAGCCGTAGCTACTACGAAAGCTCCGCATCAGGACAAGTTACCTTTAGTTAGGATTTTACTATTTTTCCTTTTAGGCCCACAGTCTGTATTAGTCGAGTCGGTAAAAATCCTAAGGACATTTTGGTCTTTTCTAGTTTAATTCAGCGTCTGTAAAAAACCCTAAGGGTATATTATGATTTTCCGATTTTCCTAACTCATTTTGAATTAAAAAATCAGAGTTCAAAGCTTCTGTTCACTTTCCCCACTGTTCAACCGCCGGAGTTTTTATTATCGATGCCGCCGTTTTCTTTCTCGGTTTTGATTTGCCATGTGGTAGCGCGAGGCTGCCTCTGTGTGAGGTCGCGCCAGGCACGAGCAGTGCTCAACGCGTGTGAGCCTTGCTGCAGTCGTGCGAGCAGGAAGCACAGCTCCTCTACATGCCGGCGTGTGGCGTTACTGTGTGAATCTAGAGGCCATTCGCAGCCGCAGGGAGCAACGCTGGCTTCGGTTGGAAGCTGTGAGGCGCAGAATGACGGGAGTAGCGCACGTCGTCAACGAAGAACACGAGGCAGAGCCAGCCTATACACGATTGGGTGTACGCTACTGTGGACAACTACGCATGAACAGTAATCTCACGTATTAATCCCTGTGCTTTCGAAATTCACTCTGTGATATTAGTACTGAATGAAATAGATGCTTGATGTTTGATTAATGTTTGGTGCATGTCAAGTACCTAGATTATAACCTAACTATTGTGGTATATTTTATCTTGCATGTTTCTTGTATGGTTGAATATTTGTGACCACTTTTATTTGCAGCATTCATTTTGTCGGATTAAATGCTTGTGTACTGTTGATGATTATACATGTGCTGATTGAAATGCCTGAGTTAAATGATCTTTTAATTTATCATTAAACACTGTGGTAGTGCCTTTTCGATTAGGACACCAGTTGTTTTTAGGCTATATTATTTTCAGTGTTTGAGATCTGTTAGTTCTCACTGATAGTCTTTTGAGGTGCATTGGGTGTTGGGAGAAGGCCATTGATTCGAAAGAATTTATGAGGTGCCCATTCACCATCCTCTGGTCGCTACTCTCGGTCCTACAACACCATCGGTACGCTTCTGACTTTTTTTGTTATGATGCCATCTCGTGAACGTGTGCTTAACGCTTGGCTTGTCTTGCAGCCAACTCCAATTACTCCATCGGTAGTGCCGGTTCTTGGCATTGGTACTCTACCGGCAACCAAAGCCTCTTTATCGGCTCAGTTTTGTACTTATCTTGGTATTACATGCAACTTTTATTTGGCACCCTTGACACCCGATATCTTTCTCCAACGGCCTTCCTCTCCCCTCGACATTGAGTCCTTATACGCGGCCTTCGACAACATGGTCGATGATGTCGTCGAGGCCTCACCATTCGTGGCTATCGGAGGCGTTCCTGTTAGAGCAGTTGGAGTTGGGGCGCTAGAGGGCATTATCATCGGCTCTAGTGAGTCAGCGGTCACCAATGATGTCATCGCCTCTCTTGGTGCAAACACCGAGAACCCATCTACTGATGCTGATGCTCCTCGCCAGGTACCTTCTTCTGTCCCCGGCTTTGTCTTTTGTTCATGGGACTCACATTGATTTCTGGTGCAGTCGGCGCTTTCCTCTCCCACCTCGCCTTCTACTCAGGCCAATCTTTATGAGGGGAGTACGGGCACTCTTCCTATTGACAAGGCGGAATGCGACGCCAAATATTCCCTTGCTGATGGTGCTCCTCAATCGGTTGATCCTACTCGGTCAGCTGATGTAAGTGTTACAGTGTTTGGTGTCCTGATGTGATTACCCTTGACTTGGCAAACTTTCCCTTTTTCAGTCCTTCGTTCAAAAATTTCATTTCGATATTAGCCCTTATCTCGAGGACAAAGAAGTCACCACCATGCCTCTGTCAGTCTTGCCTCAACTGTCTCCGGAGGTGAAGGAGCTTCTATTGGACCTGCTGCGTCGTCTAGGGGACCCGATGGAGACTTTGGTCAGTGATTCGGGTCCCATAAGGGCCCATTTCAATGATATCCTAGACTCTCTTTCTCTAAAGTTGGTTGACACCCTTACGCCGACAGCATTCATAGAGTTCATCGGCTAGGGGTGCAGCGAGCCTTGAAGCGGATGGCTGATCGATCGAGTCACACATCGCAGTTGGAGGCGGCCAAGACCCACGACGAGGTGATACTTGCCAAGGGTACCCTTCTAGGCCACATTCGAGGCGATTCATCATTCGTGTCGCTGCACCTTACCCAACTACGGGCGGAGGAGGCCAACCTAGTGTCGAGGCTAGATGGATTCTGGGCACATATTGCTGATGAAGAACATGCCATAGCCTCCTTCCTAGCCCGGATCCAAGCCCAGGAGCATCATCTTGCTGGTGTCGTCCATCATGTGCAACACCAACATGTTGGACCGGAAACGGTGACCAGAGGGGGGTGAATGGGAGCTTTTAAAATTTCAGACTAAAAATAGCCTTCTATTTTAATTCTGTCTTCTGCCGAACAGGCTTCGAACACACCCTTCGAAGTTCTGGTTCGGAGGTATTTCACAGCTCCGAAACTAGGCTTCGCAAGGAGCAAAAGTTCGAAGTCAAGAAGACTTCGCACCACCCACAACACCAAAAACTCAACTCTGCTAAGTCAGTGCAGGCTCCACACACTGGGTGCCTTCGAGCAGACTTCGCACTTCACCCTTCGCAAGAGCAGACTTCCCTCTATGGACTTTGACCAAATACTCTGCACTAGCAACTGGTACTAGGCTTCATATTTCAGAGGTCTTGAATGCACACTGAGCACACTTCGCCGAGGACTCCGAAAGGGAGGAAAACAGGCTTCGAGTTAACCCAAACATAGTGCTTCGCTAGTAATCAGAGAGGACTAGCCTCAGTTTACACAGAGCAAACACACACTGAGAAAATCACCCTTCACACAGACAGACCTCTCACACACTTCTCCAGAAGAGATCCAGTGCACAAACCCAACCCAGAAGAAGATGGTGCACAGAGAAATCAAAGCATGCAGTGCAAAGTACGCATACAAGTTCAAGCACAAATGAAAATAGAATCAAAGTTTCATTACTTGAACAAGGAACACAAAAAGAACACACAAGATGAACACAGAGAGAAATGGCGGCAAGCATAGGAGTTTTACAATGACTGCTCAAAGTGTTACTGCAGCCTAGCTAGCCTCCACTATTTATAGGCACTATTCATCCCTGTGAATAGATTATTATACCCCTAGGGTTTACATTGGTTTTGTCTTATCAGAACAAGGGGGTACAGCTGGTAGTCTACTTTATTTGGAGGCTTCTTTTTTCAGCTTCGCAGAGGAGACAACATCAACTTTTGCAGAGCAGACATGGTCAGCCTTTGCAATCTTGGAGTCTTCTGAAGCCCCCCTTCGCACGCAAGGGGTGCGGTAGCTTCGGTGAGAAGCCTTGAGCCTAACGGCCTTCGCTTCACCAAAGTCAGCCTTCGATACAATGAAGGTTTTGAGCCGAAGCCATCGAAGCCCTTGAGCCTTCGCGCCATCACCTCCGGAGTGGACCACCATGGCTTCGCAGCTACTCCCAGCTCGAACTTCGTCAGCACATGTACCGAAGCCATGCATGGCCAAAGTACTTCAAGACAACCACACTCTGAAGCCCCACCTTCGGAGTACCACCCTTCGAAGTCCCTCCTTCGTCCAAGGCCTCCGCATGAAGCATTCCATGAGCACTTCGTCGCAGTGTCTCTCTCCGAGCACACTCCTCGACGAATCTCACCCGGACCATGCCTTCGATGCACCTGGACTTCTGAGACCTCTGTCGGGTATACCTTCGAGTGCCTCCATCCGGAGCATAGTTCGAACACCTTGCCTCATTGTTGAGGACTTTGTCCGCCAAACTCTGAAGTCACTCCTTTCGGAGTACCCTTCGAAATGCCTCGCCTCCGAGGACTTCGTCTTGGAGTACCTTCAGTCGGAGCCACACTCACTTTCTGCCTTCGCCTGGCGCAAACCTTGACCCGAGGACCGACCTTGACCCATCGCAGCCTCTGTGACCGAGCTCCCCGCTCGCCTGGCATCAAGCCTCCCGCTTGACCCAGGTTCACTTGCTGTGAACCGTCTATCGCCTCCGACGTCACCTGCGCACCACAGACAAACATACAAGTGTATCTAGTACCCCGGAGACCTCTCTGGGTAAGCAAGCTCCATCACACATTCTAGTGTACCGCCCAAAGTACTGAAACCTTCGGTACAGCCAAGTCATTCTGTACTGTCGGACCCCTCCGACAGGCACCCTCCGCTACGACAGTTGCAGCAACTATTGACACGGAAACGTGCCCCCGCACTTGGGTTAGTTCGATGATCCAAAAGTGCACGGATACTTAGGGACAGTCCTAAGCATGACGTGGCACCGACGTCGCGTTTCGACTACCCTTAATAGTGATAAGGGGGTGAAGTCGTCAGGCAACCAGATTACACAAAATAACCCAATTAGCCGAAAAAGATAGATTAAACAGAATAAAATCAGCAAACCAGTCGAAACCCGTTTGGTTCGAAGTCTGGTGCGAAGGGGTCATCGAAGTGTACCTTCGGCGTCTGATGTGAAGTGCTCCGCCGAAGGGTGCTTCGGCGTTCAGACTGATCCGGTCGAAGATGGACTCTGAACGGATCTGGACACGATGATCACCTCTGAACAGCGGGGTTCGGCGTGAGATCTCCGATATAGCGAACTATGGAATAATGACCCGAGGGCCACGCGCGAGCGCAACTTCGTCCAGTGCGGAGTATGGTCATGGCAAAGCCTGTTGCGTTGAAGTATGCTGGTGAAGCCTGTTGCTGAAGCCTGCAGTCCCACCGAAGGGTGTCCTGGGGACCTCCGACATTGATCTCTCAGCTCCGGACACCTCTGACAAAGTGGCTCCAAACATGCGGACCTGCAACAGAAGAGTGCGAAGTACCAATTCGGCCTGAGAACCGAATTTTGCTAAGTGTTGCACTAGTAGCGAAGGTAGCAATCTATTACGCAGATTAGCGGATACTTCACAGGCGAAATAACAAGGTGATAACAATCTATTACGTAGATTAACGGATACTTCACAAGCGAAGTAACAAGGTTTACCACTGTTCCGTAGTGGCCGGCGGAGGGCTTCCAGGCAAACCCACGAAGAGGTACAGGAAAATAAAGGTAAAGTAAATGCGATCAAAGTATGGGCTTTTGTTTGGTTTTGAGTTGGGGGGCTCTCCATGCCGGCCATGCCTCTCTATTTATAGGGGGGTTAACTCCTAATCTAATCTGCTATTAATCCGGCTAGATAGAGATTGAGATTGAGCCGGTGACGCAACCAACTCTGTCTCTGCCGAGGTGGGCTTCGGCCAGGCCCGTCGAGGCCTGCTCCTCGGGCCGAAGCTTCGGCAGCGTGGGCCTCCAAAGGCTTCCGAAGCTTCGGCAGTGTGGGCCTCCGAAGGCTTCCTGGCCGAAGCCCATGGGGTTGGCTTGAGGCTTTCAGAGCCCATTGCTCAACGGACTTCGGCCTTGTAGGGCTTCGGACAGACCCTGGACATGTGTATTTTCGGCCCAAATCATCAAAAAATGATATTTTGACAATCTAGCCATTAATGCCATTTTTTGCCATCAACACATGCCCCCTGCCTTTTAGTGAACTAGTGAACTAAAAGCACAACGAGCTGAAGACGATACCATCCATATCGGCTTTTTGACACTTTTTATGACGTTTGCCACACACTTGGGAAATACCTCTTCAAGTACCTACCATTCAAAGCTCTTCGAAACCGCTCTACCTGCAAGGATTCCAACACGTATGCATTGCTAGGAACGATTTCGGCTACCTTAAAAGGACCTTCCTAACTAGGTGAACATTTACCAAACTTGGGACTCTTCGTGCCTAAGGGTAAAATCGTCTTCCACACCAAGTATCCTATTTGAAACAATTTTGGTTTAACCTTCTTATTGTAGGCTTTAGCTAATCTCTTCTTGTCTACTTTTATGACTTCTAAAGCCCTTAGCCTCTTATAGGTCACTTCCTCTATATTATCCTTTAGAAGAGTTTCATACTCATCGACCGATAAGCCATCTTGCTTTAACACCCTTAAGGAGCCAAGATCTACCTCTACAGGTAGAACGGCTTCTTGTCCATATACCAGTTCATATGGACTAACTTTGGTAGCACCGTGCTTTGCAATCCTACAAGCCCATGGCTTGACAATTGGATTGAGTAATGAGGTAGGAGCCAACTGAATATTGCCAAACTTTTAGCATGCTTCACACCCTCTATAGTACTTGAAAGAGTCTTCATTCATAGTCGGCCAATAAAAACCTGCTCTTTTGAGCATCCAACTCATCTTTTGGGCCGACTGATGAGTGTCGCAAAGCCCCTCATGGACTTCTCTTGTAGCCACCTAGGACGGCTCATGGTCTAAACACTTCAATAGCACTCCGTCGATGGTTCGGAGATACAATGTGTCGTCTATCAAAACGAATTTGAATGCTTGTCATTGAACCTTCCGATCAAACCTTCGGCTAGGGTCTCTCAAATACTGGAAGATTGGGACTCTCCAATCGCCCTTATAGGCTTCAGAGGGTCTCGCTGGTCCACTTTATTAAAAAACTTCTAAATTACTGACTTCGGGGTGCCCCCCGAGCCATTCTAGCTCCTGCCAAAGCCTGGCCGAGGTGGCCGTTTGGAGTGTGCTGGGCCGAAGCCCTTCGGAGGGTTCGGACTCCAGGGAGCCTTCTCCGTGCAGGAGGCTTCGGCCTACGGACTTCGATGTGCCAGCACCTTCGGTCGGCAGGGTACTCCGGTCTAGGATCCTTGGCGCGTAGTGACCTTCGGTGGCCAAAGGGGTTCAACCCAGAGGGTGCGCCTGTCCGCAGGTACTGGCTTCGGCAGTAAGACCAAACATCGGCTTCTCCAATACAGAAAATTTCCCTCTCTAGATCTGGTAGCCAGATGCTTGCTGAGCCAAATCATTGTCGACTAAATTGGCTTCTCTTGACGTGTGAGATATTTTGAAGTCATCAAGAGTAGCAACTATGTCTAGACATTTGTCCAAGTAACTATTCAGCAAGCCGTTAAAACATTGAGCATTCTTAGCTACTTGTTGTACTACTAATAACGAATCACCATATGTGCGAACATGTTTAGCGCCTACAGACTCTAGTAGTTCAAGACCTAGCAACAAAGCTTCGTATTCGGCCTGGTTATTAGTGGAAGAAAACTCTAGTCGGGCCGAAGTTTCAAAGCGCATACCATTTGGTGATATGAGAACCACTCCAATACCTTGGCCACTCTTGCAAGCCGAACAATAAAAATAGATTTTCCATGGTACTACCTCAACCAGAGCAATAGTATCACTCCAGCTAACATCTATGTGATGATCAACTATAAAGTTGGCTACGACTTGGCCTTTCATCGCTCTTAGGGGCTCGTAGGCCAAATCATACTCAATCAACGCATAAGCACATTTTCTGATTCTTCCACTTAGAATCGGCCTCTGTAACATGTGCTTTATAACATCGGTTTGGCAAACAACAACACATGTAGTGGGGAGAAGATAATGGTGCAATTTGGTGCACGCGTAGTAAAGTGATAAACACAATCTCTCCACAAACGCGAACCTGGTTTCAGCGTCCAGCAGGCGGTGGCTCAAGAATGTGATGGTGTACTCCTTCCCCTCCACAGCCTAGGTTAGCACGGCTCCAATCACGCTACCTTCAGCGGCGACATATAACCGAAACGGAATCCCAGCTTTAGGTGCTCTCACCACAGGTGGTGACGACAAGCACTCTTTGATCTTTTCGAAAGCACTTTGTTGGCTTGTTCCCCAAGTGAACTCGGCTTCATTTTTTAGCCGGAGTATGGGGACAAAGGCATCAATCTTGCCGGACAAGTTGGATATAAAGCGACGCAAATAGTTCAGCATGCCTAGCAACTTTTGTACATCCATTTTGCATGTTGGCGCTGCAATGTTTCTAATCTTTTCAAGTCTCTTAGGATCGATTTTGATGCCTCTCTCGTGAATCATGAAACCTAAGAACTTACCCGCCGACACACCAAAAGCACACTTGAATGGGTTCATTTTCAACCCATACTGCCGCATTCTATCAAAAGCAACTTTCAAATCAGCTAAATCGTTTCCCATGGCGTCAGATTTGACCACAACATCGTCAATGTAAACTTCTAACATAACCCGTAGCAAGTCATGAAAGATTAAGTTCATAGCGCGCTGGTACGTGGCGCCATCATTTTTCAAACCAAAAGTCATGACGACCCACTCGAACAAACCGACAAAACTAGGGCATCGAAAGGCAGTCTTGTAGACGTCATCTTCGGCCATAAAGATTTGATTATAACCAGCATTGCCATCAAGAAAACTTAGTACCTTGTGTCCTGAAGCATCGTTTATCAGCATGTCGGCTATCGACATTGGGTACTCGTCCTTTGGAGTGGCTCTGTTCAGATCCCTGAAATCAATGCATACTCGTATCTTGCCGCTCTCTTTCTTCTCTACAGGCACAATGTTAGCAACCCATTCCGCGTACCTGCACGGCCTAATAAACTCTGCCTTGAGTAGTTGCTCCACTTCTTCTTTAACTTGGTCATAGACGGCCGAATTAAAGCGACGGGGAGGCTGCTTATAAGGCCTAAATCCGGACTTGATGGGCAGCCAATGCTCCACGAGCTCGCGGCTTAGCCCTGGCATCTCGCTGTATTCCCATGCGAAAAAATCGACATACGACCGAAGTAACTTTATTACTTTAGCCTTTTCATCGGGCTGTAAATTTTGGTTTACAAAAGTTGGCCTTGGGATGCTACCATCACCTATGCCGACCTCCTCCAAGGGATCAGCCGACGCAAAACCTTGCCCTAATTTTCTACTTCGCTAAAGTCCTCGATGGCTTCGGCAATACCGTCGTTATTAGACCGATATTGCTCCACCCGAGACTTTAGCCAATCTAGATTATTCTTGCTAGACATGACTATTAATACAAAAATAGCCGTGCTACTCTAGCCGACTTTACAGACACTGGTACAAACCGTCCTCCGGATACACTAACAAAGTCGTAATCCGAAAGATTTCTACCTGATAGACACTCTACTTTGTTATGGACGGCGTCAACCGACACATCGGCCAAAGCTACTTGGGCTGAAGTATCCGCAGGGATGACCTCCACCTCATCGCCGTCCCTATGTATCAAGCACTGGTGTAGGGTAGAGGGAATGCAACAGTTTGCGTGAATCCATTCGCGTCCGAGTAACACGCTATAGTTACCTTGTACGTCGATGACGAAAAATGTTGTTGGCAACGTCTTGTTGCCCACTGTCAGCTCCACAGAGAGTACTCCCTTGGCCTCAGAGCTCTCGTCGTTGAAGCCGTTGAGCATCAAGTTGGTCTTCTTTAGGTCATCCTCGTCCCTCCAAGTTTCTTCAACAACGAATAAGGCATTAAGTTAACAGAGGCACCACCATCGACGAGCATTCAGGAAATCAGCTTCCCATCGATGTGACCTCTGACATAGAGGGGTTTTAGATGACGAGCCGAGTCCTCGGGCTTCTCGAAGATGGCATTGCGCTGTGGTAGGGCGAACTCGGTAGGTAATGTGACGATGTTGATATCCATCACCTGGGGTGCGGGCCCTTCAGAGATGGGCGAGTAATCGTCGTTGAGCATGTCGTCGTCATCGCTCGGACTAGGAGTCGGGTTGGTTATCTCAACTAGCTTCTCCCTCCATACCTGCTTTGTAGCTGGCTGAGGGTGGATCTCTTTGAAGATAGCGTCGCACTCGGCCTCAGCTTTCTTCTCGCGCATCTCCTGTGCCCACAGTCATTGTAAGCGCCTCTTCTGCGATTTGGACATGCCTGGAGCTCCCCAAGATGGCTGAGGCTTGGTGTCGGGTGCTACTGTTCGACTTCTGTTAATTCTGGCTGAAGTGGTACTGCGCCCTTCGACCTCGTGTACCTCACATTCGGAGGGGGCTTCGCTGCGAACCCCATCGGACGGACCGGCCTCATTCGGCCGATCGAACCAAGCTTCGACGTAGAGTTCAGTCGAAGTAGGGGACTTACCTCCGTCAGACCTCGGTGACAAAGTCTTCAGGATTGGGACTTCCTGAGACCCAACTCTAATGGTTATGGCTTCGGACTCCCTGACTTCAGCCTCCGCATGCTCGCACCCTTTGGCTTCGCTCTGCATGGTTCGATTCTGGGGCACCACAGACAGTCTGTGGATGATGCCCCCCTCCGCTGCGTTTGTTTGCTCCTGCCATCCATAATACTCCGAAGGAAAATAAGATAGAGTGTTAGGTTGCGGAGGGTACCCTGACCCGGATATGTATGGAGCCCATGGGGTCCCCGCCCAGTCATATGGCGGAGGCATTGGAGGCTCTAGTGGCCTCGTCCATTGTGAGCCGAACCCGTTACCTAGAGGGGGGTTCGGCCAAGTCGAAGGTATCTCGGACCACACCAGCGAAGGGTCTTGCCAGGCCGGAGGTACGTTCGGCTAGTGCGGGCCGAAGCCTCCCATCGGGGAAGTCCAACATGGTGCGGGGTTCGGCCATTGGGGGCCGAAGTTGTTGCATAGGAGACCCGACCACTAGGGTTCGAAGTTGCCGTACGGGGGGTTCGGCCATTGTGGCTCGGAACCACCGTGCGGAGCATCAGGCCACCGTGGCCCGAAGCCTTCGTGCGGAGGGTTCGCCTGCTTCGGCCCGAAGCCGCCCTTCAAAGGTCTTGGCCCCTTCGGCTATTTTAGCATAGCACGCGGACCTGTTTCCTGGGCTCTTCTCTGATGCTTGTTCAATAGCATATCATATGTCACCTTCAGCCTCTTGCGAGCCTTAGCCGAAGGGGTATTAACGTTCTGTTTCCACACTCCTACCTCGGGATTCTTTGGTACGAGTGTGCGAGTGCATGGTTCTCCAACAATTACATCCTTCTCTTTAGCTGACTCGGCCTGTTCTGGCCGAATCAACACCTTCTTTTCGCCGAGGTCGACGGCGTTGACTGGAAAAGGATCTTTATCCAGCTTCATCTTTGGATCATGGTCTATCTTCAATCGTCCTTCTTCTATGGCCGATTGTATCAGCCATCAAAAAACATTGCAATCATTCGTATTATGCGAATGTGAATCATGCCACTTACAGTATGGATGCTTCTTTAACTCATCGGCAGGTGGGATGACTTGACCCTTAGGTAATCTGAGAATCTGACTTTTTAAGAGAAAATCAAATATTTTATCACATTTAGTTATATCGAACGAGTACTTGACCTCACTAAATCTATTCTTTGTGGGGGATGGTCGTAACTCAGAGCAAGTGAAATGTTTATTTTTAGTGTTCCAAACCAATTTGGCCACGTACATGCCGGCCGAATCCTCTTCCTCTAACTCCTCCTCATCAGAGCGTTCCATGATGTGGATTTCGGCCCTAGGCTTGCTAACATCTTAATAAATTTCTTATCTTTGGCTCAGCCTTCTTGGACCAGAGCCTGCTATAGAACCTGGCTAACTTCTAAAAAGTTTTGGTTATCTAACCTTTCATTAATTTCGGAACGCAACCCGTTAAAAGCTAATTCCGCCAAGTCCCTTTCTGAAATATCAAGACTAAAACATCGGTTTCTAGTATCCCTGAAACACTTGATGTACTCAGAGGCGCTCTCACTAGATTTCTGCTTAACCGATGTCAAATGCGAAAGCCTAAGTTATGTTTCACTTGTGTAGAAATAATCATGGAATTTCTGCTCTAAATCATCCCACGTGTGGATAGAGTTCGGCGGGAGCGCCGAAAACCAAGTGAAAGCAGTGCCGGATAGCGAGAGAAAAAATAGTCTAACCTTTAGAGCATCTATCCCGCTAACCTCCCCACACTACGCCAAAAATTGACTAACGTGCTCTAGTGTGGTCTTGCTACCCTCGCCATCGAACTTAGTGAATTCAGGGATCCTATAGCCGCGGGGGTAGGGTACCATATCAAGATGGTCGGGGTAGGGCTTACGGTAAACCCTAACCCATCCCTTGGGCACGAAGTCGGCACACTCTCTAAATAGTGCGTGGATCCGCTCCTCTATATCATCTTGGTATGTTGCTTGCATGCGCCTCTCATGTGGGGGCACGACATGCGGTGGGATATCGGTGTGTCGGCCATGCGCTTCTTCCCTAAGTGCTATTTGTATAATGTGCTCGTGTCTGGGCGTCTGTGCGTGTGGTGCGGGTAGCGTGGGTATTGGCGCAAGTGGTGCGTGGCATGCAGTGTTAGTTTGGCCGTAGTTGTAATGATTGGTCTCGTCCATAAGTGTTGAAGCCGGAGACATGATTGTGCCAGTGTTGTCGCTAGTCCTACTGTATATGTGGTTTGTCGGAGGCGCACTAGCAATGGGAACTAGGGGTACGGCCTTAGTGAAGCCGAACCTCCTAAGAGTTGCCTCTATCTGGGAGCTAACTGCCGAATCTAAATGGTTGGCTAGCGAAGCGCTAACGGCTTGATCTATTGATGCGGCTATTTTCTGCTCGATTTCTAAAGAAGATAAATGAGGCGATACATGTGTTACCTGGGCCTGAGCGAGGTCGGGGGTGACGATTTCGCGTTTGATGAAGCTCGCGCATGTCTTGACGTAGCCCCCAAGCATCATGTCTTGGAGTGCCCTTAACTTTGCCTCGATCTCTGCTCGGTCATCTGCGGGGATATCTTCAAGTGTAGGTGATATTATGTTGCGGTTGTCGATATCCGTGCCTCCTACCGCATCCATCGATGGTGTAGACGTAGTAGTTGATGTAGATGTACCGGTGGCCGATGTAGACATACTCATCATGTTGGCGTAGCCTTCCCTAGTAGAGTCGCCAAAAAGTGTGTTGACACGGAAACGTGCCCCCGCAATTGGGTCAGTTCGATTATCCAAAAGTGCATGGATACTTAGGGATAGGCCTAAGCATGACGTGGCACCGATGTCGCGTTCCGACTACCCTTAATAGTGATAAGGGGGGTGGAGTCGCCAGGCAACCAGATTACACAAAATATCCCAATTAGCAGAAAAAGATAGATTAAATAGAATAAAATCAGCAAACCAGTCGGAGCCCGTCTAGTTCGAAGTCTGGTGCCAAGGGGTCACCTAAGTGTACCTTTGGCGTCTGATGCGAAGTGCTCCGCCGAAGGGTGCTTCGGCGTTCGGACTGATCTGGTCGAAGATGGACTCCGAACAAATCTGGACGCAATGATCACCTCCGAACAGCGGGGTTCGGCGTGAGATCTCTGATACAGCGAACTACAGAATAATGACGCAAGGTCCACGCACGAGTGCAACTTTGTCTAGTGTGGAGTATGGTCATGGCGAAGCCTGTTGTGTCAAAGTATGCTGGTGAAACCTGTTGCCGAAGCCTGCAGTCCCGCCGAAGGGTGTCCTGGGGACCTCCGACACCTATCTCTCAGCTCCGGACACCTCCGATGAAGTGGCTCCGAACGTGCGGACCTGCAACAGAAGAGTGCGAAGTACCAATTCGGCCTGAGGACCGAATCTTGCTAAGTGTTGCACTAGTAGCGAAGGTAGCAATCTATTACGCATATTAGCGGATACTTCACAGGCGAAGTAACAAGGCGATAACAATCTATTACGTAGATTAACGAATACTTCACAGGCGAAGTAACAAGGATTACCACTGTTCCGTAGTAGCCGGCGGAGGGCTTCCAGGCAAACCCACGAAGAAGTACAGGAAAATAAAGGTAAAGTAAATGTGATCAAAGCATGGGCTTTGGTTTGGTTTTGAGTTGGGGGGCTCTCCACGTCGGCCATGCCTCTATTTATAGGGGGTTAACTCCTAATCTAATCTGCTATTAATCCGGCCAGACCCTGTACATGCTTATTTTTTACCCAAATCATCAAAAATTGATATTTTGACAATCTAGCCATTAATGCCATTTTTTGCCATCAACAGCAACCAAACCCGCCGAACCCTTTGGTGAAACAACCTCCGAAACCCTTCGGAGGGACCCCTTCGAATCAGAGGATAAAATCTGTCAATCACTCATCACAGACTCCGAAACCAACCCTTGGTTTCTCAATCTCACCCTTGATGAGTGCATTGACCATAAAAACTTAGAAACGAGCCAAAACATGTCACTTGACAAAAGAATTTTCCTCCCCCTTTTTCAAAAGAGTAAAAGCCCCCTCTGGCAAATCTTTCCCTTTGCAAGATAAAACTCCCCCTTAGTTATTTTACCCCCTTGCTGCAGAGAACTCAAAAATTTCTCCCCCTTTGGCAATGCAAGCATCAAGGATCATTTAAAAAGATGCAAAGCTTCGAAATGGATAGAATTGCTAAGACATATAAAGCAACAATATGCCAACTTTAATACTGATTTTCATGTGCTCAGCTCAGTTTAACATTCTCTAAAAACATGATGACAGCATGTGATTTCATCATTTTGAAATAAAAGCATCACCACTCAATCAAGGTAACTAGACAAGTAAAAGCAGGGACTGCGCAAAGCTAGTCAATTTCTACTATAGACAAACAAGTCTAGTTGAAGTGGAGCATTTGAGAAACCAAGGATTGGTTTCGGAGTCTGTGATGAGTGATTGATAGATTTTACCCTCTGATTCGAAGGGGTCCCTCCGAAGGGGTTCGGAGGTGGTTTCACCGAAGGGTTCAATGGGTCTGTTTACTGCAGCTGTTGCAGCGGAATGTGCTTGTCGGAGGGGTCTGATAGTACACGATGACTTGGTCGTACCGAAGGAATCGGTACTTTGGGCGGTACACCAGAGTGTGTGTCGAAGGTTGTTTACCTGGAGAGGTCTCCGGGGTACTGGATACACTTGGTTGTTTGTCTGTGGTGCGCAGGTGACTTTGGAGATGACGGACGGTTCGTAGCAAGTGAACCTGGGTCAAGTGGGAGGCTTGATGCCAGGGGAGCAGGGAGCTCCGTCACGAAGGCTGCAAAGGGGTTGAGGTCGGACCTCGGGTCGAGGTGCGCCAGGAGAAGGCAGTAAGTGCGGAGTGTGGCTCCGGGTGAAGGTACTCTGAGACGAAGTCCTCGGAGGCGAGGCACTTCGAAGGGTACTTCGAATAGAGTGACTTCGGAGTAAGGTGGACCAAGTCCTCAGCAATGAGGCAGGGCTTGCGAGGTGTGCTCCAGAGGGAGGCACTCGAAGGTATACCCGATGAAGGTCTCAGAAGTCGGGGTGCATCGAAGGCATGGTCCGAGTGAGGATCGTCGAGGAGTGTACTCGGGGACAGACACTGCGACGAAGTGCTGATGGAATGCTTCATGCGGAGGCCTTGGACGAAGGAGGGACTTCGAAGGGTGGTACTCCGAAGGTGGGGCTTCGGAGTGAGGCTGGCTCCGGAGTGAAGCTGACTTCGGAGTGAGGCTGGCTCCGGAGTGAGGCTGACTTGAGGTACTTCGGCCATGCATGGCTTCGATACATGGACTAATGGAGTTCGAGCTGGGAGAAGCTGCGAAACCATGGTGGTCCACTTCGAAAGTGTTGGTGCGAAGGCCCAAGGGCTTTGACGGCTTCGGCTCAAAACATTCTCTGTATCGAAGGCTGACTTCGGTGAAGCGAAGGATGTCAGGCTCAAGGCTTCTCACCGAAGTCCTCGGCGAAGTATGTTCGGTGTGCATTTAGACCTTCGAAGTACGAAGCCCAGCACCAGTTGCTATCGTTGAGTATTTGGTCGAAGTCCGCAGAGGGAAGTCTGCTCTTGCGAAGGGTGAAGTGTGAAGCCTGCTCGAAGGCACCCAGTGTGTTGAGCCTGCGCTGACTTAGCAGAGCTGATCGAAGTCCTCTGAGGGAAGTCCGTTCTTGCGAAGGGTGAAGTGCGAAGCCTGCTCGAAGGCACCCTGTGTGCGGAGCCTGCACTGACTTAGCAGAGCTGAATTTTCGGGGTTGTGGGTGGAGCGAAGTCTTCTTAGCTTTGAACTTTTGCTCCTTGCGAAGCCTGATTTCAGAGCTGTGAAATACCTCCGAACCAGAACTTCGAACGGTATGTTCGAAGCATGTTCCGCAGAAAACAGAAGTAAAAAACAAGGCTATTTTTAGTCTAAAGTTTTAAAAGCTCCCATTCACCCCATAACCGGTTTTGTGATCTGTTGGCGACATGGACAGAGTTAGTAAAATACCTCTGTTCGATGGGACGGACTTTGCATACTGGAAGGTGCGCATGGAGGCTTACTTTCTAAGCCAAGGAAATGCAATTTGAAAGATTGTGGAATCACAATACTCCATCCCTGAAACTCGCACCTCTCAAACAGAGAAGGATCAGTATAATGCAAACTCCTCGGCTAGAAATATATTGTTCATTGGTTTGAGTCGGAGTGAGTTTGATAGGGTGTAGCACCTAAGGACAGCTAGGGAGATTTGGACTACACTCACTATCTTTCATGAGGGCTCTACACAGATTAAGGTCAGGCGCCAAAGCACGTACAATCAACAGTATCAACTGTTTGTGCAGGCTCCTGGTGAATCTATAGATGCCATGTTTTCTCACTTTGATGCGATAGTGAGTAACTTGCGGTCCAACGGAATGCTTGCTTACAATGATCACGATAGGGCTATCAAGCTTCTCTATGCTCTTGACAGTAGCATATGGGAAGTGAAGATATCCAGCATTGAGGAGTCCGCAGCTTATGACACATTGACCTGTGATGAGCTCTTCAGCAAGCTAAAGTCCACAGAGATTGCCAAGGCATCTCTTGCAGTGCATAGGAACTCATTGCCACAGCCATTGGCACTAGTTTCTAGCACTAGCCGTGGCACCACTGCAGAACCAAGCACATCAGGCACTTGTGTTTTTGCAGATGGTTTTGCTTTGTCCTCCCTGGTCTCCGTCACTAAGGAGGAGGTGGACACTCTGGATCATGATGAGCTTGCTCTCATTGCCAGAAGGTTCACCCGTTTTCACCATGAGAGATGAGATCAGAGGAGAAGTGGTTTTAGTGGTTGTTTTGAGTGTGGCGACACCTCTCACATCAAGGAAAATTGCCCTAAACTCAAGAAGAGAGATGAGAGTGAGCGCCCAAAATACCACAAGAAGGAGAGGAAACCCTTTGTGAAGGGCAAGCGCGGCAAGGTGGCTAAGAGAGTAGTCAAAGTCGCTTCCAGAGCATTTGTTGTTGCTCTTAGCGACATCGACACTTCCCCAACTAAGGAGTCGAGCTCTGAGGAGGAGGAGTCTCCAAGGAAGGAGGAGAAGAAGGACAAGTAGGGATGAGATTTCACCGGCCTTTGCTTCATGGCCGACAGCGATCACAGCGGCGATGAGCATGACTCATCTGAGGTACCACTATCCTATGACCAGCTTTCAATTAAATTAGATGAACTGAATGAAGTAGTTCTTGGTCAGGATAGATTACTTGTGCAAGCCGCTAGAGATAGAAAAGACCTTAGACTTAGGCTAGAATCTATTTCTACTGATTATGCCATGCTTAAGTCAAGAGTTAATGATGCTGAATGTGAATCTTGCACTGTTGTCATGGGTGAGCTTGCTCAGTTGCATTCTGTGCATGCTCAAACTCTTTCTGAGCTTGAGACTGCACAGAAGCAACTTTTGATGGTTGATTCTAGTTCTCATGATATAATTGAATGCATGAACTGCCCCTTATTACGTGAGAGCATTAATTTACGTGATAAGCATGTTCAGGACTTACAGACCAGATTGGAGGGGGCCGATAGTTCTAAGGATGTGCAACCTCTGTGTGACACATGCATAACCCTTAAGGACCAGCTAGGCACTATTAGAGAGCGAGCTGAGAACCTCATGACTGAAAATGAATACCTTCTTTCTGTGGTTAACAAATGCACTGAAGGAAAGGGTACGATGGACTTGCTCTTGGCCAAAACCAAGATGTGTGCTGACAGGGCAGGGTTACCTCTAGGATTGGGTTTTGAGAGGATTCCTTCAGACAGTGAGAACAAAACTGTTTTTACCTCACCCACTACCTTAGATAAAGAGAGAGCTCTGTTAGACACACCATCAGCCAAAAACCTACCCAAAACCCAAAGAAAACCACTCCTCATGCCAAGAAAATTCCTCCCAAGAAAACCACACAGCAGAAGCCCAAGGAGCCTGTGAGAGTTGCTCCAATGACCCAAGAGAGTGCCCCTAGGAGAATTTTTCATTGTTCCTATTGTCAACGGGTGGGTCATCTGGTTGGGTTCTGTTTTCGTCGCATCAAGGATGAGCGACGCTCTCAGGCAATAAGGTTCCAGAACATGCACTACCCATCTTTAGGTATGCATGAGTCTGAGTTTTACTCTCGTCATGTTTTCGAGGCTCCTCGTGCTTCTCGGAGAGGTTTTGCTCCTCGAGGTGTTCACCATGTTCCATATGGTGGTAGACCCCGGGCGAGTAGCTTTGTACCTCGTCAGAGTAGGAGACCTCGTCATGCTTTTAGATCACAGCATGTAGGTAGACCTCGCACTTTGCATCATTCTGATTATCCTATGCGTAGACAGTCTACTTGTACTGTGCCTACTACTCGTATCACTCAGTGCTGGATGCCTCGTCATGTATTCACTCACCCCAGCACTGAGCGATCAAGATTTTCTTATCATGTGTAGGCACCAGACCGAGGCTTGGAGGGCACGTGGATCATGGACTCCGGTTGTTCACGCCATATGACCGGAGATGTAGCATGGTTCTCCAGCCTCACAACAACCAAGCAAAGGGAACATATCACCTTCGGCAACAATCGAAGGAGTAGAGTGAAAGGTAAAGGTGTGGTAAGAATCAACTCGAATTTCACTCTCAAAGATGTTGCTTTGGTTGAAAACTTGTGATACAATTTGCTTTCTGTATCTCAATTGCTTAATGAGAGCTTCGAAGTGCGATTCCATCGCGATACTTCGCAAGTACTCAATTCTGATGGCGTTGTGGTTTGTAAGATCTTTAGAGTTGGGAGAGTTTTTGGAGCTGATTTTTCTGAGTCATCTGGTTCTTCTCATTGTCTTGTTGCACATTCTACTTCTGAGCTTTGGAAGTGGCATAGGAGACTAGGGCATATGAGCTTTGAGTTGCTCGCTCGCCTGAGTGCCCTAGGTCTGATCCGAGGATTGCCCAAGCTCAAGTTTCAGAACAATTTAGTTTGCGCTCCATGTCGACATGGAAAAATGATTGCCGCTTCACACTCGCCAGTCACCACGGTGATGACTGAGCAACCCAGAGAACTTCTCCACATGGACACTGTAGGTCCTTCTCGGGTTAGTTCTTTAGGCGGCAAGTGGTATGTGCTAGTCATTGTCGACGATTTCTCTCGCTACTCTTGGGTCCTCTTTCTTGCCAGCAAGGATGAAGTGTTTTCACACTTTCGGAGCATGGCTTTGAGACTTTTCACTGAACTCCCTGGTGCATTGAAATTCATTCGAAGTGATAATGGCACTGAGTTCAAGAACAGTCTCTTTGTTGACTTTTGCATGGAGCATGGCATAGAACATCAATTCTCTGCTCCGCGGGTTCCTCAATAGAATGGTGTTGTTGAGAGAAAGAACCGCACTTTGGTTGAGATGGCTAGGACGATGCTCGATGAGCATAGGACTCCTAGAAAATTCTGGGCTGACGCCATGAACACTGCTTGTTACATCTCAAACCGAATCTTCTTGCGCTCAATTTTGAACTTGACATCTTATGAGCTACATTTTGGGACACAACCCAAGGTTACTCATCTTCGAGTTTTTGGCCATCGTTGCTGTTGGCGTAAAAGATTACGCTAACAGGTTTCTGTAGAAAAGAAACTAACAAACGAAGTGTTTGCGAAGCAAACTGTTCTAAGTCTCCGAAAGGATAATAACTTAGAATAGTTCGAAAGTGTGTATTGATTCACTTGTAATCGGTCCCTATTACAGGATGAAATGGGGGGTATTTATAGGCCTGAACATTAAGGAAAAGACCTATTTACCCCTTTATTACAACCGACATTAAGGAAACTATTTGGTTTCCTTAATAGGGCTAAAATGGTAAAAGACTAATCTAATAGAATAGAAGATAAGTCTTCCATCTTAGCTGGCAGAAAAGATCCTGAAGGGCTTTGGTTCGAAGACATACTTCGAACCAATGCCTGCCTTCGGGCTTCGATCCAGGTTCCAAGCATCTTCGAAGATGGCCTTCAGACAATCTTCGAACTGGTTGGCTGTATTCATGCTGCTTTGGCAATAACCCCGAAGATGAGATATTTTCCCCCAACAGTAGCCCCTCGAATACGCTTCTCCGTTCGACCTGTAACGTTAGGAGAGCAGTATACGGAAAGAAAAGATAACCAATCATAGGGGTTATTGATTTTTGTTTTATCTCCGAAATACATGAAGGTATGAACTTCGAATCAGTCATAAGGTAATTACTTTTCGAACTATCTTAGAACTGACTCAGGAAGTTCGAAAGTCTTTTTGGACTTAGAAAATATAGCCGTTAGTTTCTGTTTCTAACGGAGTTATACGAGGCGTTATTTTCGGAGGAAAATAACAGGCGGGAATGCGAAAGGCCAGAGCCCAAACGGTAACAAACGGAAAGTTTAGGCTATAAATAAAGAACTCCAGAACTTACTCGATTACATTTTCACCGCTTCCTCTCAGTCAAAAACCTTTTGAGCCCTTTGAGTTCTTGAACTCTAGCCTTCAAGTTCTTGAGCCCTAGCTTCCATTCTCTCGGGTTAATCCGGCAATCACGATGGTGAAGACCAAAGGATCTGCACCACCTTCGACCTTGGCTCGGCAGCAGGCAGTCGCAGCGGCAGCGGCGGCAACATTGGCGGCGGCACCCTCGATGCAGGCGGCAATGTCCATGGCAGCAGGGGGGAGAAATCCCCAAATCCCTGATGAACAAGGTATGTGCCCTCCATCAACCAAATATTTAGAGCAGTCCTTTGAATTAGGGCCTTCGACCTGCAAAAGAGAGTCCTTGACAATCGCAGTAGGAGGGAATATTGGTGCGGGAGTTATGATTCGGAAACCAGGGAAAGAAGTGATTCCAGTGCCAAGACCCGGAGAAGTAGTAGTGTTCGAAGCTTTTTTCGAAGCTGGTTTGGGTCTTCCTGCAGTGGACTTTTTGGCGGAGGTACTCGACCTATTCCATGTAACTCTCCCCCAACTGTCTCCGAATGCGATAGCTAGATTAGCTATCTTTGAGTGGGCCTTAAGAGCCGAAGGATGTGAAGGAAGGGCGGAAATCTTCGCTGCATTACATAAAGCAACCTGCCAGCCGAAAACCTTCGTAACTCCCGAAGGTGAAAAAGTAGTAATATCTTTTGGCAGTATCAACTTTAGACTTCGGGATGAGTATGCCCTTCGCTTTCCTGCTAAAGCTATCAACGCCAGATGGTACACCGACTGGATTCTGAAATGGTTCTATGCCGAAGTTGGGGCAAGCAATCCTCTGGCCGGACCTCTTAAAGAAATCCAATTCCGAAAAGAAGCTTTGGTGCGTCCCGACGAAGGCCAATTCGAAGCCCGTCTGAACCTGCTTGAAAAGGTTAGCCGAAGGCTTAGCATGAGAGACTTGGCTGAAGAATTCATCGGCCTTCAAATTCCTCCACTGATGGCCAACTGGCCTATCATCTTCGAAGATGACTCCGAAGGTGGTCTTCGGAGAATTAACTTGACTTCAAGTCCTACAGGTAACTTTCGAAAACAACATGCATTAAACATATTTACTTCGAAGAAAACTAACTTGAATTATTTATTTTGTAGTATCTTCAGCCCCTGTTACTTCAGAACAGATTATAAGGGCTTCGGAAAAGATCTTGGGTGCTCCAACTCCGACTGAGAAAGAATGGCGAATTAGACTGGTTGGGAGTTGGGAGAGATTTAACAGAGTATGGGGAATGCTGAAACTCACTCCTCCCCCTCTGATGGATTGGGCGCCTTTGGAGAAAGGGCCTCAGAAAAGGAAAGCCGAAGCTGGAACTTCAAGTTCAGCAAAAACTCCGGTGAAGAGGGTGGCTCGGAAGCCGAAGAACCTCGCACCTTCGAGCTCAAGAGCTTCGGTTTCCGACTCCCAAGAAGAAACAGGGAGATTGCTTGTGCAACTGATGGACGAGAACGAAACTCAAAGGGTCGCACAAGCCGAAATTCCTGCGAACATACCGGAGTCTGGAGAAAATGTTGATCAACCAAGGACTTCGGTAGTTCAAGAAGATATAACTCAGGACGGAGTTCCTGTAGTCCAAGATTTAACGATTGATTCAGATGAAGAATTAGCTTTTGATCCACCAAACAGTCCGACGATGACTCCTCCGCAGACTGCCGAAGGTAGACTTCGAAGAACTTTTTGCATTTATTTGAATTTTTATACTATGTATAATACTTTTCATTATTTAACAGAGCCCACTCCTATGGAAGAAGTCCGTCAGGAGGAAATAATTCCTGAGCCTTCTTCGGAGCCAGCCCCGAGAGTTACTCAAAAGGGGCCTGGAAGAGGCAAAAGACAAATAGAGCCCCTGCCTGCTATAAGCTCCGAATCAACTCCGTCTGATTCAACAGACGAGAGCCAATCTTCCAGGGAGGCTCAAACTCCAGTGGCTCCGAAGACCGCAGGCCAAAGCTCCGGTCCTTCGTTGAACGAAGATGACCAAGAGGCAATAAGCATGCTCCCCTTGCTGGCTCCTTTCTTAGGGCAAACAACTGGTCTCCGGACTTTGCTTGAACCTTTGGATCGAGCTAGTCGTGACATAGGGGAGACCAAATTAGTGGCCATCCTGCGCAAGGCTGATAGGACGGAGCTTAATGCCATTATTGAACGTACAGCCTATCAGGTACGAAGCAACTGTGAATTATTATAGAATTTATCTTCGAATGAATATTTACTTTAGTTTTTATTTTGACAGCAAACTGTCTTGGCCCGAGCTGCAAGTCTCTGCAATGACGAAGAAATCGCTCGGCTTCAGGAAGAAAACAGCACCCTTCAAAGGAATTTTAACATTTCTGAAAGTCGAGTGACTCAAATGGATAATATAATATCAACAGAGCGAAGGGCCAGGCAAAGCTTGGAAGCTGCAAAGAAAGAGCTTGAAGCGGAAAGGATTGTGCTTCGAGCAGAGATTGACAAACTGCGGGCAGAGCATGCTACTGCAGGGTCTAAGCTCGTCCGACTCGAAGAGGAAGCTAGCCAATTGTTGACACAGAAAAACACTTTGACCACTGAGAATGCTAGGCTTTCTGGGGTTTTGGACGAAGTTACTTCGACGAAGGATGCATTGAACGAAGATAAGTTGAAGTCTGAGAAGGTGGCTGCAGAGGTTATGAATCAGTTGTTAGAAGTCCTGGAGTACTTCGGTACTACTGGAATTCTTCCTTCTGATGATAACATCAGCCTTTTGCGCCGGTTGAAAAGAATCCAAGGGGTGGCGAAGCAGATGAAGACGGCGGGCATTAGATACGGAGAAATCTCCGGACAAGTGTCTGCTGTTGGTCTACTTCGCTATTACGAGGATTTGGGCCGATCAATAACTCCGGACGCAGGAAGAGGTCCAATCACCTTCGACGACGATAGACTTCTCAAACCTTCCGAAAGTGTAGCTGCTGCTTGGCGGGCCTTCCAAACTTCGTGGAGAGCCGAAGGTCGATCTGCGATCAAGGCTTGGATTGATGAAGGCCAACGCCAGAAGCATGTTCGGAGCCAAGCTTCGAGCAACCAACCTCCTTCAAACCCACAGGTTTAGGATTATTTAGGATTTTTTTGGTTATGTAAAGCTAATGCTTGTAAATATTCATCAATGAAAGTCTTGTTTGTCATATTTTTAGGCTTTGCCTCTTATGGAAGATATCGAAGTATTAGAACTTAACAGCGAACTTCGTTCATTGTGGAACACCTTCGAACTTCTAAAGAGTTATAAACGTCCTCGATTCCTTATCCCTCGAGATGACTCCGGCGTTATTGCGCCCGAAGTAATCAAAGACATATTGTCTTATATTAAAGAGGAAGATAAAGAGAGCGACGCAAACACCTCGTCTTCTGAAGACACTAATTGGTCCGAAGACGAAGGTGAAGCCCAAAATAAAAGATCTGAAGATCTTAGAAGCTGGGAGAGAAGCCCCGAGCGGCTTCGAACTTGGGCCGAGCTTCAACAAGAACAGAAGGATTTTAGAGCTTCGAAGGGGAGGAGGAGAGTTAAACGTAAAGTTCTTAGAACTTCCGATGTTGGAACTAGTCGTTCCACCCCTAGCTCTCGGAACCGAAGAGGTCTCCGATTCCTTCTTGGTATAGATACCAATTTTTCATAATGTAATCTGTAAATACATTTATTTCGATAATGAATGCCGATTTAAAATTGTCTCCATATTACTAGCCCCTCTTTGGGTATAAGCAACTTCGAACTGTATTCAAAGATGGTTATGCGCAAAGAAAAAACTTCGGAGTACAATTTTTTTGGGGGTTTGGAGCCCCTCTGTCATTTTAAAGATTTTTTGAAATCTTATGAAATATCTTCGACTATTTGTAGTCAGAAGAATGGTAACTTGGTACCTTTGTTTGCTTTTACGAAAGAAATCAATTAAGATAACTTCAAGGACACTTTAATGTCTTAAGAAATTTGTCACTTTGGACTTATATGAACAGACATTCGGAGCTCATGGCTTAAATGCTGTTTTGCTTTAGCCACCTTCGGCTATTTTTGCAGAAGTCTACCAGCCGGAGCTTGGACTTCGCAGAAATTGTAGCCACCTTCGGCTATTTTTGCAGAAGTCTACCAGCCGGAGCTTGGACTTCGCAGAAATTGTAGCCACCTTCGGCTATTTTTGCAGAAGTCTACCAGCCGGAGCTTGGACTTCGCAGAAATTGTAGCCACCTTCGGCTATTTTTGCAGAAGTCTACCAGCCGGAGCTTGGACTTCGCAGAATTTGGCCAACTTGGGCTCTTTTTTGCAGAAGTCTACCAGCCGGAGCTTGGACTTCGCAGAATTTGGCCAACTTGGGCTCTTTTTTGCAGAAGTCTACCAGCCGGAGCTTGGACTTCGCAGAATTTGGCCACCTTCGGCTCTTTTTACGGAAGTCTGACAAGCTGCAGCTTGGACTCCGCAGATTTTGGCCACCTTCGGCTCTTTTTACGGAAGTCTACCAGCCGAAGCTTGGACTCCGTAGAATGTGGTATTGGCTCTTTTACGGATGCCTACAAGGTATCAGCTTGGGCTCCGGATGGATTTCAGCCACCACACCGGAGGCTTCGACTTTAAGGGTACGAAGTCCGGAAATACAGCCCTGCTTGATAACACTTCCCTCTCAAACGACTTCCGTCCCAGCGCGTCCGCTCGGGAGACTAGGAGTGTCAAGGGGAAGGCAAGCCAGAGGGTGTATGCTTTATTAATTTAGAGGTGATTACAAGCGAATTACAAGGAGCCCTTATGCGAAGTATCGCTTTAGGTGCTCCGCATGCCAAGTATGTGCTAATTCTTCACCTTCTAAATTAGCTAATTTAAATGAACCAGGGCGCCCCGAGCGGACGATTAGATATGGACCTTCCCATTTATTGCCTAACTTCCCTGGTGCTATGATGCTTCGTAGAACAAGATGACCCGGCCTTAACTCGCTGAGCTTAACCTTCGGGTCATACCAAGTCTTCGTCTGCTGATGATACTTTGATAAATTAGCTACAGCTCGAAGCCTTGTCTCTTCTGACAAATCTAACGAAGCTTGTCTTTCCTCTTCGATGTCTGGTTCGGTGCTGCGAAATGATCCCCCTTTGAGCTCCGTTGGAGTCATAGCTTCATCTCCGAATAGCAGTCTGAACGGAGTAAAACCTGTGGACCTTGTTTGTGTAGTCCGAATGGACCACAGAATCTTCGGAAGCTCTTCGGTCCACAGTCCCTTTGATAGTCCTACTATTCTTCGATTTAGCCCTGATAAGATATTTCCATTGGCTCGCTCAACTGCTCCATTTGACTGAGGATGTCTTACTGCAGCAAAACATAGTTGAATGCCTAGGTCTTCGCAAAACTTCTTGAAGGGTTCTGCGTCGAACTGTGTTCCATTATCAACTGTGAGATATCTAGGCACTCCGAACCGACAAATAATGTTCTTCCAGAAGAATTTCTGTACATTATTCGAAGTGATAGCTGTTAAGGGCTCTGCTTCGACCCACTTAGAAAAATATTCGATAGCTACCACTGCGAACTTCAGATTTCCCTTTGCTAACGGAAAGGGACCAATTAGATCCATACCCCATCTGGCCATAGGCCATACCGGAGCAATGACTTGAAGAGCTGTTGGTGGGCGATGACTCCGTCGACCCATCCACTGGCATCCTTGACAAGTGCGGACCAAGCTCTCCGCATCAGCTGTTATTGTGGGCCAATAAAGCCCCTGGCGAAGTGTTTTTCCTGCCAGAGCTCTAGGGGCTAAATGGCTTCCACAAAGGCCTTCGTGAATTTCTCGAAGAATTTCTTGGCCTTCGGCTTGAGATATACATCGGAGTAGAGGGGAACATACTCCGGCCTTGTATAATATACCGTTGATTAACTGATAGTTTCTTGCTCTGAGCTTTAATCTTGACAATTGGGGCTCTTCGGGCAAATTCATTCCTCCTTGCAAGAGTTCTACGATTGAATCTTTCCAATCTGCACTAGGAATGCAGAGAATCTCTGCAGAAGCGACTTGTGGCACCGAAGGTATATTGAGCTCCTCATAGAAAGCTTCGTCAGGCACATCCACAGCTCCGGCAGCAGCCTTCGCTAAAATGTCTGCTTGCACGTTTTCAGCTCTTGGTATACTTCGAATGGAAATACCCTTGAAATGTGCTTCGATCTTACGAATTTCTTCCAAGTATTTTGCAAGCTGTGGATGTCGGACTTGAAAACTTTTGTCTACGTGCCCTGCTACTATCTGAGAATCTGTTTTTATAATTATTCTTGTAGCCCCTAGAGCACGTGCTTTCCGGAGTCCCAATAATATTCCTTCGTACTCCGCTATATTATTGGTAGACTTAAAATTGAGTCTTGCGGAGTACATTGCTCTTTGTCCTGATGGTGAAATTAATACTGCCCCAATGCCTGCTCCGGATACTTGAAAAGCCCCATCGGAGTAAATAGTCCAAACTCCGTCATCTGATTTCTCCGGAGTCAACTTCGCAGGTGGAGTCCACTCTGCTACGAAGTCTGCTAGAACTTGAGATTTAATAGCTGTCCTTGCCAGGAAAGATATGCCGAAGGGTGCTAGCTCTACTGCCCACTTTCCAATCCTTCCAGTGGAATCTTTGCTTCGGAGCATATCTCCTAAAGGATACGAAGTTGGTACAATTATATTGTGAGCTAAAAAATAATGTCTTAGCTTCCTCGAAGCCATTATCAGAGCATAAACGAACTTTTCAAGTTCGGAATATCTTGTCTTTGCTCCTGACAATGCTTCGGATACAAAATAGACAGGATTTTGGACCAACTTCCCATTGATATCAGCTTCTCTGACAAGGACTGCGCTGACTGCTGAGCCTGTGGCTGCAAGATACAGAAGTAGGGTTTCGTCCGCAATAGGCACCGTAAGTGTAGCAAGATTGCTGAGATAATCTTTAATATCTTCGAAGCTTTTCTGACACTCCGGTGTCCATGCAAAATCTTCGAACCCTTTCAAAGCTTTAAAAATTGGCAAACTCCTCTCCGCAGACCTTGATAAAAACCTGCTAAGTGCGGCTAGACGTCCAGTCAGCTTTTGCACTTGCTTTAAATTCTCGGGAGGAGCCATCTTCTGCAGCGCAGTTATTTGAGTAGGGCTAGCTTCAATTCCCCTGCTTGAAACTAAGTACCCTAACAACTTTCCAGCCTTAGCTCCGAATATACATTTTTCGGGGTTAAGACGGATCCCACATGCCCGAAGGCTATTGAATGTTTCTGCTAAGTCTAGGCTATGTTGGTGCTTTAAAGCACTCTTTATTACAATATCATCCATATAGGCCTCCACATTGCGACCTAGTTGATGACCTAGAGCCTTAGCAACTAATCTTGAAAAAGTAGCCCCGGCATTTCTTAGGCCGAAGGGCATTCTTACATAGCAGAAGACTCCCGAAGGAGTTACAAAGCTCGTCTTGATTTCATCTTCGCGCTTCAACCATATTTGATGATAGCCGGAATACGCGTCAAGGAAGCTTAGTAACTCCGAACCTGCAGTGGAGTCAACTAGTTGATCAATTCGGGGCATGGGGTAGGGGTCACGTGGGCACGCTTTATTCAAAGATGTGAAATCAATGCACATGCGCCACTTTCCGGAGGACTTCTTCCTGACGAAGACTGGGTTGGCTAACCATTCTGTATGGGCCACTTCTCTGATAATCCCAGCCTTCAACAGTTTTTCAACTTCGTCCTTAGCTAGAGCAGCTCTCTCTGCGGACATCTTCCGGAGCCCTTGTCGAACAGGCCGGGCCTTCGGGTTTACAAGCAAGCTGTGCTCAATAATATCCCGATCGACTCCGGTGATATCTTCGTCAGACCAAGCGAAGACA
Source organism: Zizania palustris (assembly GCA_019279435.1). NCBI lineage: Eukaryota > Viridiplantae > Streptophyta > Magnoliopsida > Poales > Poaceae > Zizania > Zizania palustris. The sequence goes on along the minus strand of JAAALK010000079.1, from coordinate 32,216,304 downwards.
TCCAAATTTTCTCCTACAACCTTTTCCAAGGAAGTTGCAACTTCGGGAGGTAAATCTTTACCAAATTGAAAAGTGTATTCTTTACCATCTTTGACAATGACCTTCGTTGCAATCTCTCCTTCGGGACTTGGTCTTGGAAAAGACTTCTTCGAAGCTTCGGAGGAGGCTGAAAAAATTTCTCCATTATCTTGGACACTGTTTACTTGCCTCGGATCGAGAGGAGGACCATGACCATATTCTGCCCTCCGAGCTATGGCTTGATCTCCGAAGATTGTCAGAACTCCTGACTGTGTGGGCATCTTCATGCACAAGTAATTGTGATGCGCCACAGCTCCGAACTGATTCAGCATGCCTCGCCCGAAGATGACATTATAAGCATACGGGGCATCCACCACATCAAAGATAACTTCTTCAGTTCGGGCTAGTAAACCTTCTCCGAAGGTTACTTCCAGGCCTATCTGGCCAAGTGCATCTAGCGGAGGTCCTGCGAAGCCTTGCAGAGGACGAGCCGCTGGGAGGAGATGCTTTCGGGAAATGCATAACTGATCGAAGGCTTGCACAAATATGATATCTGCCGAGCTACCTCCGTCAATTAGCACCCTTCGGACTTCTGTTCATGCAATATCAGCAGTAATAACCAATGGATCTGCATGCGGGAACTTGATACCAGCTGCATCCTCCGCAGAGAAAGATATTGGAACATGAGACCACTCCGGCATTGCAGCTGCAGATGACGAAGTCCCAATGTGGCCTACTTCTCGAACGTACTCTCTTCGCTGTCTCTTGGACATGCTTCCGAGGGTACCTCCTCCGGAGATAGGGAGAACTACTCTCTTCCCTCTATCTTGCCCTTCTTCTTGCTTCGGAGGTGGCATAACATTGGCCACCGGAGGATGCCTTGCAGCGCCGAAATTTTCTATTTGCGCCACAGCCTGGACCGGCTCCGGGCGCACTGCTGCTGCTGGACTTCGGTCGGTACTTCCTCGACCCGAAGTTCTCTCCAAGTATTCTCCCCGAAGGGTAAGAATAGCCTTGCAGGTGTCAGTTGCATGGCTTCGATTCTCTCCGTGAATACAGCAAAAAAGGGTCTGGCCCTTGCCAGTCGTTTTCCCTGGCGGCCTCCAACCGCTGGACTTGTTCCCCGCAGACTGTGGAGCTCTTGGTGCAAACTTCTGTGGGGGTGCAATGTTTAAGACTTCAGAGCGAGGGTGCTTTTGCCCTCTTCTTCTATCATGTTGCACTTCGGAGACTGGTTCTTGCGGCTGAGCCGAAGTCTTCACCTCTGCTTTAACTTCTGTCAACACTGTCGAAGTAGCAGTAGTCCTCCGAAGCCAACCTTCTTCCGACTTCGAGTACTCCTCGAAGTACGACATCAACTGTGATACTGTGGTGATGCTCTTCCGATGCAATTTATCCAGAAGGCCTTTATGACTGACGCCTTCCCGAGCCGCATCAACCACCGAGGATGTGGACAGCCCCCGAATTTGCGACTTCGTGTGAGCGAAACGCTTGAAGTACTGCCTCAATGTTTCTCCGGGGAGCTGTTTCACTTGGAAAAGGCTTCCTGTCGACATGGGGGGCACGAAGGTGCCCTGAAAGTTACTTATAAACTTCTTCTTCAATTGTGACCATGAAGTGATTGATCCTGGCTTTAAAGACCAGAACCATCTCAACGCCACTCCTTGAAGGGCTAACGGGAAGCACTTCGCCATAGTTTCTCTATCTCCGCCACTAGCTTCAATTGCTAGGGCATAAGAACGCGCAAACTCACTGGGATCTTCGTCTCCGGTATACTTGCAAAGCTTCGAAGCTTTGAACTTCGGATCGAAGCGAACCTTCTGAAGCTCGGGATGCAACGGAGATTCACTGTCATAAGAGGCGTTCTCCGGGGCTTCGGGATAATCAAGATCGTCGTCTTCATGCACTTCGGGGATAGCTGGGGTGGCTTGAGGACGAAGCCTGTTCGCAGCCTCTTGCCGCCACCTTGCTACCTCGGCTTGAAGGTTGGCCATTTGAGTGGCCATATCTCCAAGGCTATCTTCATCTCCTCCGGAAGGACCTTCCGGGTCTTGAGAACTGGTATGATCAGTTCGAATCGGAATGGAGGGTGGCAGAGTGGCTCCGGGCGGTCGGAGTATGGAAGGGGTTGGTGGAGAGGTTTCGTATCCTCGAGGGATAGAAGCCCCTTGCGGAGTTTGAGGTGGAGGGATGGTCGAAGACCCTCCGACTTCGACTGTGTCGAAGGGTATCTCTCCGGAGATCCGAGAGGACCTCCGAGTGGGATTGCGAGGTGCGCTCCGCTTAGGAGGCATGATGCAAGAGGTTGGTAGAGAACGAAGTTTTTCGGACTAAGTTCCCCACGGACGGCGCCAACTGTTGGCGTAAAAGATTACGCTAACAGGTTTCTGTAGAAAAGAAACTAACAAACGAAGTGTTTGCGAAGCAAACTGTTCTAAGTCTCCGAAAGGATAATAACTTAGAATAGTTCGAAAGTGTGTATTGATTCACTTGTAATCGGTCCCTATTACAGGATGAAATGGGGGGTATTTATAGGCCTGAACATTAAGGAAAAGACCTATTTACCCCTTTATTACAACCGACATTAAGGAAACTATTTGGTTTCCTTAATAGGGCTAAAATGGTAAAAGACTAATCTAATAGAATAGAAGATAAGTCTTCCATCTTAGCTGGCAGAAAAGATCTTGAAGGGCTTTGGTTCGAAGACATACTTCGAACCAATGCCTGCCTTCGGGCTTCGATCCAGGTTCCAAGCATCTTCGAAGATGGCCTTAAGACAATCTTCGAACTGGTTGGCTGTATTCATGCTGCTTTGGCAATAACCCCGAAGATGAGATATTTTCCCCCAACAGTTGCTTTATCCTAAAATGTGGTAATTTGGACAAATTTGACTCGCGTTCTTCTGACGGGATCTTTTTGGGTTACACTACACATGGTCATTCTTATCGTGTTTATAATTTGGAGACTAACACTGTCATCTAGTCATGTGATGTGACCTTTGATGAATCGAGCCCCTCTGTTAGTTCTGCTCTTGAACAGGCAAATGAACACGACATGGAACAGACCATCTTCGAAGAAGAAGATCTCGGAGATTTCGAGGATGAACCCCTACTACCCTCGACATCAACCCCCGAAGCCGACCCCGCTTCGACCACTTCGGCACAAGGTCCCGAAGCAACTACCTCGACATCGGTCATCTTGGACCACTCCAACGCACAAGTTGTGGGGGAGACTGCATCCCACCGCGAGGGTCCACATCATGTTCAAAGGATGAATCCTCCAAAGCAGATCATTGGTGAGCTTGATCAAAGGGTAACACGTTCTCATGCTCATTTCATTGATTCAACTTTTGCTGCTTCTTTTGAGCCCTTAGATGTTTGTCATGCACTTTTTGATTCTAGTTGGATCAATGCCATGCATGAATAACATGAAAATTTTGAGAGAAACCAAGTCTGGACTTTAGTTGATCCTCCACCAAATGTTCATTTCATTAGAACAAAATGGATTTTCAAAAACAAACAAGGGGAGGATGGGACTGTAGTTAGAAACAAGGCTAGACTTGTAGCTCAGGGTTATTCTCAATTAGAAGGGATTGATTTTACTGAGACTTTTGCACTTGTTGCACGTCTAGAGGCCATTAGGATTTTGCTTGCCTTTACGACATCCCGGGGATTCAAACTCTATCAAATGGATGTCAAAAGTGCATTTCTTAATGGCTTCATAGGCGAAGATGTTTATGTAAAACAACCCCTTGTCTTTGAAAACCCCAAATACCCACATAAAGTCCTTAAAATTCATAAGGCTCTTTATGGACTCAAGCAGGCCCCTCGGGCATGGTATGATAGACTTAAGTTTTTTCTGCTTGAGAGGGGGTATTTGATGGGATATGTTGATAAAACCCTGTTTACTCTCAAGCATGGCAAAAATTTCCTCCTAGTCCAGATTTATGTGGATGATATCATCTTCGGTGGCTCTTCTCATGCTTTGGTTGCCGAGTTTGCAGATGTCACGAGCAGGGAGTTCCAGATGTCCATGATGGGCGAACTCACCTTTTTCCTTGGTTTGCAAATCAAGCAAAGCAAATAAGGTACTTTCGTCCACCAGACGAAGTACACCAAGGACCTGCTCAAGAAATTCGACATGGCTGATGCGAAGCCACTCGCCACTCCAATGGCTACATCTGTAGCATTGGATCCTGACGAAGATGGAGAAGCCGTAGATCAGAAGGAGTTCCAAAGCATGATCGGCTCCCTCCTCTACTTGACTGCTACGAGGCTGGACATACACTTTGTAGTGTGTCTGTGCGCTCGTTTTCAGGCTTCACCACGAGCTACGCACCGCCAAGCGGTAAAGCGCATTCTCAGGTATCTCAAACATACCTTAGAATTCAGCATTTGGTATTTGGCATCTTCATCTTTGTGTCTTCGAGGTTATTCCGATGTGGATTTTGCTGGGTGTAGGGTTGATAGGAAGAGTACCTCTGGTACTTGTCATTTTCTGGGTACATCACTGGTTTGCTGGTCTTCCCGCAAACAGTCTAGTGTTGCACAATCGACGGCTGAGGCCAAATATGTTGCTGCAGCTAGTTGTTGCTCTCAGATTTTATGGATGGTTTCCACTTTGCGGGATTTTGGGTTAGATTATAAGAGTGTTCCACTTTTCTGTGATAACACTAGTGCTATTTGTATTGCAAAAAACCTGGTTTAGCATTCTAGAACCAAACACATTGATGTGCGATATCATTTTCTCAGAGATCATAATGAGAAGGGTGATATTGAACTTCAATATGTTGATACCCAACACCATCTAGCCGATATTTTCACAAAACCCCTCGATGCTTCTCGTTTTGCCTACTTGCGTGGAGAACTTGGTGTTTGTCACCCTTACGGCATCTTGTGAGGGCAGCAGATTTTTATTATCTTGCATAGGCTCACTGTGTGTGAAATTGCATTTACATCTTTTGCACTTATATGCCTGATTTTAATTCATGAAATCATGTCAGCTCACTCTATTTAATATGTCTGAAACATTATGTGCATGATTCTTCTTTCCAAAATCAAATCATGCTCACTGCTTAGTCTTGAATCTAGCATATTTAGGCAGGACTACTTTAGCTATCTTTTATCTGCTTGATAGCAAGACTCCTTTTCTCTGGATGCCAAACATTGCAACTTGAAAAATTGCCTGGATCTTTTCGCTTGTAGCAAGCAAATCATGGATTTTTGGATTTTCAATTAAGTGAACAAATGGTTTTAGCACTTGATGAATATCCATGAGTAAGTAATACAATTTTTCAAGTTGCAATGCTTAGCATCTAGAGAAAAGGAGTCTTGCTATCAAGCAGATAAAAGATAGCTAAAGTAGTCCAACCAAAACCTGCTAGATTCAAGACTAAGTAGTGAGCATGATTTGATTTTGGAAAGAAAAATCATGCACAAAATGTTTCAGACATATTAAATAGAGATGAGCTGTCATGATTACCTAAATTAAAATCAAGCATATAAGTGCAAAAGATGTAAATGCAACTTCACACACAATGAGCATATGCAAGACAGTCAAAATATGCTCCCCCTCACAAAATGTCGTAAGGGTGACAAACACCAAGTTCCCCACGCAAGTAGGCAAAACGAGAAGCATCGAGGGGTTTTGTGAAAATATCGGCTAGCTGGTGTTGGGTATCAACATATTGAAGTTCAATATCACCCTTCTCATTATGATCTCTGAGAAAATGATATCGCACATCAATGTGTTTGGTTCGGGAATGCTGAACCGAGTTGTTTGCAATACAAATAGCACTAGTGTTATCACAGAAAAGTGGAACACTCTTATAATCTAACCTGAAATCCCGCAGAGTGGAAATCATCCACAAAATATGAGAGCAACAGCTAGCTGCAGCAACATATTTGGCCTCAGTCGTCGATTGTGCAACACTAGATTGTTTGCGGGAAGACCAGCTATTGATAACAAAAAATGTCATTAATGGATAGATTATCAAAATATCAATTTTTGGTGATTTGGTCCGAAAGTACACATGTACAGGGTCTGTCTGAAGCCCTACAGGGCCGAAGTCCATCAAGTTATGGGCTCCGAAAGCCTCTAGCCAGCCCATGGGCTTCGGCCAGGGAGACTTCGGAGGCCCACGCTGCCGAAGCTTCGGAAGCCTTCGGAGGCCCACGCTGCCGAAGCTTCGGCCCGAGGAGCAAGCCTCGACGGGCCTGGAGAAGCCCACGCTACCGAAGCATCAGCCCGAGGACCAGGCCTCGACGGGCCTGGCCGAAGCCCACCTCGGTATAGATAGGGTTGTTGCATCGCCAGCTCTATCTCTATCTCTATCCAGCCGGATTAATAGCAGATTAGATTGGGAGTTAACCCCCTATAAATAGAGAGGCATGGCCGGCGTAGAGAGCCCCCCAACTCAATCCAAACCAAAGCCATGCTTTAATCGTACCTTTACTTTTACCTTTACTTTTTTGTATCTCTTCATGGGTTTGCCTGGAAGCCCTCCGTCCGCCACTACGTCACGCTTAGGCATGTCCCTAAGTATCCGTGCACCTTTGGATTGCCGGACTGACCCAAGTGCGGGGGCACATTTTCGTGTCAACACACATTTTGGTGACTCCACTGGGGAAGAGCTACGCCAACATGATGAGTACGTCTACATCGGCCACCGGTACAACTAAATCAACTACTACGTCTACACCGCCGATGGACGCAATAGGAGGCACGAATATCGACAACCGCAACATATTGTCACCTACACTTGAAGATATCCTCGCCGTAGACCGAGCAGAGATCGAAGCAAAGTTGAAGGCACTCCAAGACATGATGCTTGGGGGCTACATCAAGACACGCGCGGGCTTCATCAAGCGCGACATCGTCACCCCTGACCTCGCTCAGGTTCAGGTAACACCGGTATCGCCTCGTTCATCTTCTTTAGAAATTGAGCAAAAAATAGCCGCATCAGTAGATTAGGCCGTTAGCGCTTTGCTAGCGAACTGTTTAGATTCGGCAGTCAGCTCCCAAGTAGAGGCAACTCTTAGAAGGTTCGGCTTCACTGAGGCCATACCCCCAGTTCCTATAGCTAGTGCACCTTCGACGAACATGTCTCCGGCCTCATCACTTATGGCCGAGACCAATCATTATACCTATGGTCAAACTAATATTGCATGCCACACAACAGCCGCGCTACCCGCACCACCCGCGTAGGCGCCCGGACATGAGCACGTTGTACAAATAGCGCGTAGGGAAGAAGCACATGGCCGACACGCTGATATCCCACCACGTGTCGCGCCCCCACATGAAAGGCGCATGCAAACGAACTACCAAGATGATATAGATGAGTGGGTCCGCGCATTGTTTAGGGAGTGTGCTAGCTTCGTGCCCAAGGGACGGGTTAGGATTTATCGCAAACCATACCCTAATCATCTTGATACAGTACCCTACCCCCACGGCTATAGGATCCCTGAGTTCACTAAATTCGATGGCGAGGGTAGCAGGACCACACTAGAGCATGTTAGTCAATTTTTGGCACAGTGTGGAGAGGTTAGTGGGATAGATGCCCTAAAGGTTAGACTATTTTCTCTCTCGCTATCCGGCACAGCTTTCACTTGGTTTTCGGCGCTCCCGCCAAACTCCATCCACACGTGGGACGATTTAGAGCGGAAATTCCATGATTATTTCTACACGGGTGAAATAGAACATAGGCTTTCGCATCTGACATCAGTTAAGCAAAAATCTAGTGAGGGCGCCTCTGAGTATATCAAGCGTTTCAGGGATACTAGAAACCGATGCTTTAGCCTTAATATTTCAGAAAGGGACTTGGTGGAATTAGCTTTTAACGGGTTGTGTTCCGAACTTAAAGAAAGGTTAGATAACCAAAACTTTTTAGAAGTTAGCCAAGTTCTACAGTAGGCTCTCGTCCAAGAAGGCCGAGCCAAAGATAAGAAATTTATTAAGACGTTTAGCAAGCCTAGGGCCGAAATCCACATCATGGAATGCTCTGATGAGGAGGAGTCAGAGGAGGAGGATTCGGCCGACATGTACGCGGCCGAATGGGTTACCAACACTAAAAACAAACCTATCACTTACTCCGAACTACGACCATCCCCCACAAAGAATAGACTTAATGAGGTCAAGTACTCGTTCGATGTGACTAAATGTGATAAAATATTTGATTTCCTCTTAAAGAGTCAGCTTCTCAGGTTACCTAAGGGTCAAGTTATCCCACCTGCCGACGAGTTAAAGAAGCATCCATACTGTAAGTGGCATGATTCACATTCTCATAATACTAATGATTGCAATGTTTTTTGACGGCACATACAATCGGCCATAGAAAAGGACGATTGAAGATAGACCATGATCCAAAGATGAAGCTGGATAAAGATCCTTTTCCCGTCAACGCCGTCGACCTCGGCGAGAAAAAGGTGTTGATTCGGCCAGAACAGGATGAGTCTGCTAAAGGAAAAGATGTGATTGTTGGAAAACCACACATTCGCACACTCGTACCAAAGAACCCTGAGGTAGGAGTGTGGAAACAGAACACCAATACCCCTTCGACTAAGGCTCGCAAGAGGCCGAAGGTAACATATAACATGCTGTTAAACAAGCATCAGAGGAGGGCCAAAGAAGCAGGTCCGCACGCTAAGCTAAAACAGCCGAAGGGTCCAAGACCTTCGAAGGGTGCCTTCAGTCCGAAGACAGCGAACCCTCCGCACAAGGGCTTCGGGCCACAATAGCCTGATGCTCCGCACGGTGGTTCCGAGCCACAATGGCCGAACCCCCCGTACAACAGCTTCGAGCCCCAGTGGTCGGGTCCCCTATACAACAACTTCGGCCCCCAATGGCCGAACCCCACACCGCACTGGACTTATCCAATGGGAGGCTTCGGCCCGCACTGGCCGAACATACCTCCGGCCTGGCAGGATCCTTCGCTGGTGTGGTCAGAGACACCTTCGACTTGGCCGAACCCCCCTCTGGGTGATGGGTTCGGCTCGTAGTGGCCGAGGCCGCTAGAGCCTCCGATTCCTCCACCGTATGACTGAGCGGGGACCCCGTCGGCCCCGTACGTATCCGGGTCAGGGTACCCTCTACAGACTAACCCTATGCCTTGTTTTCCTTTGGGGTATTATGGATGGCAGGGGGAAACTGATGCAGTGGAGGGGGGCATCGTCCACAGACTGTCTGTGGTACCTCTGAATCAGACCCAGTAGAGCGAAGCCGAAGGGTGCGAGCACACAGAGGCTGAAGTCAGGGAGTCTGAAGACATAACTATCAGAGTTGGGTCTCAGGAAGTCCCAATCCCGAAGACTTTGTCGCCGAGGGCTAACGGAGGTAAGACGCATGCTTCGGCCGGGCTCCGTGCCGAAGCTTGGTTCGATCGGCCGAACGAGGCTGATCCATTCGACGGGGTTCGCAGCGAAGCCCCCTTCGAACACAGGGCGCCCGAGGCTGAAGGGCACATTTCAACCAGATTTAACAGGAGTCGAACAGTACCTCCAAGCACCAAGCCGCAGCCATCTTGGGCTCCTCCGGGCATGTCCAAATCACAGAAGAGACGCCTACAAAGGTTGCGGACACAAGAGATACGCGAGAAGGTAGCTGAGGCCGAGCGCGATGCTATCTTCGAAGAGATCCGCCCTCGTCCAGCTACTAAACAGGTATGGAGGGAGAAGCCGGTTGAGATAACCAACCCAGCTCCTAGTCCGAGCGACGACGATGACTTGCTTGATGACGATTACTCACCCGTCTCTAAGGGGCCCGCGCCTTAGGCGATGGACATCAACATCGTCACATTACCCGTCGAGTTTGCACCACCACGGGATGAGGCTGAGGTCGCTCAATTCAACCTCGGTCCATGCAACGCCATCTTCGAGAAGCCCGAGGACATGGCTCACCATCTAAATCCCCTCTATGTCAGGGGTCACATCGATGGGAAGCTGATTTCCCAGATGCTCGTCGACGGCGGCGCCACTGCTAACCTAATGCCTTATTCATTGTTGAAGAAACTTGGCAGGGATGAAGATGACCTGAAGAAGATTAACTTGATGCTCAACTGCTTGAACGGCGAGAGTTCCGAGGCCAAGGGAGTACTCTCTATGGAGTTGACGGTGGGCAACAAGACTTTGCCAACAGCGTTCTTCGTCATCGACGTACAAGGTAACTATAGTGTGTTACTCGGGCGCGACTGGATTCACGCAAACTGTTGCATCCCTTCTACTCTACACCAGTGCCTGATACAGTGGGACGGTGATGAAATAGAAGTCATCCCCGCGGATACTTCGGCCCAAGTAGCATTGGCCGATGTATCAGTCGACGCCGTCCATAACAAAGTAGAGTGTCTATCAGGTAGAGATCTTTCGAATTATGACTTTGTTAGTGTATCCGGAGGACGGTTTGTACCAGTGTCTGTAAAGCCGGCTGGAGTAGCACGAGTATTTTTGTATTAGTAGTCATGTCTAGCAAGAATAATCTAGATTGGCTAAAGTCTCGCGTGGAGAAGTATCGGTCTAATAAAGACGGTATTGCCGAAGCCATCGAGAACTTTAGCGAAGTAGAAAAATTAGGACAAGGTTTTGCGTCGGCCGATCCCTTGGAGGAAGTTGATATAGGTAATGGTAGCATCCCCAGGCCGACTTTTGTAAACCAACATTTGCAGCCCGATGAAAAGGCTGAAGTAATAAAGTTACTTCGGTCGTATGTCGATTGTTTCACATGGGAATATAGCGAAATGCCAAGGCTAAGTCGTGAGCTCGTGGAGCATTGGCTGCCCATCAAGACCAGATTTAGGCCTTATAAACAGCCTCCCCGTCGCTTTAATTCGGTCGTCTATGACCGAGTTAAAGAAGAAGTGGAGCGACTACTCAAGGATGAATTTATTAGGCCATGCAGGTACGCAGAATGGGTTGCTAACATTGTGCCTGTAGAGAAGAAAGGGAGCAGCAAGATACGAGTATGCACTGATTTCCGGGATCTAAATAGAGCCACTCCGAAAGACGATTATCCAATGCCAATAGCCGACATGTTGATCAACGATGCTTCAGGACACAAGGTACTAAGTTTTCTTGATGGCAATGCCGGTTACAATCAAATATTTATGGCCAAATAGGACGTCTACAAGACTGTCTTTCGATGCCCTGGTTTTTTCGGTTTGTTCGAGAGGGTCGTCATGACTTTTGGTTTGAAAAATGACGGCGCCACGTATCAGCGCGCTATGAACTTGATCTTTCATGACTTGTTAGGAGTCATGTTAGAAGTTTACATCGATGATGTCGTGGTCAAATCGAACGCTATGGGAAACCATTTAGCCGATTTGAAGGTTGCATTCGATAGGATGCGACAATACGGTTTGAAAATGAACCCACTCAAATGTGCTTTTGGTGTGTCGGCGGGTAAGTTCTTCGGTTTCATGATTCATGACAGAGGCATAGAAATTGATCCTAAGAGACTTGAAAAGATTAGAAACGTTGCAGCGCCGGCATGCAAGGAGGATGTGCAAAAATTGCTAGGCAAGTTGAACTATTTGCGTCGCTTTATATCCAACTTGTCTGGCAAGATTGATGCCTTTGTCCCCATACTCCGGCTAAAAAATGAAGCCGAGTTAACTTGGGGGGCAAGCCAGCAAAGTGCTTTTGAGAAGATCAAGGAATGCTTGTCATCACCGCCCATGGTGAGAGCACCCAAGGCCGGGATTCCGTTTCGGCTATACATCGCCGCTGAAGACAGCGTGATTGGAGTCGTGCTAACCCAGGAGGTGGAGGGGAAGGAGTACATCATCACATTCTTGAGCCGCCGCCTGCTGGATGCCGAAACTAGGTACGCGTTTGTGGAGCGATTATGTTTATCACTTTATTACGCGTGCACCAAGTTACGCCATTATCTTCTCCCTACCACATGCGTTGTCGTTTGCCAAACCGATGTTATAAAGCACATGTTACAGAAGCTGATTCTAAGTGGAAGAATAGGAAAATGGTCTTACACGTTGATTGAGTACGATTTGGCCTACGAGCCCCTAAGAGCGATGAAAGGCCAAGTCGTAACCAACTTTATAGTTGATCATCACATAGATGCTAGCTAGAGTGATGTTATTGCTCTAGTTGAGGTAGTGTCATGGGAAATCTATTTTGATGGTTTGTCTTGCAAGAATGGTCATGGTATTGGAGTGGTTCTCATATCACCTAATGGTATGCGCTTTGAAACCTCGCCCCGACTAGAGTTTTCTTCCACTAATAACCAAGCCGAATACGAAGCTTTGTTGCTAGGTCTTGAACTACTAGAGTCTGTAGGCGCTAAACACGTCCACGCGTATGGTGATTCATTATTAGTGGTACAACAAGTAGCCAAGAATGCTCAATGTTTTAATGGCTCGCTGAATAGATACTTGGACAAGTGTCTAGACATAGTTGCTACTTTTTATGATTTCAAAATATCTCACGTGTCAAGAGAAGCCAATTCAATTGCCAATGATTTGGCTCAGCAAGCATCTGGCTACCAAGTCAAGAGAGGGAAATTTTCTGTATTGGAAAAGCCGATGTTTGGTCTCACTGCCGAAGCCAGTGACGCTGGACAAGCGAACCCTTCGGGTCGAAGCCCTCGGGTCACCGAAGGCCACCACACGCCGGAGCCCCTAGATCGGAGTGCCCCGCCCACCAAGGGATCTGGCACGCCGGAGTCTATAGTCTGAAGCCCCTCGGATGGAGAAGGCTCCCCAGGGTTTGAACCCTTCAAAGGGCTCCGGCCCAGCAAACTCCGAACGGCCACTTCGGCCAGGCTTCGGCAGAAGCTGGAATGGCTCGGGGGGCACCCCGAAGTCAGTGTTTTAGAGGTTTTTTCAGAAGGTGTACCAACGAAGCCCTCTGAAACCCGGAAGGCCGATTGGAGAGTCCCAATCATCCAGTATTTGAGAGACCCTAGTTGAAGGGTTGATCGGAAGGTTCGGCGACAAGCGTTCAAATTCGTGTTGATAGACGACGCATTGTATCGCCGAACCATTGACGGAGTGCTATTGAAGTGTTTAGACCATGAGCAGTCCCAGGTGGCTACAGGAGAAGTCCATGAGGGGCTTTGCGGCACTCACTAGTCGGCCCAAAATATGAGTTGGATGCTCAAAAGAGCGGGTTTTTATTGGCCGACTATGACTGAAGATTGTTTCAAGTACTACAGAGGGTGTGAGGCATGTTAGAAGTTTGGCAACATCCAGTTAGCTCCTGCATCATTGCTCAACCCTATCGTCAAGCCATGGCCGTTCCGTGGTTGGGGTTTAGACTTCATCGGCTAGATCTACCCTCCTTCCTCAAAGGGGCATCGGTTCGTGTTGATGGCGAAAGATTACTTCACCAAATGGACCGAGGTTGTACCTCTCAAGAACATGACTCATAATGAGGTACACGATTTTATTTTAAAACACATCATACATAGATGCGGCATCCCTCAAACTCTTACTACGGATCATGGTAGTTCATTTGTTTCTAAATAAGTAAGGGACTTCACCGAATACTATGGCATTAAGTTGATAAACTCTTCACCTTACTATGCTCAGGCCAATGGTTAGGCCGAGGCTAGTAATAAAACCGTGATTAAGCTTATTAAGAAGAAAATTGAAGAGTTTCCTAAAAGGTGGCATGAAGTGCTTTCCAAGGCATTATGGGCTTGTAGGATTGCAAAGCACGGTGCCACCAAGGTCAGACCATACGAGTTGGTATATGGGAAAATATCTCATCTTCGGGGTTATTGCCGAAGCAGCATAAAGACAGTCAACCAGTTCGAAGATTCTCCGAAGATCATCTTCGAAGATGCCCAGAACCCCGTTCGAAGCATGAAGACAGGCATTGGTTCGAAGTATGTCTTCGAACTAAAGCCCTTCAGGATCTTTTCTGCCAGCTAAGATGGAAGACTTATCTTCTTTCTTATTAGATTAGTCTTTTACCATTTTAGCCCTATTAAGGAAACCGAATAGTTTCCTTAATGTCGGTTGTAATAGAGGGGTAAATAGGTCTTTTCCTTAATGTTTGGGCCTATAAATACCCCCCATTTCACCCTGTAATAGGGACCGAATACAAGTGATTCAATACACACTTTCGAACTATTCTAAGTTATTATCCTTTCGGAGGCTTAGAACAGTTTGCTTCACAAACACTTCGTTTGTTAGTTTCTTTTCTACAGAAACCTGTTAGCGTAATCTTTTACGCCAACAGTTGGCGCCGTCCGTGGGGAACCTAGTCCGAAAAACTTCGTTCTCTACCAACTTCTTACATCATGCCTCCTAAGCGGAGCGCACCTCGCAATCCCACTCGGAGGTCCTCTCGGATTTCCGGAGAGATACCCTTCGACACAGTCGAAGTCGGAGGGTCTTCGACTATCCCTCCACCTCAAGCTCCGCAAGGGGCTTCTATCCCTCGAGGATACGAAACCTCTCCGCCAACCCCTTCCATACTCCGACCGCCCGGAGTCACTCCCCCACCCTCCATTCCGATTCGAACTGATCATACCAGTTCTCAAGACCCGGAAGGTCCTTCCGGAGGAGATGAAGATAGCCTTGGAGATATGGCCACTCAAATGGCCAACCTTCAAGCTGAGGTAGCAAGATGGCGACAAGAAGCTGCGGACAGGCTTCGCTCTCAAGCCATCCCAACTATCTCCGAAGTGCCCGAAGACGACGATCTTGGTTATCCCGAAGCCCCAGAGAACGCCTCCTACGACAATGAATCTTCGTTGCATCCTGAGCTGCAGAAGGTTCGCTTTGATCCAAAGTTTAAAACTTCGAAGCTCTGCAAGTATGCCGGAGATGAAGATCCCGAAGAGTTCGCGCGTTCTTATGCCCTAGCGATTGAGGCTAGCGGCGGAGACAGAGACACTATGGCGAAGTGCTTCCCGTTAGCTCTTCAAGGAGTGGCGTTGAGATGGTTCTGGTCTTTAAAGCCAGGATCAATCAATTCGTGGTCACAGTTGAAGAGGAAGTTTATAAGTAACTTTCAGGGCACCTTCGTGCCTCCCATCTCAACAGGAAGCCTTTTCCAAGTGAAACAGCTCCCCGGAGAAACATTGAGGCAGTACTTCAAGCGCTTCGCTCATACGAAGTCGCAAATTCGGGGGCTGTCCACATCCTCAGTGGTTGATGCAGCTTGGAAAGGCGTCAGTCATCAAGGCCTTCTGGATAAACTGCATCGGAAGAGCATCTCCACAGTGTCACAGCTGATGTCATATTTCGAGGAGTATGCGAGGTCAGAAGAGGGTTGGCTTCGGAGGACTGCTGCTACTTCGACAGTATTGCAAGAAGTTAAAGCAGAGGTGAAGACTTCGGCACAGCCGCAGGAACCAGTCTTCGAAGTGCAACATGATCGAAGAAGAGGGCAAAAGCACCCTCGCTCTGAAGTCTTGAATATTGCACCCCCACAGAAGTTTATACAGAGAGCTCCACAGTCTGCGGGGAACAAGTCCAGCGGCTGGAGGCCGCCAGGAAAAACGGCTGGCAAGGGCCAGACCCTTTTTTGCTGCATTCATGGAGAGAATCGAAGCCATGCAACTGACACCTGCAAGGCTATCCTTACCCTAAGGGGAGAATACTTGGAAAGAACTTCGGGTCGAGGTAGTACCGACCGAAGTCCAGCAGCAGCACGCCCAGACCCGGTCCAGGCTGTAGCGCGGATAGAAAATTTTGATGCTGCAAGGCACCCTCCGGTGGCCAATGTTATGCCACCTCCGAAGCAAGAGGAAGGGCAAGATAGAGGAAAGAGAGTAGTTCTCCCTATCTCCGGAGGAGGTACCCTCGGAAGCATGTCCAAGAGACAGCGAAGAGAGTACGTTCGGGAAGTAGGTCATATTGGGACTTCGTCATCTGCAGCTGCAATGCCGGAGTGGTCTCATGTTCCAATATCTTTCTCTGCGGAGGATGCAGCTGGTATTAAGTTCCCGCATGCAGATCCATTGGTTATCACTGCTGATATTGCAGGGACTGAAGTCCGAAGGGTGCTAATTGATGGAGGTAGTTCGGCAGATATCATTTTTGTGCAAGCCTTCGATCAGTTATGCATTTCCAGGAAGCATCTCCTCCCAGCGGCTCGTCCTCTGCAAGGCTTCGCAGGACCTCCGCTTGATGCACTTGGCCAGATAGGCCTGGAAGTAACCTTCGGAGAAGGTTTATTAGCCCGAACTGAAGAAGTTATCTTTGATGTGGTAGATGCCCCGTATGCTTATAATGTCATCTTCGGACGGGGCATGTTGAATCAGTTCGGAGCTGTGGCGCATCACAACTACTTGTGCATGAAGATGCCCACACAAGCAGGAGTCCTGACAATCTTCGGAGATCAAGCCATGGCTCGGAGGGCAGAATATGGTCACGGTCCTCCTCTTGATCCGAGGCAAGTAAATAGTGTCCAGGATAATGAAGAAATTTTTTCAGCCTCCTCCGAAGCTTCGAAGAAGTCGTTTCCGAGACCAAGTCCCGAAGGAGAGATTGCAACAAAGATCATTGTTAAAGATGGTAAAGAATACACTTTTCAATTTGGTAAAGATTTACCTCTTGAAGTTGCAACCTCCTTGGAAAAAGTCGTGGAAGAAAATTTGGATGTCTTCGCTTGGTCTGACGAAGATATCACCGGAGTCGATCGGGATATTATTGAGCACAGTTTACTTGTAAACTCGAAGGCCCGGCCTGTTCGACAAGGACTCCGGAAGATGTCCGCAGAGAGAGCTGCCCTAGCTAAGGACGAAGTTGAAAAACTGTTGAAGGCTGGGATTATCAGAGAAGTGGCCCACACAGAATGGTTAGCCAACCCAGTCTTTGTCAGGAAGAAGTCTTCCGGGAAGTGGCGCATGTGCATTGATTTCACATCTCTGAATAAAGCGTGCCCACGTGACCCCTACCCCATGCCCCGAATTGATCAACTAGTTGACTCCACTGCAGGTTCGGAGTTACTAAGCTTCCTTGACGCGTATTCTGGTTATCATCAAATATGGTTGAAGCGCGAAGATGAAATCAAGACGAGCTTTGTAACTCCTTCGGGAGTCTTCTGCTATGTAAGAATGCCTTTCGGCCTAAGAAATGCCGGGGCTACTTTTTCAAGATTAGTTGCTAAGGCTCTAGGTCATCAACTAGGTCGCAATGTGGAGGCCTATATGGATGATATTGTAATAAAGAGTGCTTTAAAGCACCAACATAGCCTAGACTTAGCAGAAACATTCAATAGCCTTCGGGCATGTGGGATCCGTCTTAACCCCGAAAAATGTATATTCGGAGCTAAGGCTGGAAAGTTGTTAGGGTACTTAGTTTCAAGTAGGGGAATTGAAGCTAGCCCTACTCAAATAACTGCGCTGCAGAAGATGGCTCCTCCGGAGAATTTAAAGCAAGTGCAAAAGCTGACTGGACGTCTGGCCGCACTTAGCAGGTTTTTATCAAGATCTGCGGAGAGGAGCTTGCCAATATTTAAAGCTTTGAAAGGGTCCGAAGATTTTGCATGGACACCGGAGTGTCAGAAAAGCTTCGAAGATATTAAAGATTATCTCAGCAATCTTGCTACACTTACGGTGCCTATTGCAGACGAAACCCTACTCCTGTATCTTGCAGCTACAGGTTCAGCTGTCAGCGCAGTCCTTGTCAAAGAAGTGGATTTCAATGGGAAGTTGGTCCAAAATCCTGTCTATTTTGTATCCGAAGCATTATCAGGAGCGAAGACAAGATACTCCGAACTTGAGAAGTTCGTTTATGCTCTGATAATGGCTTCGAGGAAGCTAAGACATTATTTTTTGGCTCACAATGTAATTGTACCAACTTCGTATCCCTTAGGAGATATGCTCCAAAGCAAAGATTCCACTGGAAGGATTGGAAAGTGGGCAGTAGAGCTAGCACCCTTCGGCATATCTTTCCTGGCAAGGACAGCTATTAAATCCCAAGTCCTAGCAGACTTCGTAGCAGAGTGGACTCCACCTGCGAATTTGACTCCAGAGAAATCAAATGACGGAGTTTGGACTGTTTATTCCGATGGGGCTTTCCAAGCATCCGGAGCAGGCATTGGGGCAGTGTTGATTTCACCGTCAGGACAAAGAGCAATGTACTCCGCAAGACTCAACTTTAAGTCTACCAATAATATAGCGGAGTACGAAGGGATTTTATTGGGACTCCGGAAAGCACGTGCTCTAGGGGCTACAAGAATAATTATAAAAACAGATTCTCAGATAGTAGCAGGGCACGTAGACAAAAGTTTTCAAGTTCGGCATCCACAGCTTGCAAAACACTTAGAAGAAATCCGCAAAATCGAAGCACACTTCAAGGGTATTTCCATTCGGAGTATACCAAGAGCTGAAAACGTGCAAGCGGACATTTTAGCGAAGGCTGCAGCCGGAGCTGTGGATGTGCCTGAAGAAGCTTTCTATGAGGAGCTCAATATACCTTCGGTGCCACAAATTGCCTCTGCGGAGATTCTTTGCATTCCTAGTGCAGATTGGAAAGATTCGATCATAGAACTCTTGCAAGGAGGAACAAATTTGCCCGAAGAGCCCCAATTGTCAAGATTAAAGCTCAGAGCAAGAAATTATCAGTTAATCAACGGTATATTATACAAGGCCGGAGTATGTTCCCCTTTACTCCGATGTATATCTCAAGCCGAAGGCCAAGAAATTCTTCGAGAAATTCACGAAGGCCTTTGTGGAAGCCATTTAGCCCCTAGAGCTCTGGCAGGAAAAACACTTCGCCAGGGGCTTTATTGGCCCACAATAACAGCTGATGCGGAGAGCTTGGTCCGCACTTGTCAAGGATGCCAGTGGATGGGTCGACGGAGTCATCGCCCACCAACAGCTCTTCAAGTCATTGCTTCGGTATGGCCTATGGCCAGATGGGGTATGGATCTAATTGGTCCCTTTCCGTTAGCAAAGGGAAATCTGAAGTTCGCAGTGGTAGCTATTGAATATTTTTCTAAGTGGGTCGAAGCAGAGCCCTTAACAGCTATCACTTCGAACAATGTACAGAAATTCTTCTGGAAGAACATTATTTGTCGGTTCGGAGTGCCTAAATATCTCACAGTTTATAATGGAACACAGTTCGACGCAGAACCCTTCAGGAAGTTTTGCGAAGACCTAGGCATTCAACTATGTTTTGCTGCAGTGAGACATCCTCAATCGAATGGAGCCGTAGAGCGAGCCAATGGAAATATTTTATCAGGGCTAAATCGAAGAATAGTAGGATTATCAAAGGGACTGTGGACCGAAGAGCTTCCGAAGATTCTGTGGTCCATTCGGACTACGCAAACAAGGTCCACAGGTTTTACTCTGTTCAGACTACTATTCAGAGATGAAGCTATGACTCCAACGGAGCTCAAGGGGGGATCATTTCGCAGCACCGAACCGGACATTGAAGAAGAAAGACAAGCTTCGTTAGATTTGTCAGAAGAAACAAGACTTCGAGCTGTACCTAATTTATCAAAGTATCATCAGCAGACGAAGACTTGGTATGACCCGAAGGTTAAGCTCAGCGAGTTAAGGCCGGGTCATCTTGTTCTATGAAGCATTATAGCACCAGGGAAGTTAGGCAATAAATGGGAAGGTCCATATCTAATTGTCCGCTCAGGGCGCCCTGGTTCATTCAAATTAGCCAATTTAGAAGGTGAAGAGTTAGTACATACTTGGCATGCGGAGCACCTAAAGCGATACTTCGCATAAGGGCTCCTTGTAATTCGCTTGTAATCACCTCTAAATTAATAAAGCATACACCCTGATAGTTGCCTTCCCCTCATAGACTTCCAGCTTCCCGAGCGGACGCGCTGGAACCGCGGGGTCGACCGAGAGGGAAGTGTCATTAAGCTGGGCTGTATTTCCAGACTTTGAACCCATAAAGTCGAAGCCTCCGGTGTGGTGGCTGACATAATCCGGAGCCCAGGCCACGGCTTGTAGGCATCCGTAAAAGAGCCCAAAACCACATTCTATGGAGTCCAAGCCATTGGCTGGTAGACTTCCGTAAAAAGAGCCGAAGGTGGCCAAAATCTACGGAGTCCAAGCTGCAGCTTGCAGACTTCCGTAAAAAAGAGCCGAAGGTGGCCAAATTCTGCGAAGTCCAAGCCATTGGCTGGTAGACTTCTGCAAAAATAGCCGAAGGTGGCTACAAATTCTGCGAAGTCCAAGCCATTGGCTGGTAGACTTCTGCAAAAATAGCCGAAGGTGGCTACAATTATACGGAGTCCAAGCCATTGGCTGGTAGACATCCGTAAAAAGAGTCCAAAGAGACCATTGCAAACTCCGAACCATTGTTTCGTCAGAGATCGCAAAGACAAGCCGAAGGTGGCTAAAGCAAAACAGCATTTGAGCCATGAGCTTCGAATGTCTGTTAACATAGTCCAAAGTGACAAATTCTTTTAAGACACTAAAGTGTCCTGGAAGTTATCTCAATTGATTTCTTTCGTAAAGCAAACAAAGGTACTAAGTTACCATTCTTCTGACTGCAAAAAGTCAAAGACATTTCATAAGATTTCAAAAGATATTTAAATGACAGAGGGGCTCCGAACCCCCAAAAAATTGTACTCCGAAGTTTTTTCTTTGCGCATAACCATCTTTGAATACATTTCGAAGTTGCTTATACCCAAAGAGGGGCTAATAAATATGGAGACAATTTTAAATCGGCATTCATTATTGAAATAAATGTGTTTACAGATTACACTATGAAAAATTGGTATCTATACCAAGAAGGAATCGGAGACCTCTTCGGTCCCGAGAGCTAGGGGTGGAACGACTAGTTCCAACATCGGAAGTTCTAAGAACTTTACGCTTAACTCTCTTCCTCCCCCTCGAAGCTCTAAAATCCTTCTGCTCTCGTTGAAGCTCGGCCCAAGTTCGAAGCCGCTCGGGGCTTCTTTCCCAGCTTCTAAAATCTTCAGATCTTTTATTTTGGGCTTCACCTTCGTCTTCAGACCAGTTAGTGTCTTCAGAAGACGAGGTGTTTGCGTCAACCTCTTTATCTTCCTCTTTAATATAAGACAATACGTCTTTGATTACTTCGGGCGCAATTACGCCGGAGTCATCTCGAGGAATAAGAAATCGAGGACGCTTATAACTCTTTAGAAGTTCGAAGGTGTTCCACAATGAGCGAAGTTCGTTGTTAAGCTCTAACACTTCGATATCTTCCATAAGAGGCAAAGCCTAAAAATATAACAAGCAAGACTTTCATTGATAAATGCTTACAAGCATGAGCTTTACATAATCAAAAAATCCTAAATAATTCCTAAACCTGCGGGTTCGGAGGAGGCTGACTACTCGAAGCTTGGCTCCGAACTTGCTTCTGGCGTTGGCCTTCATCAATCCAAGCCTTGATCGCAGAACGACCTTCGGCTCTCCATGAAGTTTGAAAGGCTCTCCAGGCGGCAGTCACGCCTTCGGAAGGATTCAAAAGTCTCGCGTCGTCGAAGGTGATGGAGCCCTCTGCGCTCGGAGTGATTGTTCGGCCCAAATCCTCGTAGTAATGAAGTAATCCGAGGGCAGACACTTGTCCGGAGAGTTCTCCATAACGTATGCCTGTAGTCTTCATTTGCTTCGCTGCTCCTTGGATCCTCTTTAACCGGCGCAGCAGAGTCACATTGTCATCCGAAGGTAGTGATCCAGTAGTACCGAAGTACTCCAAGACACCTAGCATCTGCTCGATGACCTCCGAAGCCACCTTCTCAGACTTAAGCTTTTCCTCAATAAGTGCATCCTTGGCCGAAGTCGTTTCTGCTAGAACTCCGGAAATTCTAGCATTCTCCGTAGTCAAAGTATTCTTTTGAGTCAGGAGTTGGCCAGCCTCTTCTTGGAGTCTCACAAGTTTGGACCCCTTAGCAGCATCCTCCTTCTGCAGTTTTTCAACCTCCGCTCGAAGCACAATTCTTTCTGCTTCGAGCTCTTTCTTCGCAGCCTCTAAGCTTTGCCTAGCTCTTCGCTCTGCTAATATTATATTATCCATCTGAGCTACTCGACCTTCGGAGAAGTTAAAATTTCTTTGAAGAGCTTCGTTCTCTTCCCGAAGTTGAGCAATTTCATTTTCGCCCGATAAAGCTGCAGCGCGGGCCAAGACTGCTTGCTAAGAAAAAAGAAAAACTGGAATAAGAAATTATTCATATATAATTCGCTATTTGGTTCGAAGATGTTTTGTACCTGATAAGCTGCTTTTTCTATAGCAATGTTAAGCTCCGAACTTTTCGCCCTGCTCAAGAGGCCTACCAGTTCTGTTTCCCCGACTTTGCGACTGGCTTGACCCAAAGGTTTAACCAGAGTCCGAAGTCCGGTTCTCTCCTCCAAAAAAGGAGTTAAGAGAGGAAGCATTACCGAAGCCTTCTGATCAGCTCTGCTTAGCGAAGGTCCGGAGAGTTCTTCTGAGGCTCTTGGAACTTCTGAAGATGGCCCCCCCTTGGTTGATTCACTTTCATCTGTTGACTCAGACGAAGTCGATCCTTGAGTAGGGGGAGGCTCTATGTGCCTTTTAGCTCTTCCAGGCCCCTGTTGAGTAACCTCCGGGCGTGGCTCCGAAGTTGTCGAAGGCCTTTGAATTGTATCTTCGTGAGGTACTTCGACAACAGGAGGCTCTGCAAAAACAAAAATATTATACATTGTAAAATTTTGCAGAAAATGATAAAGAATTATGCAAAATTTACCTTCGACATTCTCTGGGAGATCAAGTACTGGACTGATCGGAGGGTCGAAGGTGAAGTCATCTTCTGAATCCGCAGTTAAATTTTCCACTGTCGGAGCATCTCCGTGAGCAGTCCTTTCCTCCACAACCGAAGTTGTAGGAACTTCGGCTTCATCTTCACCCATAGGGGCTCCGATTTGCTCCTCTTGGGTATCCGGAGCTCTTACTTCTTCTATGTTGGCTTGGGGCTCCGGTATACCTGCAGTATCTTCAGTGTGAATATTTCGTTGAGCTGCATCTTCGTCAATCAATTTCACTAATAATATACCTTCATCCTCTTTAGAACCAGAAATTGAGGTTCTTGAGCTTGAAGGCGCAGGATCCGAAGGTGCGAGATTCTTTGGCTTCCGAGCCACCTTCTTCACCGGAGTCCTTGCGGAGCTAGAAGCTCCGGCTTCAGCCACTCTTTTCTTAGGTCCTTTCTCCAGAGGCACCCAGTCCATCAGAGGGGGCGGAGTTAACTCCAACATTCCCCATACTCTGTTAAACCGCTCCCAACTCCCGACCAATTTAATTCGCCATTCTTTTTCCGTCGGAGTTGGGGCACCCAGAATCTTCTCCGAAGCCCTTACGATTTGCTCTGAAGTAATAGGGGCTGAAGAAGCTAAAAATAATTCAAGTTAGTCTTTCTTCGAAGTAAATATGTACAATGCATGTTGGTTTCGAAGTTACCTGCAGGGCTCGAAGTATAATTGATCTTGCGAAGACCACCTTCTGAGTCATCCTCGAAGACGATAGGCCAGTTGGCCATCAGCGGAGGAATTTGGAGTCCGAGGAATTCTTCGGCCAAGTCTCGCATGCTTAACCTTCGGCTAATTTTTTTAAGTAGGTTAAGGCGAGCTTCGAGCTGGCCTTCGTCCGGTTGCACTAAGGCTTCCTTCCGGAATTGGATTTCTTTGAGAGGCCCAGCCAGAGGACTGCTCGCTCCGACTTCGGCATAGAACCACCTCAAGACCCAATCAGTATACCATCTTGCATTGATAGCCTTAGCAGGGAATTGCAGGGCATATTCATCACGAAGCCTAAAATTAATGCTTCCAAAGGCAACCACTACTTTCTCACCTCCGGAGCCTACGGAGGTCTTCGGCTGGCAAGTTGCTCTATGAAGTGCAGCGAAGATTTCTGCCCTCCCCTCGCAACCTTCGGCTCTCAAAGCCCATTCGAAGATAGCTAACCTAGCTACTGCATTCGGAGATAGCTACGGGAGGGTTACGTGGAACAGATCAAGTACCTCTGCCAGGAAGTCCACTGCAGGGAGGCCCAAGCCTGCTTCGAAAAAGGCCTCGAATACTACAACCTCTCCGGGTCTTGGTGATGGAATCGATTCTTTGCCCGGCTTCCGAATCATAACTCCATTACTAATCTTTCCCCCTGCTGTGATTGCCAAAGACTCTCTCTTGCAGGTAGAAGGCCCCAACTCAAAAGACTGATCCAAATATTTGGTCGATGGTGGGCACAGACCTTGGTCATCGGCGATTTGGGGATTTCTCCCCCCTGCCGCCATGGATGTTGCCACCTGCATCGAGGGTGCCGCCGCTAATGCTGCCGCTGCTGCCGCTGCGGCCGCCTGTTGCCGAGCCAAGGCCGAAGGAGGCGCAGATCCCTTGGTCTTCACCATCACGATCGCTGGATTGTTCTGAGGAAATGGAGGCTAGGGCTCAAGAACTCAAAGGCTAGGGCGCAAGAACTCAAGGGGCTCAAAAAAGCTTTTGACTGTGAGAAAGCGGTGAAAAGGTAATCGGGTAAGTTTTAGGCCCTCTATTTATAGCCCAAATGTTCCGCTTGTTACCGTTTTGGCTCTGCCTTTTCGCATTCTCGCCCGTTATTTTCCTCCGAAAATAACGCATTGTATAACTTCCGTTAGAAGAAACAGGCTAACGGCTATTTCTTCTAAGTCTGAGAAGTCTTCAGTCTTTTTAAAGATACTTCTAAGTCACTCCGAATGTAACTTCTTCGAACACCAATTCAAAGTATATATCTCCACATAATTCGGATATGATATAAATCTGTTAACCCCTACGTATGATTACTTTTCTTGCGTATACTGCTCTCCTAAACGTTACAGGTCAACGGAGAAGCATATTCGAGGGGCTACTGTTGGGGGAAAATATCTCATCTTCGGGGTTATTGCCGAAGCAGCATAAAGACAGTCAACCAGTTCGAAGATTCTCCGAAGATCATCTTCGAAGATGCCCAGAACCCCGTTCGAAGCATGAAGACAGGCATTGGTTCGAAGTATGTCTTCGAACTAAAGCCCTTCAGGATCTTTTCTGCCAGCTAAGATGGAAGACTTATCTTCTTTCTTATTAGATTAGTCTTTTACCATTTTAGCCCTATTAAGGAAACCGAATAGTTTCCTTAATGTCGGTTGTAATAGAGGGGTAAATAGGTCTTTTCCTTAATGTTTGGGCCTATAAATACCCCCCATTTCACCCTGTAATAGGGACCGAATACAAGTGATTCAATACACACTTTCGAACTATTCTAAGCTATTATCCTTTCGGAGGCTTAGAACAGTTTGCTTCACAAACACTTCGTTTGTTAGTTTCTTTTCTACAGAAACCTGTTAGCGTAATCTTTTACGCCAACAGCTAGATTATCAAAATATCAATTTTTGGTGATTTGGGCCAAAAGTACACATGTCCAGGGTCTGTCCGAAGCCCTACAGGGCCGAAGTCCATCAAGCTATGGGCTCCAAAAGCCTCTAGCCAGCCCATGGGCTTCGGCCCGAGGAGCAAGCCTCGATGGGCCTGGCCGAAGCCCACGCTACCGAAGCTTCAGCCCGAGGACCGGGCCTCGACGGGCCTGGCCGAAGCCCACCTCGGTAGAAATAGAGTTGTTGCATCGCCAGCTCAATCTCTATCTCTATCTTGCCAGATTAATAGCAGATTAGATTTGGAGTTAACCCCCAATAAATAGAGAGGCATGGCCGGCGTGGAGAGCCCCCCCAACTCAAACCAAACCAAAGCCATGCTTTGATCATACCTTTACTTTTACCTTTACTTTTCTGTACCTCTTCGTGGGTTTGCCTGGAAGCCCTCCATCCACCACTACGGAACAGTGGTAAGCCTTGGTACTTCACCTGTGAAGTCCCCGTTAATCTACGTAACAGATTGCTATCGCCTTGTTACTTCGCCTGTGAAGTATCCGCTAATCTGCATAATAGATTGCTACCTTCACCACCCGTGCAATACCTAGCAAAATTCGGTCCTAAGGCTGAATTGTTACTTCGCATCGTCTCTGTTGCAGGTTCGCACATTTGGAGCCCCTTCGCCGGAGGTGTCCGGAGCTGAGAGATCAGTTCTGGAGGTCCCCAGGACACCCTTCGATAGGACTGCAGGCTTCGACAACGGGCTCCGCTAGCATACTTCGTCGTGACAGACTTCGCCACGAACATACTCCGCACCTGACGAAGTTGCACCCGCGTGTGGCCTTCGTGTCACTACTCTGTAATTCGCTGCATCGGAGATCGCACGCCGAACCCCGCTGTTCGGAAGTGATCATCGTGTTCAGATCCGTTCGGAGTCTACCTTCGGCTGGATCAGTCCGAACGCCGAAGCACCTTTCGATGGAGCACTTCGCACCAGACGCCGAAGGTACCCTTCGGCGCACCCTTCGCATCAGACTTCGAACTAGGAGGACTCCGACTGGTTTGCTGATTTTAACCTGTTTAATCTATTTCTTTCGGCTAATTGGATTATTTTGTGTAATCTGGTTGCCTGGCGACTCCAACCCCCTTATCACTATTAAGGGTAGTCGGAACGCAGCGTCGGTGCTACGTGACGCTTAGGCCTGTCCCTAAGTATCCGTGCACTTTTGGATCACCGGAATGACCCAAGTGCGGGGGCACGTTTTTGTGTCAACACTAGCAAACCAGCGAAGTACCTAGAAAATGACAAGTACCGGAGGTACTTTTCCTATCAATCCTACACCCAACAAAATACGCATCGGAATAACCTCGAAGACACAAAGAGGAAGACGCAGAATACCAAATGCCAAATTCGAGGGTGTGTTTGAGATACCTGAGAATGAGCTTTACCGCTTGGCGGTGTGAAGCACGAGGTGAAGCCTGAAAACGAGCGCACAGACACACTGCGAAGTGTATGTCTGGCCTCATAGCAGTCAAGTAGAGGATGGAGCCGATCATGCTTCAGAACTCCTTCTGATCTACGGCTTCTCTATCCTCATCAGGATCCAATGCTACAGATGTAGCCATTGGAGTGGCGAGGGGCTTCGCATCAGCCATGTTGAACTTCTTGAGAAGGTCCTTGGTGTACATCGTCTGGTGGACGAATGTACCTTGTTTGCTTTTCTTGATTTGCAAACCAAGGAAAAATGTGAGTTCGCCCATCATGGACATTTCGAATTCCCTGCTCATGGTATCTGCAAAGTCGACAACCAAAGCATGAGAAGAGCCACCAAAGATGATATCATCCACATAAATCTAGACTAGCAGGAAATCTTTGCCATGCTTGAGAGTGAATAGGGTTTTATCAATAGATCCCATCAAATACCCCCGCTCAAGCAGAAAAGACTTAAGTCTATCATACCATGCTCGAGGGGCCTGCTTGAGTCAATAAAAAGCCTTATGAAGTTTAAGGACTTTATGTGGGTATTTCGGGTTTTCAAAACCAGGGGGTTGTTTTACATAAAAATCTTCGTCTATGAAGCCATTAAGAAAGGCACTTTTAACATCCATTTGATAAAATGTGAAACCACGGGATGCCGCAAATGCAAGTAAAATCCTAATGGTCTCAAAACGAGCAATAGGTGCAAAAGTTTCAGTAAAATCAATCCCTTCTAATTGAGAATAACCCTGCGCTACAAGTCTAGCCTTGTTTCTAACTATAGTCCCATCCTCCCCTTGTTTGTTTTTGAAAATCCATTTTGTTCCAATGAAATGAACATTTGGTGGAGGATCAACTAAAGTCCAGACTTGGTGTCTCTCAAAATTTTCAAGTTCTTCATGCATGGCATTGATCCAACTAGAATCAGAAAGTGCATGACTAACATCTAAGGGCTCAAAAGAAGCAACAAAAGCGGAATCAATGAAATGAGCATGAGAACGTGTTACCCTTTGATCAAGCTCACCATCGATCTGCTCGGGAGGATGCATCCTTTGAACATGATGTGGAGCCTCGCGGCGGGATGCAGTCTCCCCCTCAACTTGTGCGATGGAGTGGTCCAAGATGACCGATGTCAAGGTAGTTGCTTCGGGACCTTGTGCCGAAGTAGTCGAAGCGGGGTCGGCTTCGGGGGTCGATGTCGAGCATAGTAGGGGTTCATCCTCGAAATCTCTGGGATCTTCTTCTTCGAAGATGGTCTGCTCCATGTCATGTTTATTTGCCTTGTTCAAACGTGGAACTAACAGAGGGGGTAGATTCGTCAAAAGTCACATCACATGACTCGATGACAATGTTAGTCTCCAAATTGTAAACACGATAAGAATGACCATGAGTAGTGTAACCTAGAAAGATCCCGTCGGAAGAGCACGACTCAAATTTATCCAAATTTCCACGTTTTAGGATAAACCAACGACGGCCAAAAACTCGAAGATGAGTAACTTTGGGTTGTCTCCCAAAACGTAGCTCATAAGATGTCAAGTTTAAAATTGAGCGCAAGAGGATTCGGTTTGAGATGTAATAAGCAGTGTTCATGGCCTCAGCCCAGAATTTCTTATGAGTCCTGTGCTCATCGAGCATCGTCCTAGTCATCTCAACCAAAGTGCGGTTCTTTCTCTCAACACACCGTTCTGTTGAGGAACCCGCGAAGCAGAGAATTGATGTTCTATGCCATGCTCCATGCAAAAGTCAACAAAGGAACTGTTCTTGAACTACTCAGTGCCATTATCACATCGAATGACTTTCAATGCACCAGGGAGTTTAGTGAAAAGTCTCAAAGCCAACCTCCTAAAGTGTGAAAACACTTCATCCTTGCTAGCAAGAAAGAAGACCCAAGAGTAGCGAGAGAAATCATCGACAATGACTAGCACATACCACTTGCCGCCTAAAGAACTAACCCGAGAAGGACCTACAGTGTCCAGGTGGAGAAGTTCTCCAGGTTGTTCAGTCATCACTATGGTGACTGGCGAATGCGAAGCGGCAATCATTTTTCCATGTCGATAGGGAGCGCAAACTAAATTCTTCTCAAACTTGAGCTTGGGCAATCCTCGGATCAGACCTAGGGCACTCAGACGAGCAAGCAACTCAAAGCTCATATGCCCTAGTCTCTTATGCCACTTCCACAACTCAGAAGTCGAATGTGCAACAAGACAATGAGAAGAACCAGATGGCTCATAAAAATCAGCTCCAAAAACTCTCCCAACTCTAAAGATCTTACAGACCACAACGCCATCCGAATTGAGTACTTGCGAAGTATCGCGATGGAATCGCACTTCGAAGCCCTCATCAAGCAATTGAGATACAGAAAGCAAATTGTATCCCAAGTTTTCAACCAAAGCAACATCTTTGAGAGTGAAATTCGAGTTGATTCTTACCACACCTTTACCTTTCAATCTTCTTCTTCGATTGTTTCCGAAGGTGATATGTTACTTTTGCTTGGTTGTGGTGAGGCTAGAGAACCATGTTGCATCTCTGGTCATGTGGCGCGAACAACCGGAGTCCATGATCCACGTGCCCTCCAAGCCTCGGTCCAGTGCCAACACATGATAAGAAAATCTCGATCGCTCAGTGTTGGGGTGAGTGAATACATGACGAGGCATCCAGCACTGAGTGATACGAGTAGTAGGCACAGTAAAAATGGACCGTCTATGCACAGGATAATCAGAATAATGCAAAGTGCGAGGTCTACCTACAAGCTGTGACCCAAATGCATGACGAAGTCTCCTATCCTGTCGAGGTACAAAGCTACTCGCACAGGGTCTACCACCATATGGAATATGGTGAACACCTCGAGGAGCAAAACCTCTCCGAGAAGTACGAGGAGCCTCGAAAATAGGACGTGAGTAAAACTCAGACTCATGCATACCACGAGATGGGTAATGAATGTCCCGAAAACTCATCTCCTGAGAGCGTCGCTCATCCTTGATGCGACGAAAATAGAACCCAACCAAGTGACCCGCCCTCTGACAGTAGGAACAATGAAAAACTCTCCTAGGGGCACTCTCATGGGTCATAGGAGCAATTCTCACAGGCTCTTTGGGCTTCTGCTGAGTAGTTTTCTTGGGAGGTATTTTCTTTGTAGGAGGAGTGGTTTTCTTTGGAGTTCGGGTAGGCTTTTTGGCTGATGGAGTGTCTAACAGAGTTCTCTCTTTCTCTAAGGTAGTGGGTGAGGTAAAAACAGTTTTGTTCTCACTGTCTAAGGGAATCCTCTCATAACCCAATCCTAGAGCTAACCCTGCCCTGTCAGCACACATCTTGGTCTTGGCCAAGAGCAAGTCCATTCTACCCTTTCCCTCAGTGCATTTGTTAACCACAGAAAGAAGATATTCATTTTCAGTCATGAGGTTTTCAGCTCGCTCTCTAATAGTGCCTAGCTGGTCCTTGAGGGTTATGTAAGTGTCACACACCGGTTGCACATCCTTAGAACTACCGGCCCTCTCCAATCTAGCCTCTAAATCCTGAACATGCTTATCACGTAAATTAATGCTTTCTCGTAATAAGGGACAGTTCATGCGTTCAATTATATCATGAGGACTAGAATCAAAAATCAAAAGCTGCTTCTGTGTAGTCTCAAGCTCAGAAAGAGTTTGAGCATGCACAGAATGCAACTGAGCAAGCTCACCCATGACAACAGTGCAAGATTCACATTCAGCATCATTAACCCTAGACTTGAGCATGGCATAATCAGTAGAAATAGATTCTAGCCTAAGTCTAAGGTCTTTTCTATATCTAGCGGCTTGCACAAGTAATTTATCCTGACCGAGAACTACTTCATTCAGTTCATCTAATTTAATTGAAAGTTGGTCATACGATAATGGTACCTCTGATGAGTCAAGCTCATCACTATTGTGATCGCTGTTGGCCATGAAGCAAAGGCTGGTGAAATCTCGTCCCTTCTTGTCCTTCTTCTCCTCCTTCCTTAGAGACTCCTCTTCCTCCTCAGAGCTCGACTCCTTAGTTGAGGAAGTGTCGATGTCACTGAGAGTAGCAACAAATTCTATGGAAGCGGCTTTGGCTACTCTCTTAGCCACCTTGCCGTGCTTGCCCTTTACAAAGGGTTTCCTCTCCTTTTTGTGGTATTTGGGGCGCTCACTCTCATCTCTCCTCTTGAGTTTAGGACAATTGGCCTTGATGTGAGAAGTGTCGCCACACTCAAAACAACCACTAAAACCACTTCTCCTCTGATCCCGTCTCTCATGGTGAAAACAGGTGAACCTTCTAGCAATGAGAGCAAGCTCGTCATCATCTAGAGTATCCACCTGCTCCTTAGTGACAGAGACCAGGGAGGACAAAGCAAAACCATCTACAAGAACACAAGTGCCTGATGTGCTTGGTTCTGCAGTGATGCCACGGCTAGTGCTAGAAACTAGTGCCAATGGCTGTGGCAAAGAGTTCCTATGCACTACAAGAGATGACTTGGCAATCTCTTTGGACTTCAGCTTGCTGAAGAGCTCATCACAGGTCAATGTGTCATGACCTGTAGACTCCTCAATGCTAGATATCTTCACTTCCCATATGCTACGATCAAGAGCATAGAGAAGCTTGATAGCCCTGTCATGATCATTGTAAGCAAGCGTCCCGTTGGATCGCAAGTTACTCACTATCGCATCAAAGCGAGAGAACATGGAATCTATAGATTCACTAGGTGCCTGCACAAACAGCTGATACTGTTGATTGTATGTGCTTTGGCGCCTGGCCTTAATCCGTGTAGAGCCCTCATGAAAAATAGTGAGTGTAGTCCAAATCTCCCTAGCTATCCTAAGGTGCTGTACCCTATCAAACTCACTCCGACTCAAACCAATGAACATTATATTTCTAGCCTTGGAATTGGCATTATACTGATCCTTCTCTGTTTGAGAGGTGTGAGTTTCAGGGATGGAGCATTGTGAGTCCACAATCTCCCAAATTGCATTTCCTTGGCTTAGCAAGTAAGCCTCCATGCGCACCTTCTAGTATACAAAGTTCGTCTCATCAAACAGAGTTATTTTACTAACTCTATCCATGTCGCCAATAGATCACAAAACCAGTTAAGATCAACTGGTGATCTTAACCTGCTCTGATACCAATTGTTGGACCGGAAATGACGACCAGAAGGGGGGTGAATGGGAGCTTTTAAAATTTCAGACTAAAAATAGCCTTCTGTTTTAATTATGTCTTATGCGGAATAGGCTTCGAACACACCCTTCGAAGTTCTGGTTCGGAGGTATTTCACAACTCCGAAACCAGGCCTCGCAAGGAGCAAAAGTTCGAAGTCAAGAAGACTTCGCTCCACCCACAATACCAAAAACTCAACTCTACTAAGTCAGTGCAGGCTCCGCACACTGGGTGCCTTCGAGGAGACTTCGCACTTCACCCTTCGCAAGAGTAGACTTCCCTCTGAGAACTTCGACCAAATACTCTGCACTAGCAACTGGTACTAGGCTTCGTATTTCGGAGGTCTTGAATGCACACTGAGCACATTTCGCCGAGGACTCCGAAAGGGAGGAAAACAGGCTTCGAGTTAACCCAGACATAGTGCTTCGCTAGTAATTAGAGAGGACTAGCCTCAGTTTGCACAGAGCGAACACACACTGAGAAAATCACACTTCACATAGACAGACCTCTCACACACTTATCAGAACAAGGGGGTATAGCTGGTTGTCTACTTTATTTGGAGGCTTCTTTTCTTAGCTTTGCAGAGGAGACAACATCAGCTTTTGCAGAGCAGACACAGTCAGCCTTTGCAGTCTTGGAGTCTTCTGAAGCCCCCCTTCACACGCGAGGGGTGCGGTAGCTTCGGTGAGAAGCCTTGAGCCTGACGGCCTTCGCTTCACCGAAGTCAGCCATTGATACAATGATGGTTTTGAGCCAAAGCTGTCAAAGCCCTTGAGGCTTCGCGCCATCATCTCCGGAGTGGACCACCATGGCTTCGTAGCTACTCCCAGCTCGAACTCAGTCAGCCCGTGTACCGAAGACATGCATGGCCGAAGTACTTCAAGACAACCACATTCTGAAGCCCCACCTTCGGAGTATCACCCTTCGAAGTCCCTCCTTCGTCCAAGGCCTCCGCATGAAGCATTCCATGAGCACTTCGTCGCAGTGTCTCTCTCCGAGCACACTCCTCAATGAATCTCACCCGGACCATGCCTTTGATGCACCTCGACTTATGAGACCTCCATCGGGTATACCTTCGAGTGCCTCCATCCGGAGCACACTTTGAACACCTTGCCTCATTGCTGAGGACTTTGTCCGCCAAACTCCGAAGTCACTCCTTTCGGAGTACCTTTTGAAATGCCTCACCTCCGAGGACTTCGTCTCGGAGTACCTTCAGCTAGAGCCACACTCCTCACTTTTTGCCTTCGCCTGGCACACCTTGACCTGAGGACCGACCTCGACCCATCGCAACCTCTGTGACCGAGCTCCCCGCTCGCTTAGCATCAAGCCTCCCGCTTGACACAGGTTCACTTGTTGTGAACCATCCATCGCCTCTGACGTCACCTACGCACCACAGACAAATAGACAAGTGTGTCCAGTACCCCGGAAACCTCTCCGGGTAAGCAACCTCTGGCACACACTCCGGTGTACCGACCAAAGTACCGAAACCTTCGGTACAGCCAAGTCATTGTGTAATGTCGGACCCCTCCGACAGGCACACTCCGCTGCAATAGCTGCAGCAACCAGACCCACCAAACCCTTTGGTGAAACAACCTCTAAACTCCTTCGGAGGGACCCCTTCGAATCAGAGGATAAAATATGTCAATCACTCATCACAGACTCCGAAACCAACCCTGGTTTCTCACAACACCATGCCCTTCATGACATCCCTGGCTTGAATGCTGAGGATTGGGCTTTCTTCGAAGTTAGATGCCATTCAGTTGTGGGTGATTGATGTGATCCGCCATGCTCTTATGTAAATTTCCTTTGTATTACCTTGCCGAATGTTGTATAACCTTTGAACTTTTATGATTTGCAATACATTGTCATCTATCTTCATCTTGTGTATTGTGTTTGGTCTAAGGGTGATGTTTTACCATCGGCCATCTAAAGGCGATACCCCTGGTATCTGCTATCTCTATCTCTCATATAGATCCTTAGGCATTTATCCAAACGCTCAGGAAGTACTCCTTTATATATTTTCCATTTAATGCTTTCCCGATCACTTCTCCATCTAATCTTTCGAGTAGATAATTACCGGGGATAGTCTGATGGATCAGAAATGGTCCTTCCCAATTAGGGGACCACTTACCGAATCGATTGTCCTTAGACCCGATCGGTAGGATAAGCTTCCACACTAAATCCCCTTCCTTGAATGACTTGGGCACTACTTTCTTGTTGTAATGCCTGACAACTCTTGCTTTGTTTTCTTCGATCTTCTCGAGGGCTCTCAGTCGGACCTGTGCTAGGTTGTCTAAGCCATCTGTCATTAATTTATAATAATCTTCAATTGTAAGTTGGTCTTGTAGACCTATCCTCCTTGAGCCGATATTATTTTCCCAAGGCAATACTGCCTCATGGCCATATACTAGTTGATATGGGGGTACTTGAGTGGACCCGTGATGCGCCATCCAATAGGCCCAAAGTGCTTCTGATAGAGACTGATGCCAACACTTCGGCTGCTCATCGATTTTATGCTTCATCAACTTGATCAAACTCTTGTTGGAGGCTTATACTTGCCCATCGTGCAACTCACACATCACTACTTTGTCTTCTTTCGGAACTATGCACTTGAGCAAGACTCCGTCAATTGTCCGATAATATAAATCTTTGTTGAGTAGCACATACTTCGTTGCCCGGTACTTGAGTTTTCTCGGCAACGATGCTGAAGGATTATTTAAATATTCAATAATAGCATACCTCCAGTCCTTGGCTTTTAGCTCTGCGATCTCCACTTTGACCAATCTAGCCATCGTCTTATACCCCAATTCTATTTGGGCAAAATCATTCGCTTCTGCATTCTATTCTCTTGGGATGTGCGTGAGGATTCTGTTCCTGAAACTTGTCATCATTTCTTGACACCGATCATGATATTCCTTCAGTATGTCATCCTTGCATTCATATTCATCTGATAGTTGCTTCATTATCAACAAGGAGTATCATATTATCTCTACTGTATCGGTGCCAACTTCCTCTAGTAGCTGCAATCATTTTAGCACGGCTTCATACTTGGCTTGATTGTTAGTGGAGAAAGGCTTGATGTTGTAAGTGAATTCAAATAATGCCCCAACGGGAAACGATCACCAAACCTATACCACATCCATGTCGGCACACCAATCCATCGAAAAATAAAGTCCATGGTGCCGGTTTGACATAAGTTATGGCCTTATCCCTCTGCTGGACTATGAAATCAGCTATCACTTGTACTTTTATTGCTTTAGCTCATTCATATCTGAGATCAAACTCGGTGAGAGTGAGGACCCATTTTTCGATACACCCTTTCAACACTAGGGTCGATAACATGTATTTAATGACATCGGCATTGCATATTATAGTGCATTCTGATGACAGCAGGTAATGCCTCAACTTGGTGCATGATAAGTATAAATAAAATAGAGCTTCTCCACTGCGGGATATCGAGTCTCGGCATCTAGTAGTCTTCTACTGAGATAGAAAATTACCCTTTCCTTTTTGTCAATCTCCTACACTAGGACTGATCCGATCGCTTTATCATCGGCCGATAAATATAACCTAAATGGAATTCTTTTTTGCGGCGATATCAATACTGGTGGTGAGCTCAAATACTCTTTAATCTCGTTGCATGCCTTCTGCTGCTTTTCTCCCCATATAAATTCTTAAGCAGACTTCAACTTCAATAGTGGGGTGAATGGCTCTATTTTTCTTGAAAGATCCGCTATGAACCTCATGAGAAAGTTTATTTTTCCGATTGGTGACTGCAACTTGGTTTTATCGGCAGGGGGCTGAGTGTTCTTGATTGCTTCAATGCTGCACTGGCTTATCTTAATCCCTCTTTCATGCACGATGAAGCCCAGAAATTTACCCACCGATACACCAAAAGCACACTTCTCAAGAATCGTATTTAATCCATACTTCCTGGATCTTTCTAGAACCTGACATAAATCAGCCACATGGTCTTGGGTGTCACTTGACTTTACCACGACATCATCTATATAAATTTCCACCAGAAGGCCGATCAAGTCATGGAAAATGTAATTCATGGCTCTCTAATGAGTAGCTCGGGCATTTTTCAAACCAAAGGTCATCACCACCCATTCATAGAGCCCTAACGCACCTAGGCACTGGAAAGTCATCTTGTGGATGTCTTCGTCGGCCATAAAAATCTGATTATAACCTGCATTTCCATCCATGAAGCTAATATTGTGACCTGATGCGGCATATACTAATAAGTCCACGATTGGCATTGGGTACTCATCCTTTGGGTCGCCTTATTTAAATCTTTGAAGTCCACACATATCCTGATCTTCCCACTTTTATTCCATATGGGCACAATATTTGATACCCATCCTGCATATCAGCATGTCCTTATGAAACCTACATCGTATAACCTTGTCACCTCAACCTTGATATCCAGATATATCTCTACCTTGAATCGCCGAGGTGATTGCTTGAATGGCCGATATCCCTACTTTATTGGGAGCCAATGTTGAAGGAATTGTGTCCAAGAGAATTCTAGGCAGGCAAATTGGAAGTTTCGATTTGGAATTAGAAGTTCCGATAATATTGCCCTTGTCGGAAGTTTTGATATGGTATCGGATGTTCCGACATGGCTAAAGTTGTGGTTGTTTTTCTGGTTTCTGAATGAGTCAGACGTTTTGATGGTGGATCAGAAGTTCCGATGTTCTGGGATCGTAGGAAGGTCCGATGGATTGGAAGTTTCGATAATTTCTAGAACTGAAACAGAGAGTCCAGATCGGAAGTTCTTATGCTGGCGAACAGATTGGATCTATTGGTCTTTTTAATATAGACTTGGGCCCAGGGTCCTAGCTCTATAAAAAGGAAGGAGAAGATCTTGGATATCAGATGAATTGCAGTTTAGATTAGATCTAAACCCTAGCCAGCAAGAATCTTGATCATCGATAGTGGGTCTGCCAAAGCAGGGTGTTGTCTTTTATCTTGACCAGTTGGGGTGGAAGTTGAAATTCCACGCGCATAGTATTGGTTTTCTTAACGAGGCTATCAAAACGGTTTTGGGCCATGGGACATAGAGTTCAACGTTGAGCATTGGATGCTTCTCCAACGACAAGAGTCATATATGATGTGATTAGCAAAGTGTTGCTTACATATGCCAACTATTAAGAACACTTTATTTTTGTGATCGATTCTTTTTGGAACAATTTTTATTGACTGGTTGAGAAACTTGAGAAGTGTTCTCAAGCGAAAGGAAAAGGAAAATGTTCTAGAGGAGTCCCATCATGATGAACTAGTTGAATAGAGGGCTTGCAAGATGCGCTCGAATGAGTCACATAATGTAAGTTGTCTCATACTTGCTTATTTGTCCTCTGAGCTTTGGAAGCAAGATGAGAACAAGAATGTCTATAATATGATTATGGGACACCAAGGCATTTTTTAGAGCCAAGCTCGGGTTAAGAGCTATAGTACATCAGTGTCCTTATTTGCCTATAAAACTGGTCAATGGTTCAGAAATTGTAAATTGTACTTCAAAGAAATTTGGAAGAAGAAGGGAAGTAGGACTTCCGCTTCTACTTCAAGAATAAATGTTCTTGAAATTAATGTTGCTACTCGTCTAAATGATTCATGGGTATTTGATATCGAGTCGATGATTCATACTTGCAAATCATTGCAAGAACTGAGTAGGTCAAGAAAGTGTGCAGTAGGTGAACTGGATATTCGCGTCGGCAATGGTGCAAAGGTTGCAGCATTGGTCATCGGCATTTATTCTTTGTCATTACCATCAGGATTAGTTCTGGAATTGAATAATTGTTATTATGTTCTAGCATTGGGCATGAATATTATCTCTTCTTTTGTTTGGAGGAATAAGGATAAGAGTTCGTGATAAAGAACAAATGTTATTCGATATTCTTGAATGGTATACTCTATGGTGTTTGTCCATTGGTGAA
Source organism: Zizania palustris (assembly GCA_019279435.1). NCBI lineage: Eukaryota > Viridiplantae > Streptophyta > Magnoliopsida > Poales > Poaceae > Zizania > Zizania palustris. The sequence continues at coordinate 32,178,496 of JAAALK010000079.1, read as the reverse complement.
TGGATCATACATTCTAAGTCTTGAGGATGCACGTGTTTATAGCATTAGTATAAAGAAACAACAACTCAACGATTTGAATCCTACCTACATATGGCATTGTCATTTGGATCATATAAATGAGAAGCACGTGCAGAAGCTCCATAGTGATGGACTTTTGGGGTCATTTGATTTTGAATCATATGACACATGTGAGTCATTCTTACTTGGCAAAATGACAAAGACGCCTTTCACTGGTCAAAGTGAGAGACGAGTGAGCTATTGGTCATAGTACATATTGTTGTATGTGGACCAATGAGCCATGTTGCAAGAGGTGTTTTCAATACTTCATCACTTTTACCGACGATTTAGTAGATATGGTTATGTCCACTTGATGAGGCATAAGTGGGAGTCCTTTGAAAAGTTCAAGGAGATCAAAAATTAAGTACAAAATCACACGGGCAAGACAATTAAATTTCTATGATCTGATCGTGGAGGTGAATATTTGAGTCACGAGTTTAGTGATCATCTGAAGTAGTGTGGAATATTTCCACAGCTGACTCCTCCCGGCTTGCCTCAGTAGAATGGAGTGTCTAAGCAGAGAAACTACACCTTGTTGGACATGGTTCGGTCTATGTTGAGTCATACTGATCTTCCATTATCCTTTTAGGGACTCACTCAGGAAACTGCCGCTTTCACGATAAATAGAGTTCCATCAAGTCAGTAGAGAAGATGACATATGAGATTTGGTCCAGGAGGTGTTCTAGTTTGTATTTTCTAAAGATTTGGGCTTGTGGGGCGTGTGTCAAATGTTTGACGTCTAACAAGCTCACTTCTAAATCTGACAAGTGCTTCTTTGTGGGATATCCTATGGAAACCAAAGGATACTTTTTCTATAATAGAGAAGAGCGCAAAGTGTTTGTCGCTTGAAATGGTGTATTCCTTGATAAAAAGTTTCTCTCAAAAGGTGTTCTAGATCCCACTAAACTACATCAGGATATGCAAGGTGTTGCAAAGATAGTTGTAGAGACACTAGCCCCACGAAGGTCCGGGGGGTGAGTCATGCACCAGAGCGGTTCATGTTTTTTACCACTAGGAAGCATGACGTGTTGTTGTTGGACAACAATGAGCCCAAGACCTATGTGGAAGCAGTGATGGGACCAGAATATGAGAAATGGCTTGGAGCCATCAATCCCGAATTGAAAACAAATTAGTTGTGTTTCTGTTTGTAGAATTTTGGAAGTTCCAATGCTTGATCAGAAGTTTCGATGCTTGTCAAATCGGAAGTTCCGATGCCGGATAATATTTGCGATAGAGGAGTCCGATCGGAATTCCTGATGTCAGATCGAAAGTTCCAATCTAGAAAAAATTGGAGTCCATGCGAGAAAACCAAGTTTGGAACTTTGTCGATCCACATGATGGTGTAAAAACTATGGAGTGAAAATGGATCTTCAAGAAAAGATAGACGTTGATGGAAATGTTCACATCTATAAAGGACGATCGATGGCGAAAGGTTTCAAACAGATTTAAGGGGTTGATTATGATGAAACGTTTTTCACCTGTCGCTATGCTTAAGTCTATTCGGATCATCTTAGAAATCGCCGCATTTTATAAATATGAGATATGGAAAATGAATGTAAAGACATCTTTCCTAAATGGGAACCTAAGTGAGGATGTATACATGACACGGCCTAAAGGTCTTGAAGATCCAAAAAATGGTAGGAAAGTTTGTAAGTTACAGAAGTCCATTTATAGGCTGAAGCAATCTTCTTTGAGTTGGAATCTTAGTTTTGATGAGGTGGTCAAAGGGTTTGGCTTCATAAAGAACGAAGAAGAGTCTTTTGTTTACAAGAAGGCTAGTGGGAGCTCACTTGTATTTCTGGTCTTATATGTGGATGTCATATTATTGATCGGAAATGGCTTTCCTTTATTGAATGTTGTCAAAACTTCATTGAAAAATAATTTTTCGATGAAAGATCTTGGAGAGGCAGCACAAATTTTGGGCATTAAGATCAATAGAGGTAGATCAAAGCGGCTAACTGGATTAAGCCAGAGTATGTACATGGGGGCAAGTCAGCAAAACACTTTTGAAAATATTAAAGAGTGCTTGTCATCACCGCCCACGGTGAGAGCACCAAAGGCCGGAATCCCCTTTCGGCTATACATCGCTGCAGAAGATAGCATGATAGGAGCCGTGCTAACCTAGGAGGTGGAGGGAAAAGAGTACATCTTCACATTCTTGAGCCGCCATTTGCTGGATGCTGAAACTAGGTACGTGTTTGTGGAGCGTTTGTGTTTATCGCTTTATTACGCGTGCACCAAATTACGTCATTATCTTCTCCCTACCACATGTATTGTCGCTTGCCAAACCGATGTCATAAAATACAGGTTGCAAAAGCCAATTCTAAGTGGAAGAATTGGAAAGTGGGCTTACACTTTGATTGAGTATGATTTGGCCTAAGAACCTCTAATATCTATGAAAGGCCAAATTGTCGCTAATTTTATAGTTGATCACCACATAGATGTCAATTGGGGAAACGATATTGCTCTAATTGAGATAGTGCCATGGAAACTTTATTTTGATGGTTCAGCTTGCAAGAATGTCCAAGGTATCACGGTAGTTTTCATATCACCTAACGGCATGCGATTCGAAACATCGACCCGTTTAGAATTTCCTTCTACCAATAACCAAGCTGAATATGAAGCTTTATTGCTAGGACTTCAATTGCTAGAATCCATAGGTGCCAAACATGTCCATGCATATGGTGATTCTCTATTAATAGTACAACAAGTAGCTAAAAGTCTTCAGGTGCCGGACCCCTCCGGCGGGAGGCTTCGGTCTGATCAGCTCCGCACGACCGATCTAGTCAGCTTTCGGCAGGAATAGGAAAGGCCCGGGGGCACTCTGAAGTTAGCAATTTAGACATCACTCTAGGAAAGGAGTTAGCAAACCCTTCGTATGTCCCTGAGGATGATTGGAGAAATCCAATCATCTAGTATTTAAGAAATCCAATTCAAAGGGTTGATCAGAAAGTTCGGCGACAAGCATGTAAATTTGTGTCGCTAGATGATGTATTATATCGCCGAACTATTAATGGAGTGATTTTAAAGTGTTTAAATGCTGATCAATCCAAAGTAGCTACGGGATAAGTACATGAAGGGCTTTGTGGCACTCATTAGTCGGCCCAGAAAATGAGTTGGATGCTCAAAAGATCAGGTTTCTACTGGCCGACTATGACTAAGGATTGTTTTAGATATTATAGAGGGTGTGAAGTGTGTCAGAAGTTTGGTAATATTCAGCTAGCTCCTGCTTCATCACTTAACCCTATTATCAAACCATGGTCGTTCCGAAGTTGGGGTTAGACTTTATTGGCTAAATTCACCCTCCTTCATCAAAAAGGCATCGGTTCGTGTTGATGGCAATAGACTACTTCACCAAATGGATCAAAGTCGTGCCTCTCAAGAATATGACTCACAATGAGGTAACTGATTTTATCTTGAAGCACATTATACATAGATTCGGTATTCCTCAAACTCTCACCACAGATCATGGTAGCGAGAGAAATCACTGACAATGACAAGTACATACCACTTTCCGCCCAAAGAACTAACCCGAGAATGACCTACAGTATCCATATGGAGAAGTTCTCCGGGTTGTTCAGTCATCACCATAGTGACTGGCGAATGTGAAGCAGCGATCATTTTTCCATGTTGACAAGGAGCGCAAACCAAATTCTTCTCAAACTTGAGCTTGGGAAATCCTTGGATTAGTCCTAGGGCACTTGGTTAAGCGAGCAAATCAAAGCTCATATGCCCTAGTCTCCTATGCCACTTCCAAAGCTCAGAAGTTGAATGTGCAACAAGGCAATGAGAAGAACTGGATGACTCAGAAAAATCAGCTCCAAAAACTCTTCCAACTCTAAAGATCTTACAAACCAAAACGCCATCAGAATTGAGTACTTGCGAAGTATCGCGATGGAATCGCACTTTGAAACCCTCATCAAGCAACTGAGATACAGAAAGCAAATTGTATCCCAAGTTTTCAACCAACGCAACATCTTTGAGAGTGAAATTCGAGTTGATTCTTACCACACCTTTACCTTTCACTCTGCTTCTTCGGTAATTGCCGAAGGTGATTTGTTCCTTTTGCTTGGTTGTGGTGAGGCTGGAGAACCATGCTGCATTCCCAGTCATATGGCGTGAACAATCGGAGTCCATGATCCACGTGCCCTCCAAGCCTCGATCTGATGCCTACATAAATTGAGAAAATGATGAGGACATCCCGACCAATGATACAACCATACATGAATACCAAGATCCAATTATTCAAATTTGAGCACGATGATTAAATCTCTAGGTCAACTCGTTTCTAAGTATCTTAGTATACTATCTTGGGAATAAATTACTACCTAATATTATTATTATTGTTAGGAACCATGGAGATGATGAAAATCACTTGGAGATAAACAAAGAGTTGGAGAAGAACCAGTAAGGACGTCCAAATCAATTTGAAAGTCCAATCCAACTACAATTCGTGTCTAACTCGGATTCCAGGAGCAGCGTGTACTAAAATCATAGCCCAGGCCGCATACGGACTCCGTTTTTGACGTTCCACCCATCCACGGAAAGATAACTTCATAATATTTCCAATGGTTTCATCTCAAAATTCGTTCTCGATCAACGGGAATCGTCAAAACAAGATAGAGTCCAGAATCTGTCAACATGTTATTTTTTGCGTTATTTTGCATTTTGGGCCGTGTATCCAGTTGAGCCCATTAGGGGTGCATCCCAAACTACTATATAAGGTGTTTCTATAGCCATCTAGGGTTTTTGGGTTTAGTTTACACGTTGCTTTGATAGCCGCCGCTTCGCCGGATTTGTAAGTGAACCCCAATTCACAGATTCCAATAGAATTTTCAGTTCGATTGTGTTTTCTGCGTTCTTGCTTGTGTTCTTCGATTTGTGGGCAAGGATTAGCCTTCTTGGCGAAGTCAATCAGGCTGTGCTTGGTTGATAACCAACGGAGCAGTGGTGTAGTGATTGCAAGGGCTGATCTCGTGGATCGGAAGCCGGATCGTCAATGTCGGGTTCTCCACAAATCGTTGTTTACCCACCACCTGATGGAAGATCGGACACCCCCTCCTCCATAAAGTGGTATCAGAGCTTGGTTTACCATCAGGTTCGTGCATCTTAGATTAGATTGATTTCATAGCACTTATTTGTAGCAAAATTATATCACATCTTCTTGGTTTGTCTTCTTTGTGCTCCTAGTCAAAAAAAAAGAAGTGTCAAAAAAAAGAGTTAAAAAAAGAGTTAAAAAATATCGAAAAAAGGAGGAGCACTTAGGGATAAGCTTGGAAGATATTAGTTTTGTGTGGTGCTATTTTCGGTAATGTTTTGTGCTGATTTTATCAATCTATTAGCAATCCTTTGAGCCTCAATCAATCTCTCATTTAAGCCTTGTTGTCATAGGGATCACATTCAGACCAACAATTACTACAAGTACTTTGGACATTTATTTAATATTACTATCTGTTTCTGAATCGTGTTCCACCATATAGATTACTCTTGTTTAACTGCCTAAACTCCACATATATACTTCTGATTAGTGCAGCTTGAGTCTTTGCAATTGTATATCACTCTCTTTAGAAGTCACCAACCAGTCAAGAATTGTGCCACGACCAAGATTGTGCCATCCACTGCCCTGTGATGGTAAGAACCTTGTAAGATTGTGGTAAGACGCTTGAGTGTGAGCGAGAACACCTTCCACTACCTAATAGTTGATAGGGCTAATATTTTTTCCAAGTGTTTTTCCTTTTCTACTAACTATGGCAGGTATGGAAGGTGCGACAAATCATAATCATGGTAACAATGTTTCTTCTATAAAAAGTAAGTTTACCATTCCATCTTTTTATGGTAAATATGATGTTGAAGAATACCTAGATTGAGAGATGACCGTAGAGCATAAATTTAACTTATATCTAGTTCCTGAACAACATAGAGTTAAACAAGCAACTGGTATGTTTAAAAATCATGCTTTAATCTAGTTGGAAGATATAAGTGAACTTCAATTACAACCTGATACAAGGGATCATTTAAAAAGAGCTATGCGTTGTAAATTTGTCTCTCCTTCTTATCATCGTGAATTGTGTAAGAAACTACAATGCTTAGTTCAAGGTAACATGTCTGTGAGAGAGTATTATGCTGAGCTTCGTGAGAGCATGATCCGTTGTGGTGTTGTGGAGCACTCGGAGGAAACGATGTGGCGCTTCTATGATGGATTGAGGCATGAGATTCAAGATATCATTTATTATAAAGAATTTAGTACTCTTAGTCGTTTGTTCCATCTTGCCATCATTGTAGAGAAAGAATTGCAGGAACAACAAAACAAGGCAAGAGACTCCTATCTACCACGAGTAACGAGCACATCGGTACTAACCAAGCCTTTCTCTTTTCAAGTGTTCGTCATGCACCTGCACATGTACCTGCACAAACATCAGCAAGCATATTGTCTTCCATCTCTGCACTAGTTGAGCTATCAGGTAAAAAGTCCTTACAGGTACCCGTTGAAGTTTCTTCATCAGCTAAAATAATAGAACACCCTTTGCAATTTGATAATGATGCACTTCACCATGATAGGACGAATAACTATACTGTTGTGCATGAGGATGTGAAATCTACTTTGTTACTTTCAACTTCTAATGAAATTATTAATGATGATATTGAGACGGCATCTAATGAGAGCAAACAACTTGATATTAGATCTAAAATTCAGTATGAAATCGAATTAAAAGATTCTTCTATCCTTGCACATAAAACTGATCAAACTGAAATTCATAATCAAGATGTGTGCTATGTTGTGATTTGTGAAACTCCTTATTGTTCTCTTACTAATATAGTTTATACTCTGCCCCCAGTTATCACTAAGTATTTATCTCATATTGAGCTATATAAGTGTAAATTTGATATGCCTCCCAAGTTTTTATCTTATGTTGAGTTACATAAATATAAATTTGTCTTGCTTCCCAAGTCTTGGGATAGTTCCACATTTAACGTTGCATAATTAAAACCAACCATGGGAGCAAAATATGAGTATAAGTCGAGGACGACTCTATTTCAAGAGGAGGAGAATGATGAGAACATCACCGGTTGGGATAGGATCATGATTATGAGGAAACAAGTTAAGGTGCATGCTTTCCATGTTAGATTTAATTTTTATATATTTGAACTTCAGATGATACACCATGAGATGCATTCATTTTCAATTTCAGAAATACTTTCTTGGATTAATAGAAGAGATGCATGTATATGAACTCTTGTATTATCATGGAAGTTGATTGGGGACCAATAGACGTTGAGTCGAGGACGACTCCAAATCAAGAAAGGGAGGATGATGAGGACATCCCTACCAATGATACAACCATACATGAATACCAAGATCCAATTATTCAAGTTTGAGCACGACGATTAAATCTCCAGATCAACTCATTTCTAAGAATCTTAGTATACTATCTTGGGAATAAATTACTACCTAATATTCTTATTATTTTTAGGAACCATGGAGATGATGGAAATCACTTGAAGATAAACAAAGAGTTGGAGAAGAATCGGGAAGGGCGTCCAAATCAATTTGAAAGTCCAATCCAACTACAATTCGTGTCCAACTCGGATTCCAGGAGCAGCGTGCACTAAAATCATCAGCCAGGCCGCATACGGACTCTGTTTTTGACATTCCACTCATCCACGGAAAGATAACTTCATAATATTTCTAATGCCGCCGGTTTCATCTCAAAATTTGTTCTAGATCAACGGAAATCGTCAAAACAAGATAGAGTCCAGAATCTGTGAGCATGCTGTTTTCTGCGTTATTGGGCCTTTTGGGCCGTGTATCCAGTTGAGCCCATTAGGGGTGCGTCCCAAACTACTATATAAGGTGTTTCTACAGCCATCTAGGGTTTTTGGGTTTAGTTTACACGTTGCTTTGATAGCCGCCGCTTCACCGGAATTGTAAGTGAACCCCAATTCGCAGATTCCAATAGAATTTTCAGTTCGATTGTGTTTTCTGCGTTCTTGCTTGTGTTCTTCGATTCGCAGGCAAGGATTAGCCTTCTTGGTGAGGTCAATCAGGCTGTGCTTGGTTGATAACCAACGGAGCAGTGGTGTAGCGATTGCAAGGGCCGATCTCGTGGATCGGAAGCCGGATCATCAACATCGAGTTGTCCACAAATCATTGTTTATCCACCACCTGACGGAAGATCAGACACCCCCTCCTCCATCAGAAAGCCTCGATCGCTCCGTGTTGGGGTGAGTAAAAATATGACGAGACATCCAGCACTAAGAGATATGAGTGGTCGACACAGTAAAAGTAGATTATCTATACACAGGTGAAATAGAATGATGCAAAGTGCGAGGTCTACCTACATGATGCAACCCAAGCATACGACGATGTCTCCTAACCTGTCGAGGTGCAAAGCCACCTACACGTGGTCTAGCATCATATGAAACATGGTGAACACCACGAGGGACAAAACCTCTCCTAAAGGCATGGGGAGCCTCAAAACCTAGACATGTGTACAAGTCAGACTCATGCATACCTGAAGAAGGGTAATGCATGTCCTGAAAACACAACGCCTGAGAACATCGCTCATCCTTGACGCGCCGATAGCAAAACCCAACCAAATGACCCGCCCGCTGATAGTAAGAACAATGAAACATTCTCCTAGGGGCACTCTCATGGGTCATAGGAGCACTCCTCATAGGCTCCTTGGGCTTCTGCTGTGGGTTTTTCTTGAGTGGAGGAAGTGGAGTTTTCTTGGGAGGCTGGGTAGATTTCTTGGTTTTTTGTGGAGTGTCTATTTGGGCTCTTTCTTTCTCTAAGGTAGTGGGTGAGGTAAAAACAGTTTTGTTCTCACTGTCTGAAGGAATTCTCTCAAAACCCAATCCAAGAGCTAACTCTGCCCTGTAAGCACACATCTTGGTCTTGGCCAAGAGCAAGTTCATCCTACCCTTTCCCTCAGTATATTTGTTCACAATAGAAAGAAGGTATTCATTCTTAGTCATGAGTTTTTCTACTTGCCCTCTAGCAAAATTGAGTTGGTCTTTAAGGGTGATGCAGGTAGAAAAAGCATGCTGCACATCCTTAGAACACTCAGCACTCTCCAATCTAGCCTCTGACTCCTTAACATGCTTGTCTCTCAAATTAATGCTATCACTCAATAAAGGACAGTTTGAACAAGCATAAGAAGAAATAGGTCTAGACTCCACCACCAAAAGCTGATTCTATGTAGTCTCAAGATCATCAACAGTTTGAGCATGCACAAAATGCAACTGAGCAAGCTCACTCATGACAATAGTGCAATATTCACATTCAGTGTCATCAATTTTAGACTTAAGCATGGCATAATCTGTAGAAATAGATTCTAGCCTAAGTCTAAGGTCTTTTCTATCTCTAGCAGTCTGAATAAGTAATCTATCCTGACCAAGAACTACTTCATTCAGTTCATCTACTTTAATTGAAAGCTGATCGTAGGATAGAGGTACCTTAGATGAGTCAAGTTCATCGCTGCTGTGACTATTGTTGGCCATGAAGCAAAGGCTGGTGAAATCCCCTGCCTTCTTCTCCATCTTCTCCTTCCTTGGAAAATCTTCCTCCTCATCAGAGCTCGACTCCTCGGTTGAGGAAGTGTCGATGTTGGTGAGAGCAGCAACAAATGCTCTGGAAGCAACCTTGGCTACCCTCTTGGCCACCTTGCCGCGCTTACCCTTCACATAGGTTTTTCTCTCCTTATTGTGGTGTTGGGGGCGCTCACTCTCATCTCTCCTCTTGACTTTAGGACAATTGGCTTTGATGTGAGAAGTGTCACCACACTCAAAACAACCACTAAACCCACTTCTCCTCTGATCCCGTCTCTCATTGTGAAAACGGGTGAACCTTTTGGCAATGAGAGCAAGCTCTTCATCATCCAAAGTATCAACCTGCTCTTTAGTGATAGAGACCAGGGAGGACAAAGCAAAACCACCTACAAGAACACAGTGCCAGATGTGCTTGGTTCTGCAGTTGTGCCACAGCTAGAGCCAGAAACTAGTGCCATGGCTGTGGCAAAGAGTTTCTGTGCACTGCAAGAGATGCCTTGGCAATCTCTATGGACTTCAGCTTGCTGAAGAGCTCATCACAGGTCAAGGTGTCATAACCTGTGGACTCCTCAATGCTGGATATCTTCACTTCCCATATGCTACGATCAAGAGCATAGGGAAGCTTGATAGCCCTGTCATGATCATTGTAAGCAAGCGTCCAATTTGACTGCAAGTTACTCACTATTGTGTCAAAGCGAGAAAACATGGCATCTATTGATTCACCAGGCGCTTGCACAAATAGTTGATACTGTTGATTGTATGTGCTTTGGTGCCTAGCCTTGATCTATGTAGAGCCTTCATGAAAAATAGTGAGTGTAGTCCAAATTTCCCTAGCTGTCCTTAGGTGCTGGACCCTATCAAACTCACTCCTACACAAGCCAATGAACAATATATTTCTTTCTTTGGAGTTAGCGTTATACTGATCTTTTTCGGCTTGACTAGTCTGAGTCTCTGGGATGGAGTATTGTGAGTCCACAATCTCCCAAACTGCATTTTCTTGGCTTAACAAGTAAGCCTTCATATGCACCTTCTAGTAGGCAAAGTTAGTCTCATCAAATAGAGGTATTTTACTACTTCTATCCATGTCGCCAAAAGATCACAAAACCAGTTAAGGTCAACTGGTGATCTTAACCCGCTCTGATACCAATTGTTGGACCGAAATGGGCGACTAGAGGGGCGGTGAATGGGAGCTATTAAAATTTCAGGCTAAAACTAGGCTTCTATTTTAACTTCAGTCTCCTGCGGAACAGACTTCGAACACACCCTTCGGAGGTCTTGTTTGGAGGTATTATACAGCTCCAAACCCGAGCTTCGCAAAGAGAAAAAGTTTGAAGTCAAGAAGTGAGAAACCAAGGGTTGGTTTCAGAGTATGTGATGAGTGATTGACAGATTTTACCCTCTGATTCGAAGGGGTCCCTCCAAAGGGGTTCGGAGGTTGTTTCACCAAAGGGTTCGGGGTTCTGGTTGTTGCAGCTGTTGCAGCGGAGTGTGCCTATCGGAGGGGTCTGACAGTACACGATGACTGAGTTGTACCGAAGGGCTCGGTACTTTGGGCGGTACACCGGAGTGTGTATCGGAGGTTGTTTACCTGGAGAGGTCTTCGGGGTACTGGATACACTTGTATGTCTGTCTATGGTGCGTCGGTGACTTCGAAGGCGACGAACGGTTCGTAGCAAGTGAACCTGGGTCAAGCGGGAGGCTTGATGCCAGGGGAGCAGGGAGCTCTGTCACGAAAGTTGCGAAGGGGTCGAGGTCGGACCTCGGGTCGAGGTGCGCCAGGAGAAGGTAGTAAGTGCGAAGCGTGGCTCCGGGTGAAGGTACTCCGAGACAAAGTCCTCGAAGGCGAGGCACTTAGAAGGGTACTCCGAATGGAGTGACTTCGGAGTATGGTGGACCAAGTCCTCAGCAATGAGGCAAGGTGTTCGAAGTGTGCTCCGGAGGGAGGCACTCGAAGGTATACCCGACGAAGGTCTCAGAAGTCGAGGTGCATCGAAGGCATGGTCCGGGTGAGGTTCATCAAGGAGTGTGCTCGGGGAGAGACACGGCGGCGAAGTGCTCATGGAATGCTTTGTGCGGAGGCCTTGGACGAAGGAGGGACTTCGAAGGGTGGTGATCCGAAGGTGGGGCTCCGGAGTGAGGCTGGCTTGAGGTACTTCGGCCATGCATGGCTTCGGTACACAGACTGACGGAGTTCGAGCTGGGAGAAGCTGCGAAGCCGTGGTGGTCCACTCCGAAGGTGTTGGTGCGAAGGCCCAAGGGCTTTGACGGCTTCGGCTCAAAACCGTCTCTGTATCGAAAGCTGACTTCGGTGAAGCGAAGGCCGTGAGGCTCAAGGCTTCTCACCGAAGCTACCGCACCCCTCGCGTGCGAAAGGGGGCTTCAGAAGGGTCCAAAACTGCAAAGGCTGACAGCGTCTGCTCTGCAAAAGCTGGTGATGTCCCCTCTACGAAGCTGACAAAAGAAGCCTCCAAATAAAGTAGACTACTAGTTGTACCCCCTGTTCTGATGAGACAAAATCGGTGTAAACCCTAGGGGTAAAGTAGTCTATTCACAGGGCTGAATAGTGCCTATAAATAGTGGAGACTAGCTAGGTCACATCAACACTTTGAGCATCCATTGTAGAACTCCTGTGCTAGCCGCCACACTCTCTATATTCAGTCTGTGAGTTCTTTTTGTGTTCCCTATTCAAGTAATGAAACTTTGATTCTGTTCTCATTTGTGCTTGAACTTGTATTCTGTGTTGCACTGCTTGCTTCGATTCCTCTGTACACCTTCTTCTTCCTGAGTGAAGTTGTGTTTTGAATCGTCTGGAGAAGTGTGTGAGAAGTCTATTTGTGAGAAGTGTGTGTTTTTCAGTGTCTGTTCGCTCTGTGTAAACTGGAGGCTAGACCTCTCTGATTACTAGCGAAGAACTGCTTGACTTGAGTTGAAGCCCATTTTCTTCCCGTGTCGAAATCCTCGGCAAAGTCTGTTCAGTGTGCGTTTAGACCTTCGAAGTATGAATCCTAGCACCAGTTGTTGTCGCTGAGTATTTGGTCGAAGTCCGCAGGGGGAAGTCTGCTCTTGCGAAAGGTGAAGTGTGAAGCCTGCTCAAAGGCACCCAGTGTGCTGAGCCTGCACTGACTTAGCAGAGCTGATCGAAGTCCTCAGAGGGAAGTCTTCTCTTGCGAAGGGTGAAGTGTGAAGCCTGCTCGAAGATACCCTATGTGTGGAGCCTGCACTGACTTAGCAGAGCTGAATTTTCGGGGTTGTGGGTGGAGCGAACTCTTCTTGGCTTCGAACTTTTTCTCCTTGTGAAGCCTGTGTTCGGAGCTGTAAAATACCTTCGAACCAGAACGTCGAAGGGTGTGTTCGAAGCCTGTTCCGCAGAAGACAAAATTAAAACAGAAGGCTATTTTTAGTCTGAAATTTTAAAAGCTCCCATTCAACCCCCCCCCCCCTCTGGTCTCCGTTTCCGGTCCAACAATTGGTATCAGAGCGGGTTAAGATTACCAGTTGACCTTAACCGGTTTTGTGATCTATTGGCGACATGGACAGAGTTAGTAAAATACCTCTGTTCGATGGGACTGATTTTGCATACTAGAAGGTGCGCATGGAGGCTTACTTGCTAAGACAAGGAAATGCAATTTGGGAGATTGTGGACTCACAATACTCCATCCCTGAAACTCGCACCTCTCAAACAGAGAAGGATCAATATAATGCCAACTCCAAGGCTAGAAATATATTGTTCATTGGTTTGAGTAGAAGTGAGTTTGATAGGGTGCAGCACGTTAGAACAGCTAGGGAGATTTAGACTACACTCACTATTTTTCATGAGGGCTCTACACAAATTAAGGCCAGGCACCAAAGCACATACAATCAGCAGTATCAGCTGTTTATGCAGGCACCTGGTGAATCTATAGATGCCATATTTTCTCGCTTTGATGCAATAGTGAGTAACTTACGGTCCAACGGGACGCTTGCTTACAATGATCATGATAGGGCTATCAAGCTTCTCTATGCTCTTGATCGTAGCATATGGGAAGTGAAGATATCCAGCATTGAGGAGTCCGCGGGTTATGACACATTGACCTGTGATGAGCTCTTCAGCAAGCTGAAGTCCACAGAGATTGCCAAGGCATCTCTTGTAGTGCATAGGAACTCCTTGCCACAACCATTGGCACTAGTTTCTAGCACTAGCCGTGGCACCACTACAGAACCAAGCACATCTGGCACTTGTGTTCTTGCAGATGGTTTTTCTTTGTCCTCCCTGGTCTCCGTCACTAAGGAGCAGGTAGATACTCTGGATGATGATAAGCTTGCTCTCAATGCCAGAAGGTTCACCTGTTTTCACCATGAGAGACGGGATCAGAGGAGAAGTGTTTTAGTGGTTGTTTTGAGTGTGGCGACACTTCTCACATCAAGGCCAATTGCCCTTAACTCAAGAAGAGAGATGAGAGTGAGCGCCCCAAATACCACAAAAGAAGAGGAAACCCTTTGTAAAGGGCAAGCGCGGCAAGGTGGCTAAGAGGGTAGCCAAAGCCGCTTCCAGAGCATTTGTTGCTGCTCTCAGCGACATCGACGCTTCCTCAACTGAGGAGTCGAACTCTGATGAGGAGGAGGAGTCCCCAAGGAAGGAGGGGAAGAAGGACAAGAAGGGACGAGATTTCACCGGCCTCTGCTTCATGGCCGACAGCGATCACAACGGCGATGAGCTTGACTCATCTGAGGTACCTCTATCCTATGACCAACTTTCAATTAAATTAGATGAACTGAATGAAGTAGTTCTTGGTCAGGATAGATTACTTGTGCAAGCCGCTAGAGATAGAAAACACCTTAGACTTAGGCTAGAATCTGTTTCTACTGATTATGCCATGCTTAACTCTAGGATTAATGATGCTGAATGTGAATCTTGTACTGTTGTCATGGGTGAGCTTGCTCAGTTGCGTTCTGTGCATGCTCAAACTTTTTCTGAGCTTGAGACTGCATAGAAGCAGATTTTGATGGTGGATTCTAGTCCTCATGATATAATTGAATGCATGAACTGCCCCTTATTACATGAGAGCATTGATTTACGTGATAAGCATGTTTAGGATTTAGAGGCTAGATTGGAGAGGGTCGGTAGTTCTAAGGATGTGCAACATGTGTGTGACACTTGCATAACCCTTAAGGACTTGCTAGGCACTGTTAGAGAGCGAGCTGAAAACCTTATGACTGAGAATGAGTACCTTCTTTCTTTGGTTAACAAATGCATTGAGGGAAAGGGTAGGATGGACTTGCTCTTGGCCAAAACCAAGATGTGTGCTGACAGAGCAGGGTTAGCTCTAGTATTGGGTTTTGAGAGGATTCCTTCAGACAGTGAGAACAAAACTGTTTTTACCTCACCCACTACCTTAGAGAAAGAGAGAGCTCTATTAGACACTCCATCAGCCAAAAAGCCTACCCAGACTCCAAAGAAAACCACTCCTCCTGCCAAGAAAATCCCTCCCAACAAAACCACTCAGCAGAAGCCCAAGGAGCTTGTGAGGATTGCTCCTATGACCCATGAGAGTGCCCCTAAGAGAGTTTTTCATTGTTCCTACTATCAGAGGGTGGGTCATCTAGTTGGGTTCTGTTTTCGTCGCATCAAGGATGAGCGACACTCTCAGGCGATGAGGTTCCAGAACATGCACTACCCATCTTTAGGTATGCATGCGTCTGAGTTTTACTCTTGTCCTGTTTTCGAGGCTCCTCGCACTTCTCGGAGAGGTTTTTCTCCTCGAGGTGTTCACCGTATTCCATATGGTGGTAGACCCCGTGTGAGTAGCTTTGTACCTCGTCAGAGTAGGAGACCTCGTCATGTTTTTGGATCACAGAATGTAGGTAATCCTCGCACTTTGCATCATTCTGATTATCCTGTGCGTAGACAGTCTACTTTTACTATGCCGACTACTCGTATCACTCAGTGCTAGATGCCTCGTCATATCTTCACTCACCCCAGCACTGAGCGATCGAGATTTTCTTATCATGTGTAGACGCCAGATCGAGGCTTGGAGGGCACGTGGATCATGGACTCTGGTTGTTCGCGCCACATGACCGGAGATGCAGCATAGTTCTCCAGCCTCACCACAACCAAGCAAAGGGAACATATCACCTTCGGCAACAATCGAAGGAGTAGAGTGAAAGGTAAAGGTGTGGTAAGAATCAACTCGAATTTCACTCTCAAAGATGTTGCTTTGGTTGAGAACTTGGGATACAATTTGCTTTCTGTATCTCAATTGCTTGATGAGGGCTTCGAAGTGTGATTCCATCGCGATACTTCGCAAGTACTCAATTCTGATGGCGTTGTGGTGTGTAAGATCTTTAGAGTTGGGAGAGTTTTTGGAGCTGATTTTTCTGAGTTATCTGGTTCTTCTCATTGTCTTGTTGCATAGTCTACTTCTGAGCTTTGGAAGTGGCATAGGAGACTAGGGCATATGAGCTTTGAGTTGCTCGCTCGTCTAAGTGCCCTAGGTCTGATCCAAGTATTGCCCAAGCTCAAGTTTGAGAAGAATTTAGTTTGTGCTCCATGTCGACATGAAGAAATGATTATCGCTTCGCACTCGCCAGTCACCACGGTGATGACTGAGCAACCCGGAGAACTTCTCCACATGGACACTGTAGGTCCTTCTCGGGTTAGTTCTTTAGGCGGCAAGTGGTATGTGCTAGTCATTGTCGATGATTTCTCTCGCTACTCTTGGGTCTTCTTTCTTTCCAGCAAGGATGAAGTGTTTTCACACTTTCAGAGCTTGGCTTTGAGACTTTTCACTGAACTCCCTAGTGCATTGAAATTCATTCGAAGTGATAATGGCACTGAGTTCAAGAATAGTCTCTTTGTTGACTTTTGCATGGAGCATGGCATAGAACATCAATTATCTGCTCCGCGGGTTCCTCAACAGAATGGTGTTGTTGAGAGAAAGAACCGCACTTTGGTTGAGATGGCTAGGACGATGCTCGATGATCATAGGACTCCTAGAAAATTCTGGGCTGAGGCCATGAACACTTCATATTACATATTAAACCGAATATTCTTGCGCTCAATTTTGAACTTGACATCTTATGAGCTACGTTTTGGGAGACAACCCAAAGTTACTCATCTTCAAGTTTTTGGTTGTCGTTGCTTTATCCTAAAACATAGAAACTTAGACAAATTTGAGTCGCATTCTTCTAACGGGATCTTTTTGGGTTACACCACACATGGTCATTCTTATCGTGTTTATAATTTGGATACTAACACTGTCATCGAGTCATGTGATGTGACTTTGATGAATCAACCCCCTCTGTTAGTTCTACTCTTGAACAGGCAAATGAACACGACATGGAACAGACCATCTTCGAAGAAGAAGATCCCAGAGATTTCGAGGATGAACCCCTACTACCCTCGACATCAACCCCCGAAGCTGACCCCACTTCGACTACTTCGGCATAAGGTCCCGAAGCAACTACCTCGACATCAGTCATCTTGGACCACTCCAACGCACAAGTTGAGGGGAGACTGCATCCTGCCACGAGGCTCCACATCATGTTCAAAGGATGCATCCTCCCGAGAAGATCATTGATGAGCTTGATCAAAGGGTAACATGTTATCATGCTCATTTCATTGATCCCGCTTTTGTTGCTTCTTTCGAGTCCTTAGATGTTAGTCATGCACTTTCTGATTCTAGTTGGATCAATGCCATGCATGAAGAACTTGAAAATTTTGAGAGAAACCAAGTCTGGACTTTAGTTGATCCTCCACCAAATGTTCATTTCATTTGAACAAAATGGATTTTCAAAAAAACAAGGGGAGAATTGGACTGTAGTTAGAAACAAGGCTAGACTTGTAGCTCAGGGTTATTCTCAATTAGAAGGGATTGATTTTACTGAGACTTTTGCACCTGTTGCACATCTAGAGGCCATTAGGATTTTGCTTGCCTTTGCGACATCCCGGGGATTCAAACTCTATCAAATGGATGTCAAAAGTGCATTTCTTAATGGCTTCATAGGCGAAGATGTTTATGTAAAACAACCCCCTGGTTTTGAAAACCCCAAATACCCACATAAAGTCCTTAAACTTCATAAGGCTCTTTATGGACTCAAGCAGGCCCCTCGGGCTTGGTATGATAGACTTAAGTCTTTTCTGCTTGAGCGGGGGTATTTGATGGGATCTGTTGATAAAACCCTGTTCACTCTCAAGCATGGCAAAGATTTCCTCCTAGTCCAGATTTATGTGGATGATATCATCTTTGGTGGCTCTTCTCATGCTTTGGTTGCCTCCTAGTCTTTTTCCTTGGTTTGCAAATCAAGCAAAGCAAACAAGGTACTTTCGTCCATCAGACGAAGTACACCAAGGACCTGCTTAAGAAATTCGACATGGCTGATGCAAAGCCACTCACCACTCCAATGGCTACATCTGTAGCATTGGATCCTGACAAAGATGGAGAAGCCATAGATCAGAAGGAGTTCCGAAGCATGATCAGCTCCCTCCTCTACTTGACTGCTACGAGGCCAGACATACACTTCGCAGTGTGTCTGTGCGCTCGTTTTCAGGCTTCACCATGAGCTTCGCACCGCCAAGCGGTAAAGCGCATTCTCAGGTATCTTAAACATACCCTCGAATTCGGCATTTGGTATTCGGCGTCTTCCTCTTTGTGTATTCGAGGTTATTCCGATGCGGACTTTGCTGGGTGTAGGATTGATAGGAAAAGTACCTCTGGTACTTGTCATTTTCTGGGTACTTCTCTGGTTTGCTGGTCTTCCCGCAAACAGTCTAGTGTTGTGCAATCGACGGCTGAGGCTGAATATGTTGCTGCAGCTAGCTGTTGCTCTCAGATTTTGTGGATGGTTTCCACTTTGCGGGATTTTGGGTTAGATTATAAGAGTGTTCCACTTTTCTGTGATAACACTAGTGCTATTTGTATTGCAAACAACCCGGTTCAGCATTCCAGAACCAAACACATTGATGTGCGATATCATTTTCTCAGAGATCATAATGAGAAGGGTGATATTGAACTTCAATATGTTGATACCCAACACCAGCTAGCCGATATTTTCACAAAACCCCTCGATGCTTCTCGTTTTGCCTACTTGCGTGTGGAACTTGGTGTTTGTCAACCTTACGGCATTTTGTGAGGGGGAGCATATTTTGATTGTCTTGCATATGCTCATCATGTGTGAAATTGCATTTACATCTTTTGCACTTATATGCCTGGTTATAATTCATGTAATCATGTCAGCTCATCTCTATTTAATATATCTGAAACATTATGTGCATGATTTTTCTTTCCAAAATCAAATCATGCTCACTGCTTAGTCTTGAATCTAGCATGTTTAGGCAGGACTGCTTTAGCTATCTTTTATCTGCTTGATAGCAAGACACCTTTTCTCTGGATGCTATACATTGCAACTTGAAAAATTGTATTCATGGATATTCATCAAGTTCTAAACAATTTGGTCACTAAATTAAAAAAAATCAAAAATCCATGATTTGTATGTTACAAGCGAAAAAGATCCAGGTGGGTTTGTTTGTCGCACTGCTCTATTCTAGACTGCTTACCATTGTACTTTGGTCTGAACTGGGATAGTGTAGTGTATGCCAAAATCACCGCCTTAAGCTTCTGATGGCTTTCATGCCTAGGCTTGGCTTGATTGGAAAGTATAAGGTAGACAAACAAATAACCCCTAGCATTATCAAAAAGAACAAACAAATTCATTGATCATCAAGTTTTCTTTCAATGCTCCACTTGAACTGGACTTGTCTGTCTAGAGTAGAAATTGACTAGCTTTGCACAGTCCCTGCTTTTACTTGTCTAGTTACCTTGATTGAGTGGTGATGCTTTTATTTCCAAATGATAAAAACACATGTTGTCATCATGTTTTTTAGAGAATGTTAAATTGAGCTGAGCACATGATAATTGGTATTAATGTTGGCATATTTTTGCTTTATATGTATTTGTAATTCTGCTCATTTCGAAGCTTTGCATCTTCTGAATGCTCCTTGATGCTTGCATTGCCAAAGGGGGGGAATTTTTGAGTTATCTGTAGCAAGGAGTAAAATAACTCAGGGGGAGTTTTTGTCTTGCAAAGGGGAGATTTGCCGAAGGGGCTTTTACTCTTTTGAAAAGGGGGGAGGAAAATTCTTTTGTCAAGTGACATGATTTGTCTCGTTTCTGAGTTTTTATGGTCACTTGTGTGCTAAAATTTTTCAAATTTTCTTGAACTTGAATTTGGTTGTCAATGCCTCATCAAGGGGGAGATTGAGAAACCAAGGGTTGGTTTCGGAGTCTGTGATGAGTGATTGACAGATTTTACCCTCTTATTCGAAGGGGTCCCTCCGAAGGAGTTCAGAGGTTGTTTCACCGAAGGGTTCGGGGCTCTGGTTGCTGCAGCTATTGCAGCGGAGTGTGCCTATCGGAGGGGTCCGACAGTACACGATGACTGAGTTGTACCGAAGGGCTCGGTACTTTGGGCGGTACACCGGATTGTGTATCGGAGGTTGTTTCCCTGGAGAGGTCTCCGGGGTACTGGATACACTTGTATGTCTGTCTATGGTGCGCAGGTGACTTCGGAGGTGACAGACGGTTCGTAGCAAGTGAACCTGGGTCAAGCGGGAGGCTTGATGCCAGGGGAGCAGGGAGCTCCGTCACGAAGGCTGCGAAGGGGTCGAGGTCGGACCTCGGGTCGAGGTGCGCCAGGAGAAGGCAGTAAGTGCGGAGCGTGGCTTCAGGTGAAGGTACTCCGAGACGAAGTCCTCGGAGGCGAGGCACTTCGAAGGGTACTCCGAATGGAGTGACTTCGGAGTATGGTGGACCAAGTCCTTAGCAATGAGGCAAAGCGTTCGAAGTGTGCTCCGGAGGGAGGCACTCGAAGGTATACCCGACGAAGATCTGAGAAGTCGAGGTGCATCGAAGGCATGGTCCGAGTGAGGTTCGTCAAGGAGTGTGCTCGGGGAGAGACACGGCGACGAAGTGCTCATGGAATGCTTCGTGCGTAGGCCTTGGACGAAAGAGGGACTTCGAAGGGTGGTACTCCGAAGGTGGGGCTCCGGAGTGAGTCTGACTTGAGGTACTTCGGCCATGCATGGCTTCGGTACACGGACTGACGGAGTTCGAGCTGGGAGAAGCTGCGAAGCCATGGTGGTCCACTTCGAAGGTGTTGGTGCGAAGGCCCAAGGGCTTTGATGGCTTCGGCTCAAAACCGTCTCTGTATTGAAGGCTGACTTCGGTGAAGCGAAGGCCGTCAGGCTCAAGGCTTCTCACCGAAGCTACCGCACCCCTCGCGTGCGAAAGGGGGCTTCAGAAGGATCCAAAACTGCAAAGGCTGATAGCGTCTGCTCTGCAAAAGCTAGTGATGTCCCCTCTGCGAAGCTGACAAAAGAAGCCTCCAAATAAAGTAGACTACCAGTTGTACCCCCCTGTTCTGATGAGACAAAACTGGTGTAAACCCTAGGGGTAAAGTAGTCTATTCACACGGCTGAATAGTGCCTATAAATAGTGAAGACTAGCTAGGTCACATCAACACTTTGAGCATCCATTGTAGAACTCCCGTGCTAGCCGCCACACTCTCTGTATTCAGTCTGTGTGTTCTTTTTGTGTTCCCTGTTCAAGTAATGAAACTTTGATTCTGTTCTCATTTGTGCTTGAACTTGTATTCTGGGTTGCACTGCTTGCTTTGATTCCTCTGTACACCTTCTTCCTGAGTGAAGTTGTGTTTTTAATCGTCTGGAGAAGTGTGTGAGAAGTCTGTTTGTGAGAAGTGTGTGTTTTTCAGTGTCTATTCGCTCTGTGAAACTGGAGGCTAGACCTATCTGATTACTAGCGAAGCACTGCTTGACTTGAGTCGAAGCCCGTTTTCTTCCCGTGTTGAAGTCCTCAGCGAAGTCTGTTCAGTGTGCGTTTAGACCTTGGAAGTACGAAGCCTAGCACTAGTTACTGCGAAGTCCGCAGGGGGAAGTCTGCTCTTGCGAAGGGTGAAGTGCGAAGCCTGCTCGAAGGCACCCAGTGTGCTGAGCCTGCACTGACTTAGCAGAGCTGATCGAAGTCCTCAGAGGGAAGTCCGCTCTTGCGAAGGGTGAAGTGCGAAGCCTGTTCGAAGGCACCCTGTGTGCGGAGCCTGCACTGACTTAGCAGAGCTAAATTTTCGGGGTTGTGGGTTGGAGCGAAGTCTTCTTGGCTTCGAACTTTTGCTTCTTGCGAAGCCTGTGTTCGGAGCTGTAAAATACCTCCGAACCAAAACTTCGAAGGGTGTGTTCGAAGCCTGTTTCGCAGAAGACAGAATTAAAACAGAAGGCTATTTTTAGTTTGAAATTTTAAAAGCTCCCATTCACCCCCCCCCCCTCTGGTAGCCGTTTCCGGTCCAACAAGAATACTTCGCTCACATCCACAAACCCAAAAACACAACTTTGCAAGGAAAGTGTAGGCTCTGCACAGAAGGTGCCTTCGAGCAAGCTTCACACTTCACACTTTGTAGGAGTAAGTTTCCCTTTGTGGGTTTCAAACAAATACTCTTCACTAGCAACTGGTACTAGGCTTCATATTTCGAAGGGGAGAGAGCAGACTGAACAGACTGTGCCGAGGACCTCGACTGAAAGAAAACAGCCCTTGAGCCCAATCCCACTCAGTGCTTCGCTAGTAATCAGAGAGGACTTGCCTCAAGTTTACATAGAGCGAACACACACTGAAGGACTCACAGCAAACACAGTCATAGGATGCAAACACACTTCGCTAGAGAAGAAACATAGCCGAAAACTCTAGATGGCAAAGAAATAAATGTAGCACACAGAACTCAACACATGCAGTGCAAAACAGGAATACAAGTTAAAGCAATAGATAGTGAACAGAATAAAACTTTCATTGCATGAACAGGGAACACAAAAGACTCATAGTATTGAGTACATGAATGTGGCGGCTAGCTCTGGGAGTTCTAAAAATGGTTGCTCAAAGTGTTACCTAGACCTAGCCAGCCTCACTATTTATAGGCACAACTCCGCCATGAGAAAAGACTACTTTACCCCTAGGGTTTACATAATTTTTATCTCATCTAAACAAAGGAGTATAGATGGTAGTCCACTAAACTGGAGGCTTCTTTTGTCATCTTCACAGAGGAGACAGCATCAACTTTTGTAGAGCAGACACGATCAGTCTTTGCACAGTGAAATATTATGAAGCCCCCTTCGCACACGAAGTGTGCAGAAGCTTCGGTGACAAGCTTCGAGCACGAGGCCTTCGCTTCACCAAAGTCAGTCTTCGATACAATGAAAGTTTTGAGCCGAAGCCATCAAAGCTCTTGAGACTTCGCACCATCACCTTTGGAATGGACCACCACGGCTTCACAGCTACTCCTAGCTCGACTTCCATCAGTCCGTGTACCGAAGTCGTGCATGGCCAAAGTACCTCAAGTCAGCCACACTTCGAAGCCCCACCTTCGGAGTACCTTCACCACCTTCCGAAGTCCCTCCGTCCAAGGCCTACGCATGAAGCATATCCATAAGCACCCCTTTGCAGTGTCTCAGCCTTGAGCACACTCTACGAAGACCCTTATCCTGAACTTGCCTTCGATGCACCTTGACTTCCGAGACCTTCATCAGGTGTCACTTAGAGTGCCTCCATCCGGAGCACACTTCGAACGCCTTGCCTCAATCCTGAGGACTTTGACCTACATACTCCGAAGTCACTCCTTTCTGAGCACCCTTCGAAGTGCCTCACTTTCGAGGACTTTGCCTCGGGGTACCTTCAGCCGGAACCAGCCTCCGTACTTCCTGCCTTCGCCTAGTGCACCCTGACCCGAGGACCGACCTCGACCCCTACGCAGCCTTCGTGACCAAGCTCCTCGCTCGTCTGGCGTCAAGTCTCCCGCTTGACCCAGGTTCACTTGATGTGAACCGTCCATCGCCTCCAAAGTCACCTGCGCACCAACGACTAGCAGACAAGATTTTCCAGTACCTCGAAAACCTGTCCGGTAAACAACCTTCGGTACACACTCCAGTGTACTGCCCAAAGTACCAAACCCTTCAGTACAAACATACCATCGTGCTCTGCCAGACCCCTCCGACAGAAACACTCTGTTGCATAGTTGCAGCCAACCAAACTCTAAACCCTTTGGTAAACACCTCCGAACCTCTTCGGAGGGACCCCTTTGCCTAGAAGAGAACTTGTCAATCACTCATCACAGACTTGATACCAAGGCACATTTCAACTTGGTTTCTCAGAAACCAAGGGTGGCAATGTGCCAGAAGTAATTGTTGTTTGTAGATTGGTTGATTGTCCTCTAAACCTAGTTAATTGAATACATGTTTATAGTCTAGATACTTGTTGTATGTTATGATAACCCTAACTGATTTCTGGATTTGTTTTAATCTTTCCTTATCGACTCCTTCATATCTGGCCACAAATAATCACCTGGACAGACTCCTTTGACCGCACTTTGACTAGACTTCCTTGACTTCTTTTGACCGCGCGGTGCTCTTAGTGGGCCCTAGGCCTTTACCAAATCTTGTTGTCAATGCAATGCTTTAAGCTTTTGATGGTCTTTACTCTACCTAGGCTTAGCTTGGTCGGTTAACATAAGGTTGACAAGCAAATAACCCCTGACACAAAATTTAAAAAAAAAGAATAAAAAATCTTGAAATCATTGGTTAATACCTGGGTAGATATTTGTTAGCTTTTGCACTTCATGTCTTATCATGCCCAGCCTGTTAGTGTGAGTGGTGATGTTTTTGTTTGCAAAACTTGAAAACTACCTACTTATGGTTTTCTTTGGATATTATTCACCTGAGCTTATCATGCATTGTTTAAAGACAATATCCATTGCTTATACTTGCTAGCTTGTGTACTTGCTATTAATCATATCTGAGAAGCTTCCTTTTACACTCCACTTGCACTCCTTTTGCATTCATAGCATATTTTGGGGGAGTTGTATTTCAAGGGGAGTGGATCTTTTTGTCTCTTTGAGTGCTTTTAGTCTCACTTGATGAGTTCAATTGTCAACAAGGAGGAGAAATTTGAGGATTTAGGGGAAGATATTGAGAGTTTAAAAGGGTGAATTTTGGCTTTATTTGGGATTTGTTTCAGGGGAGTTTATTCTCTTTTTTCTTGTTGACGATTCTAAGAATGCACTCATTTGAAATTTTATTTGAAATATTTATTGATTTTTTCTGTTTGGCCTAATGACCTTTCTTGGCTTTTGTTTGGCTTTTGGTTATTAGGTTGAACTCTTTATTTTTTTATTTTCCTTGTTTTGTTTCTTTGTTTTCACATTTGGTTAAAGTTAAACGAAGTGAAGAATGGAGTGTTGACAATGCACTCATCAAGGTGATATAGAGGAGACATGGTGGAGACCGTAGGCCTCATGGATCTCAAAGGATGAGTGATTGTCAATGGAAAAAAAGAATATGAGGCTCTCTAAGGAGAGGAACTCCAAAGGGAGGCACTTTGAAGGAAGGGGTCTTGTCGTGGCGTTGGTCAGTGTGACTCAACTAGACAGACGGGCGATCGCTAGGCTGAAGGAGCTGTGGAATCATGGTGATCCAATCCGGGTACATGACGTGAGGGCGACAAGAGAGTTGTCATGGTGTTGTTCGTGTGACTCAGGTACACGGACAAACGATTGTCGGGCTGAAGGAGTTGTGGGGTTGTGGTGGTCCAATCCGGGTACACGGTGCAAGGGCGGCAAACACTTTGGTGATGTCGGCGCAAAATAGTGAACTACATCAACCGTACACGTAAAGATCAACGAATCTGATGTGAAGTTGTGGAAGTCACGAAAGTGGAGCATCAAATAAAATATCTAGATTATATATTTTTACCATTTTGCCCTGGGCCTTAAATATGTAAAAAATTTCAAGGGGCATTTAAGTCTTTTTGTTAAATGTATTTAGGCTATAAATACCCCTTGGGCTAACCATCTAGGGTTAACACTTTTGAACCCATTATTCTAAAAATGATCTTCTTCTCCTGTGGGGAGTGTTCCAAAGCCCCAAACTTTACCCCTTCTTCGTCGTCGTGTTTTTGCTCTAATCTCCGGCCAGTTTTTATTTCATTGCATTTCATGCAGGTTTGAATATTTCGCTGATCGTCATTTTTCTCTGACTGGTTCAACGCTATAGTTGTTTTTCCTCTGCGCTTGGTGTACATGCAATTGAAGTCCTCGCTGTCGATGTTTTCTCTTCAGGGCTCTGCTATTCCTCTTTTTGCCACCTGAACCAGCGCACGTGCATTGAAAACTGTATCCAAAGTGCCTGGATTTCTCCGCCATGTTTGACTGTTTACACAAGTGCATCAATTTGGTTTTCTCCTATTTTTCTCATCTGGTTTCTGCCACTGATTTTTGTTCTATTAAAGACGCCGCCAGTCAGTTGATTTTTCTGCTTGGTTTTCTTTTTCTCAGCCCCCGGACTGTGCTTGTCCGTGTAGCACTGTTTTTTAGGAGCAGTACCCAGTTTTCTTTTTCTTCC
Source organism: Zizania palustris (assembly GCA_019279435.1). Classification (NCBI taxonomy): domain Eukaryota; kingdom Viridiplantae; phylum Streptophyta; class Magnoliopsida; order Poales; family Poaceae; genus Zizania; species Zizania palustris. Next base: position 32,152,461 of record JAAALK010000079.1, on the reverse strand, counting down.
TTCTCCGACCAAAATGCTTCTTGGGTTGTATCTCTCTGGTTTTTGCTCCTAGCCTCGAGGCGCAGAAGACCTGCACGCATGGCTTGTGCCGCTCATGTTGTAGGTGCGTGGAGGCCAGCACAGTCACATAGTTCTTCGGCCAATGTGATTTCCTGTAGTTTTCCTATTACTTTGTTCATCTGATGCAAAAGCCACAAAACTGCATTGTAGCTTGTTTCGATTTACGTGTGTTTGATTGTTTCCGGTATATGAAACATGTGATTGAAGTTTATTTCTTTGCCACATTCTGATTTTCAACGTATGATTGAATGGCACTAGTGATTTCCTAGCCTCGGTTTGCGTGAGCGTGATATTCTTTACAGTAGGTTGGTTCTCCGTAATTTCTTTGCTATTTTTCACCATACGAGTGCTTGTTTTGATTATGTGTGCGGTGGTTGCGCCTATGTTGCATCCACATACATGTGAAATATGCACCTGCACTTTTCTAGCACACAGGAAACTTTAGACTGATTTTTATCTGATTAGAACTTGTCTAGATTTGTGTGTAAGCCATGTGCTTGAGGATAAGTCAATGATTTGTATATGCACAAAAACTTGTTTGATTCTATCTGAATGCTTGTCATCTCTCAAATTTTTTCCCAATTCAACTGATAGGAGAGTGATAGCATTTGTTATATTCAAGATTTGCTAAATTGTTTTTGCTTCGATTAATTTACTTTGGAGGAGCGTTAGGTGTTAAGATAAGGTCATTTATTCGAAAGAATTTGTTGAGGTGTCTATTCACCTTCTTCTAGCTGCCTATTTCAGTCCTACGGTATTTGAATTATCCGTTTTATATTTGTATCCGAAAATATCTGGATATATATTCGTATTCAAAATAAAATGTGACAATTAGCTATCCGAATTCGCTTTTGTCCATACCTGAATCCATCCCTATACTTACAACTGTTCTGAAGTACGCCTGCACGTACGTGCACATACACCAACTGACTGCACAGTATAGATTGTCATTTCAGGCTGTTCAGCTTCAGCATTTTGTTTTTTGTTTTGTACCGTGTGTGCGTGGAGAAAGACCTGGGAGAAGTCATCATTATTTCAACGAAGCAAGCCGAATAGAAATATTAGATGTCTGGCTTGATTATTTTTAACTACTTATTTAAAAATTTTAAATATCTTTATAACAATTTAATAAAAACAAAGAGAATATATTTAAAACTTAAACCTCAATCATCTATCTACCCCTGCAAAATAGGGAACCAACTCCTGTAGCATCGAGGAGCCCGACGTCTAAAAAAAATAAAGATCTCATCTATCTACCCAGCAACATAGGGAACTGACTCCTGTAGCGTCGAGGAGCCCGGCGTCTAAAAAATAAAGATCTCAGTTATCTCGTTGGTATCCAATGATATGAAATCACTTTTGGATATTATAAGAGCAGTTTCTGTTGACACGAAAACGCGCCAAACGCACTGACGCCGATCCGGCGATCCAAAAGTGTGCGGATATTTAGGACTAAACCCTTAAATGTAACAAAATGCCTACGACGTGTTTCGATAATCCTTAAACAGTGGTAAGGAAATAACGGAGTCGCCAGACAATCAAATAATATTAATCTAAAATTATTCAATTAATCGATGTGATAGAAATTAAACTCAACTGGTGAGCTAAAGCCTGATTGGGTTCACAAAAGACACATGGTCGGACCGGCCTAAAGCTGCCGGTCAGACCGATTGGAAGGTGGCGGTCAGACTGGCCTGTAAACGGCGGTCGGATTGGTGACACGATTAAACAATGCACGGCTCAAACAGAAGAGAAAACCTACCGGCCGAAGTCTAGCGGTCGGACAGGCCTAGTACTGTCGGTCGGACCACCGTGTGCCGGTAGTAGATGACTGATCCAGCACGGGCCAGTCGGACCGGGAAATACCCGCCGGTTAGACTGACAAGCCCTGGCAGATAACTTCGGTGCTCCGATGGACAACTTCAAGATATTAGATAGATCTAAAACTCCTTGGCAAAGAAGATGAAGAAGAACACACTGCAAAAACACCAAAAACAGGGGTAATTCGGCCAGGAGACCGAAATACCGATAAAAACCGATAAAACGATAGAAATCCATTATGTGGATGAAATGAACGATTCACGAGCAAACCAACAAGGACTTACTGTGATTACGATGCGGCGGACGGATGGTTTCTAGTGCAAACCAACAAAGATGTATGTGTTAAACTAAACCTAGGGCAAGGAAAGTAGATTGAATGTAAATGCGATTCAAGGTAGATAATAGATTTGATCTATTAGGGTTTTTGGGGGGTCTCCTTGAATCGGCCTTGCCTCTATTTGTATAGATTGGTCATGAGTTCCTGGGGTCTAATATGAGTTAAACACGGGTTCCAAGTTATTAAAATCAATTAGGGATAAAATACACCCCGAAATCATCTAATTGGACTCGGACTCCAGTTGGGCCAGTCGGACCGGACCCATATGGTCGGTCTGATCGGGCCTACATGGCCAGTTGGACCAGCCTTTGCCAGGTCGTGACACATTTTTGGCCCAAATTACCAAAAGTGATATTTTGACAATTTTGACCATTAATGCTATTTTTTGCTATCAACAGTTTCAACACATGGTTTATTAAGGATGTCTTATTTTGCCATGTAAGCATGACATCACCTTTAGAAAACCATATTCTCAATCTCAATTTCTTAGTTTGCACATACAATAATTTTTTATACTACTCTCTCTTCTTTCTCTTCCTTTTATTCAATCAATTTTTATTTGTGTCTTGGATATCATGACGACATTGTTTCTTATGAAAGACAAAAAATTTTTAAATTCTCTTCTCTATCTTCATTAAATTACATGACACATCAGATTTTTACTTTTGTGGTAGACTAATAAATTATACGAACACTAATTAATGTGGACAGTTTGGATACTCTAAGGCTCATCTCCAACTAAGGGCATGTACAACCTATAGACAAGGTGTTGTCTATATGGTTTGCCACATCACATATAGACAACTAAAAAGACATAAAAAAGACAGTTTGTACAATGAGTTGTCTATTTAGCTATTTGTAAGTTATTTAATTTATCTCTAAAGCAAATAAATCATGGAGATTAAATGTGCATATGATGTTTGTAGACATTTTCATTAAATTATACAAATAAAGAAGAATACATTTAATATATATATTTATATCAATAAATTTTTGGAATACATGATATTGTTTGATAAAGTCATTATATGATTACGCATGTATGTCTATTCTGATCTTGCCCATAATGCTACCATATATGATCAACTAGATCTTTTGGAGTACGGATGTTAGAGTTTCTTTGGAGTACCTCTATGAAGCATGGGTTTGGATTATCACTCGTACTCACTTCTGGTGGTAGCACAATAGTTGCACTCGAATTCTCATTTAAGTCCAAAGGAATTTCAACCAACTCATTTTCCTCTTCAACTATCATATTATGAAAGATAACACAAGCTTGCATTATGTTCACAATATCATCCTACTTCTAATACCGAGCAAGACGATGAACAATATCAAAACGAGACTGTAACACACCAAATGCACACTCAACTTTCCTGGCATTGTGCGTATAATTTGTCTTTCTCTGTTTGAGGCAATGATATTGTCTTCACGAAAGCTGTCCACTCTGGATAGATTCTATCAGCAAGATAGTACCCTATGTCATATTGTGTCCTATTAACAGTGTATTGTACTCTAGGAGCTTCGCCTTTATCACATCAATGAACAATGGTGACTTATTCAACATATTGATATCATTATAGGCCCCAATGGTACAAAAAAAGCATGCCATATGCGAAGATTTCGTGATGCTACCGCTTCAAGAATCATAGTAGGCATACCTTTATCACCATGTGTAAACATATCAGCCCAAGCTTTTCGACAATTCTTCCATGCCCAATGCATACAATCAATGTTTCCAATCATTCCCGGAAAACCACGAGACTCATTTTATTGTAGTATTTTTTCTAATTAGTCACTTGTAGGAGGGCACAAGTACTCTCCACCGAAACATTCAATCACCCCTTTGGCAAATTTTCCTAAGCACTCTAAAGATGTGCTCTCTGCAATCTTCAACACCTCGTCAAGTTGGTCAGTTGCCATGCCATATTCTAGCATTCAAATGGATGCAGTACACTTTTGAAGGGGTGAGTGGCACTCTCTTCCAGTAGCATCCACTCTCCGAGTAAAAAAGGACGATACACGAACGCATGGTAACCCTAGAGGAGTCAATATACCAAACATTTGAAAAAGTTAACTCACGCTGGCTGCATGCCTCTTTCATTTTAAGCCGCAACTGGTGGTTATGTTCATGAAGCAACACTTTTGAATGAGTTTCTCCCATGAAAAATTTTTGCAACGTATAGAATTAACTCTCACTATATGTGGATATATGGTATTTCTGATGTTCTGTTTTTGATTGAGTGGTAACTTGTAAGATGAGTAGGTTAAGGTTCTGGCACGCTTGTGAGTGCTTAAAGAAAATACAGTAAACAACTTGTTGCCATTTTTACATTTTGCAGCCAATAACGATTGTTTGGTGAAATGATCAATTTTGACTATATACATTTTTTTGGCGGGGAATTATGGCCTAATGATGTGCCAAATATTTTTACAATTTTTTATTGGCTCATTTTGTCCGAAAAGTCATCCCTGTTCAATCCTAATCATTGTGGCATTCAATTTTTGAAAAGGATTTATTCTAAATATGTGACATGCTTGATCTCCTAGAAGTAAGAAGCATTTATTGTATTCTCCTAGATTTTTCTAAGTATAATCCGTTACAGCATAATTAAGAAAATATATTTCCCCTACATGTTCTGTAAAGTTTCCTTAGTCCATTTCCTGTAATACTTTTCTGAGTGCCATGCTGATTTATCAATTTAGCATGATCATAACAAAATGTTATATTTCATATGATCTGTTAAAATCTGATTTTATTTTTATCCAATCAAAGAATGCTCCAATAAATATTTGCTTCAATGTATTTTACAGAGATCCAATGGTTTGTTGAAATCAGAAAAGAAACTTGTGAAGATTGCACAAACAATCACAGTGAGACAAAATGGAGCAGTTCATGCCATTTTGATGATTCCGCAGAACTAAGCGAGGAGTTGAAGCTTCTTGAGTCCAGGCTAGAAGAAGCTTCTGTGCTTATCAATGAGAAGGATTCAAGAATAGTTGAACTTGATGCACTCAACCACAAACAACCAAGCAAACCTGTGCTATGCAATGGCGAGCTTCTGTCTCTGCAGTCTGATATGGATCGACTGTTCATGGAGAAGATGGAAGCAGAGACTCAATGCTTCATCCTAACAAGAGCATCACAAGCTTGGAAACCCCTGACCGAGGATCACGCCGCTCTTCTTGACATGGAGAAATCTCTGCCTGAGGATCACAAACATCTAAAAGCTAAGGTATGGCACAGTGAAAAGAGGGCAATGTTGCTGGAGGAGATGGTCGAGAATCTAGAGGCACAATGCAAAGACCTTGCTAGGACTTCAGAATCTTAAAGATGGAGGCTAAAGCAAGTAGAGCTTCACCGTTTTGTTCCATCCAGTTCATTCTTCTGTGTGTCGACGTAGGAACCTTCCTGATCCG